>OW285236.1:58970057-60170057 GCA_935421215.2 Melolontha melolontha
ACACTGAAAACGTGAGAGTTGTGTTTGCTTTTGTGAGACTGAATTAACAATTACATTGACAATTAGAATTAAAATTAGATTAAAGACTGAATTACCGATTAAATTAACAATTAAAGTTAAAATTTAAAATTAGGTTAATAATGAGTAAGGATAAATTACAGTGGTTAAATCTGTATAAATGAATGAGATGTTAAACTTTTGATGTTAAACTACATTACATGAACAATTAATGACAAAACTCACCGTTTCTTTTGGTTTTCAAAATCACGCATTCTGTGTAACATGTGTGTCGGGTACCCGAAACCTTTTTTTGTAACGAACCGATCGCACTGGTTGGAGTATTGTAAGTGTTTGTGGCTTTGTTAAGAGAGGTTAATTTTTGTTCTGTTTTTGGAATTTAGCAAATTGATCAGGACCGTGTTTAGGGGTATGTAGTAAAAGTATTTACAAATGGGAACTGATAAAAAGTTTTTTTTTGGTTTGTGTTTGTGTGTGCGGGGGGGGGGGGTTGATTTTATCTATTGTTTAATCAGTGGGTAATAGAGTTTAGACAGTCCATCAATTTCGTTCCTGTCGTTTATTGTTCTGCTGTTTTTGAAAATGTGGATCATTTCTAAGACCTCCCTAGCTTTTGTATTCTTTTTCTGTGTTATTACTTTGGTGTTATCAAAATCAAAATTATGTTTTAGTGTCAATTGGTGTTTTTTTAAAGCAGTTTGATTTTTTGCGTATTTGTGACCTTTCAATCTTTCTTGTAGTAACTGTTTTGTTTGGCCTATGTATACTTTGTCACAGTCTTTGCAGGGTATGTTGTATATTGTGTGTGATTGTTTTAGTGTAGGTGTTGAGTCTTTTAGTTTGGTGTGTAGGAATTTTAGGTTTTTACCGCTTTGGTGTGCTATTTTATAGTTAAATGGTTTAAATATATTGTCTAGTTTTTCGGATAATCCCGTTATATAGGGTGTGGGGATATATGTTAATTCATTGTTTTTTATGGTTTTGTTGTGGTCGTTTGTTGTGTTATAAATTTTATTAAGTCTTAGTTTTATAATTTTTTGTATAAATTCTGGTGGATAATTGTTTTCTGTTAGTATTGTTTTTACTTTATTTAGTACTGTTGGTCTGAAAATTGGATTAGTAAGATTTAAGGCTCTGTCTACTAACGCTGTTACTACATTTTTTTTGTGGGCTAGGGGTTGGTTTGAAAAAAAGTTTACATATCTGCCCCTAGCCCACAAAAAAAATGTAGTAACAGCGTTAGTAGACAGAGCCTTAAATCTTACTAATCCAATTTTCAGACCAACAGTACTAAATAAAGTAAAAACAATACTAACAGAAAACAATTATCCACCAGAATTTATACAAAAAATTATAAAACTAAGACTTAATAAAATTTATAACACAACAAACGACCACAACAAAACCATAAAAAACAATGAATTAACATATATCCCCACACCCTATATAACGGGATTATCCGAAAAACTAGACAATATATTTAAACCATTTAACTATAAAATAGCACACCAAAGCGGTAAAAACCTAAAATTCCTACACACCAAACTAAAAGACTCAACACCTACACTAAAACAATCACACACAATATACAACATACCCTGCAAAGACTGTGACAAAGTATACATAGGCCAAACAAAACAGTTACTACAAGAAAGATTGAAAGGTCACAAATACGCAAAAAATCAAACTGCTTTAAAAAAACACCAATTGACACTAAAACATAATTTTGATTTTGATAACACCAAAGTAATAACACAGAAAAAGAATACAAAAGCTAGGGAGGTCTTAGAAATGATCCACATTTTCAAAAACAGCAGAACAATAAACGACAGGAACGAAATTGATGGACTGTCTAAACTCTATTACCCACTGATTAAACAATAGATAAAATCAACCCCCCCCCCGCACACACAAACACAAACCAAAAAAAAACTTTTTATCAGTTCCCATTTGTAAATACTTTTACTACATACCCCTAAACACGGTCCTGATCAATTTGCTAAATTCCAAAAACAGAACAAAAATTAACCTCTCTTAACAAAGCCACAAACACTTACAATACTCCAACCAGTGCGATCGGTTCGTTACAAAAAAAGGTTTCGGGTACCCGACACACATGTTACACAGAATGCGTGATTTTGAAAACCAAAAGAAACGGTGAGTTTTGTCATTAATTGTTCATGTAATGTAGTTTAACATCAAAAGTTTAACATCTCATTCATTTATACAGATTTAACCACTGTAATTTATCCTTACTCATTATTAACCTAATTTTAAATTTTAACTTTAATTGTTAATTTAATCGGTAATTCAGTCTTTAATCTAATTTTAATTCTAATTGTCAATGTAATTGTTAATTCAGTCTCACAAAAGCAAACACAACTCTCACGTTTTCAGTGTAGTAATTCTTGTTTCTATTTACCTTACTGTATTGTAGTTTAATTCAAATTTTTCTATTCATTTATAGAGATGTAATCACTTTAATTGTCCTTACTCATTATTAATCTAATTTTAAATTTTAACTCTAATTGTTAATCTAATTGGTAATTCAGTCTTTAATCTAATTTTAATTTTAATTGTTAATTTAATTGTTAATTCAATCTCACAAAATCAAACACAATTCTCATATTCTCATTGTATTAATTCTTGTTTCTAGATACTTGAAAAAGACTGAAAATAATAAAAGTCGAAACGTCGTAGAATAAAACATCATAATTCAATAAAAGGTCGCTAAACCAATAAAAAGTCTATTATTTTTAATATATATATATATATATATATATATAGTAAACCTAATCAGTAGGCGATTAAAGGTCTGTATATTACTTCAAAATATATGTATTTAAAAACTCTACATGTTTCGGCTGTATACGCCTTTTTCAAGAGAATACAAAATATGAATGACAGGATATCCTGTCATTCATATTTTGTATTCTCTTGAAAAAGGCGTATACAGCCGAAACATGTAGAGTTTTTAAATACATATATTTTGAAGTAATATACAGACCTTTAATCGCCTACTGATTAGGTTTACCATATCATACCAAGGTCACGAAGTTATTATATATATATATATATATATATATATATATATATATATATATACACACACAAATGGACAATTAGGAATATTACATTCATCAACAAAACTAGAAATATTAAAAGTTCTATCTATAATATTGAACTTAAGTTCAATATTTTAATCAAATTTGTTTGTTTGTTATTTTGATAACACGTTAATATTACAATTTATCTGCTATTTTTTCCTTATTTTTAATTTTAGATACCGAGTGGAAGATTAAGCGCATTTATTGAATATGTACAAAGTTTTTGGCAATCAAAATCAAAGGTAGATATTATTTACATCACTTTATACATCGGATGGTGTATAGGTAAAAAGGGAGTTTAAACTTTTAACACCTATTCAACCCTGTTTTCTTCTCTTCTCTTTATTTTCTTGTACTGTACCGTTCATCGAAGAATAAACCCTTTTTTCTTTTACAATTTAGAAATTTTTGGTTAGGGTTTATTTTTTTATAATTTAATTTCTACTTTTTGGTTTGCGTTTCTTTGGGTGTTTCAGTCTTTAATTTTCTATTATAAAAACAAAGAAAAAGTGTTTCGTAGTTTTATGGACTACATCTTCAAGTGCTATTTTTTAAAATTTATTATAACTGATCTTACTTATAATGTTATCTTATTTTAGCTTAAAATTACAAAAATTTACATTTCAAATTTTGCATTCTACAATTCTGCAACATATTCACAAGCTCAGATTTGTTTTCAAATATGTTGCATTGATTAACAACACGTAGTTTTATGCACTGGATTTAAACTTATTCGACGAAACTGAGCTGATCAATTTGGCTCGTAGGCTTCTTGTAGAATTTCCTCGTTTAATTACAGAAGACGAAAAACGTATTTTTAAAGACTTGTTGTAACCACAACTACGATATTGTTTTACTATACAATTGCTTTCAGTGGGTGGATGAGAGTTATAATGTTTAAGGTACAAACTGAGAATATGTGTATTTATTTGTTAAAATTCCATAATTAAGTAAAAGTTGTTTCAAATAATTTATTGTACTATAACATGCACTACAATATTGTTTTTCCAAACTTTGGCTTCATCAAGTGATGATAACTGAATATTTAAAAAATTATGTACAATATATGTATTCCTACAAAATTGTGGGGTTATTACACTTTTATAGGAATACATATACTGTATATAATTTTGTAAACATTCAGTTCATATGTCTCGCATGCCTAATTTGGCATCCGAAATGTGGTGTACACTTTCAGTAGATATAATCACAGTCTTGGCAATCTCCTCCACTTTCGCAACATCGTGGAATTTTTAAACGATTTCTGGAATGGGAACATGTTTTGGTGGTTCAGAACTTTCTTATTCTTCAAGACTCATGTAGCCTCGTTTAAAGCAAGCATCTCAGCGATAGGTCGTGGCCTGAGAACATTTTTGCCCAATGTTTACTGTATATCTGCCAAAATCTCACTTGTGTTCATCTTTTAAAAAAACAATTTCTGAATTAAACCACGACTAGAGATTTTAACCATTTTGCAACTTCGACAAAACAATTTTTCTCTAAGCAACTGTTCCGAACTAAACGTCATGCGATAGTGAAAATTTAAGTAGCCGTCATAACTTAGTTATTATTGTAAATTACTTGTGCTTCTGGGTTCGCTTAAATAAGACTAATGCTAATTAAAGTACACTTATAAATAAAAGAACACACTAAATAACACTTAAAACTATTACAATAATGACAATATTTATATTCAGTTATTCACAATATTTATTTACAACTGCGACGTTAGAACGGCGGTCGATTGCTGGTCGAATGATTTTCTCTTTCCATCTTCGAGGGCTTATACAGGCCTACACGCATTCGAGAATAATTCCGGACTCTTTTTCGGAGGTCTGGGAGACTTGATTATGTGTTCCGCGGGTGATGTCATCGCCAGATCATCGCTCGCCTGATGTCTCATCGGATGACTCACATCACATTATTATACGCATGTGGCTTATGCATGATAGGGCACCACCACTTATTTCAACTATCCTTGATGGATTTGGTGTGGTGATCGTGTGTCGTGACCTTCTCCTGATTCAAATCCGTTAGATTTTTTTTTGTAGAGATACATGAAGGCATTAGTATATGATAGTCCCAATCCAGAACGAGGAACATCTTCGACAACGTATTTTTGCTGCGACAGCATGAGTTACAGTCGAACACCTTTTGCCAGAGTACGCGATAATTTGAGATACTACCTATCTACGTGAAAAACGTGCTGAAAAACGACATTTAGAAAATTTTATGTAATGTCAAGTATCCCACCTGTTTCCGGTTCTTTTCAAAACCAACGACCCATCTAAAAGGAATTAAATCACAGTCAAGTTATGTAGTTCCGATGCTAAAAATTTATTGTTTCTGCGAAGGTCAATCGCATTAAAAAATTTTTATTACCAAATTTTACAAACAAAATTGGTGTTCAGAAAGTCATCATATGTTAGATTTATGTTCGAAAATTGACCAATCAAAGGTGGCAAAATTAATTCTTAATGTGAATCGACTCTAGAAACAACTACCAGTAAATGGACGAAAAAAAGGTTTCGATCTGCGATAATAAATCATTCCATGTGATTACTAACAGTCGCAATAGACCCATTAGAGTAGAATAAAAATTCGTTAATATAGTAATAAATCTATCGTAACTTTGCTTCATATATAGCGTCATTCAAAAAGCGCGCCAGTTTTGAATCCCTTGGTAAATTTTTGACATTGTTTTGTATTGTTTTGACATCCATAAACATTCCGATTGTTGTCTCAGTCTGTGTCTAGCCATGGATCAGTTTACTATTGCGCAATGTGTGCTAATTGTGAAAACGTTTTATCAGTCCTGGACGTCATCGTTCTGGCCAATCTGAGCAAAACATGCTTGTTCATGACAGTGTAGCTGTCACTCCAATGAAATCGATTCTTCGCTGTTCCCAAGAGTTAGGCATAGGATGTTCTTCAGTACGGAAAATTCTAAAGTATAATTTCCATTACCACCTCTACAAAATTCAGTTAACGCAGCAGTTGAAAGTGGACGATCACGAGAAAAGGCGACAGTTTATTGATTGGTTTTTGAGAAGACGACAGACGAACGACGGCTTTGCGAACAAAATTATCTTCAGTGACTAAGCGCACTTCCACTTAAATGGATTTATGAATAAGCAGAACTGCCACATCTGGCGGTCAGAAAATCCTTGCATTATTCAAGAAAGGGAAATGTATCCACAACAAGTGACAGTTTGGTGCGGCTTTTGGGCGGGCGGCATCATCGGAGCTTATTTTTTTTAAGATAAGGCAGGACAAGCTGTGAGAGTTAATGAAAACCGATACCGTGCAATGATAAGAGATTTTTTGTGGCCTCAATTAGATGGAATGGACATTTAGGAGTTGTGGTTTCCGCAGGATGGTGCCACTTGCCATGCTTTTTGCACAACAATTCTTTTGCTCCATTAGCTGTTCCCGAATTGCCTCATTTCGCGTAATGCTGACCATCAATGGCCACCAAGGTCATGTGACTTAACTCCTTGTGACTTATTTCTTTGGGGTGCTCTTAAATCATTGGTGTATGTCAATAAACCCTGAAAAATCCATTACTTGAAGGAGGAAATTCGACAGGTTGTTGGCGAGATCCAAGTGGAAACTTGTTAAGCAGTCATAGCAAATTTCACGGACAGAGTTCTTGCATGCCAGCGCAGTAGAGGTGCTCATATGCCCGACATAATTTTCCATACTTGAAATAGGAGGATATGATGAACATGTTTATGTATTTTGTTAATGTGTTTTGCAAAAATAAAGTTCATAATTCGATATTTTAAAACCGGCGCGCTTTTTTAATTACCCTTTATTATACCATTGTGAACGTCTACCAAAAATAATATTCTTACAATTACGGTTTAAATGCCTCAATTCAGAAGGTTATCTACATAGGCCTCCGTCAATTCATAATTCATAAACTGCAGTAATCATTTGCCAGTACTGCAAGAGTTACCAGTCCAGTGCTACAGGTGTTAACTTGCTCAACTCGTGGATTACACCAGGGAAACTTCTTTCGGGCAGTCGTTTGGTATGTGAGCATAATTTGTTCCACATTTCCGCAGTCGCAGCGATAGCCAAAAGGTTGTGCAGTTATCGCTCACATTGATGGATTGCTGAATTTCAGTATCCAACCAAATCGGTCTCCTAGATTTCAGTCGGGTCTTTGGAATGATTCCCAAATCATCGAATATAGGAAAATCAGTGTTGATGGTATTACAGCGAGTCCTCTGATATTCAGAAAGGATCGGTAACAGAGGCTAGGTGTGGATTTAACAGTAACGATCCTCATTGTATTGCTAAATTGTATATCTATTAGCTAGATGTGAAAACTTTGATACCAGACAGCAGCACAGTATTCAGTAGAAGAGTAAGCTAGTACCATGTCTACCGTTTGCAAGGTATCCCTCCATTCGCTCCTCATGAATTGCTGGCAAGTTTATGTAATATATTATTGGGGTTTTCACCTTTTCACTAGTTCTATGGTGGTGCTACCTGAATATCAAAGACAGGTCTAACGGTACGCCCAGATATTTAGGCTGAGGATTGTTGTTAATGGGACCACCACCAAATTCAACATTCAGTCCTCTGTTGGTTTCTTTGCTACACAAAGGCAATAATAACAGTTCTGTAAGGAAGAGATCATATGTACGTACAGAATGTTTTATGTTTAAATTTATTGACGACTTTTAATAATCGCTTCATAACATCAACATATAAATTTCAAAACCGAAGGTATACTTGTGAAGTTAGGCGCGTCTTCTGAGACGAAATGTATATTAGAAACAAAGAAATTATTCTATAAGTTTATATTCTTTAAAAAAAAAACTTTTTTCAAATTTTTCCTCACATATTTTTTTTATATTAAATACATTTTGTTATTGTCTTTTTCAGGGTTTCGGTAATCCTCACGCCATAGCAGTTTGCCCCAATGGATCAGCATTATACGTTGCTGAAATAGGGCCTAATAGAATTTGGAAATTCGAATTAGTGCCGCCCAAGAAGAAGAAATAACGTAAATAACAACGACATTCGACAACAGAATCTCTTTAGAGAAAAATGACATAACAATTAAAATCCCTATACCTAATATATGATATAACCTTGCAGAATTGAAAAATTTTATTTAACATTCCAAATATAGAGACCTAGTTTTCTAGAATTTTTTTTCACATGTTTAGCCGTATTACTTTAGAATGATAATGAATTGTACTTAACAATTACCGTTATTAATTAGCACGTTGTGTATTAGAATACTTGCTGTCTATAGATTACTTTATATGTATTTATGCAAACTTCAAACAAAATAAATAGATCAAACCATTGTATAATGTCATAGCAAGAAGTAAATATATTAAATATTTATGTAAATTTATAACATTATGTCATGATTTTAGCGACAATAAAAATTTAACGTTAGCTGTTATTATTATGATGTTTATTTCTTATAAATTACAACCTTTAAGCATTCAATATCATATACAAAAGTACCAGCATTGTGAACACTCTTGAACTAATCTTAAAGAAAGAAAAAACTTACCAACAACATTCACTTTCAGATAAAATTTAATTTTCAGGAGCCACTTAAATATAAAAGCACTGCCTAACTTAACAAATCATTTAAATACATACTTTTAAAATACTAATACTGTAATCAATCACTACTGAACTTAAGAAAACATATCAACAACTAACAGCACTTTGCACTGAACTTGAATATTGATATTAAGCAATAAAAAAAAACTATCCAAACAATGATTTTTAACGATATCAAATTGTAATTACATACTTAATAGTAACGAAACAAAAACATGTTGTTTATCAAGTTAAGTATAAATAAATTATATTTATGCAAAATCATGATTTTTTGCACAAGATATTTAAACCTACGAGGTGCGACAATTAAATAACGGGACTGCCCAACCCTAGCCGCTAGGGTTGGCGAGAGAGAATAACAATAATAATAGTAATAATAATATTAATAATATTTATTAAATTGCCGAACAGGTCACCCCAATACAGACAATATAAACGAAACATAAATATAGTAATAGTAACTTAAAAAAGGTATATAACCCCTTACCACAATTATTAATCGTATCCTAAATACGTATTTCGACAATTAAGTTGTCATCATCAGTAGGTAAAAACCACTAATCAAGGTGTCACAAGCACAACTGATCACGCAACAACTTTACACAGCGTTCACGTATACACTGACTTAAAAATACAAATATATCGACTGAAAAGATATACAAAAATTACCTCTCTTAAGGAAACGGCACCCGCATGTGTTTATACTCTTTTTGAACCGTCTACGACTTTTTTACCTCCTTTTCTAAGAATGATAAGAGACAGCTGTAGGCGATCGGTCCCTTACCTCCGTTCATAGAATTCTGTTTGTTTTTAGCGATATGAATACTTTCGCATACGTCAAGATCGCGGGGATTATTAATGGCCTTGACAAGTTTTAACCCTTTAATCGATATATTGTGTAGTTTATTTAAAGCATGGTTGGCAACGTTAGATTTATCCGGTCTATTGTATTTAATATGTGATATGTGTTCTTTAAACCGGGTTATTATTGGTCGTTTTGTTTGGCCTATATATTTCAAATTACAATCATCGCAATTAATTTCGTATATACCTGATTTCGAATTAAAATTAACATTATCTTTGGTATTCCCTAGGAGACTTTTGATACTATTTTCGGACCGAAAGGCAACTTGGAGACCTCGTTCTTTCACAACTTTATTAATGTTTTTCGTGATAGGGCGGTATGGTAAACACATGTACTTTTTCTCCTGGTTACTTTGAGATACCAAACTTGTGTATTCGCGGATTGTATTGTTTAGTTTTGTTTTTCTAATTAATTTATTGATTATTTCTATGTCAAAGCCACTATATTTCGCGATATTTTTAATGAAATCTAGTTCTATTTCATATCTCTCTTTTGTTAACGGAAAATTTAGAAACCGATTGACTAAGAAATTAAAAGAAGCTGTCTTATGTTGAAAACTATGATTTGAATTCGCGATGATGAATCTATTAACATTGGTTTCTTTCCGGAAAATATCGATTTCTATTTTATGTTTATTTCTAATCAGTAAAGTATCTAAAAATGGTATCCTGTCATTGTTTTCCTTTTCCACAGTAAATTTAATCGTCGGAAATTTCAAATTTAACTGATTAACGGACATGTCTAATTCGCAATTCCGTGTATCAAAAATCGCTAGAATGTCATCTACGTACCTTATCCAGACTCTCGGGAAATATTTAGCGTTATTTTTAAATTCTACTTCAAATTGTTTATGAAAGGAGATAGGCAGTTGTGCCTATCTCCCATTGTTGTGCCTTGTTTCTGCTCATAAAATTTTTCTCCTACTTGGAAACAATTTTGCGTTATGCACAGAGTTGTCAATCTCATGTATTCTTTTATTTTTGAAGGTTCAATGTTATTCTTATGGAGCAAGCCTTCTAAATATTTCATAGTCTCTGGAATAGGGAATAGGGAATAATGACGTTACATCGAATGAAACTAAAATTTCCTCGGCTTCCAGTTCACAATCTTTAATTAATTTAACAAATTCTAAGGATTGACAACTCTGAAATTAGAAATTCTTAGAAAAGGAGGTAAGAAGGTCGTGTCCTGTTCAAAGAGAGTATAAATACATGTGGGTGCCGTTTCCTTAAGAGAGGTAATTTTTGTCGATCTTTTCAGTCGATATATTTGTATTTTTAAGTCAGTGTATACGTGGACGGTGTGTAAAGTTGTTGCGTGATCAGTTGTGCTAGCTTTACTGTGCCCTATGTGCGACACCTTGATTAGTGGTTTTACCTACTGATGATGAAAACTTAGTTGTCGAAATACGTATTTAGGATACGATTAATAATTGTGGTAAGCGGTTATAAACCTTTTTTAAGTTTTTGCTTAGCCACAGTCTCCAATGAAAGACTTTTTATAGTAATAGTACATAAATAGAGCTGAAACAGCAGTGAAAAATTTGAAACGGGTAAATTTTGAATGCACCCTGTATGAGCATCGATATAACAAATCTCATGTTTATTTTATGTAGAGTTTTTTATTATTTTCTGTAATAGGTTTAAAAACGCAACAAAACACATATGTATTAAGAAAACACATGTGTATACTTAGTAAATTTATATTTAATGTTCAATGCCATATAGATTATTATCTCTCTACGATTTAGTTTATAAATATTAAAAACTAGAATTTAAGATAATATAATACGTACCAAACATAAAAGGATATTTAAAGCATTATAGTAGTAGTAAATTTCATAATCAACATTTAAAACTTGCAGATTTCTTTAATTAATAAACATTATTTGTTTCGACAATCATGATTCATGATGTACGTAAAATTTTATAATAAAAGATATCTATTGAAATCATAGAATATCAGGTCTATATTACTACATAAATTTACATAATATATACACGACAAATTAGAACAGCCTATAAAGACAATAAGAACTTTGTAATAAAACAGTACGTTATATAATATAGGTCATAAAATTGACAGGTTGTAATACTTACTCTCGTATCAGATTCTATTTATAAAATTTTAATAGTCATATTTTTTTACATACAATTAGTCACCGTCAACTAATTAAGGGCATAGCAATTAGAAGATATACCTATTAATTTTGGAATCATTTTGGACGAAACGTAAATTCAGTTATATTATGTCACTATGAATAATAAATTAATTTACAAAATTTACAAAAGTAGTACAAACTTAATATAATGAAAAGAAACAGTAATATTGTTTTCTAAGCATTCAAACAGTATTTCAAAAAGACATTCTGTCTCACGCATAGTTGTGAAGTTAATAGGGTATTAAAGAATGTATAGTTTATTTCAAATTATAAGAATAGAACTTTGAACGGCTCTAATGCTTTTATTTCACCACCTGCGGCAATAACTACCTGGCCGCTCAATACGATTTTCTTTTACGCAAACAAACTGCTGAGGTCCGTAATGACAAAATTTAAGTAAATTGTAATTGCTGCAATTTATATGAAATAAAATTTAATAATAATATAAGTACCAACAGTTATTAATTTGAATATATAGTGAAATAGTCATTAAATTACAATTTAGATGAAATAAGTGCTTATATTTATTAAACAAAATTTAAGTAAATATAGTTAGGGAGTTGGTATATATTACATCTAATATTGAGTCTATTTATCACTTATTTTTAATCTTTACTGCTGTATACATATTTGATTTTTCTCTCTTTACTTAACGAAAATGTGGCGACCTTTTGCTGAAAGTGTTAGTGATTATGATGTGGATAGTGATAATACTGTTGGAGCACGACAGAGAAAGCATATATCAGAAGATGCAAAACAGATAATTTTCAATGTCTATCATACCCTGATGGAAGAAAATAACGAACTACAAACCCAGAACATTCAACGAACGTCGCAATTAACTAAGGTGCCTTTTGGAACAATATATAAAATAATTAAGAAAAACGCAGGGCCTCGAAAGCAAAGAAGTGACAAAGGAGCATCGACAAAAATTGAAGAGTATGAAATTGATACTATTAGGCAGCAAGTATACTCCTACAGAGGAAATGTATCTACACTTGACTGCTTACATAAAAGAATCAGTGATGAGCCTATAAATATTCAGTGTTCTAAAGCAATCCCATTGAATTGATATTGGCCCAACTGAAAAATACCATAAGACGAACAAATCAAACACCGAAATTTAGTGAAAGCAGTGTAACACACATAAAAAATGCTATGGAACGTATAAATGCTGTAAATTGGAAAAATGCTGTTAAACACGCAATAGCAAAAGAGGACGAATATATGTGCATGTACAAAATAGTAGCACCTTTGATTATAAATTTGCAATAACATTCAGACACAGACACCGATTTGCAAGACGACTCAATCAGAGATGATTTATGAAATGCGGTGACACATAAAAATTTTATTGTGCATTACAAATAAATTAGCTTTATATATCTATATGTATCCACTACACATGTTGCCACACGATTTGTAATTTTGTCTTTGTATATAAACCCAATGTACAGATATTTTTTATTATATACTTGAAATTAACAGCGTTTTATTATTATATTATAGGGCCCTAATTGATAGTCAATACGGCCCCTAGATTCATACGTTGCAAATAGGTAAACCGTACCCGTTCAATAAGGAGACCAGGTTTAATAATTATCATCACAGAAGGTGGTTCAATAAAAGCATTAGAGCCGTTCAAAGTTATATTCTTATAATTTGAAATAAACTTTTTTATACTAAGATGCTTTTATCTTCTCGTATTCATAGTCGCGTATTTCATCATACTTAGTAGTTACTAACACAAAAAAATATATGGCAACAGTGAAAACGAAGTTCGCAGTTATGCGCATTTTGCATAGAGAAGACATTTGAAATTGTTTACCTATTTGAATTGTTGGTTATTTTAAATACGATTTGGATAATCTTATTTATTTTAATATATTTTGTTAATTTTTGCTTTTAAATTTGATATTTCCTTGAGATAAGAAGAATATAAGTATAATATATAATTATACTTAAAGTTTATATTACTGAAATTATATAATTTTGAAATATGAAATATTTAATTGATGTACAAAGGGAGTTGCAAGAAGTTGAGGAAGCATAGGCAATATCATTCGAAATCCAAAAGTATATCTAGAACAATAATCCATTTGAGGTATATGTCAATACTCAATTTCGAACAAAATATCGCATGAGAAAAGAAGCTGCTCAAAGAAAAAAGTTCTTTGAGCAGCTTCTACCAACAATAAACGTGGATTACCAGCTCCTGAAATACAAGGTTCTTGCAACAATTAGATATTTAGCGAAAGCAGCATATGGTGATGATATAGTTATAAACATATTTAGCTGGCTTTGTAACATATTTATTGCTGAATTTGTTATAGCGGAACAACATGGATTTATATGACAATATCCACAGCAATTTATTCCGTCAACAATAGATATTTTAATTAGTAGACTTCAACAATTTTAATATATATTATTTATTATTTATTGAAATACTTTAGGGATATTTTGATATAATTTTTATTAATACTTAATATAATATATACATTTATAAGTATTTACATGTAACAAATATTCATACCTACTTTATACGTGATGTAGATTTTACACGTAACTTAAATATAATTATACCTACTTTAGCCTATATTTTAAATTACTTCATCCTATACTTACATGTTATACTTATCGAATATATATATATATATATATATATATATATAAAAAGATAATTATTTCGTGACTTTTGTATGTTATGGTAGATTTAATTAGTTGGCGATTTAAGGTCAGGTTTTACTTAAAAATACATATATTTAAAACAATCTTACATGTTTCGGCAAGTGATGCCTTTCTCAAAGAATTTAAAATATATTTTAAATTCTTCTTAAATCGCCATCTAATTCTACCATATATACAGGCTGATTCATTTTCGGCCCTCACCATGGGGATCTCGCTTATTATTGGAGATAGAGTATAGGTTTAAATTTGGCAAAGTTGTTAAATTTTGTGTTTGTTATAAATCTGTAAAGAAAATAGACCTGTGACAAATGACCTTCGTTATTTAAAAAAAAAACGCGAAAACCCCATTTTCTTCTTTTACCTATAGCACCGACATTTGGCCTTGTAGAGAAAAAATAAGAACATACCCTTGTGGCCATTTCTAAGCCTCTATCCAGTGGTGTGCCCTAAATTTTTATACGATGTTTCGTTTCTTTCTGGCCATCATCAACTATCTAATTTCTTATAGGCGCCATATTGGATTTAGGCATCTTCAGAAAGAGTTTTTTTTTCTGATTTCAACAATGTACCACATGCAGACTAAAGTTTTTGACATTAGGTTTTATTTGAAAGAATAAATTATAAGATTAAATAAGGTAGCCATGGAATTTCAATCTGTCAAACATTTCATTTATTGTTCATTAATAATACAAAAATGTCATACACTAACGAAGAGAAACGAGATATGATAAGTATTTTTTATTCTTCGAACCGAAATTCAACAATAGCGAGTACAAGATATCTACAATTAAATCCAGAACGACAATCATCGTACTCATGGTACTCATCGTACCATTTTTCTAGATCTCGACAGAAATTTGGTCGAGAATCGATCGTTTACTAAGCCGCGTAATGGTCAAGACAACAGGAATTTAAATGAAAATCGACAAGATATTTTACAAATGGTACATTAAAAGCGTGTTTTCAAATTTCATGTTAATCTTGTATTTTTATAGATAAATAATAATCCATCAATTTCTACACGCGAAGTAGCGTAAGAATTAAATTTGTGTCAGTCCAGAGTTTGGAGAACTTTACATAAAAGTAGGTTTAAACCATACAGGATCCATGTTAGTCACTCTTTACTGCCTGGAGATAATTTGAGAAGGCTAGAATATTGTAATTGGTTAATGGGAAGGATAGAAAATGACGAAAATTTTTTAAGCAAAATCATCTGGTCAGATGAAACAAAATTTACAAATTCTGGAATGTTCAACAGAAATACGGAGCACTATTGGGCAGTACAAAATCCCTGACAAAACAGGGCTAGAAGACCACAACATCGTTTTGGAATAAACGTTTGGATGGGTATTTTGGCAAATCGTCTCTTAGGACCAGTTATGTATGAAGAACATTTAAATGAAGAAAGATATTTAAACATTTTACGTACATACGTATCTGACTATCTTGACGACAATATCGCATAAATCAATTACAATATTAATGGTGGCAACAAGATGGCGCACCAGCACACAATGCGGCTGTTGTTAGAAATTTCTTAAATCAAGAGTTTGCAAACCGTTGGATTGGAAATAGGGGAGTTGTTGAATGGCCTGCGAGATCACCTGATTTAAGTCCGCTAGATTTTTTTATAGGGATATGTTAAAAATAATATTTATAAAGTAGATGCGCCACAAAACATTGAAGAATTACGAGACAGACTTCAGAATGCCTTCGATGCAGTTCCTAGAAGAACTATACAAAGGGCAGTACAAAATGCCAGAAGGCGTGCCCAATTGTGCATTACCCCGAAGATGGCCAGATAATTGAACATTTACTGTAATTGTTTATTGTTTACTTTTCTATGTATGGTCCGATGAGGCTGTTGTCGTTCTGGATATAATTGTAGATATATTGTATTCGCTACTGTTGAATTTCATTTCGAAGAATAAAAAATACTTATCATATCTCGTTTCTCTTCGATAGTGTAGGACATTTTTGTATTATTAATGAACAATAAATTAAATGTTTGACAGATTGAAATTCCATGGCAACCTAATTTAATCTTATAATTTATTCTTTCAAATAAAACCTAATATCAAAAACTATAGTCAGCATGTGGTATATGGTTGAAATCAGAAAAAGAAATTCTTTCTGAATATGTCTAAATCCAGTATGGCGCCTATGAGAAATTAGATAGTTGATGATGGCCAGAAAGAAACGAAACGTCGCATAAAAATTTATAGTACTCCACTGGATAGAGGTTTAGAAATGGCCACAAAGATGTGTTTTTATTTTTTCTCTACAAGGCCAAATGTCGGTGCTACAGGCAAAAGAAGAAAATGGGGTTTTCGCGTTTTTTTTTAAATAACGAAGGTTATTTGTCACCGGTCTATTTTCTTTACGGATTTATAACAAACACAAAATTTAACAACTTTGCCAAATTTAAACCTATGCTCTATCTCCAGTAATAAGAGAGATCCCCATGGTGAGGGCCGAAAATGAATCAGCCTGTATATATATATATATATATATATATAATATCTTCGTGACCTTGGTATGATAAGGTAAACTTAATAAGTCGGCGATTAAAGGTCTGGTTTACTTCAGAGTATATATATTTAAAACAACCCTGTTGTTTAAAATATATATACTCTGAAGTAAACCAGACCTTTAATCGCCGACTTATTAAGTTTACCTTATATATATATATATATATATATATATATATATATATATATATATATATATTAAAATAATAAGCTTTAGGGGAATAAAAATTTTTTATTCCCTTGACAAAGGCATCATTGCCGAAACATGTAGGGTTGTTTTAAATATATATACTTTGAAGTAATGAACCAGACCTTTAATCGCCGACTTATTAAGTTTACCTTATCATACCAAGGTCACGAAAATATTATATTTATATATATATATATATATATATATATATATATGTATATATATATTGTTATGGTTCAACCAGCACACTTATTCCAGCACTGCAATAAGAAACACAGATAACAACATACAATAAACCCATGTATAAATATTGAATTAGTGGACGTAATTTGTGAAATTAGTTTCGAGATGTGTATAAATTAATACGACGATAACTTTAAAATTGATAATTAACTTATTTTGATTTTTTTAACTTACTTTTTATATTTATATTTTTCCATTTCAAATTCAAATCATACGCGCCATGTTACAGGTATTTAATTTATCCACATCAAGATTTATATCGAAGCGAGTTAACCACGCCCACTAATTTAAAATTGTCTCGAACCCCGCGAATGCGATTTTTACGGTGCATTTTTGAACTAATCTAACATTGAAAACCACATTATAAACTTTTGTAAATTCTTTAATTAATTTTTATATTATTTTAAAATTATAACATTATGAAAGTTCATATTATATTAGATGCAAATAAAGCATAAACTTAAAGGCTTTTGCCGATATTTAACACAGGCTATGGAAAACAAAAGCCGAAGAAAGCGTCTGATACTAAAATTTTACAACGAATGGCCGCATTTTCTCTATCACAAAAAGTTTAATTAAATTTACTATTTAAAAATCAAGTAAATCCTACGAAAACCGTATACATTTAATACCTTGAAATCAGGCCGAACTTTTGAGAGAAGAATTGGACCCGCATCACGTCGAATATAATAAATATCGAACGAAGCATCTTTTCGGTACTGGAACTACATCGTACCGACAACGCCAACATTGAACCGCTTCCGACGCAGGGACTTCCATAGGAGCAGACGAACTCTGATCTATTCTTACAATTGCGAGCCCAGAAAATATATCCAAGCCTAGACACAGGAAAAATACCAGGTTCCTTTCCAGTTATTTCCATAAAACCTAGAACATCATTTAAAAGTTAATATTAAATTTATATCACATCACAATATCAAACATTGTTTGCATCAAAATATAATACATGAATTTCAACATTTCTAAACATCTATTTAAATATATATAATTATTCATTCATTCTTAATCTTTTATAAAACTTGTATATGTAACTTACCTTTGTGTGTTTATTTTTAAGGAACTTTCAATATCTATTTGCACTGTTGTATTATACATAACCTTAACTATAGTTATTAAACACATGTGCAAAATTGCATAATACCGTTTTTTACCGTATAGTCCAAATAATACGAGCATATGTACAGATTTCTTATTCGCACGCAATAATTGTTACAGTTATCTATTTTTATTCTAATAAATTTTTATTACTTTGATTTAGATTCGATCTTTTATTTGAATTGTTGGAATGTTGAGTTTGTGTTTAATTAATATACCATTTACATTGTACTTACGGGATATACAAACAACCGACTTGGAGCCCTGAGATAGAAAATAAAGCATAAGTACTCAAGCTCTTCTGAAACTAGTGGGGTATTTAACAGATAGCGTTGGATCAACTAAGTACGTTAAAGCTTGGCGCCCAATTTTCTAATTCAAATCTTTTAAGTTTTACTTATATCATTCATTTCATAGTTTTAACGCTCACAGTATTCTTAGTTAGTCTTATTATACAGGTGATCCTCCGTATTATTACAATATATATATATATATATATATATATATATATATATATATATATATATATAATAAACAGATTCGATTACCATTTTCTCTCAATAACTTCACCTCCAGTTTCAGTAAACATCTTTTAAAACTGACTGATATTTTTCTTTGCTTGCATCTTCATCCGTTGCCATTGTTCTTGACAGCGCTTTGCATCTCTAACAATTCCTGTAATAAATATATCATATTACTACCCTTATACCCATATACTTATATTAATTATATTACATAAATAAAAGCTAGCATTTACAGCACACCATCCACCTGCTACAGAACTAATATTTGCCAATAAAGCCCACACCATAGTGTAAATATACATTCAACTGACCTTTTCGCAGCAGTTTGTTTCATTGCATCTCATGGGTATTTGGAAGAAGCATTCGAAAATTAATAATAAAAAAATAATTAAAATTTTTTTTATAATGAAATTTTAATTTGACACTTCCATTATTGTTAAAATTGCTGTATGCCGATTATCCGTATACATACTTACAATTAATGCATTCATTGTTATATGATTTTTACTCGCAATTTTGTTCACTTTACGTACCAGACCGTTATAGCGTTTCGAGAGTTCGCGCTTTTTCTTTTGTAGGTTAGCTTTAATACACTTTAAACACGGTCTCATATGCTACTAGGGATTTAGTAGCCTACTAAAGTTAAAACGCTCGCGCCGTTAATACGCATCAAACGCGACTATGAATACTGGAATTCTTAGTAGGATGTTAAAATGGTCTTAGTAGCGTGTTAGTAGCTACTAAAACGACTATAAACGACATAAGGTTGATTAGCTCTACATGGAATTTTGGATAACAAGTATGGAAGAGAGGTCGTGTTTCTAAGATCAACAATACGTTTCTCGTTTCATTACTTATAATTCTCATTACTAACTTGGCACTGCCAACGTTCAGTCAGTAGGCGCTTCGAAAAACTGCACGAGGTTGAGCAGGTAATAAATGCAAATAAATTTTTACCTTTTTAAGCAGTGCTTTAAGTATGCAGATTCACAAAGTGGCTAAGATCGGTTAAATATTTGCAGCATTAGATATGTTTCAACAGTTTCTTCAATCGAACTAAACTTGATTACTAAGATAAAATTGAGGGGTCGAACTATGGGGATTTACAATAAATTTGGAAAATCCACAAATAATAACTTCTCAGAAGATCCTATTTAAGAACAATTGTCTCGGTGAAAGCTGATGGCCGAGGTTCGTTATCAGGTTAGTGTAATTTAACTTAGGTGAAATAACAATTCAAAGAAGGTGTAAAACCCCTTACCACAATTAATAATCGTATCCTAAATACGTATTTCGACGATTAAGTTGTCAACATCAGTAGGTAAAGCCACTAATCAAACTGTCGAACATGGGGCACAGTAAAGCTAAGAAACACATAGAAACGCGCATTACTTTACACGGCCTCTACGTATACAATGATACACTAAATACGCATTTCGACAACTAAGTTGTCTTCATCAATAGGTAAAACCATTAATCAAAGTGTTGAACATGGGAACAGTAAAGCTAATACATAGAAACACTCACAACTTTACACGGCGTATTGATAAAGGTTGTCTATTTGTGCGTCTTTTAATGCAAACAGAAGGAGTTGTGAAATATATTTAGCCAGAGTCGTAATAAAGACAATGAAATGTATATACGGAAACTTATTGTTACGAAAATAAATAAAACACTGAAGTTAAATTAATTTAAATTAACTTGAATTGAAATAAATTTCAGATATACTTATATACAAAATGCATTTACTTTATACACTGAAAAAAGTCAAAATATTGAAACAGTTTAAACTTGAAATTAATTGCATCACCTATAATTAAAGTGAATGCTTAGTCACACCACAATAAACATTTTTTATTCACATTAATTATTACAATATATTCAAAATTTTGTTGTGTAAAGTGTGTTCTTTTATTAGACAGTATGTCTTTAAATATAGAAAAACTTCGCTCAACATCAGAGCTAGTGAGTGGCACATAGAAATAATAATCTTTAAATTTAATATATCTACTGATTTCCGTATTTTGAATATTACTACAAAAGCCTTTCAGGGAATTTGAAATCAGGGCTATGGGCGAATATTGAATCAATCTTATTATTTAAGCGAAACCGATTCTGTTTCTGCGCCTGCATGCCTCATTAGAGGATAGCGTCTGTTCCACAGTCTAGTTATTAGTTGTTCTCTTGTCAAATTTGATATTTCACCTTGCGTTATTTCAGTAAATATTTAAAAGCGTCAAAATGGAAATAACATTTTGTACCAGTGTAAAAAGAAAATGACTAGAAGTATTAAATAGATCACTGACAATATACATATATAATTTATATTTATTTTAGTAATGTGTAGTATATTTTTTAACTTAATATATCTAATTACCTGTACCTATTATAGATTGACCGGCTCTATATATGTTATATGATTCAAATTTAATGGTATAAGCGCTGCAATGTTCACTTTGCCTTAATCATTTCTATATCTAACAAAACGCATAAATAAACTCGTACATTTTCAACCTCTAATTTTAAAGCAACACAAAACATTCCATCAAAAATATTGCGTTATATTATTTAAGAAATATGACATTTAAAAAAAAATTATCAATGGTTACATTGCTTATAATATATGCTGTTATTTATATATATTAAACATTCTGGCGAGCAACCAGGAACACAAAACATTTCCCTTTCATGTTTGATTCTGTAATATTTCTTTTAAATGTGACGTGTCGTTTATCATTTGAAACTTTTCGCTTCTTTAATATGTCGCGATACAAGTACATAAGTTTTTGTGAAGGCGACAAACATTCCTTTATTTATTAATTGGACATTGTTTCTTGGGACAGAGGACGAACGAAAACATCTTTTTATCTAGAATGATATTAATTATGGTGTCTTACGACAGAGACACTATAAACACATGTTCTGTTCTGTTTTTAGTTTATTAGTTAATGATTGTTCTATTTGAAGCTTTAAGCATATATGTACATATACGCAGATATATAAATAACTTCTCTGGGCCACTGTTCTGTTCTATCATGAGTCATGACCCTCCGCTCAAGGAGAGTTAACTTCCGTATAAGCTCGCTTTCCTTAATTTGTTTGGCAGTACTTATATTGAAACCTAGTTATGTTTTTCAGTATTTTATTTATTTAATAAAAGACACTTAAATTTATTTTACCAAAGCAAGCTTCACGAAACTTAATATTAAACTCCTTAAATTCTTTTACTGTTGATGTCTTGATGAACTTAAATTAATGTGCTGATACTAATGATGATACTGTTTATCTTACTGCTAAAATCAAATTGATGTCTCTTGATATGATATTAATACTGCTGTAATGAGGCTGGTATTCCTTGATGCTAAGACAAGACTGATAAATCTTATTGCTCAAAATACTGCAAGTAAGCAAAATTGCCCAGTACCCCAACAAACAAACAAGTTTATCTTAATGCTAAAATCAAATTGATGTCTCTGGATATGATATTAATACTGCTGTAGTGAGGCTGGTATCCCTTGATGCTAAGACAAGACTGATAAATCTTATTGCTCAAAATACTGCAAGTAAGCAAAATTGCCCAGTACCCCAACAAACAAACAAGTTTATCTTAATGCTAAAATCAAATTGATGTCTGTGGATATGATAATAATACTGCTGTAATGAGGCTGGTGTCCCTTGATGCTAAGACAAGACTGGCATATCTTATTGCTCAAAATACTGCAAGTAAGCAAAATTGCCCAGTACCCCAACAAACAAACAAGTTTATCTTAATGCTAAAATCAAATTGATGTCTTTGGATATGATATTAATACTGCTGTAATGAGGCTGGTGTCCCTTGATGCTAAGACAAGACTAGCATATCTTATTGCTCAAAATACTACAAGTAATCAAAATTGCCCAATATCCCAACAAGCTATTGTATATTTAATAAAAGTAGGCCAGAGCTAGACGACAATATAACTCGGGAAATTTCCAAAGCTACTGATTCCTGGTAAATTGTGCCTACTACAATAATAAACGTCGAAAATGTTTAACGACCTACTTTTAGTCTATATTAATTGGCATACTAGTTGTAAAGCTAAGTATGAAGTTTATAATTGTAACATTGTTTCTAATGGTATTGTGAGATACCTGGCAAACTTGAATTTATAAAAGGATATGGAGCTTACAAACTGTGTATTGAATATGTTTACTAATAAAGCAAGATAGAAATACAGAGGGTCTAATGAATAGAGTAATAAAACTTCGCACGTGTTCGAGATCGAGGGCAAATGTAGTTTTAATAATTTTGTAGCTTATTTACAGAATGATTTAATGTATATATGCAGTAGGCATATAGCGCAGACAACCTGGATATAGAATTGTAGCTAGCATTACGTTTGATGTATATTGTTAAATTAATTACCTTCGTATATATACGATAAATAAATAAATAAATACTATCCACTTCAAGAAGTTCGTAATAGTCGATCTACTTTTTACGAAGCCGAGTTGTCGTGGTGAAAGGTAAGACCTAATTTGATATAAAATATCGTTATACATAAGCCAATCGAATACTTTGGCAAAATTAGACAAGCTTTAAATGCTTCATATTCGTAATAATGCCAGTGGCTGTGGAAGTTCAAATACGAATGTTATTATACGAAATTGAAGCCGATGTATGATGATGAAAGACCCTCGAAACGGTTTACAATAGCGTCGACTATATGGCGTATTCATTTCATGACCACCAACAACCGTTTCTGTATTTTAGATTTAACTAGTCTATTCAATCTCCTATATTTACATAAACTATAAGATTAATTTAGTTTGTTGCACTTTCTCAAATGATAATGATATCACTTCTATATAATTAAATCCTTAATGTAATGATTAAACCATGACGGAAAAGCACAAATTTAATAAAAGATAATGCAACAAATCAAATGCAATATAAGTGTTCATATTGTTACGATTATAAAGTTGCACCACGTTGTGGCGCCCAAAATATTACAAGCCACACGTTGATGGTGCCAAAAATATTACAAGTTGATGCATAATTTAGTTCAATTTATTATTTACTTGTATCAGGGTCTGTTGTACTACAATCAGAAATGGAATTTCTTAACCTATGCACAAATTCATGTAAACTTCGTGTAAACCAAATTTATTATTTATAAAATAAAGAAATTAACTTCCTTAATATTATTCATAGATTACATTAAAAATAAGTTCTTAAAACTAAATACTGTCGTGAGCAAAAAAATCGGGACAGTGTCAAAATCGTTATGTCAACCTTTATTTTTTAGCGTTGTAATTTTGACGATATTTGATTAACTTTCAAACTCTACGTCAAATTATATATCATGGTTGCTAATTCAAAATTGAAAATGCTGCATCTTTCGAAAACTGATAAAGCCAGACTTGTTACTAGTTTGAAAAATGGGAAATCATTAAGAAGTGTATCACTTCAATTTAATATTGGTAAAAGTTCAGCCGCAAGAATATATTAAAAAAATGGAGGGAAGAGGATAATTTAAATCGGAAAATAATTTCCGGACGTAAAAAAATTACGAATACGCAGGAAGACGAAACATTAGTTACTCAGATTAAGCACAACCCTTTCAAACCATTAAAGGAAGCTATAAGAACAACACAATTTCCTGTCTCATCTTGTAACACAATAGTTACAAGAGAATGAAATTTAAACTTGAGATATCCAGCCCTACAGTCCTTATCTAAATCTCATTGAAAATATATGGGGGATTAATGAGATAGAGCTTCTACCTACGAAGAATTTTGGGAGATTGTTCAAAATGCTTGGCATCAAATTTCTATTACTGTTGTAGAAAATATTGTCGCTTCAATGTCTACAAGATTAGATGCAGTTAATAATAACTGTGGAATGACGAAATACTAATTATTTTAATGTAATAATTATTTTAATTTATTAAATAATCTTTCTCTGTTGTTTTTAGTAATTTTTATTTACATTTATTTTAAAAATGTTTAATAAATGTCAATAAGACACACATTCTTGACAATTCCTGACTTACTACTATGAGTAAAGATAGCCACTTAAATAGTCACAATTTAAACCCACGCAGAAACAGTGTCCCGTTTTTTTTGCTCACGAGAGTAAAACCTGTATACTTTTAATCTAGTTCCTGTCTTCAAACTTCTGTCACCAATTTTCTGACACTAGTTCCTGTCACTTTTCTATTACAATCCGATACATCATAATATATATCGTTTCACTGAATCTTCTTGCTCTGTAATTTTCCTTTCTTTATACTAATATGTGTCCTTTACATCATACAATATGATTTATTTGACATTTCTTAACGAATTCTTTTTTATATTACCAATCTATTATTTTCTTTTCATAACAAAATATGCAATGTGTTTCAAAAAGAATTACATCTAGTTGTCCATGAATTTCTTCTATAAATTATGATGTTCTGCATTTGTTAAATGCGGATATAAACTAAATGGTATGAAGGTTATCTACCTGTACCTGTCGAAATTATCATCAAGAGATATGGTGATGGAATTAATAACAAGTATAATTATATTATTTATCCAACACCTCCTAATAATAGACCTATAACTATGGCGATTTTAAAACGATTATGTAGCTTATAACTCACTAGTGAGTTAAAAACATAATTTATCTCACTAGTGAGATAAAACAAGGTGAAATTTAGATTGCATAGAGACATTCAAACTGCTATAGTATTAACACATTTATATTAATTCTAAAGGTAAACAATAGCAACTAATTAATATTTACATTAATATTAAAGTTGAAGGAAATCTTCTTTGTATCTGACTCCATTCAGGTTATTCGAATTTAGAGTTATACTAAAAGACGTATTTGAAATATCCTGAACAGAAATTTGATGACCAGAAGTCGAGGACGTTAGACTGTCTGGACCTTGTATCTTTCTGGCTATATCAATCTTGTTGGATACTGAATCTTGTATATAACCTTCTGCCACAGTGGACGATTTCCACCCACCATGTCGTTTAACTGTTGTAATATCAGCTCCTGCGTTTGTCAGAAGAGATGCTGACGAACGTCTCAGACTATGTCCTGTAGATAATTGAGCTTCTGGTAGGTTCAGGAAAGATGCAACTTTCTGAGGTATCTTAGAAATGGTGTTAATTCCAACTGGCTGGTAGTGCATTTTTCTTTCTTGTAATTTAGGAAGAATCTGCCATGTGGAATACCTTTTGGTCTCATACAGACATATTTTCAGTAGAGGTCAAGAATATCTGTTGTAAATCCTTCTGCCATAACAGTGAAACTTCTAGATACGTTTGTCTTTGTGTCAGGTATCGAAACATATAAGCATCCTCCTTTATCTTCTATATCGTCAACTTTCAGCTTAGTTATTTCATCACAACGACACGCACCTGATATACCCATTATTAAGGCAACCTGCATAGAATACACGAACGAATAATGAATAAATATTTTGAATTAAATATAAGAAAATAAATAATACCTTCATCATCAAATATTTATTGTTAGAAGCCTCATTCAGAAACTTCTCTATATGTAGCCTCTCCAAGATTTTCGCCTTTTCGGACTTGTGGGTTCTTGCCTCACTCTTCAAATAGGAAATCAGTTTTCCGTATTTCGATATGTCACTATTCATATACACTTTCAAAGTACTTCTTAACATGGAATACTTTGTCCACAATGAAGAAGGTGCTATTTTCCTTCTATAAATATGGAAATACGCCAGCATAACTTCTTCGTTAATTCCAGTGATACTTTGCTGTTTTCTCCATTCTTCAAAATGACGAAATTCTTTGTCGTAATTATCCTTCGATTTTTTTGGCAGTAATTTATAACATGCTGCTTGAGCTTCTTTCTTAACTTCTAGCGGAATGAAAATAGCCTCTTGCAACTCTTCCATTACCATCAACTTTTACTGCAGTATTACTAATTTTGTTTGCTTGTTGATTTGCATTATTTATTCTCCATAGTAACTGCATTACTGTATATGAACTTTTTGCATTAGTCGTTTATAATTTAAATTTGACATGGAACGTCAAATTTATAAAACATTAAAAGCCATTTTGAACGGATCTTAAGAGGTGTTGGATAATGTTTTGAATTGCACACGTGTGTTAATTACAAATAAGTCACTTGAGAAAAGTAGCTCACTCGTCCTAGCGGACTCGTGAGCTTAACATTTTCTCGGGTGACTTATTTATAACATACCACACTTGTACAATAAATAACTATAATTTATTTAATAAGAAACCTTTAAAGATGAGATATTAATCAAACAACCAAGATAACTAATTTGTAGAAATTGTAATTATTATAATTTATAACAAGTGTTCAAAATGGTCACCATTCTGTACAATACCTAATGCAGTAGGTGCGATGTTTCATGTTCTAAAAAATATTCTACAATACATTTGGTGTTATTTGATTACATTTAATTGTAATTGCATTCATCAAGTCATTTTGCCTTTGAACACAGATCCTGTAGCCCGAAACTTCACCACGCACAGTGCGAAATTTCTTGAGTTTACCGGAACTTAATTATTCAAAACAGTAAAACAGTTCTATTTGTTGGTTTTTAAAATTTTTAATAAAAATTAATATGTTTTATTTAAAGTTTTTGAGTTTATTTGTGTTTTTTATTATAGAACAATTAAAAAACATACATTTTATAACAACATTTTGAACACCTATTCAGAACTAGACTTACTGCAATCGTCTGAAGACTCGCAATCATTACACGAGCATGCAAATCTTTCTAACAACACTAAAACTTCTGACGTAACTTCACCATGCTTGGTTTTGGGTGCTTTACGAAGACTAGCGATGTACGGATCCGACGAAATAAGCAGTCGATAAAATAAATCCGTATTTGTGTCAATTCTTGACGTTTTTCTAGTAAAAAGTTCGCGATATTTTCTGCAGTCTTTGTTTCTTGCCTCCTGAGCTTCTTCTGAAAATTGTCCGATCGGAAGAATGTAAGAGGCTATAATATCCTTTCCATGACAAAGGACCTTATGCATAGTTACGGGCATTGAGTACCAGAAATATTCTTTCAAATACAATTCCAAAGTTTCTCTTGCATATTCGCCGAACTTTTCTGAATCAATTTTAAGACCACAATTTAGGCACTCTAACAGCACATGAAAACGTTTGATCAATTCTAAGTTAACGCCAGTTATTTCGGCAGACTTTCGGCATTTTTAAAGAATTTCCTCGCGGTATTACCATCGTTTGTGTTTCTGGTCTGCTGTTTTGGCATATCTATAAGCAAGCCAAGCTCCTCTTTGAATTTTTGTTGAATGTATTTTTTCTTCTCTGCAACTTCTTTTTAATTTTCTGCTCCACGAGCTTGCCATGCTTTAATATCAAGTTTGTACGATATATGTAAAATACATTCCAAAAACCTTATCCATGCATGGAGGGGCGATAGTCCAAGGGATAAAAAGGATTCGTTTATATTTTTTTGAGGTATATCGCAGATGTTGTTCATTTCACTAGGTTTAGCCTCACATAAGTAGCATGTTTGTGATGATGCACAGGATGATACAGCATTGCATACTTTACCGTCATTCATACAAAAGATCATATTTGCTGTAACCTGAAATTGCTTGCCATCTACAAGTATAGTGGTTGGAGTAAGTTTAGATATTTGTTCTTTCACTTTGTTTACTTCTGAGGTAATTACACTGACTGTTTATTTGGTAAAAACGAACTTAATGGGGCGACAGTACCGTGTGGAAGAAGAAGCAGGGTTTTTCCAAATTAGTGACTGATTATCACCATTAGCATTTACGGAGCACATTTGGATTGGTACCATTGATACACTAAACATACTATCATCAGAGCTATGTTTGTCCATATACTTTTGTCGATAGTTAACTTGTTCCGCCCCATCACAACCCCACTTTACGATAATATTTAGTGCTTTAACGTTTGACAAAGTTCTAAGAGTCTCTTCTAGCCCTGTACAAAGTCTTGCTATGGTATGATTTATAAGCGACTGAAATGATACTTCAGCTGAAACTTGAGTTATTATTATGTCCTTTGGATAGCATAACCTCTTTGTCTGCTGTACAACATAATAAGGTGGATACAAAGTGCAACCGTGATGTTTTGCTTGATCCCGAATAATGTTGTATTGATTTGACGATAAGTTTGCATCAATAAGTAGCGCCAGAGCCTGGTCCGGAGTTAATTTTCGTGGGCTGTTTGAAGAATACATGCGAGCCATTTTGATTTTGCTTCCCCTTTCTGGAGAAGCAGATGCCAGTTCCTTGACAATCGCTGCAGAGTTTCGTTTTCCAGATTGGTATAGCTTTGTTACGGTTGCTTTGGCTGACTCGTCTTGACTACCGGACTTTAAAAGATGATGCACTTTTCTGTTTTGCACTTTAGGATGACAATACCTAAATTCTTTTTTAGGTCTGCCTGCATTGGTCCTCGATCCACTGGGCAATGCATCCCTTACAGCATTTGAAAACTTTACATTATTTTCAAGCCAGACAGCATTTTTATTCAGAAATCATGCTAAATTTCGACTGGATTTCCTCCACCTTTTTCGTATTTTACAAACCAGTGCGCGAAGAGTTGCCTTTAAACTGCAAAGAGCATCAGATCTTAACATTGGTGAGCCTATTTTTTCCAAAACAAAACCAATCATGGCATTCGATGTCGGTTCTTCCTTCCACTTTTGGAATATACAGTTATATGAAACTTGCAAAGTCATTCTGGAAAATGTTTCATTTAAAAGAAGATCGCAAAATATCGCAGAAGATCTTTTGAGTTTTGAACAGAGGGAAAAAAAACTTTAAAATGTTGTGCGTTTCAAGCTGGTATTATGTGGTATCACTTTTTAAAATCTCCACTAAAGTTAAAAATGTAAATTTAACTTACTTCTTAAAAATCACTTTTTCCACGAACAAATCACACACGAGCAAGGAAAGATTTTGCAATTAATTAAATGCCAATAATTGACAATTTTCTAATAAATTACATGAACAAAAAATCATGGCCTACTGATTTACCATTTCTATGTACCACTCTATTAACTTTAACAAATCGAATAGCTTTCTATAGGCAAAAAGTATGATTGAATATGTAATGAGAATTTCAGGTGCATTTTGCGGTTCTTTCGCAGGGTAAATCCCCAAACTGAGTATGAGGTTTTAGAGGCGGGGTATTTACCTAACAAAATAATAAATAATCTTATGCATTTTACGTATTTCAAAAATTGAATAAAGTTCCGCTAACCTTCCTAAATTTCGCACTGTGCCACGCCTAGACGAATGTGATTATGTAGAGCGGTATTATCCACCACTCTATTAGGAAACTGCAAGTGAAACTGTTGCTTATATTCCGTGTAGGAATATTGCTATGCTCCGTTAAGAAATTGTGCACTTCGGAAATATGCTTCAACAATAAAGATATTTTCTTGTAATGTATACATTATAGCATTTAGTAGTATTATTTATTATATGAAAAAATATTTGTAAGAAAAAATTATGTTGCTAGTGAACAAAATGACAAATGTCAAAATGACATAGATAAATAGTTAGTTATAAAAAGGCAAGTGGCTTATAATTATTTGCAAGTAGTAGTTACATAGTGCCTACTGAGATGAAGTTCTTTTTGAAACACGTTGTATTTTATAACTTAATTTATATCTATAGCAAGTAATATTTATAATGAGATTTTTCTCCTTATTTTAATTCAATAAGAGTAAAGAATCTTTTAACTCAATTTTTTACCCTCGAAATTTTTTTACGTTTTTACGTCAATAATATGATCATTCTTTTTTTTTCTTTAAAATTCCCAGCTACTTATTTATTTTTTTAACACAAATCTCATATAATAATACTTTTCACAATGACAATCTTTAATTTTGTATCTTTCTGACATTTGGCATATATACCTATATTATTTATAATTTACAACTAAAACAGTGCATTTAAGAGTAGTTATATGTTGAGCACTTGTGAAATTATTACACTATTAAACTTAAATAAAACACCTTATATTTCACAAACAATAGTATATTGACTATATGTACATTTCATGTGCACTGCACACATCCTCAGTAGTTACTACTAATAAACATAAATAAACATTGCAGTAACTACTGAGGATGTTTGCAGTGCACATGAAATGTACATATAGTCAATATACTATTGTTTGTGAAATATAAGGTGTTTTATTTAAGTTTAATAGTGCATTTAAGATTTGATCTAATTTAATTTCTTAATTAAGATTTCATAACAATATATATTATAGCATCATCAAGTACCGTCTGTTACATTCATTAATCAAGTTGTAACTAACAAACGAGTTATATATAATATTAAAATGTAATTACACATTTTAATCTCATACGCGTTAGAAAGGAAAAGAGCTTGTTTTTATCAACCAAGACCATTTGAGTTTTGGGTATATATAAGCTGAAACGAAAAATATTAAATATAGTCTGGTTAAACATCAGAGAGCCTGTATAATCTAGAGAAATAAACTACAACTATGCGAAAGGTACGTATTACTACTTCTTAACAAAACAATTTTTTATTACTACTGTGGACAAATTCAAATTGCTGTCACATATTTCTTACTATCGTATAAATGTCCCGTATTACGTCTGCAGAATTTAGTTCAAACATTGAAGAAAAGAAAAGTAGAATATTTTTGATAAAAGGAAAGATTTCGGAAATTGTATTATTAATAATGTTTAAAATACGAGGGATAAGCTACAATTATTGAGAATAGAAAAATCTAGTTACCTATGGTACAAATTGTTGTTTATTAAATAGTGCATTATTTTATCTGTAAAATGCAGTTTAGTTTGTGCAATTCGGTTGAATAGTGTCTGAGAAATAACCTATAGAATACGCTTCTGTTATCGAAAAAATGTAATTATCACGAGAGAACTTTCGGATAATGATTTACTATGATTTCAAGAAAGGCTTGAGCACGTATGAGTGTGAGGAAAGTTTAAAATCGGCATTTGGGGATCTCGCTCCATCATTGGCTACTCTTTATAGATGGTATAAAGAATTTGAACGAGGTTGTAACTCGGTTGTACACAGAAAAGGAGCTGGACATCCTTGAACTGTTGTTAATCCCAAAAATATTGTTGCAGTGAAGATGGTGGAAGAGGACAACCGCATTACCTATGCAATGATAGAGTCCGAACTTAGGATTCGATCCTCGCAAGTGAGATCAATATTGCAAGAACATTTACATTTGAAAAAGATTGTGGATCGGTTTGTACCCCATCATCTGACAGATTTACAAAAGGCAGAACTTGTTAGAATTTGCCAACAAACTTTAAATATGTTGAATGCTGGAAGCCATCAAATTATTTATAAAATTGTGACTGGCGATGAAACGTACATACCGTTTTTTGATGTTCTCACTCGTCAAGAAAGCCGAATCCGAATACATGAAGGTGAGGAACCCCTACGATGGTGAAAAAACAGCGAGCAATGAAAAAAGTAATGTACGCAGTACGCATGTATGGCATCGCAAAGACAGTCACAGCTTTTCACTTCTCTACTTCGTGTATATATAGTTAACATTCTGAACTTACTGCAAATGAGAATTAATGAATATTAAATCTCATTTGCAGTAAGTTCAGAATGTTACTATGTATACACGAAGTAGAGAAGTGAAAAGCTGTGACTGTCTTTGAGATGCCATACATTGATAAGCCTCAACTAAGGCGAAACGCGTCTGTATGTTCTCGCTGATGGAAATAGTTTTTCACTAATTTTTAATTATCCTAACAACCTGTAAGGTCGTAGTCGCGACGAGGTGTATTATACATGCTAGTACAAACTTGGTTTGTCGGATTGTAATTATTAATGCATCACATAAGGCGACATTGACATGTAAAAATGAGATTTAATATTCATTAATTCTCATTTGCAGTAAGTTCAGAATGTTAACGCATGTATGGGTTTGGTGGCCACAATTAAATGAGAAAATCAGAAGACAGTTATTGCTAAATGGTATGTTGAAAATTGTTTGCCTACTGTGTTCAGTAAAGTGTCAAGAAAGAGAATTATGTTACATCATGATAACGCATCGTTCCATACAGCAGGGATAACTGTTCAGTATTTAGCTGAAAACAAAATCAAAGTTATAGAACATCCTCCTTGCTCACAAGATTTGGCGATGTGTGACTTCTGGAAATTTTTTGAGCCCAAAAAACATTTGAGAGGGAAAAGGTTCCAGTCAGAAGAAAAGATTGATATCGCCGTTAAGTGATTTTTTGATAGTACCCCTAAAGACAGCTGGTTTAACGCTTTTGAACTATGGAAGGAATGAATGGTTAGTGTATTATTGTTGATGGCAATTGCTTTGAACATATTAAAATAAAAATTCTGAAAACTTGTATCAATCTTTCTATTCTCAATAATTGTAGCTTGGCCCTCGTCTAAAATATTTATGAAAGTTACGTATAGATCCGACTCTGAATCATTTCATTGAAACGCTTGATATTATTTTTCATTGTCCTATTATTTTCTTAACTAATTGGCTTGTTAAAAATGAAAAAAAAATTATGAGAGAATTAAAGAAATATGCAAAGAGCAATTCCAGATTTTTCTAAATTTTTGTATATTACAAGTAGTAGAAAAATAAATAAAAAATTAGAATAGTACTAATTTTAGTTATTAGTTATTACGTTAATGGTACAATTTGAATAATTTAATATATCGGGTGTTCCATTTATACTCAAAACAATGCGTGTGCAGGTACCTCGCGCTAGAATAATGTTGATTTGTCTAAAACATTTTTCTCTTAGACGCTTATTGACTGAAATAAGAGTTGAAGTTTTATCGAAAAGATATAAATTCAGCTGTAACTCATACATTATTTCCAAGTTGATTGAATGTCGGGCTTTGAAATAAAAACACATTATTCTACAATTATTAATAATAACAAGTTTAAGATAAACTATAATAATTAAAAATATAGACACCGGAATGAAAATAATGTAGTAACATTATTGATGTACTTGGTGGGAATAACACACTTGGCTATATTTCACAAATTTTATTATATTTCTCCAACATATGTTTTGTTTTGGAATACTGTATTGAACAAAACCATTTGCCCGATATAAATAGCTGCAACTTAGTACATAATGCAATAAAAAGTAAATGATTAGATTTTTTAGAAATTCTAGAAATTAAAAAAGCCCAGAAACAGAATGTAATAATGTAATTGTCACTAATATACAGCTAGAATTTTATAAACATCCCCATCATAGACACCATTATACATATCATCTAACCACCATCTCATCACAAAACTAGGTATATAAGTTACACTATTACGTAAATTAAGTTAGTTGTAAGAAACTCTTTGAGAATGGCATAACAGCCGAAACATATATGTTAGAGAAATGTAATAAAATTTGTGAAAATATAGCCAAGTGTGTTATTCCTACCAAGTACGACAATAATTACTAAAATGTTTCACCAAGAAGTGTCTGCAACATAAATTAATTAAAAAAAAGATTGCAATAGTAAAAAAAATATATGCCTTAATTACAAAAGTTGCTCAAATTGTTGGCCATTAACTTCAACACATAAGTTGACGTGACGAATAAGAGACAGTTACTATCGAGTTTCTACAGATATAGCAGAAATCTTGCCTTTCATAAATCCCTATAAGTAAAAGTTAAAAATATTAAGATCAGGTGATTTTGGCGGCCATATTACCGGTGCCTCTCCACTTCGTCTAATCCTGTGTCTTGTAATCTGATAATATGAAGAAGCAAAGAAGACTGGAAGGGTCGTGACGGGACAAGGAAGTAGAGAAAGGGTAAACACAACATTGGAAAGAAGGACAAAGGAGGTGATCAGAAAATCTTTCAAAAATCTAGGATAACTAGCAGTGCTAGCTCGCTGAAGATAAGGTTCAATGAAGATTCGTGGAAATCATTTGCTGTATTTGATATGTTTCCTTGTCGAGAAATATTGAAATATATTTATTGCGTCTATCGCTTTTCTGTCACGCGAGTTATATGGCGCGTGTTATATCGGACCACGCGTGGAAGAGTTAATTTCATGACTATCAGACGCTCGTATATGTGGTATATCATTGTATAATTAACTTTTCTTTATGTAGATAGAGTTTTGATATACTTTTTGATATTTTTGTGTATGAATTAATATTATATTTTACTATTAATGCTTGAAATTAATTTACAATTTTCTCTAGGCGATTATCTTGGTTTTACTTGTCGTTTTTGCCCTCGGCATGGCTCAAATTGTTGTCGTTGGACGAAAACGAAGAGAAGCTCAAAGTATTTCCTGGGTCTAAGCCGTTAAAAATGTTGTATACTGAATAAAGCATTAAACAATAGTTAAATATTCTTGTTTTTCTTTGCGTCGAGAAGATGGGAATAAATTGAATATAAAATAACTAGCTTAGCATTTATCAATGGTAAATTAATAGGAAATGTAGTAAAGTTTCTTGGTTTGATGCGTCTATTGCTGTAGAAATTTTATACGAAATACTTTTTACATAATTTTTATTTACCGCTCTTGCTATTCTACGTGATAAAAGTACTGTTCAAACATTCAAACAGACCGGAAACGACAGAAACTTGTACCAAGTGCCTTATTTTATAATTAATTTAGCCTCGAAACCTATATATAATAGTATCTGACGGAGTTTATTGAAATACTTACTTCAATTATTTATTATAGCTTACTTAAACTCAATTTAATTAAGTGAATTGCCGTGTAATATATAATAGATATTTATGTATTAAGGGAATAAACGACAGTTTTAATCCCGAGACAGTAAGTAATGCCTGAGCGACCGAAGGGAGCGAGGGCATTTTCTGTTGAGGGATTATAGGCGTTTATTCCCGAATTACCAAAACTTTTCTCCCGACCTTAAATGTAATAATTTATTTCATTATTAGTTTGACAGTTGATTGATAGATTGATCTGATGTCATTCAATTAAGTTGGTTTGTCATGAAAATGTGCATAGTTTCTGGTTACTAAGGTAAAACGAGTTTGTTTGTGTCTTATTTTTTTCCAAAAAAACACCGTCCGTTTAAGTTATTGTGCAAAAATGAATATTTAATGGCAGTGAAGGAGATAATTTTTGCACAAGCACTACTGTAAACAACCGCCAAGTTAAGATATCAGATGATTGTCCATATATAAATATTGTAAACTCATCTAATGTTACTATTACGATTACAAAATAAAATTGATTGATATATTTAAATGCTTCCTCAATCTGACAGTTAAATTAATTTTGACTTAAATAAATGAACCATAAGTCATTCACTACAGTATTCACTTGATTCCCTAGGGAAAATCATATTTTATTCCCTAGAGAATAAAGTAGTCTAATATATGTCAATTGTCAGATGTATAAGATGACACTTTATTCTCGGTCGGGAGAAATAGTTATTTATGTATTAAGGGCATAATTAGGAGATTATCGCACGAGGAAAAGTTTAAAGCCCGACAATGGAGGGCTCTTAATTTCCCGAGGACCATAATTGGCAATGACCGTGGTACATACAGCGTTTTATTCGATTTTAGTTTCCAAAACATTAATAAAATATTTACTACTTTTGCGACAAGTGCCAACAAATGCGAGTGAATTGCATCGATCCGTTGATCGATGTCAATTTTAGAGTGTGTAGATCGTGAAGATAGTTGTTTGTTTTGATGTTGTTAGGGATACTATGTTTCATATTGTTTGGTTATTAAACAGTTCGCTTTCAAACTGATAACTGAAGTAGTGGAAAACGTTTACTCACAAGAAATTTTGCACGAATTTGAAGCAGCTCAGGGAAAACTAATACCACAGAAGTCCAAGGAATTATGTATCAAAGAATATGATAAGTTTTGCGAGTAACGGCATGAGAAAAATGTCACTAGCAATAATTGTGATGAAAAAATCGTAATGGCGTACTTGTCTTAAATGGTCAGAAAATGTATTTAAAATGATCATTTAAAAAGTCATAATAAATTGTGATCCATTTTCTGTAGTCAAAAGTTTACAATCTCTTTACAACTCTTTGGTGAGTCTACTCCAAGCTCAAAAAAATGTTAAAAATTAAGGAAAACGTTGATATCTCTAAATTCCTTATGGTCACAGAATATATGAAGAGTAACTCCGTGGGTGATGAACCTAAGAAGTCGTGGGTACTTCAGCGAAAGGAAATTGAACAGTTTATGATAAAGGCATCAGATCTCACGTATTTGTTAGTCAAGGTAAAGCCTGCTTTCAGTTCTCATACAAATTTAATAAATAGCGTATTCCAGGTTGTTACAGCATTCGGCATATTTGGAGCCTGCCGACGTGAAGAGTTGCATGATTTATGTATTCAGGATATGACGACTGAAGGTTCGGTTTTGTTAGTGAAAATTCGTACGACTAAAACTTACACTTCCAGACAGTTTACGATTGTTCCAAACGATGGCGTCGTGGGCTATATTGCTTTGCACAACAAATATGTTGCTTTACGTTCTAAATATGTCAAAATTGCATGTTTATTTCTGTCATATCATAATGGCAAGTGTAGTTTGCAGCCGGTGGGGAAAAATACTTTCGGAAAAATGCCAAAAATGATTACCGAGTTTCTAAAATTATCCAACGCAAATAAATATATGGGAGATTGTTTCTGCAGATGTGCTACAACTATACTAGCGGAAAGCGGCAGTGACATAAGAACGTTGAAGCAATTAGGTGGTTGGCGATCGGATAAGCTAGCCGAATTTTACATTGAAAATTCTCTGCATAACAAAAATAAAATAGCTCAGAATATCTGTGGGGGAGCTTCGATTATCATATCAGAGGCTAATGAAGGATCTATTGGTTTAGGCGATAGTTTGCGCCAAGTTACAATAACTAATACAAGCAATTGTACTTTTACTTTCCACAAATAATGTTGCAGAAAATAATGTATTATTTTCCTTGATGTTAATAAATGTTATATATTGACGTTTGTTTGAATTAATAATTAATTATAATATATATATATATATATATATATATATATATATTATTATATTATATATATATATTATAATATATATATATATATATATATATATATATATATATATATATACACATAGGACCAGCTCTCAACGGGCCATACCCGGCAATAAGTGGCAACAACGATCCCCTCTACGCGCAGTAGCTTACATTACCATACATTGCAGAGTTATGAATTTAGTAAGACTTAAACCGCGCAAGGATATAGTCGTTTGCATATTCGTTCTGTATACGTAATTTGCACATTTGTTTCAGATATAATAAGGTCGTTATATCTCCAAGTTATTATTATTGTATTCTTAGCTGCTACGGAAAAGTAATTTTAAGTAATAAAAAAACAATAACGTTTTCTAAAAGATAAAAGTAAGAAAATCAATAATTCTGCAAAATAAATTTTAATTCTAAGAAAGTCACTAAATATAGGATTCGAAAATACCGCCCTCTCTCCCCAAACAATAGCCGAGCCTATTCTAAAACTCCCGCCTCACTCCCTCGAGATTTCTAGGGGATATTGTCTCGAAAATTCTAAACAGTTGAACTTGCAACTGTTGCAACCTTTACGTTTGCACAGCTAGATACGAATGACGGGCAATCTATTGCTCTCGATCATCGGACTTATGTATGCGCACGCGGAGTGGCATCGTACATACGTTGCCACATCGCATTACGTTCCATACGTATATTGTTGCGTATGGCCCGTAGCGGGTTGGACCTATCGGTATATATATATGTATATATATATAATATATAATAATTAATAATTCAATTGTTACCTAGCATTTTTTTATTGATCTGTGCCATAAAGACGTCTTTATGCCCACATTTGGGGGCCTATAAAGAAGATTATGTTTCTAAAATCGAATAAATTAATTACTAAAACGATTAAATAATCCCTTAGAAAATAAAAAATGAGCCAAGCCCTCTATAAAGTTTGGCGTAGTATAACGTATAGTACATAGGTGTGGAACGTGTGGCCTCTGTGAGTTTCTTGTGCGGCCTCCATAAAAGCTAGCTCTTGTATTAATTAATATTTAATCATATAGATTACGACAGTTTTAAAATTAATAGAGTTAAATAAAAAACGGTATAAATGTAAGTTTCAGTGACTACTGGTGGTAATAGCCAATTGTACATTTAAAATGGTAGAACGCCACCTAATGCAAAACGGTAACACGATCATACATATTACCTGATCTCTATACAAAAACTATTTTCCTACTATAAATGTTCTAAAAAGGACACTTGTGGCTTATCATTCGTCAATCTTTTAACGCGCTTGCAGTCACTTAGTTGTTATTATTTTACTTATTCTGTGGTTTTACTAATACACGGTATTATTGTATTTCTAGTAAGTATACGCATTCGTAAAGATATTCGATATTCGTTTTTCTCCATCAAACCAAATTGTAAAAGAAGAAAACTAAAGGAAGAAAACAGAACATTTAATACAGACTAGGAGTTATATTTTTTCTTTGCTTTAGATAAAATGGTGAGCTTATTGTAAAATTCAGTTGTAACAACCTTGAAAAAAGCGAATGCAAATAACACTATTCAACTGACAAAGAACATAAATATTTCAATTTAGTAGGTGAATCTCAACAAGCTGCACTTCAAAAATTAAAAGCATCAAAAATTTTAGTGCTTTTGTAAAGAAAAATACCATTGCAGTTGATGGTATTTACAAAATAGCACATATACTAAATACAAACAATTCTTTCAAGAAGAACTACAACAGATCGATAGCACGAATAGCTCAAAATGTAACAGATCAACGTCGTACAATTATACAAAGTAAAGACGTTTATTTTTCAATTGCTTTAGATGAAAGCACTGATAAAATTTACTTGGTGCAAGTTTCAAATCGTATTTTATTCGTTCTGTAACTAAAGATTTTCAGGATTATCAAGAACTTCTTGCGCTGTGCACCCTAACTGGAAGAATCGCGGAATTGACTTTTTCGAAAACTTCAGAGAAGTATGTCATTGATTACAATTAAATGTCAGTAGTTTAGTTAGTGTCTGCACAGATGGCGCACCTTCCATGAGAGGAACAAGGATAAACTTGAAAAAAATTATATAATTTCACTTCATTTTGCATCAACAAAATCTTTGTCCAAAATCTACCGTTTTACAGACGTTCTGGATTGAGCTATTGTGATTGTTAGCTAACAAGTGTTCATTTGAAAAGACAATCTAGGTTACTTTGAAATTTTGATAGAATAAGACGCAAATATATTAATATGTGTTTGTTGCTCCGTAAACGTATATCCAAATGACATTTGATAATGTCAATCACAAATATCAGTTAGTGCATAAAATAATCGTGCGTCGATTCTGATTTAAATAAATGGCTTTCACTTCAGAACATAAAATTTTTTTAGTCCAGGCTTATTTTCGAAGTGGTAATAAAATTGATGGTTTATGGGTTTATTCAGTTCAAGATTGCATGGTAGAATTTCAAGTTGAGTTTCCACATTTTGTAATAGATTATATACAATTTAAGAATACTTTGGATAGAACTTTAAAACTTTTTTCTGAAACTGGTAGTCTCTCAAGAAAATCAGGCAGCGGAGCAGTTAAGAAACGTACACCTCAAGTTGTCAATCGTGTTGAAGAAATAATGGAAAATGAACCACAAACATTTGTTCGACATTTGAGTCAACAAATAAACCTTTCTGTTGGTACAACTCATAAGTTATTAAAAAAAGATATGCAACTTTATCCATACCGTGTCACAACAGTTCAAGAATTGTTAGAAATTGATTACCCACGTAGACTACAGTTTTGTAATTGGTTTGTAAATATGAACAAAAATCGAGAACTTTCGCAAAGAGTCATCTTTACTGATGAAGCATGGTTTTATAAAACGGGATACCTAAATTCACAAAATACAAGAATTTGGAGTAGTGAAAATCCACATGTAATTAATGAAGAATCGCTACATCCAGAGAAAATTGGTGTTTGGGCAGCGATAAGCCAAAGGCGAATCATTGGACCAATATTCTTTCAGGGAACGTTAACTGCTCAAAGGTACCGTACGGAAATTTTACAACCATTTGCCAATCAGTTGCATGATGATGAACTTCAAAATGCATATTTCCAACAAGACGGAGCACCTTGTCACTGTACTGCAGAATCTTTGGATTATTTAAGAGAATTTTTTGATGAGCGTATAATTAGTCGAAATACTGAAATTGCCTGGCCTGAACGTTCATGCGATTTAACACCTTGCGACTTCTTTTTGTGGCCTTATCTAAAAAATAACATATTTCGAACACCTATATTGAATTTGAATGATATGCTACAGAGAATGGAACAGAAATGCATGGGAATTAATAACAATCCAGTAATGTTGCAGAATATCATCAGAAATTTCGAACGGAGGATTTTAAAGTGCATTGATCTTGAAGGACAACATTTTCAACATTTGCTATAGTTTTCAATAAATACCTATTATTTGTTATTTATTTGTATGTATGAAACTGTCAAAATATACGACTTCGTAGGTTAAGTAGTAAATTTTAATTTACGACATACTTCAAAATGTTCTCAGTAAATCACATGCTAGTAGATTGACTTTTCAAATGAACACTTGTTATATTTGTGTAAATGCAATGCGTTATCGTGAATTTCGGCAAATGCTCACTTTAGACAAGGACACGTACAGTGTTGACCTACCGTACTACTGGCTATCAACAGGACAGATTTTGATAAAACTTTTAATCTTACGACGACAAATTTTAAACTTTTATCAAGAACTAGGAAAACTATGTAATCTATCAGATGAAACATTTTGCCGAAACATTGCATTTTTGTGTGTTATAATGACAAAATAAAACAATTTAAATATTTATCTGTTCGGTCCATATAGATTTAATTTGAATTTCAGTTTTATTTGCATTTTTTGCATTTTAGTTGCATTTATTTTACGCATTAAATCCATAGGTTTTAATTTTATACGATTTGTAAGTATAAAGTGTATAGAAAGGTCTTGGAGTTTCCCAAATATCCAATTTGTTAATTACGTAAATGGTCAGGTATTTTATTGCTTATGTATTGTCTTGCTTCCTACGGTCATAAAACTCTTTACTCAATACAGGTACAATCCTTTAGTAAATTGATTCATTTGCGGATGTAGATCTATATAATAGCAAAGTTTTATTGTTACATTTCATTTATTGGATTTATTATGTTCAATATATACATTGAAATTAATCATTTTACGATTAGGTTTAGACATTACGGTTTATTGCATTTTTCCTGTATTCTTCAAATACTGTTCGTTATCTTTAGCCCACTTGCTGTTCATTTAATATACGTACTCGGTAATTCAATATCTGTAACAATTGTATTGTTTGTATTTAGTGTTTAATATTTATTTTATTTTCCAGTATTATAATTAAGGGTTCACGTGCATATTGTTTATTTTAGTCCTTTTATGACGTTGGTAAACTACATCTCATTTCCTTGAAGAAGGGTAAAATATTTGCATCGCAAATTCATTATAATTATTTAGTTGTTTTCTCCCTCCCTTGTAACTGGCGGGGACAAAGTTTTCATTGTAAAAATAAGTAAAAAGAGTAATCAGTTCCAACCCAGATTTTAGTGATCTCACTACAAGAATATAAAGAATTAGCGAGTTTCTCGGTCTTTACTATTAAGGCCAGATTCATACATGTGTATTAAAGTGTATTGGAACTCCAAGATTCAGTATAGATAGCCATCGAAAGATCGCAATTTTTGTTCGTATACTTCTCCAGTAATTGACCCTGGAGAGTCGAATTTGTTGGTAGTTGCAGACTAAAAGGTGTCAGGTGAATTTTTGTCTTCGCACGGGAGTTATAACTAAATCGGGATCCATAAAATAAATGCCGCAAAAAAACTATACTTGCCAGAAAGGGTGTTTTCCCCTTACAAGCTTCTCAAACTTTTAAGTCGGTATACGGCAAATCTATTAATATTTCACGCTCTACGATAGGATTCGCAAAGGCGACTAAAACTCAAAATGTCGTAGATTTCGTGAAAACTAAAATTCCTCTTATACGAAAAAAACAGACACACTATTACTGCCAACTGGATTCGAAAACGGCCTCTGATTGAATTCTTCTACACACTGGATGTAATCCGAAAAACGGCAGGGGCGATATCATTTAAATAAAGTTGGTATTACGAACGGGATTTGAACATAAGTAGGCTCTGTGCAGCTTGAAAAATTGAACGTAGAGACACTCTTGAACCATTCGGCGAAACAGACGTACTTTCCGATGCAAGAGAAGGTGCATATTGGGAAAGCACATAAGTGTTTATACAAAAAAGGTTTAGTATATCAATACGTTAAGCACGTATAACGCATTTGTTACAAATGAAACAGACATGCAATATACATATCTGTAACTGTATACATGGACAATACACCTCGTATTTTCAGCATTTACTTCTGCTTAAGACACGTGTTTCTGCCATCTAGGCGTCGTCAGTCAAGCTAGTGAAGCAATGTAATACAAATGATACAAATCTTTATGAATAGATCTGTATGTATTAAACATATCTGTAACTGTACACATGGACAATACACCTCGTATTTTTAGCATTTACTTCTGCTTAAGACACGTCGCCATCTGCTTAAGATGGCAGAAACACGTGTCTTAAGCAGAAGTAAATGCTGAAAATACGAGGTGTATTGTCCATGTGTACAGTTACAGATATGTTTATTACATGTCTGTTTCAATTGTAATATTAAGTTTAAGTGAAATTTTGTCACTTAAAATTTTCATTATACGTTTCCAAGAAATTCTGTATATGGTCTACCATAAAGCATTATGATTTCTTCGAAAGCAAAATATATAGTGTGTAAATTTACACACATGGACACGTTCATTTATTTAAAGCCTCTTATTACTCCTTCAAAGACATTGTTTTAAAAATCCTCATTAAAATTCATGCCGTTCATAAATATGAAAAAGAATGACACTCAATTATTACGCCTCTGTTATAATATCCTCTGTTCGAGGAACAATAGATTCCGCGAGCTGGTCCCTTGGAAATCTCCCAGACTCACTGTTATATGTATGTTTTCAATACAATAGGAATTGTAGGCATGTGTAACTACTGACATTACCATAAAACAAAGCAGTCTGACTTTGTCCTGACAATTTAACACATCAGAGGCGGATGGTTTCCAAAACGAACTGAAAAGCTATTTCTTTTACATCTTTTGTTTTCTATTTTTTTTGCAGACCCGTCATTCCTATTAAAGTAATTCATACTAAAAAAATAACGGTTTAAAAAGCGTTGTTTAGATTGCATTACATTTAATTAATATACTCGTAGCACTTTAATAAAGATATAACGTAATAAATGTTTCAGTAAACTAATTTCAAAAACGATAAAAACTGCTACAAAAAATATTGCTTATGAATAATGTAACCTAAATATGCAAAGCGCATATTTTGCATATATTATTATTATATATTATTATTATTATTATAGTATTATATGCATTTTTAAAATATTAGCATATATTTAAATATATGCAAATATTAGTAAATAGCATATTGTGCATAATTGAAAGAATTTTGAATGATCTAGATCTTTGGAAGAAGTTTCAAGAGTTCAGGATAAACAATTTTATAAATCTTCCATTATGAAGTAATTTATTTTATTATGTTTGCAGTTCTCAAGGAAAAAAAATATGAGGTACTAGTCTTAAATTCCGAAAATTCAAAATAGGTCGTTTTAAACCGATAACAGGAGTTTTATTGTGCTTATATTTACATAAGTAGGTAAATAATCAATCGATTTCTGATTTTGCTTTTGAAGAGATAACATCGATTTGTGTTTTGTAGTGTTGTGGTATTTTATTTATTTTTATTAGTAGAATGACCAAAGTCAGTAGAGCGTCGGTGTGAGTTAAGCCATACAAAGAACTACGTATAGATATGGGAAAAGTCTGCGTGCATTAAAATTGTAAGTATAATTTTTGAATATTCAATATAGAGGGTGGTGCTAAATCGGTCGATATTTATTTTTTCAGATACAAAAAAAAGTTAAAAGCAAGTTACATTCTTTTTGAGGGACATACCCAATGAAAATACACAGAAATGTTTCAGTTTTGCCCTGTCAGTATTAACTTAATTTTTTATACTCTAGGTATATCGACCGATTTCACACCATTTGAACAGACGGGGCTTTTCGTTTAATATTTTGAACTCATTTGTTACGAATTTAGATCTAACTCTACCGAGCGGGTCCAATGGACCCGAAACGATTTCTAACCATTGTTTTACCGTACTTATGGTTGGGCTAATTTACTGGTATTAATAGACTTTTTAAGTACGAGTTATAGCTTTAAAATTTTGACAAAAAAATATTTTAGAAAAAATGGTTTTGGCAGTATAAAAATACTTTCGCAATTTACCAACCGGGTACGGTGGACCCATATGTCGTTTACTGTATAAATGTAGGTAAAGAGAGTGTGTTTTACAATGATAGTGGTTCGCTTATAAATTCCGGACTTACCCGCTGCTGATAAACCTTTCTTGGCTTTCCCCAATGTATACAGAAAGGGGAAATCCCTTTATCATGCGGATTTTGGGGATGTATTTCAACATATTTATAACTCCACGTCGTGAACAATGTATTAGTGCTTGCCAAATCTGTGTATACTATGAATAAGACAAAACTTATGTTTTGTTCAGTTGTGATGTGCGATTTGATATTTTAGCATCATTTTTTATCAATTGTCAGGTAGTTATTTCTGAATCTTTTATTGCGGCTATTTTCTACTTTGCGTTTTACTCATTACGGAAAATAGATCGTAGAAATAAGGAATATCTTACATAACAACAGCTAGAGGCGATAGTAGCCGAAATGAGTAACGTTGAATACAATAACGGATATGAAGCTTCAGATGACGATGGAAAGGTAGATGCAGTCGAAGGCCTCATCGATGGAGGTGATACAAGCACAGCAGAAGTATCAGATAGCGAAGAATCTGCTGAGAGCAGCGATGATGACCACAACAGAAATCCGGCTGGAGCTAATTCTTTTATATTAAAGAACAAACACATTGTTTGGTACCAAGATCCTATTTTACAGGTATTAGCAAAGTGTGTATAACCTATGAAGTCTATAAGTGACAGAATGAATATATTTGTCCCGTTTATGCAAATAAAAACCTTTTTTTTATGCTCGTAAGGGTTATACGGGTTTTATATGCCGTACAGTGTATACAAGTAAAGCGACTATAGCGCGCACCGATAAACACACACACGTAAAAGCGCGACCGCCTAGTGTATAGCTTGCACGGATAGCGGAGAGAGTAGGTGCTAGCACACACACAGGTTGTAGTATTTACCGATATACACGCACACACAGCATACGACGGTATGACTGAGCGGTCGTGTCACATGATCGCATTCAAGAGCCGAGTTTACCGCCGTGGCGCGCCATTAGATGTTTCACATGAAAAACTTATTCCATAAGACTTTTTGTCGCATTCGTTCTTTAGAAAACTCGCTGCTCGATTTCTAAACTGAACTCGTGCCACAACATGGTGCCTTATGAAATTTGTGTGTTTTAATATACTATGTGTTTTAATATACTATTTCAAGCGCAGACCGGAATTTAACGTAGCCTATGCACTAGTTTGGAGTTACTCTTTCTTGTCAGGTTCTCCGCTTTCTTTTTGAAACACTTTTTTGTCTGTGCCCCCGCAGTGTATAGGGCAGCTCTTTAGGCTGACCCGCTACTGTGCATGGGACCATTCATAGCGATGGTCCGTTGCTGAATATGAGACCGCTAACTTCGCTGGTCTGACGTCTATTATGCTTTTTTCATCCGCTAATTACGAAATCGCTGACCATAGTTTATGCGTCAACGCATTACAGAAGCACTCCTTCAACGCATATTTCCACATAAATAATGTTTTAGGGCTACCGTTTTAGGCATGTGGAGAACACATAAAAATGCCATACGCCCCGAAAATAAGCTAATAAAATGAGCTCATACATATATGAATATAATAACGATACAACAAATAGCGTTATGCCTATTATTTAATCTATAATTAAATTTTAATATAGAGGGTTAGTGAAATAGACGTATTATTACATTTTTGGATCAGGATGACCTTTGGGTTTCCAAAATTAACGCCAGAGTCAAAAGTGCACCATATTTATTTATAAATTAATTTATTATTCTTATTAGTATTCTGTCTTATATTTTTTCGTTTCGTGTTTAAATTTTGTCAAATATTTAAATTTATATATACAAAATTACTATGCTTGAATTATCCTGTAATTGGACATTGCCTGTTGGGTAATAAACATTATTATTATTACTATGATTCTATTAAGACTCATTATAAGACGGCCCTGATTTTCTTCGCATGCATTTGACTTTAACAACGTTAACAACGGGAATTATTAACATGTACGTTCACGTGAGCAGCTGTAAAATAGATTGAGATTATGCATTGAAGTGAGTACATGTGGCTGGGGTTCGAAGTCGTCGGAGCGCCGCGCCGACCAGTCGGATCAGCCTTTGCCTCCTCATCCAGCTTATAAATAAGACATTATCTCGGCTCGTAAGTGCCGGTTACAGCGAGAGACGTGAGGTGTTTCCGTTTTTTATTCTACTTCATTTAAATATATACCTCGGTTGTGTCGGTACAGTCGATTCAAGAGGTATCACAGCCGAGAAGTGTACTAGCTGCAGTCGTGCTCTTCTCTCAGTCACGTATGAATATGTCTATCAGTATGTGGTACATAAATTCTGCTAACAAAAGAACATCGCTGTCAACAAATTTGGAATAGATCAGTATAAATCATCGTCGGCGAATGTGAAAATTAAAAGATTCGATGAAACAAATAACTTTTCATTTCTGAAATATTAATAGCAAGTCATCTGAATTTCATAATACAGGATCTTTCTAAATTAGTTATACAAAAATACCATTTAATTTTGAAGAAAGTATAAATAATTTTATTTAACTGAATGGTAAAGCAAACAATTCACCAAAACTTCAAGTTTTATTTACAAATATTAATATATGTGTCTTCCACTTGTATCACGGCATATATCTAATTTATAAGTGAATTCATCATCAATTTTACGAATCATATCACGATCGATGGGTGTAGTTGCTTCTGTTATCCAAACTCGCAATTCATTTAGAGTTGCAGGAAAAGGTGAAACAGAAATCCAATGGCGTCAGATTAGCAGATCTCGGCGGCCAAGCTGTCGTTTCGCTACTTCCAATTCAGGTTACGCTGCGATTGAGGGAAGACCTCAATCGTAATGGATATGCGAAAGCAAACCATCTTTTTGATATATAAACTGGCTGTTTATTTTTTCTTGCAATTGTGGCATGAGATAATTTTGCAACATATCAAGATAAGTAACCCAAGTTATAGTTTTCTCGTTGAAAAAGAATGGAACGTACACTTGAGTAGAACTTAGTACACACAAGACGTTAACCTTTAACTACTAACGATTCTGTTTTAGGTCGCAACGCCTAATATGACATCTGTCAGACGTCACTGATTAGTCACACTAACTCAAATTTTAAACAAAATAAATTTTATTAAATGTTTATATAGGGTGGCCCAAAATGACCGAAGGGGTTTTAATTCCTTATAACTTATAACAATTTTTTTTTTGTTTTCAGTATTTTGTAAAGAAGACTTGGGGAATTTAAAATGGAACAGTACACAATTGAACAAAAATCGTTGACCTTTATTTCTCAAATCAACGATCCATTGCGAGATATAATTTTTTTAAAAATATTCTCCATTAATATACTGTATTTAAAATAAAAATATTTAATAATTATGTCTTAAATAAGAAGTTATAATAAACTCAAACCCCTTCGGTCATTTTGGGCCACCTTATACAATGCACTTTACACACACTAATATAAATTAAACGAAAAAAGTCGTTTCTATAAAATTCAAAAAAAATGTTATCCTCTTTATGTATCAAGTTTTACATATATAAACTAAACTCAATTTTTCTTTAGTTTTCTATGGCATACATGACATAAATATATGTCCATTGCAATGTTGGATAATAAAATTTCTTAAAACATGATATTTCTGCTGGAAAATTTTAACAACGCGCACAAGTCATATATTTTCAATACACTCAAAACATATTTTTTTCGAATACCTTGCCTTTCTTTCTTAGGAGGACAGGTATAACATGTCTTTCGTTTTTCTAGGCGTTACACTTTGACTTCCGTGACATTTTCTTCTAAGCCCAACATCTCACAAATGGTCAATCTAATTTGTGGTGTTATATGGGGGTTGGTTTCTTTTCTCGTAAGATGTAGTTTGACTAATGCATAAGCCAATTGTTGAATAAATTCTGATCTGAGTAATTCTGGATTGTTCTTATGCAAACCGTACAGAATGTGACCCTTCACTGTGTTAATGTCGAATAGTCTATAAAATATAGTCAGAGGCCATCCACGTGAGCGTCGACTACTGGAATACTTTTTTCGAAAAAATACGTGTAGTCCATTAACACGTCCATCGAATCCAACGAGTCCATCTGGCTCGTGTTAATGGACTACACGTATTTTTTCGCTTATGTACTAGCATAGCTAGTCAAGCGAAAGTCGCTTTTTCCGGAATAGTCTCTTTCGTCCGTCAGATGTCACTTATTAAATAGTGCCACCTTATAGGACGAAATTTGCTATATCTTGTAGGCGATTTCAGTGTAAATTTATATACAGATACAAATCTGTACTTAAAAAGATTTGTATCATTTGTATACATTGCTTCACTAGCTTGACTGACGACGCCTATAGATGGCAGAAACACGTGTCTTAAGCAGAAGTAAATGCTGAAAATACGAGGTATATTGTCCATGTGTATAGTTACAGATATGTATATTGCACGTCTGATTCATTTGTAACATATTATGCATTTTTATATTGTCCTTTTTTATATAATAACTTGTGAAAAGACAGTATTTAAACAAATTCATTAATTTCAACACCATTTTTTTTAAATACAGGTTAGAGTATAGAATTATAAAAAGATAGTTAAACAATTCTATTTCAATTGTTACACCATATACGTATACAGACTCGGCATACTTTTTATACAAATACGAGATCTTACTGAGCTTTTTCGAGAGCGGATACCGCCAGTATTTCTTCTCGATATACTTCAAGGTTGAAACTACAGATCAATTAGTCATTATTATATACATTCTTTTTTTCGACTTCTTTGGCTCGATCTTTTTCTCGCTCATTCGTTTCTTTAATATAATGTTGTTGTTGTTGAACAGCCTCGGGCGCCTGAACCTTAACAACTTAATTTCTGACAGAGATTGAAGGTTTTGTTTCTCTCGTTACACACAGTCCATCTCGGTCTTTCTTCTTTCCTTCGAGCCGTTCCTTCTTTTCAGATGATTCCGTCCGTTCGTTCCTTCCAGATGCTTTTCTCTGAAGTGTATTGGCGAGAGACTCGACGAAAGGAAGTTTCATTATACACTTTTTGTGCCAGAATAATTCCTTTATAGTTTTGTGCGTTCGTTTACCTTACATGCAGTATTGTATTTGAAATTAATTTTAAACACAACGAAACATACCCAATATAATAAATTCAAAATATTTGGTTTTAATATAATTAAGATTATATTATTTACTTATTAATTATAATTTTTCACCTATGTATTTTTTTAAAATTATAAACAATTACAAAAACATTACAAATTATAAATATAAGCAGTAATTAATATTTAGTATGATCTTGGGAGAAGCTATTAATGTGTTTGTGATCAGACAATGTTTGCTATTTATTTATGCTGTAATAATCAATAACCTGTCTAAGTTATAATAACTACAGGATATGACAACAATGAATGAATACTAATACTAAAGTACCTGTTTGAAAAGGCAATGTAACATCATTAAATTAGAATAACGAAGTGTAATACGGTGTGAAGGGGACGCTCTCTCAAGAGTACGCACACAATCTGTGTTTTTAAATAAAAAATATAATTTTTGTTTAAATTATTTATTATTGTAATGGCATAGTATATTGGGTTATGTTGCAAAATAATCTCAACACAAAAGCAATGTTAAGTTTTAGTAAAGAAGAATATAATACCTAAAAAGAAATATGTAAAATGCGTATGCTTAGGATGCCTGGTTTACTAGAGTACGGAAGGTGTAAAAGTGTTCATTTGAAAAGTCAATCTAGGTTACTTTGAAATTTTGATAGAATAAGACGCAAATATATTAGTATGTGTTTGTTGTTCCGTAAACGTAAATCCAAATGACATTTGATAATGTCAATCACAAGTATCAGTTAGTGCATAAAATAATCGTGCGTCGATTCTGGTTTAAATAAATTGCTTCTCAGTTTTAAAATGGCTTTCACTTCAGAACATAAAATTTTTTTAGTCCAAGCTTATTTTCGAAGTGGTAATAAAATTTATGGTTTATGGGTTTATTCAGTTCAAGATTGCACGGTAGAATTTCAAGTTGAGTTTCCACATTTTGTAATAGATTACATACAATTTAAGAATACTTTGGATAGAACTTTAAAACTTTTTTCTGAAACTGGTAGTCTCTTAATAAAATCAGGCAGCGGAGCAGTTAATAAACGTACACCTCAAGTTGTCAATCGTGTTGAAGAAATAATGGAAAATGAACCACAAACATCTGTTCGACATTTGAGTCAACAAATAAACCTTTCTGTTGGTACAACTCACAAGTTATTAAAAAAAGATATGCAACTTTATCCATACCGTGTCACAGCAGTACAAGAATTGTTAGAAATTTATTACCCACGTAGACTACAGTTTTGTAATTAGTTTGTAAATATGAACAATAATGGAGAACTTTCGCAAAGAGTCATCTTTACTGATGAAGCATGGTTTTATGGTTTTATAAAACAAGATACTTAAATTCACAAAATACAAGAATTTGGAGTAGTGAAAATCCATACGTAATTAATGAAGAATCGCTACATCCAGAGAAAATTAGTGTTTGGGCAGCGATAAGCCAAAGGCGAATCATTGGACCAATATTTTTTCAGGGAACTTTAACTTCTCAAAGGTACCGTACGGAAATTTTACAACCATTTGTCAATCAGTTGCATGATGATGAACTTCAAAATGCATATTTCCAACAAGACGGAGCACCTTGTCACTGTACTGCAGAATCTTTGGATTATTTAAGAGAATTTTTTGATGAGCGTATAATTAGTCGAAATACTGAAATTGCTTGGCCTGCACGTTCATGCGATTTAACACCTTGCGACTTCATTTTGTGGCCTTATCTAAAAAATAACATATTTCGAACACCTATATTGAATTTGAATGATATGCTACAGAGAATCGAACAGAAATGCATGGAAATTAATAACAATCCAGTAATGTTGCAGAATATCATCAGAAATTCTGAACGGAGGATTTTAAAGTGCATTGATCTTGATAGACAACATTTTCAACATTTGTTATAGTTTTCAATAAATACGTATTATTTGTTATTTATTTGTATGTATGAAACTGTCAAAATATACGACTTCGTAGGTTAAGTAGTAAATTTTAATTTACGACGTACTTCAAAATGTTCTCAGTAAATCACATGCTACTAGATTGAATTGAATGAACACTTGTTATATCCAAGAGTACGCATGAACAATAAAAATGTAACTGAGATAAAAAGTGTTACTCTTGACTAAAATATAAATTCTTTTAATAGAAAAAACAAAGGTTTTTTGACAAATTTAAAAACCGCATAAGTTGCATCGAAATTGAACGCCTCCCTGATAACTGAAGCAGCCTTCATGCAACCATTCCTGCCAAATTTGACATTGTATCCACTCTGAAGTGCTGATATGTTCGTTGCATCCAGGGCAAATGCAAATCAGTTGTTGTTGCACCCTGCTTATTTGCGCTTTTGTTAGGTCTTGCTTCAGAGGCTGCTTCAATGGTAGGCCATTTTGTTACTTAAGCTGGTGCGAAATCATGTTCGATAAAAACATCTGGGTTGTATGGGTACAGCCCTGTGCATGCAAAAGATATCTCACAGATTCGAATGGTTGCTACTTTTGAATAAGCTGCATGGAAGAGAGCTGCCATCTCTTTCATCGTGATAACTTTTCCAGCATTATTGACCATCCATTCCAGCATTATTGACCATCCATTTGTCATATTCATGTGAAAAAGGCTGATATTAGAGGAAGGAAAAATCTTCGATCCAAAGGTTGGATCTTATGGCTCCCATGGGGAGGTAATATCAAGAGGACAATGGAGTTGTTCTGAGCGGATACTTGTCGACATTGAATGATTGAGCTACTGATCTTTTACTTTCTCCTTTCGCAATACGTTCTTTAGCTTCGTTTAACATTTCCATGGTAAATTTCAGGCGTCGGTTACTTTTTCTTGCATAATTTCCCATTTAATGCACCGTCTGTGAATACATAAAGATAGACCTATAGTTAATATCTTAAGATCCTAAGAGTACGTGCGTACTCTTTGGATGCGTACTCTTGCCAGCTATGTGTGAGTACTACATTTATTGCATTATCTATGGAAAAATTTAACATAATCTTACAATTAGCACATAATAACTTGTTTTAGAAGCCGCTTTTTAATGGGTGTTAAAACGACTTTAGCACAAATTAATATTTACGTATGTGATCCTTATTTTTGAATATGCACGAATTATAAAAACATTGTTAAAATATATTTTTAGCGTAAGCTTAAGCGCGAACACCACTAAGCTTCAACAACGACTACGCTAAATCGGCGTTGTCAAATCTGAAATATAGGAACTGCGTACTCTTAGGAAACGCGTACTCTTAGGCAAACCTCTCCAATACGAATTTAAATTGTAACCTGATTTTTAATATTTAATAATCTAACTATTATACTGAGTGTGTAACAATCTTATTGTGAGATTTGATCTCACAAGGATCGAAGAATCCTTGGATAAATTACAAACTGATTTATTATCTAAATTAAGCTTGCAACTTCCTTATTAACGGCTTAATGACTTAAATACTGAGCCCATACTTATAACTTTTATTTCTCTAAATTCATTAGTATAATTTTACTTCAATTTAAACTCCAGTGTTTAATTGTTTTTCTTATGCATACTAATTGTGTATTACCAATCTATAAGCCAAAAACTACTATACTGGGTGAATACTGGGTCAATAACTCAGTATCAACTTATTACCTTTTCTTTTAACTTTATTTATATAACTTTTGCATTCATTAAGCAAGTTAATCACTGATTTTTTTTTTAATTCATTATTAATTGTGGCTTGTGACCCTTTTTCAGATCTTTGAATTGTTTTTGCTGTAATTTCTCAATATTATATTTCTGTTTTTGTTCAATATAGATGCTTGTTGATATATACTTTCTATCGTTATAATCAATTACATCTTGTTATCTTATATGGCGTTTTATTTTTGTATTAGAATTAGTCCACGTATTACCTGTGAATTATTTAACTTACTTTCGGCAGCGTCTGTGTTCGCTGCACCGGCTTGGGATTATAACCATTGTGGCGCCTATTATTAAAAAGAACCTCTCCCTAGCTCGCCTCTTAACTCAGTTAGCATCTCAACCGAAGATCTCCGGTGCAATCGTATTTGGTGGATGAGTTAGTATGTTAACTAGGTAGTACGTTGTATGGAGGGCGTGTGTACTAGCTTTTGAGAAAGCACATAGCAATATCTTTCAAGGCATGCAAACACATGTTTCATCTTGCCATAAAAACATCATGATGCTGGAAAGATAATTTCACAAGTAACACCCTTAGTCCATTACAAAAGTTATTATCAACGTCACGAACGCCAAAACAAACATCGCTGTCTTCATGACAAGTGCAAGACTTGGCAAGGGGTTGCCATCGCACGGTCACAGCTGTCACCAATGAAAACTGTACTATAGATCGGTCTCTGATTTTTAATATCATAATATGGTGAGGTTTTACCTACTCAAATATGTTTCAAATTATTTTATTATATACGCTATCGGATGTGACCGATGTATAGTGAAGGCACGTTAATAGAGTTTCAAAAACTAGTTAATTACTAACGCTAATGATAACAGTACTCAACCAGTTAATAAATTTTAAGAGAGTACCTACATGTCAATAACTCGAACAGCCAAAGACGATCAAGGTGTAGATGCACCCTAAATATGCCCATATATATATTGAATTTATCATCAGTTTAGCGTGTAATCTGTTGGGGATGATGTTCCAATGTTATGGTTGTTGTTGGCTCGTGGAGAAAATTGTGCAATGAATCCGGTTTCTGGCGGTTATGCTTCAACGTCAGTTACTAGAATCACGACCGAACTTGACCTTCAGTATAAGATAACATTAATAAAGCTACAGCAAGTGTGTCCAGAGTAGTCCAGACTATTCTTAGAGGAGTACTTTTTTAACTTAGAGAATACACTGGAGGGAATTTCTCCCTCTAATATTTTCAATTATGACGAAACAAACGTTGGCCACGATCCTGGAGCAAACCTACTAATTTATAGTAGAGGATATACAAAAAGGTTTTAAATATTTCTATACTTTAATGCACGTATAATGCTTTTGTTTCATTATGAAACAGACATGTAAATAATTTACACATCTGTAACTGTATCATGGACAATACACCTCGTATTTTCGGCATTAACTTCTGCTTAAGACATATGTTTCTGCCATCTATAGGCGTCGTCAGTTAAGCTAGTGAAGCAATGTATACAAATGATACAAGTCTTTATAAATAGATCTGTATCTGTATATAACATTAAGCCGAAATCCCTATTAGATAAACCAAATTTCATCCTGTAAGGTGGCACTTATTAATAAGTGACATCTGACGGACGAAAGAGACTTTGCCGGAAAAGGGACCTTTCGTTTGTGACCAGCTATGCTGGTACGACAAGCGAAACAATACGGGTAGTCCATTAACATCAAGTCAGATGGCGGTAAATATACAAAAAGGTTTTAAATATTTCTATACGTTAATGCACGTATAATGCTTTTGTTTCATTATGAAACAGACATGTAAATAATTTACACATCTGTAACTGTATCATGGACAATACACCTCGTATTTTCGGCATTAACTTCTACTTAAGACATTATGTCATGGATTTTCCATGGACAAGCAAGGAAAAAGATTGAACTATTAGTGAACTCTGTACTAGGGACAATTTATAAAAAAATTAGCTATTTCACTTGTATATTTATTTATTTCAGATGGGGATCGATAGGTATAATATTTTTATAAATAAGATATTTAATGTATGAAATTATGATTAGCCCTCGTATATTTAGGTGGACCAAAGGAATTGAATTTGCCGCTTTTTCGGATATTGTATTTGATAAGATGTATTGTCTGTATATTTTGATTTGATAGATGGAAGGGATAGCCAGGCGGATATGAAGAATTTTTCATTTTAGATTTAGAGGTATCTTGACTGTTAAAGTGTTTAGATAAAAAGGATAAAATAATAAATTTTGTTCTTTGTTTTATAAAGTCGGTCTGTACTTTGTTTTGCATTTAGTATAGGTGCAAGTAAACCTTAATTCGATTTTTGCGAAGTTTTTCATAGTTATTTGAAATCTTGTGAAAAAAGATGCCTCTCGTGTATTTTAAAATCACACAAAAAAACTTAATGTAAGTTGATAAAAATTATATTATTTATTTATTAGATTTTAGGATTATTTTCAGTGCTATAAATTTTGTATTTATTGTAATAATAATGTGTTTGAAAGTAGTATATGGATATTAGCGAAACCTTGTCATGTTTTTGTTTAAGGGAAGTTGTTTTTCTTAAAATTATACTTCGAGAACATTTTTTTTTGAATTTAAGGTTGGAGAGATTGTAGTGGGGATGGATCTTATCATGTTATTTGTTGCATGAATAAATTTTCAACTAGCGTGAGTTTTGAAAACTAATTTGTTTTTGATATTTGTTTGAAGGGGTCACAGTAGAGGTTAAACTTGACAGATTTCACTAATATTTATTAGTTTTATATTTGATCGTGTTTCACAAGAGGTTTTTCTCTGTGTGCGAGTCAATGTTCACAAAGAGTGTTTCCTCATTGCTACTGTTTAATGATGCTTTAGCACCCTATACACTTTGTAGAGGGATTTTTCTTTTTTTTTATTTTTAATATATCAATGTAAAGGGAAAATGCGTGTATAATTTATCTGACACCTTGTGTTTTATTTTTGATATAACCTGCATCCGCGAGGATCGACCCAGAGACGTAAGCTCAAGGATTCTACTAGACTGAATAGCCGGCAAAAATAAGCTGTAGTGTGAATTAAAATTAAATAAAGCAATTTCAAAGCAAATTCCACAGCAATATGTTTCTGCCATCTATAGGCGTCGTCAGTTAAGCTAGTGAAGCAATTGTCCATGATACAGTTACAGATGTGTAAATTATTTACATGTCTGTTTCATAATGAAACAAAAGCATTATACGTGCATTAACGTATAGAAATATTTAAAACCTTTTTGTATATTTACCGCCATCTGGCTTGATGTTAATGGACTACCCGTATTGTTTCGGTTGTCGTACCAGCATAGCTGGTCACAAACGAAAGATCCCTTTTCCGGCAAAGTCTCTTTCGTCCGTCAGATGTCACTTATTAATAAGTGCCACCTTACAGGATGAAATTTGCTTTATCTAATAGGGATTTCGGCTTAATGTTATATACAGATACAGATCTATTTATAAAGATTTGTATCATTTGTATACATTGCTTCACTAGCTTAACTGACGACGCCTATAGATGGCAGAAACATATGTCTTAAGCAGAAGTTAATGCCGAAAATACGAGGTGTATTGTCCATGATACAGTTACAGATGTGTAAATTATTTACATGTCTGTTTCATAATGAAATATAGTAGAGGAGTCAAATATCCAGAAAATATTGTAAATCACTCAAATACAACAATTATGATATGTGGATCGACTGATGGAACGCTTCTTCCATCGTACCTCATATATAAAAGTGCACCTGGAAGAAAGCAGGCATTCATGGTAAATCCTGTTGTCTAAAATCATGCTCTTCGTTAGGGTGTCGATTTAATCGTAGATACATCTCACGGTTGGATGGTTAGCCTTACGCTTGAAGACTAGTTCCTTTTTGCCTCATGCCAGAAAACTAGAAGGCAGAAAATTGTCTTGTTCCACATTCGACACACCTTTTACAGCATTTAGTTGTCGCTTTCTTTAAGCCCTTTAAAGTAGCTTGGCATGTAGTGTTGTCAAATTTTAAGTTGAAATATCATAGACATCAGGAATCCAAAAATATCAAATCTCGTCGTTGCTAAAACTCGCTTTGGAAAAAAAGGGATAATGTAACTGCTCAAAGTAAGAATAATGAGGGCGATAATGAAGAGTCTGGTGTCAAGCGAAATTTAATAATTGGATTTTTTGCTACCGGCATTTATTCAGGAAATCTAAACCAAAAATTAGACAAACTACCAGATGTACAATATGATCCGACACAAGAACTTAAGGACACATTTACTCACTTACTTCGCGAGAAAAGGTATGGTCAATAAACTGAGAGAGCGCGTCGACAGAAAACGAGAGTAAATGTTGTTCCTGGAAGAAGCATTGCTACAAATCTAGATAGTAGCAGCTCCGAAGTTAATGGTAATAGCGAACAGGTTGAAGTCGATGATCAGAGTGCTGATGAAGTCGCAGAAGAAATAGTTGAGGAAGTGAACTACCGTTCCAGAACGAGAAATAATTCTACCAGAAATATTTGTTCTCGTAAAGTATGTGTCCGGGAAAAGAAATTCTACAATTTATAGATACGTGTATAGAATTCGAGAACAATTTTCAAAAGACGAATAGACTGTTGTTGGTTTAAAATATACTGACACAGAAGAAACAAATTTTATACTGGTTGAGAAGGATATCTCCACAGTCCCCATTGCAGATATTATTGCTGTTTTGCCAACTCCGAAGCAAAAACACAATGAAACTATTCATTTGAGCGTAAGGTAGATGTGGTTGAATTTTAACTTCTTTTAAATGTTTGTAATAAAAATAATAATAAAATTATTTGTAACGGATGAGTTAGATACTTTTTACAAAGTTATCAAAGTCACCCCACATGAAAAAAAAATCAATTTTGTCGACAAAATCTGCAGAACCCATTTTAAAATAGGACATGTTTGACCCATCTATACTACTAGCACTTCATATAACTCACTTTCAGAGCATGGATCAAAGACGCCCCATTTCTAGTGTAAATTTGATCGAGCGGTTTTTATATTTTAGTGCAACTAAAATATAAAAACCGCCCAATCAAACCGAATTTACACAATTTTCACTAATTGCAAATTAGTCAAAATTCTTTAAAAGTCATGGAATTAGTCTATATTCTGAGAATTGCTGTTTACAATAAGGGCATTCACTAAAGGCATTCTACGGTATGTCATATAAATAATAATAATAAAATTTATTTAAAAAAATATCTTACCTATTTTGTGCTTATACTCAACCACGGGTACATGTAAATTAGGCTCCGAACAAATGGACGTTCAAAAATAACATGTAAATTCGGTCCCGTAATTTTTCTTTGCCTGATAGTGCATGTGTAAATTCGGTACCAGCTACCCTTGGGTAAACATAAACAGTAAAAGAATATACATTTAATGAAATGCAAAGTAAATTACAAAAATACTAAAATTAAATTTAAAAATTTACAATGACCTTAATTTTTAACGCCACAGTGAAATGATATACATTAATGAAATGCAAACGGTTTATTTCCTGTTTTCTGTATGCTTAAATCATTTTCGTGATAAACTTTTGATGGTTTTTAACTTTACTGTTATGTATTTTAGAAATCAAATGTACACTTTGTAATTTTACATAGGTGTCCATTTGAAATTCTTTAAGTTTTTGTAAAAAAAATGTTAATTTTAATTGACAGATTGGTTGTCCGTTTTTAATTTACTTAAAATAAATTAAAAACGGGCAAGCGGTCTATCAATTAAAACTCATTTATTTATTATCTTTATATTTCACAACGAGTTTGTTGCTTCTTCAGGTGATCTAAGAATGTAGAGTTAAAAAAATGAAAGTGACGTAGACAGAGATTAAAATTGATCAATTTTTTTTCTTAAATTATAGTGTATATAGTATATAGTATATAGTATATAGTATATAGTATATAGTATATAGTATATAGTATATAGTATATAGTATATAGTATATAGTATGTAGTATATAGTATATAGTATATAGTATATAGTATATAGTATATAGTATATAGTATATAGTATATAGTATATAGTATATAGTATATAGTATATAGTATATAGTATATAAACAGTTATTAACAAATAGAACAATTGGTGAGTTTTTACTTTACAAATCTTTCATATAAAATAATATTAAAACATAATTTTTGTTCCTGTACAGTTTCTATATGGAACTTGACAAAGACCGGAATTAAATAAAGGTCGAAACATCGTTTTTTCACAAATAAATTTGTTTTATTTTATTAAAGGTCGCTAAAACCAAAAAAATCACTTTTTATTTATTATAATTATATGGCCAATACAATAAATAAGAAAGCTTCATAATCATCATATATATATATAGAGACCATTATGTATTATTGACCATACTGTATAAGTATAAGTACTGTATATGTAAAAATTCATTAAAGGGTGAGCGGTCTATCAAGTAAAAAAAAACTCCTTTATTTCACTCTATATTTCATAACGAATTTGTTACTTTCTCAGGAGTGCCTACATGTTTAATAAAACCACAATATATTACACAATGTGACAATAACAAAATACTTACAATTGAGAGTTAAAATTTAGCAAAGAACGACATTAGACATGAATCAAATTTAAAACATTAAATTAATACAATGTTGGTTTATCGTCAACCTGTATATATACATATATATAGCTTCTTTTTTATTAAATACAAAAAGGAATCAAAAACAGAAATAATTACGTTTTTTTACGGTAAAATATTTAATAATGTTACCATACCAATTTCCATTTGTATTATAACGTCGTCTTTTATAATTCCTTAAGATAATTTAAAGATTAGTACATATATCTTTTCCTTTTGCTTACATAATTATACGACACTAGATAACAAAACAATCTAGGTAATAGTTGTGTTTATAAAAATATAAAAAAATACCATGAGACCTTTAGGCCATCAACAATATCATTAAAATAAAAATTTGATTTAAATTACAGACCTGACGTTGTGAACGCTTGCATGTGAAAATTACTATATTAAAATATAAGCCCGTAATCTACAAGTCTTGATTATTACTGGTTCTTATATATACAAAAAAAAGAGGACTAGATACAGTCTAAAGAAAAAGATATAGTTAAGTTATAATCACCGGAAAGCATTCATAACCTGTCGATCTACACCTGCCACAGCTATTATATCTTACTTACATTTATTTTCTTTCTCTTTTCGATACAAAGCAATCGTCTCGTACCCTTTTTTTCGAAAGCTACCCACACCTTTCGAAACATACGGTTAGGATTAATAAATCCTAACCGTATGTTCTTCCAATCTACTAGATATAGGGTACAGTTCGTGGCAAAATCTTGTTCTTTATATTTGAGTACATAATTATATCTTCTGGATTTTTGAAAAGTTTAAAAATTACCATGTATTAGAAGAGTCGGTAACCAATTGACTTTTTGTTTTTTTTTTTTTAGCAAAAATAGGGAAGCGAAATATAAAATTTGTGTTATAGATTACTAAACTAAATATAATAAATTAAGGTTACAAAGAAACTGGTTTTAAATAAAAACCCAAAAAGTATCTCTTTTGGATAATTAACTTCTTAACAATGGTTATTAACTCAAAAAGGTATAAAACCTCGTACCACAATTAATAATAGTATCCTAAATACGCATTTCGAACAACTAAGTTGTCATCGTCAGTAAGTAAAACCACTAATCAAAGTGTCGCAAATGGGGAACGGTAAAGCTAACACATATAATATAAGTTATATGATACGTTATACGGTATGAGTTGCTGCGCGATTATATGTGTTAGCTTTACTGTGCCCCATGTGCGATATTTAGATTAGTGGTTCATGATGACAACTTAGCTCTCGAAATACGTAGGATACGACTATTAATTCTGGTAAGGGGTTTTATACCTTTTTTTGAGCTTTTACTTAACCACAGTCTCCAAAGACAGACTTTTCTAATAATTATTAAAGTTATAACGTTTTGAATTGCATTTCTAATATCTTTATTTCTTTATAATTGAGGCTAAAATTTTTCAGTTCGCCACATTAAAGTCCTTTCTTCAATATTTCTATATTACAATTATCTTGACGAGAACTATACTAAAAACGGTATATTAGGTAATATCTTGATGAGTAATTTTAATGAAATTGGGTCATTGCCAGAGAGCGGACTCGAGCGATTGATGATTCAGTCTACCTTGTATTCACAATAGGTTTGTTTCTGTACGTGATCCGTGAGTTTCGAACAATTTGTTACGTATGGCCACTGCATAAGTGGCATATACCTACATAGGCAGTTCATACGCACAACGCACGAATCTAATAAATGGTTTGGTAACCGGCTGCAAGTACTGCTGAAACAAAAGTAATGCTAACAAGCGAATTGCTTATCGCAAAACTTAAAACTATGTATTTTCTGTGAAACATTGAAAGTGTAAAACATTGCTATGAACAATTATGTTAAATTAGTTCTTTTAGATGTTATATTTAAAAGTATAAAATGTCAGTTCCACATCACAACTAGGTGCGTGATTAAAGTGTTGCAAAAGTGCACTATACTTCGAATGTATAGATTTTCAATTGACTCTGTGCAGAATTGATATAATATATTCAAATCTGGATTTCTGTTAAATATGGCATCAACTTTTTGTCTCTGCTTTGAGAAATATCTTTTTAAATGATGAAACTAACTTATCAATATTTGGAAACTGATCCCTGATGTATTCACATACTCTATGTAGTGCATGTGCTGCACAGGTAACGTCAGCATATTGGTATAAGATTGCTTTAATAACTTACCTGTTTTTAACATATAAGCTGCCGCATCAGTCAAAAATAATATCTTGTCTTTATAGTTGTTATCCGATGACAGAATATTATGAATACATTGATCAATTACTTCTGCAACTGTTTCACCATTCACGACAGGCAATATTTTAGTTGCAATTAAGTATCGTTGGTATGAAGTTGTCGGATGATGAATACCAACAACTATATTTAACACATATCGTCCAATTACATCCATTGTTTCGTCTGCACTTACCCGAAGATAATGACCAGATAGGTTGGTTCGTATTTTTTCAATGGTTCTCAAATAATCAAATAACATTTTGGTAAGTGGTATTTACGTAAAGTAGATTCATCTGGTCTATGGCGATCAGTATATTTTGTAAGAAGCCTCTTGAGGACTGAATTGTTAAGCTTTTTGAATGGGATATTGGCCGCCATGAAAGCTTCACACAGTTCTTCGATAAAAGTGTCAGGTGTAGATGGTCATATGTTATCTTGATGATCTTTTGAAGAAACATGTCTCTGCACATTATACTTTTGTGGATGCCTTAAACATAATGAACAAGCACTGCAATATATATCGGTATCATTACGAATATGCAACCAGTTTATATGTCCTCTAATCCAATCCATCCTACCATGGTTTCCCTACGAGATTTCTCCATAGTTAATGAAAATAAAGAGAAATACTAAGATTAGAATGAAATGGACTAAAAAGAAGAAACGAAAGCTACTCCAAAGATAAGGTAGAAAATTAAACTTAATATTTATAAAAAATTATAGGATAAATATACAATATAACAATATAAATCGGATTTTTTTAAATACTAAACGTTGTAACCAAATAACACTGAAAGAAACGAAACCAGAAACAATCCCTTATAAAAGAGAATAGAAAATATACTATCTCAAGAACAATAAATACATATATGTATACGCATGTATAACAGGATGTAAAGACGAGAATACGCTTTGGAAATTAGTGGATCATTTTTTAAGCGATTATTTCAACGAAGTCTAAACGAAATAATATATACATGTATATTCCGTCTTACACGCCACTGTTGAATTAAATTTATGAAGGAATACACACAATGTACTATTCATAACGACGGAAATAAAAACATCTGCTCGATGAATGCAATTGACCAAGCAAATAGTGGGGCTGTTATAACATGCATACCATACCGGTTACCGCCACAACGTTTTATTTGGGCAATTGGTCATGCAATCCCTTCAGTCCGCTCTCTGTTATTGCATTATTACGTATTTTTTAAAACATATTTCAGAAACATTTTGAAGTGGCAAATACTGTATCTTAAAATGAACTGTCGAAAAATTGAAAATTTGAACTTAGTCTAATTGTCTAAGCAAAATATAGTCATAAAACAACTGGTTATTTTCCGCGTATGTTGAAAATTTCGTTTTAATTAAAATCAGAAATCTGTGTCCAAACGAGTTTTAAGTCTGACTAATAAAAATAACAAATTTTCACGAAGTATCCTTTTAAAGTGCAGTATTATTGACCAATAGTGAAATTCTTGATTATACTTTTGTCGCGGACTGTGTATTGAACATGTGTACACGTTGTACATGTTTTCGGGATATCTTACTATTCATACAATAAATTTATATGTCTAAAATACAAGATAGATGGGTTCTGATAATGGAGATTTACGACAGTGGACTTGGCAGTGGCATTCGGGGGTTTGCCGCCTCAAAAAGGGAATAGAAAGATGGACGATGTATAGGGAGGACGCACCAGGTGTTCCGCATAACATTGAGATAGCTAAGCAGCGGGATTGTCTTGAAAAAGAAAACAGATGTCACTAGATTTTAATTGGAGTTTTTGCTAATTAAAGAAGAAAAGAAAGGAATATTTATTGCCATATATTATATTTTTAACGAATTAATCAATAATATTTAAATTATGAATAATATTTATTGAGAATACGAAAACTATTTTATAAATTTAAGCTCAGAAAGTTGAAATATACATAAATTCATACAAAATATTTCATATGTTCGATTATTGATTTTGACACGTGTTGCATTGTTAATAAGTGCTCTAAATTACGGAAATTAATATTGAAAATAAAAGAAATATGTTGCATAATGATTTGAATAAATAAAATTATCGAGTTTAGGTAAGAAGATTTCGAAGTTCATTATGAAAAGACTATTAAAATTTATCATATTTTACACGATTAATCATTACCATTACCAATGCATGGTAAAAGCCTAGAATACTTCTTTGATAACAAATTTTATTATTTATATTTATCCAGGATTTAACGAACTAAGCGCAGAAACACATACGGTGAAGCGACCCAGAAAATTTTACACCAGCCGACCCACTAGTAACCCCTGTCCATATTAAATGGTTGAGGGTAATTCAAAATTCCCGCGGCGTGTTTTAGTGCATTTCATGTTTTGAAGGTGGCTGCCAGTGCTAAACAACGAAATGTTACTATAAAATTCCAGTGTAACCTCGTTAATTATATTATATGGTTCTGTCATTTCTTCGTTTTTGTTTTTATTATTGGTTCGGTCTTATATCAAAAACTGAGAAAACTGGGAAAAGTCTTTGGAGACTGTGGTTAAGTAAAAACTTAAAAAAGGTATATAATCTCTTACCACAATTACTAGTCGTATACTAAATACGTATTTCGACGACTAAGTTGTCATCATCAACCACTAATCAAAATGTCGCACATGGGGCATAGTTTTTTCGGTACCTATTCCAGAGACTATGAAATATTTAGAAGACTTACTCCATAAGAATAACATTGAACCTTCAAAAATAAAAGAATACATGAGATTGACAACTCTGTGCATGACGCAAAATTGCTTCCAAGTAGGAGAAAAATTTGATGAACAGAAATAAGGCACAACAATGGGTAACTGCCTATCTCCTTTCATGCTAACTTATTCATGAGTCAATTTGAAGTAGAATTTAAAAATAACGCTAAATATTTCCCAAGAGTCTGGATCAGGGACGTAGATGATATTCTCGCGATTTTTGATACGCGGAAATGCGAATTAGACATGTTCGTTAATTAGTTAAATTTGAAATTTCCGACTATTAAATTCACGGTGGAAAAGGAAAATAATGATAGGATAGCATTTTTAGATATATTAGTAATTAGAAATAAACATAAAATAGAAATCGATATTTTCAGGAAAAAAACTAACGCCAATAGATTCATCATCGCGGATTCAAATCATAGTTTTCAACAGAAGACAGCTTCTTTTAATTTCTCAGTCAATCGGTTACTAAATTTTCTGCTAACAAAAGTGAGATATGAAATAGAACTAGATTTCATTAAAAACATCGCGAAGTATAATGGCTTTGACATAGAAATAATCAATAAATTAATTAGAAAAGCAAAACTAAACAATAAAATCCGCGAATCCACAAGTTTGATATCTCAATCTAACAAAGAGAAAAAGTACATATTGCTATGAATAGTGAGTTCGTGCTTGAATGAATCACTATTCACCACAACACTGTCCAACTTAAATGATCAATCGGATACTTTTCTTTTATGAAACAGCTTTCCTCTCAGGGTTTCCAATGGAAAAAGTGGTACTTCTCTTCTACAAAAATACTCGGCGGCAAAATCAGAAATTCACACAAAAGGAATAATAAAGTCACAGTTTCCATATTAAAGTTTTATTAAAAAAATTAAAAAAAATTAATCTGTATGAAATATAAAGACCTGTGTATTATTACATTTACACATAGAGGTAAACTTAATTTGCTGATAATGACCGCTAAGCAAATTTAAATATCCTCTTATGACTCACGAGCAATTATAATAACTAAAAAATCACAAAGATATTTTTAATTAACACCCCAAAATAACAAAGTCAAAATGTAAACAGAATAAAATCTGTCAAACCGAAAATATAAACAAAGACCTACGTAGATACCACAGATATAAAAACCAACCTTGAAAAATAAAATCGTTCTAGAAATTAAACGTTAAAAAATTTACTTGATACAGAAAAATATCTTTATCAATCATATATCTTAATTTATATCAATATATATATATATATATATATATATATATATATATATATATATATATATATATATATATAAATTCATACAATTAATTACACAATAATAAATGCATACAATCAAGAAATAATATTATAACTGTGAAATAAAACTTACGTAGGTTTTTTATCACATATAACAAAGAGACCACGTGAAAATAAGAGAGTAATTAATTCAAAATACGAAGTATACACACTCGTATAAATTCGTTAATGAGAAAAGCAATCACAAAACACACTGAATTCAAAAAAACAAAAACCGAAATTTAATTGAAATGAAATATAAAAAAGATTTTATCTCCCGATACACAACTCTCCTATTCTGATATTAAAACGTGTCTGAGGATACATGCGGCACGCATTCAATCATAAAAATTTACATCTAAATTTATATTTGCCCAGCAAGACCGAACGGCTTCCAGGAACTGCGCTAATCAAAACCTAAATCAAAACAACATTTATATTCATACAATGTTATAGTAAATAGTACACTACAAAAATATTATTATTCAAAAATGTTCACTAAAATTTGCGGGGAAAAAGCCATAGTAATATGTTTACCATACCATCCTATCACGAAAAACATTAATAGAGTTGTTAAAGAACGAGGTCTCCAAGTTGCCCTTCGGTCCGAAAATACCATCAAAATTCTCCTAGGGAATACCAAAGATAAAGTTAATTTGTATTTTAAATCAGGTACATCCGAAATTAATCGCGATGATTGTAATTTGAAATATATAGGTAAAACGAAACGATCAATAATAACACGTTTTAAATAACACTTATCACATATTAAATTTAATAGACCAGAAAAATCTAACGTTGCCAATCATTCTTTAAACACAGAACACAATATGTCGATTAAAGGGTTAAAACTTGTCAAAGCTGTCAATAATCTCCGAGATCTTGACACATATGAAAGCATTCATATCGTTAAAAATAAAGAGAACACGATTAATATAGACAAATGTCCGATTCCCTATAGTTGTCTCTTTTCATTCTTAGAAAAGAGGTAGAAAAGTCGAGGATGGGCAAAGAGAGAATAAACACATGTGGTTGCCGTTTTCTTAAAAGAGGTAAGTTTGTTGTAATTTTTAGTCGATATATTTTTATTTTTAAGTCAGTGTATACGTGGACGTCGTGTACAGTTGCTGCGTTTTACATGTGTTAGGTTTACTGTGCCCCATGTGCGACACTTTGATTAGTGGTTTTACCTACTGATGATGACAACTTAGTTGTAGAAATACGTACTTAGGATTAGTAATTGTGGTAAGGAGTTAAATACCTTTTTTAAGTAATTTGAGATATATCATTATTGTTTAAGTTCAATAAAAAGTTTAAACCAATTCAATAAAAGTAATTGCTTTTATTTTTAGAGCAATATGCCTTTTACGATTGGGTATAATGCTTTTATTTTAAAAGTGTATTACCTCAGTGGCGTTTGTGGGAAGAACGGTGAATAGTTGCATTCATTGCGATCCTATAACAATTTAATAAAAATTATCTATATTATTATCAAAAGAGTTTGGACAACATCGAGACCTGATGGTGCATCGATTTCAAGATAAAATTGTATTTGCAAAGGTAAGACTAGTGGCTGACCGAGTTTTAATGAAAGATGTTGTTGATGTTATTAGACAATGTATTGAAATAGGTCCCAATAAATCAATTAAAAAATTAGCTGCCCCAACAAGTATGTACATTAATTAACACTACTATTTTCATTACAAATTTTATTCAGTTTTTTAGGTTTAATCAGAAAAGCTTTCGTTCAAAATTTACATATGCATCCATACAGAACAACTGTTACACAACAATGATTGGATATCGATTACACTGGCCTACAACCATTTTGGTGCTGGAGATTTTAGACCCGATTTTAAGTATGTCTTACATGGCGATATCAAAATGTTACCCGTTTTCTTCTGTCAGCTCTAGTTCCCGAGAAAAAAAAAACACAATTCACGAAAAAATATATATTTTATTGACATTAAACATCAAGAAATTGTCTTTTGAGTGATTTTCTAGAATGAAACTGACTCGGGCAATCTCGCATGATTCCCCAGCAATAGTCAGCCATCATATGACTGTCCCACCTTCCTTGGTATCTATTCTCCATTGTTTTTAGGTCTTGGTGGAAACGTTCCCCTTGTTCTTCGCTTAGATTTCCTAAATTGTGTTGGAAATGATGTGGATGACTATTGAGATAGTGTAATTTTATTCTCATATTACAGCCTAAATCTTTGTATCGCACCAGCATTTCCTCTACTAGTTCTACATAGTTGTCAGACTTATGATTTCCGAGGAAATTTTGTGCAACTGCTACAAAAGATTGCCAGGCAAGCCTCTACACATCATTCATACAAGTCTCAATATTAGTTGTGTCTTTCATCAATTTTCGTATTTGAGGTCCATCAAAGATACCTGCTTTTAGTTTTTCAGTACTTAAACCAGGAAATTTGTGAGAAATAAACTGGAAACATTGACCATTTCTATCGAGAGTCTTAACAAATTGCTTCATTAGCCCTAATTTTATATGCAATGGCGGAAGAATGATTTTTTTCTCTTGAAACTAAGGGTTCATTTATAACATTTCTTCCCCAACAACAAGAGCATCTCTCACAGACCAATTTTTTGCAGTCCAATGACGTGATTTAGCTCGACTGTCCCAGAGACAAATAAAACATGGGTATTTAGTATAACCACTCTGTTGACCCAATAAAAAATTAACCATCTTCAAGTCGACGCAGATCACCCAGTTATGTTCAATATATTGTATTTTTTGTAAAAGATTTGAAATTACCTCATATTCTTCTTTTACACATGTTGAGTGAGCAATTGGAACGGGAGCATATTTATTTCCATTATGTAGAAGAACTGCTTTTAGACTTCGTTTACTACTGTCAATAAAGAGACGCCATTCATTGGGCTGATAGATCGTTAAACCCATGAAAGCCAGCAAACCACTCACATTACAGCAATACACAAAATTTTCATCAGATGAAAAAAACTTCAATAACTTTCCCTTTCTCGTGCGATATGTAGACACTCGAACATCTGAGGAAAGACAATTTTTTTCTTTTAATTTTGACGCTAGTAACTCAGCACGTTCCTTCGAAAGATCTAAGTCTCTGATGAGGTCACTAAGCTCATTCTGCGAAAATGGCTTAGGATTTGATGTTTTTCCGCAGTATTGAAAGTCATCATCTACTTGGGAAGAAATAGGTATTTCAGCTTCATCCTCCTGAGATTGCTGCACTACCTGGTGAAAAGTTGGTATTGGAACATTTTCTGAATGAGGAACAGGTCTTTTTACTGAAGAAATATTTGGGTATTTCCATTTATGGCGATTGTTTTTGTTGATGCCCACTATATTAATCATACAAAAGTAACAGTCGCCATAGAGATTTTTTTGTTCTCGCCATATCATAGGCACTCCAAACTTCAAAGACTTACGTTTCCCTCTCTCCCTTTGTCGCAAATGTTCAACGCATATTTTACAAACACTATGAGGCACCCACACTTTATCTTGGTGTAGAATTTCAATACCGAAGTAAGCAAAATACATAGGACGCACTGTGTTTGTAATCAATTTACGCTGATTTTTCAGTATGTATTCACCACAAACATAACAAAATATATCAGGATCGTTAACACAACGTCTGGACGTACTAGCCATAATGAAATAGTAACACAAACGTTATCGATGATATTGTAATAATGACTAGTTACGAACAAGACCGACAACAATTCACAATGAGGGTAGTAGGTAAACTAGAGCTGATGAGTTAAAATGACGTATGTCAATATACTTACTGTACATTACCTACTTTATCGACAATTCAAACAAACAGAGATGCACCAAAAAAAAATTTTTTTTTTGTAGGCCTGTGTTATAGAAGAGTTCAATACTGGCAGTGGTTCAACGAAAACTTCAATAATGATGATACTTTAAATGTTATATTTATGTCAGATAAAACTTGGTTTTATTTATCGAGGTACATTCATAGTTAAAATTGCAGAACGTGGACAGCTGAAAATTCACATTATTTTGTAGAATTCAGTTTGCATCCACTGAAAGTTGGTATTTGTGTAGCAATGTCAAGACGTCGAATTATGGGTCCAATATATTTTAATTGCACCATCACTGGAGAACGATATCACGCTGATATATTACAGATTTTTATAGACTAACTACATGACGATGAATTACAAAGGGGATATTTCCAACAGGACGGAGCACCATCCCATGTTGCTAATAATACTTTAGAGTAGCGATAGCTTCGCGACCCTTCCAATAGTAAATGTAAATAAAATTAATATTTCGCCCCCCCCCCCCCTCCCTCAAGGAATAATAACAGGAAGTCTTACTAATACTAATTTAATTTTCACTGTAATTATAAATGTAAAAAATTATATAATCACAATGTACTAATTTTATACCTTAAGAAAATACCGACAGTATAAAAAATTTAATACGACTATTCGTATTATTTTATGTCGCTGCATTTATAGCGACGGGTATGTACATGCATGTAGGATGTGTACATACATGAGCAATTTACAAGTTCCAACTTGATGTGTATGTGCTCTTTGTGATTTGGTCTCCTTTTATAATACTTGCTGTGAGAGCATGTTTGAACATGCACATGGATGTGTTTGAACAAGTCGTGGATGCGTTTGAACAAGTCATGCTGTCGCTAGTATAAAATAGGCGCTTGCGATTGCACAACTTCAGTTAAGTTTTGAATGCGCAACGTGCGTCCGGTGCTTTTATTTTAATGTGCGGTCAACTTAGAAACTGTATTTTTTATTTAATTTCTTATGCGAAATGGATAAATTTGTGTAAAACGGAAGTGAGCCATCTACATCAAGAGAAACGGTTAGTAAAAAGACAAAGTTGTGTAATGAGAGTTATTTAAATGATGGTTTTACCTCATTGGATGGATGCAACAGTGCGTTGTTTGCTTTCAAGTTCTCTCCGATCAAAGCAGGAAGCATCCGGCTAATAAAAACAAACCCTTGGAATTTTTCGAAAGAAAATTACATACCTTGAGAAATCAACAATTTATATTTATAAGTTAAGCCATTCTGATAAAAGTGTACTAGAAGCATCTTATCTCGTAGCATTAAGAGTAGCTAAGATGCCCAAACCCCATACAACCGCCGAAAATCTCATTGAAACAAATTCCGCTTTCTAACGACACAACATCAAGGCGAATCGATATCATGTTACGCATCCGATGTTCGCGATCAGATAATTCAGCAAGTGAGTTCAACTGAATATTTAAGTATTCGATTTGATGAATCAAGAGATGTAGCAAAGATCAACTTATACAAAGGGTGGAATGGGCGCACTGCTTCCGTTACAGACATGCTCTTGTCGCAAAAAAAGCATACCGGAAAATCTCAATCAAATTCACTATGAATGTGTAAAAATAGTTAGTTTTATTAAAAGCCGACCGTTACCGAACACGCTGTTTGGTAAACTATGTGATGAAATGAGCGAAAATAAAAAATCTCTTCTTTTCCATACAGAAGTTAGATAGTTATCGCGAGGAAAAGTGTTATCCCGGAATTGGAATTGCAAGATGAATTAATAATATTTTTCCAGGATATACAAACGCCATTCTTCTTACAGAAAAATGAGTGTATGTTGTTGTTGGCTTACTTAGCCTTGTTCCTTAGCTAATGGAATCCTTTCTATTACACTTCTGGACAAAGTTAATTGACAACCAGTAAAATCAAAATAAATTTAAAACAAGATTTAATGAAACGAATAAATATATAATAATAATAAATTTATAAATTCAAGTGTTAGAGTTTAATTAATTTAAGGGCTATTAAAATTAACAAACTTTACCTTTATGGACTCGAAGGAAAAAAGCCAAAAATTAAACTAAAATGGACTTCTCATAATTTGTAATAGGTTAACAAATGTAACATTAGTAATAGCGTGTATGCCCTTTTCCTGTAGCAATACACGCTGCTAACCTTGTTGGCATACTTGAGATTAAGTTTCGGATCATTTCTTGAGGTATCTATTCCCCGGCGGGCGTATTTTCCTCACCAAAAACCCTTTCCTAGCTGTAAAAGCAAGGGTGTACGATAATCTCACAGGTAATTTCCTCACCAAACGTTGAAGTATCGGTGTATTAGAGAAAGTTAGGTATTTCCGAATTTAATATTAATGACTATGGATTCTGGGAATTAAAGGTGGTAGGTAGGTACGTAGTATGTATATATAGTTTCGAAACTGGAATTGAAGTGGCATTTTTAATTGTTGCTCGTGTTAGATTGAGTTTATCTATTAATTTAACTGTATTTTGTGAATATTATAACAAAATGACAACTTCTTTAATTAAAAGCAATCGTGGCAAAGATTTATTGGTTTTCGAAAATTTTACGTTTTATAAAACAAAAGTTTTAAAAAGTGAAGAAGTGTTTTGGAGATGTATCCAAACCAAATGTAGTGCTAAGGTGTTTACTATTGGATCTGATCTTACCGTATCCAGAAGTGCTTCGTTTCATAACCATCAACCAAATGAAAAGAAACTGAATAGGAAAATTGTTTCAAACTCTTGTAAGCGGAAAGCAGTAGATAATATAAGTGAAAAACCGTCAAAAATTATACGCAGAACACTTGCGAATAATTTGCCAGCCACAATTACGACGACTGATATTAGTTATATCAGAAAAATCATGTACAACTGTCGCCGAAAAGTGATGCCCAGTGGACTTCCTTCCAATATTCAAGAAGTTCAAGAGGTAGTACAGACGTCTGCGCCCCAAACCAGCAAAAACGAATGTTTTCAGTTTATAAATTGTTTAAAAAGCAATATAATTGTATTTAGTTGTGAAACTAATATTCGCGTTTTAACCGAAATTGATATTCTGTACATGGACGGTACATTTTCTTATTGTACCAAATATTTTTTACAGTTCTTTACCATACACGGGTTAACTAATGGACATTATATTCCCTTATTGTATTGTTTACTGCCTAACAAAAACACTAAGACCTACATGGAGCTTTTTTCTTTATTAAAATCCAACATATTTGAAGCATATAACATTGAATTTTATCCAAAAATTATTTATGTAGATTTTGAAAAAGCAATACACAACGGTATTGTGCAAATCTGGCCTAACACTGAAATAAAGGGCTGTAGATTTCACTTACACCAAGCGTGGTTTAGAAAAATTCAGTCACTTGGTTTAACCTCAGAATTTAAAACTGATTCGGAAATAGGCAAGTGGCTGAAACATATATTTGGTCTTACTTATTTAAATTCAAAAGATGTAGAAGATTGTTTTGTTTTTGAATTAATGGCCTCAGAATGCAATTTTAGACAAATTCGCCGATTATTTAGTTGAAACATATGTAGATAGTAATGCAATATTTCCCCCTTATTTCTGGGCGGAAGGAAAAGCTTCAATTTCTCATAGCACAAATGCATGCGAGTCTTTCCATTCACATTTCAATTCATCTTTCTACAACACACATCCTTCTATATATATATCTTTATTGAAAAAATTAAAGAATTTCAGGTTGACACTTATGTAAAAATTCAAAGTCGGCATATTGTCAAGCGTATTAAAGATAGACAAGTTCAGCTTAAATTGAAAAATCTCCAACAATTGATACTTAAATATGAATTTCATCAAATAAGCAGAATAGATTTTGTAAAATGTGTTTCACATTACAATAAAATTTAAAAATTGTACATAGATATATGACAACTTACTGCATATATTAACTCTGCTTTTACTTATAATAAACAATATTTAAATGTAAGATTTTGTAAAATGTGTTTCACATTACAATAAAATTTAAAAATTGTACATACATATATGACAACTTACTGTATATATTAACTCTGCTTTTACTTACAATAAACAATATTTAAATGTACCCAGCGTTTTATTTTGGTCCAGCTTCCTTTTATGTTACTTTTTGGTTATCAGGTTAAAATACAAATTGGTGAGGAAAATACCTGTAAGATTAAGAACGACCCCTAGTTCTGGTGAGGAAAATACCTTACGGATTATCTGACCCGAGCGGTTGGTGAGGAAATTACCTCCGCCCCTATTCCCATTCTTGAACAAGTATGTTAGAGAGCTCTAGGGATCTCGGTGCGTTTTTAATTTTGTTGCCCAATTGATCCCAGAAATGCTCAATAGGATTGAGATCAGGGCTCTTGGCAGGCCACTCCAAACATTGAAAATTTGCATCTCTGAACATAGCTGTGACAATGTTAGCTGTATGAGGTTTGACATTGTCTTGCATAAAAATGAATCCATTGCCGAAATTTTCAGCAAATGGTTGAACATGGGATACAATAATTTCGTCACTAAATTCTGTAGGACCATCAAATTATATGCCACCCAAAACCATCACAGACTCCCCACCAAATTTATCAAATTTTGGATTGGTACATGGTGCAAATCACTCAGCTTCGTATGACACGAACGCGTCGATCTGTCCTGTTTAGGAGGAATCTGAAGTCGTCCGAAAACAAAACGGAGTTGCACTGCCCTTGGTTCCAATTAATGATTTTAACAAAAGCTTAAGCGGTTTCCTTTGTGCGTAGCTGTGATAATTGGACCAGTTGTTAGTTTTCTATCAGACAAATTGACTTGTTCTTACTTACTTCTTATTTTCCAGTGGCTAATCGAAGATCATTTTTTAACTCACGAGATGTCACAAACCGTTTTCTTAAATTCTGAAATTCGATCTAGCGATCTTATCTGCCTGTTATTTTTCTTTTAGTACCTTGTCCGCGTCTTCTTTTGTAACTACCAATGCTTCTGAACCGTGCTGCGGCCCTCTGTACCACAGATTTGTTGGTATTTAGAATTCCAGCAACTTCTCTTTGTGAATATCCTTCACGAAGAAGAATAACACAGGTCTACAAAATTAAACTTTTTGACAGATGTTTTTATTTTGAAAACTGATTTTATATAATTTTGGTAGGCTGATTTCAACAATTCTATGCATTTATTTGTATCACGTAAGGTTTTTTTGCAAATATTAAATGAAAAGAAACGATATTTCTAAAAAAAATTATTTGTTTATTGAGTAAAAAGGTGGAATACAAGTTAAAAAAGTGGAAAAAAATACTTTACTCAGTCTTTTTTAAGTGAAATCTTTGTCTTTTTGCCAGAAAGCTGCGTTGTCCGGACATTCGGTTGTATGTTTTTAAGGGCATATCCCGTTTTAACATCCAGCAGTAGTCCGCCATCATCGTTATGCTCCATCTGCCTTGGTATCGCCGTTCCATTTCCTTAATGTCTTGGTGAAACCTCTCTCCCTGTTCTTCGCTAACTGCTCCAAGATTTCCAGGAAAATAGTTCAAGTGTGAAAACAGGAAATGCACTTTCAAACTCATATTACAACCTAGACGATGAAAGTGTTGTAACATATTTTGAACAATATTTTCGTAGTTTTCGTCCTTAGAGTTCCCAAGAAACTTATCAATTACTTCTTTAAATGAAACCCAGGCGTTTTTCTCGACATTGGTCATTGTGTTTTGAAAATCCTTGTCTTTGCATAATGTTCTTATCTGCGGCCCAACAAAAATACCTTCTTTTAACTTGGCATCGGATAAGGCTGGAAATGTCTCCCACAAATATTTAAAACACTGTCCATATTTGTCTAGGGCTTTAACAAACTGCTTCATCAAGCCAAGTTTGATATGTAGAGGAGGCAGTAAAACTTTTTTGGGGTCAACCAAGCTATCTCTTAATACATTTTTGCTACCAGGTGTTAGGCTTGTTCTAGAGGGCCATTCTATTTGAGTCCAATGTCTATCCCTTGCTCGACTATCCCACTCACAAATAAAGCATGGAAATTTTGTATAACCTCCTTGTTGTCCTAGTAGCATGCACAGCACTTTAAGGTCACCACAAAGCATCCACTGATGTTCTTGGTAGTTTATTTTCTTTAAAAGAAGTTCAAAATTTTCATACGTTTCCATTAAATGTACCGAATGGGCAACGGGAACCGAGGCCAGCTCGTTACCATTGTGCAATAAAACGCCTTTTAAACTACGCTTACTTGAGTCAATAAACAGGCGCCATTCTTCTTTTACATACGGCACATTTCCTAATTTTGAAATTAAGTCAGGAATATTGTTGCAATACACTAGCGGTCCGTCTTGAGTAAAATATTGATATAACTCTTTTTCGCGATCCCGCTAAAAGCTTGATGTGACGCCAGGTGCCAATAAATGTTTCTCACGAAGTCGGGAGGCTAGCAATTCGGATGCATCCTTTGGAAGGTGCAAATCTCTAATTAAATAATTTAGTTCGCTCTGGTTAAACACTTCGGGGTCTCTGAAATCTGGTGTGAAATCTGAGTCATCTGGGTCGCAATTAGATTCCTCTGATTCTGACGATATGACGTTTTCTAGTGCTTTTGGGGCGGTAGGTATCGGTACATCTGGTCCATGAGGAACTGGTCGAATAGCAGAGTCAAGATTGGGATACACAATTTGTTCCTTATTTTTTCTGTTGAATCCTTGAACATTACACGAACAAAAATAACAATCATCACTGTGATTTCTAGGATTTCTCGCCATACCATAGGAACACCAAAGCTTAAACATTTCTTCCTACCTTTTTGCCAGTTTCTTAATGCTTCAACGCAAATGGAACAAACAGTATGAGGAGCCCAGGACTTGTCTTGGTCGCCAATTTTTACACCAAAATAAGCGTGGTATACATTTTTCACAATCGAAGTTATAGTTTGCCTCTGCTTTACTACGACATAACTACCACAGATATAACAAAAGTTATTCGGATTGTTCACACAATGTCTTCTTTCCATATTTATACGTTCTAGAACACTTAAAATACGCAACAACGAAGACAACAAGCGCGCGGACACAGTAGCACGACGACTAACACAACCAAACTGCACAGAAGCAGGTTTCAACGTTGTATTGACGCTTCTGCGCCGACTCTGTTGCTTTGCTGCGAAATCTAATATTAACCAGTGTTGCCAAATCACATTTAATTTCATAAAAATCAATTCATTTAAAAATCATGCCTAACATGGAACAAACATATTCTTGTCATAGGTATGTATATTAATAAATTAACATTTTTAAGATATAGAGCGCTATAAACAAAATTTACGTGATAGAGCAAAAATATGGCGTTTTTTGGAATAAGAGCCCCCAAACATATACAAATTAGCAAACAGCTTTCAAACATCAAAATCACTGTAGACCTGTGTAATCATTTGGGATACTTCTTGTGGTCTGCAATGGTATCTAGGCATATTTGATTGACTTAATGCAAACAAATTCACTGATTTTAGAAACATGAAATCACGCTTTATTAATGAAATTACTTAAAAAGGTGTCAACAATAAGGCCTTTTTGTCGTCATTTCGTTTCCTAGCAGAGCATGTCTTGCTATTGTTCAACACTATTTGAATTGCCTATAATAAACTTCAAATTATGACATATGAAAAGTCTATTAAAAATAATTTGTTGGAAACGTTTTTCAAGTTTATCTGGTGGTTGCTTAATTTTGTTTAAAAGTGTATTTCGAATAGTTTTAATAGTTATTTTCTCTTAATAAACGTTAAATAAATTTTCTGAAATTGCGATTTTAAGAACAGTTTAATGTTAAGACCATATTCTTCTTCAATGATATATCATAAATATTTACGCTATAATAATAATATACACTTCAATATTCCAAATTCGTCAATATTTATCCTTTCTCGTAAAAATATTTCCATTATAAAACCATGTATGGAATACATGTAGGTAATACCTATGCATACAAAAAGATATAAAAACTTCTATTTTTCATATGAAACAAAAAACAGGAAAAAAATAAGGCTAACTTACGAGAGACTCTATTTACAAGTTTCCTTTTTTCCAATAGTATCCAAGTGCACTTAGATAATAAAAAATGGTAACATAATACTCCTGTAACTAAAGTAAGTAACTGTAGTAAGTCGTAAGTTTCCTTTTTCTTATTTATGTTATAGTATTACTTATATACATATCCATATGCACTGGTAACATTGATATTTTCGAATTTGAAATTTTTATGACCTCTGTTCCTTCGGTTCTCGTAAAGCAATATATCAAACAATCACCGCTGCGTACATCAGTGACTCTAAAACTATTAACCGCATTTAACATCTAGTTCTACGATCGTACGCACTAGCAAGTAAAGATTCGGGTGCGTGACAGTAAGGGACTTGTTTGGGTATTCTGTTTAGGGGGGCATGGTTTGATTTCGAAACGGATACGGCAACGGGGCGCCTTGAAGTCCGCCCATAAAACCTGACAGATACGTCTTTATTGTGAAAGAACTATTGGCTGGAAGGAGAGATTAACTAACATTCTTCATAGCTCTGTATATACATTTACATAAGTATATGTATACACACAGGCATATGCATTTTTTATATGTAATGCGTATATATAAACTCTTGTGGGGACTACATGCTTACGTGTATTATTTAAGATGTGATGGTCCCAACAAGTAAATTAAGTTATAATGCTTTCTTTTTTCTAGAAACAATTTTTGTTTTATCTTCTAGGAAAGAAAAATAATTACTATAATTAAGTAGTAATTTTCGGAGTCATTTACATAGTAGAGAATATTAATTTTGTGTTTCTATTTTTCAGAAACTTTCTGAAAATAACGAACAATTCAAGAAAATCTGGGAAAAATATACGAGGAGGTAATGAAAAATTCTTAGCCTACTATAGAAGAAAACAAAATTTGAAAGTCAAAATATTTTATTATTCAGCATACTCTCCTCCTAAATTATTATAATTAATACAGCGATCCTGCAACGCCTCTAGACATTTCAAAAAGAAATTTTTTATGTTGCTCTGCAAACCAGGCCTCCACAGCTTCTATCACCTCTTCGTTGGAAGAAAATTGACGACCTTTTAAACATTTTTTCAGTTGAGGAAAGACATGATAGTCGGACTAAGCCAGATCTGTTGAATAAGGCAGGTGTTCGAGTAATTCGAACCTAAAATCACGAATTGTTTGCATGGCAACATGCGACTTGTGCGCTACCTTTACCCAGAAAATCAATCATGATTACTCCATGGCAATCCCAAAGAACTGAAGCCAGAACTTTTCCAGCAGATTTTTGAACGCGAAACTTCTTAGGCCTTGGAGATCCAGAGTGTCTCCTTTCCATTGATTGTTACTTTGTTTCTGGGTCGTAGAAATGTACCCAAGTTTCATTCATAGTAACAATACGGCTTAAAAAGTCTGCATCACTTTCAAACCGAGCACAGATTGAAAGCGATTCTTTCACCCTTGCACGTTTTTGGTCAACATTCAGACATTTGGGGATCCATTTTGCAGAAATTTTTCCCATGTCCAAATCGACGATAACTATATGATGGACGCGTTCATATGAAATATTCAGTGCCTCGAATATTCATTTTAGCCCAATTCGACGATCTGACATAATCATGAACTGCATCAACATTTTCGGGGATGGACACAGAAACTGGCTTTCCCAATCGGTGTTCATCTGCAATGGAAAATTTACCCCTTTTGAAGCTTGCAATCCATTTCTTCGCGGTCACATACGAAGGACATTGATCGCCAAGGATATTAAGCATATCTTCGCAAGTCTGCTTACCTCTTTACCCCTTCAAATACAGGTACTTGATGACGGCTCGATACTCCAATTTTTCGATTTTTACAATTTCGATCGATATCCTTTTTTCAAATTTTATTGCGCAACGTTGGTTTGACTTTTTGACGTGATAGTTTACACTGACACTTATAATATGTTATTTTTCGTTGTTATACTATCGTAACATTTTTTTTATCCATGGAACCGGTCTAAGCTAACTATATATCAATACCCCCCAGGATTATACGTGGGTAATTCAAATTCGATCTGCATTTTATTTTTTCTGAACATAATTGAAGAGATACTGTAAAGTGATTTTACATATATTCAACGACTCTGGCAACTTGATCGTGTCAATACTGTCAATGCCATTAGCAATGTCGGGCAAAACTGTGTCAAATTCCGTTGCGCAACGTATAATTATTATGTAAATTTTGTTTCAGCAAAGGTGCAAAAGCGACTCATATTCAGTAGGCAAAATTAATAATCGCAGTGTTGAACATAGGGCATAGTAAAGCTGACACGGAGAATCGCCAAATTCTAAGTTTTAGGAAACTAAAATTAGGTTATTTAACCCTCTTCAGAAATGGCACACACATGCTTGTTCTCACGCTCTCGTCTTATCTACTTTTCTAAGAATTCTAAAAGGCAAGTACATACCTGACACTGGACCTTGTACCACATTGTACGTGTTATTTTGGATTTTAATAATATGGACGCTCTCGTATATGTTCAACTCCCTCTAATAGTTTATATTTATAAAAAATTTTGAATAAGCTACCGTTATGTTATAATTAGTTTCTAATACGTGACAGGCGACACTCGATTTTTTCTGTCTATTGAATTATTATTAGTTTCACCTACTGAGGGCGACAACTTAGTTGTCGAAATATACGTATTTAGGTTACGAATATTAATTGTGGTAAGGGGTTTTATACCTTTTTAAGTTTTTACTTAACCACAATCTCCAAAGATGGACTTTTCGGAGAAGAGTGTTTGTCACTCAGAATAGTCTTTGAGTTAGTGCCCGCTCTTGATGACGAAAAACGTAGGCTCCTGCACGGATGAGACTGCTTCGTTTAAGCTTTCGTATGTACAGAGAAGCGAGTAGGTGCAACCTAAATTGAGCGAAGCAGTCTCATTCGTGCAGGGCCCACGTCATCAAGAACCGCGACTGTTTTGACTGGTGTAAATCCTTCCAGGACGTGACAGCGTGTCCAACTTGCCGCATGCTATCCTTCCAGCACGCGCTGTGAATCTTCGGAACATTCAAATAGTTAACCAGCTGATTCTGAACAATAGTCTGTGAAGGAAATTACTTGGATTATAAACACTAGTGTTGGTAGTGTTCACTATTTCCCATGACGAGCTTAAATATAGTAAATTTAGCGATGGGTTCCATAATAACTTTCCGCGGACAAACAGAGGAAACGACTTCAGGTTTGCAAAGATCGGCTTCTCTACGAGTATGAATGCGATACCTTTTTGTCAAGTATCATAACAACTAATGAAACCTGTTTATGCCATTATATCCCAGAAAACAAGAATGTTACCATAGAATGATGTCACCTAAGCTGACCTCTGCACAAAAAATTCAAAACACAAAATCGGGTGGCGTAACGATGGCGACTGTATTCTGGAACGCTCATGGACAATTTACATGGGATTTCTCGAAGAAAGAAAAACGATTAGTTCAGCTTATTACAGTGTGCTTCTTAGAAACGTTAAGCGGGCAATATAATCAAAAAGACGAGGTCTCTTAAGCAAGGACCTTATTCTCCTACACCATAACCCTCATATACCTACAGCATCTAACGAACAATATTTTGGCTAAGTTTTCAGCCAATTTGGAAAGTAATGCCTCACCCCCATATTGTCTGGACTTGGCCAGGACTGGCTATCATCTCTTTTAGCCACTCAAAAAATTCTTGCGAGGCAAGTGATTTGCCTCTAATGAGGAAGTGAAGAATGCGGTGCAAAATTGGCTACGTTGTCAACCGAAATAATTCTTTTCGACGAGTATACAGAAGTTATCAAAGCTATGGGACACGTGTATTTTTAAAGGTGTTGTTATTTATAGAATAGATGGGAATAATTTGTGTTTTGTATCGATCAGAACAAAATAAAATACAGATTAAATTAGAATCACTCTCATGTTTATACACTGGAAATATTAAATAATATATCGTTGTCACTTCAATTTCTTTTGAGTTTTATTCTTATTATTATTATTATTATGTTCAAACTCGAAATATTAATTACCTAAAAATAGGAATTCAAAGATTTAAAATTTGTTACAGTCTTCTATATATACTTATTTAAATTATTAAATACTTTAATTTAATTATATACAGGGCTTCACCCATTCATAATTTTGAAACATAATACGTTTTTCTTTTCTACTTTATATTGTAAATGTTATTATCTACGAAAACGTTTATAATAAGCTTGGTTCTTTTTTTTAATGTGGGATGTTTTCTGTTACTTCATATCATGTTTTTGGAATTACTCTATTCTTTTCTTAGTGAGTTCGTTAGCGCAAGTACGTTCTTCGTGCGACGTATCCCTCTACGGCAAACAGTTCTTAAATCGCGGTCGCGCCGTTTTTAATTTATAGTCAGTTTATCAATGTTTTGACAAGAATCACACGATCATCTTCACTGAGTTCTACCCCGTTAACACTGGCTGGCTGTCTTGTCAATTTAAAGTCGTCCCATCCACGCAAGGTAAGTTCGAGGAGGGTTGTTGAGTTGCGCAACACTTTAACAAAGCAAGTTTTCGTGGACTTTTATTGTTGCAAGATCCATGTAGCAACGAATACATCTGCTTGTGATTCATTTGTGGACGATAACTTTTAGAACTGACCTAAATCACCTTACTTTTATTATGTATTACGCGAATGTTCTTTTTTGTTACGAGAAGTAACGAAATAAAATAATATAAATGTGCTATAAAAAAGACCGCTATTGTAAACCCACACTGCAATGTTTATGTTTATAAAAACGCTAGAAAATTACATTGTGTATAAGTTTTGTTATGGCAAGGGTTCGATAACTTGGTACGAAAGTAAGTTGTTTAAATTTAATGTAAATTTTTAAAGATAATGTATTATCTTTATCTTAAGTAGCATCTATCGTCCTATTTGGTAACGATATATCTTTAATCTAAGACGCGTATCGAACGTATTGCTGTGAACTGTGCCTTTGCTTATTAGGTCAGCTCACAACAAATTTTATGGCGCCCAACGTGGGGCGTCATAAAAGGTGCAGTGTACTGTGCTTTTGCTTAATAGGTCAGCTCACAACAAATGTCCGGACTAGTTCAATCGTAAAATCTTCTAGCAAGAAACTTCTTTCTCCATGGCTTGCTCTCGTATGAGCAAGGAAGTGAGAAAAATAAAAATTCAAAGTAGCATTAAAATAAAGTCAAAAAAAAATCACATATATACTTAACTATTTTATTAAAAAAGAAAAAAAAAGAAAAACCCTTTTCAAAGTAAAAAGGGAGTTAAAGCATGATTAACAGTGGCTTGTAGGAAAAGGTCTGTGTGTTAAATAACACGCACACAGAGAAAAACCTCCTGTGACTCGCGAGCAAACATAAAACTAATAGATTGTTAAGAAAATTCTCAAATTCAAACTCTAAATTATAACCCCTAACTTCAAACGTCAATAGACTAAACGTCAACTCGTAATTTACTTTACTCGTGCGAACTTAACACAAGTACAAAAATCTCCCCTCCAAAATCCTGAATAAAACGTTCTAGAATATCTTGACAAGAAAGAACTCCCTCATTCAAAAAATATGGTAATTTTCTTAGCTATCTATATTATAAGCTAATATAGAAATAAATCAAAATTACAAATAAGCACAAATATCATCCAATTATATCGAAATAAAATTTTTATAAATCAAACATAAAAAAGTACTCACGTACGCAACACTTTTTTCTACTGAAAAAAACTACAACGAGAGGTATCAAGTCTGTTGAACTGTACGTTTGGGATAAAAAAACTTAATTTTTTACTTCAAGTATATTTGATTTAAAATCGGATTATTTGTATTTGTGTGTTTTTGATTTGTATTTAAATTTCAATAACGTTTTTTTACGAGTGGTGCTGATCTCGTACTTATATTAATTAAGTAATTATACTTGATATCTCTCGTTGTAGTTTCTTTCAGTAGAAAAAAGTGTTGCGTACGTGAGTACTTTTTTATGTTTGATTTATATAAATTTTGTTTCGATATAATTGGATGATATTTGTGCTTACTTGTAATTTTGATTTATTTCTATATTAGCTTCTAATATAGATAGCTAAGAAAATTACCATATTTTTTGAATGAGGGAGTTCTTTTTTGTTAAGATATTCTAGAACGTTTTATTCAGGATTTTGGAGGGGAGATTTTTGTACTTGTGTTAAGTTCGCACAAGTAAAGTAAATTACGAGTTGACGTTTAGTCTATTGACGTTTGAAGTTAGGGGATATAATTTAGGGTTTGAATTTGAGAATTTTCTTAACAATCTATTAGTTTTATGTTTGCTCGCGAGTCACAGGAGGTTTTTCTCTGTGTGCGTGTTATTTATCACACAGACCTTTTCCTACAAGCTACTGTTAATCATGCTTTAGCTCCCTTTTCATTTTGAAAAGGGTTTTTCTTTTTTTTATTTTTTAATAAAATAGTTAAGTATACAATGTGTCCAATTATACCTCGTGTAAATAAAACAATTTCATCGAAAAAAAACCCAAAATGTGCTAGTCAAAAATGTTTATTTTTTATTGTAATTTACGTATAATTAGGTATGGTAAAAAAAGTAGTATAACTTACTACATAAGATTATGATTAATTAAGATTATGAATAAAACAACCAAAAATAGTTTTTAATCAATATTATATTAATTAATTATGTTTTCAAAATGGCCTCCTTCACATTCGAGACACGCAATAGCCCTGAACGTTATTTGTCTCGTAGCACGTTGAATCATATCAGGGTTTTGTTTTAATCGCTCTGCACAATTCCTTATCCTATTTTCTAATTCTTCTAGTGTGTTCACCGGGCTACTGTACACCTCTTGCTTCATTGTGCCCTACAAAAAAATAATCCAGGGGAGTCATGTCTGGCGACCTTGGCGGCCACGCAACTGTGCCACCTCGTCCGACCCATCGGTGATAATTTTCATTTAGAAAAAATCTTACTGGCCTAGCGAAATGTGCCGGAGCGCCGTCCAACTGCAGCCACATGTTTAGACGAATATTCAATGGCACGTCATCCAGCAACTCTGGTAGTTCATTTTGCAATAATTCCAAAAATCTTTCACCATTTAAAATTCGAGGAAGAAATATAGGTCCAATTAATATTTCCTATCAATGCGGCCCAGACATTGACAGAAAACTGTTCCTGGAATGAGGCAGGCCTTGCTAAGTGTGGGTTTTCATCGGACCATGCGTGTAAATTTCGAAAATTTGATATTCCATTTCGTGTAAATTTTGCTTCGTCCGTCCAAAGAATTTTGTTGAAAAATTCTGGATTTCTTCTCGTCTGTCTCAAAATCCATGTTGAAAAAATACAACATAGTCTCCTTCATTAATATTCTGTACTCTTCGATAATGATATGGCCTAAGTCCATTCGCTTTTAAAATCACACCCATTGTAGATTTCGATACATTAAACATAAGCGCTAACCGTCTGAGGCTAATGGATGGATTGCGGAAAACCTTGTCCAAGATATCTTCTTCTGTATTCCCTAGCTGCAGTGCTGCAGCTCTGCCTTGTACTCCCATATTTCTCCTTCCTAGTCCGTTCTCGCTGAACAATCGGTGAATTGTAATAAATGTCCGGTATGTTGGAACTGGCTGCCTATTCGGGAAGGCTGCTATGTACGCTCGACAAGCAACTCGAGCCACTCCATGGTGCATGCCATAATAATAATGCATATCAGCAATATGATTATTTTCAAACATTGAAAGACGCGCCATTTCAGTCTTTAATAACAATAGTCCAAAGCGAGAAACAAATCTAAAAGTGCAGTATACAGGGCAATAGTAATAACAGAATGTAAAACGAAACAAGGTACACCGAACATCACTTGGACAAACCTACATATCGACAGAAGGAAGGATGCGGTGTGGGGACACGAGAACAAGGCAGCGATCCTCATCACGTGATATTCCTACAACACAATACAATACAATAAATTTGGTCATTATCCTTTCTAAATCTGTTTTTAATTTTTTTAATTGACACACTAGTTGAGAAAATATCTATTATTTTCGTAATGAAGTCTGAGCGTAGGGGAAAAAACTTCAATTTCAATTACAAAAAAAACTAAACATTTTTGACTAGCACATTTTGGGTTTCTTTTCGATGAAATTGTTTTATCTACACGAGGTATATCTCTGAGCACTTTTTTTTTGGACACATTGTATATGTGATTTTTTTTGACTTTATTTTAATGCTACTTTGAATTTTTATTTTTCTCACTTCCTTGCTCATGCGAGAGCAAGCCATGAAGACAGAACTTTCTTGCTAGAAGATTTTACGATTGAACTAGTCCGGACATTTGTTGTGAGCTGACCTAATAAGCAAAGGCACAGTTCACTGCAGTATGTAACGATTTACAACTGAATCAAACTTAAAGCGAGACGGACAATAACAAAATTATTCTTTTGTTATTGTCGGTCGACTTTAAGATATCGCCTTTTATAGTGTAATCCATCGTACAGGGACGTCACAAAAAATTTTTAAATATCTTTATTTTTTCCTCGCTTATGACAGGAAATTTTGGGAAAATATTTTGGACATATATTCTATATAATTACATCTCTCCATTTCTCATACGTTCTCTTTTATTTCAAGGACATCCGGTATATATAATTTAGAGTAAGGACCTTTATCTATTTAATGACTTTGTTAGCTCGATATGTTGTTGAATAATGAAATATACATTTAGTAACCACCAAGGCACGTCTTTCTTAATTCTTATTATATTAGAGAAACTAAAACAAATAGCTATAACAGCATCTTTAAGTCTAAGTAAATATTATTTTACAAGCTCTAAATGTAGGAGGAATTCATATGAACAAACCGGAACTTTAATGGGAATAAGAATACGTACGTTGAGTAATTGTTAAAGAATTTCTCATATCTTAATAGTGCTAAGTCGAACCGTAGATATACCTAAAAGGGAAAGAGAAAATATGATGTTTTAAGACATAAAATTCAACTGCATATTTACGACCTATTAAGATAGAAGTAGATATTTGTAATGCATTACTAAACGATTAAATTCCTTTTATGCAACACATCGTAAAGATCAATTCTAATTTGCTTAGTTTAGAGTTTAAATAGCTTTTTTATATACATATTTGAATACAAGGTAACTTTTTGTGGGATTGCGTTATTATTTGACAATAACGTCTGCAATGTAACGTAATTTTTACATAGTGCATTCAAATAGTTTCAGGATTTATTTTTTACTGCACAAAAACGAAATAGATGATTCAGCTAATACGGCGGGTGGTTAATCACCAGAGAGCGGACTCGAGCGATTGATGTTTCATAGCGTGTAGGCGTCTGCCTTGTATTCGCAATAGGTTTGTTTCTGTAAGCGATCCGTGAGTTTCGAACAATTTTATACGTGTGACAAGCTGCATAAGTGGCACAAACCTACATACGCGGTTAATATGTATCTGTCAATGCACAACGAGCGAATGTAATAAACGGTTTGGTAACCGGCAGCAACTATTGCTGAAACGAAAGTAATGCTGACAAGCGAATTGTGTATCGAATTTTGAATAAAAATAATCTACAGAGAGCAAAACTTAAAACTATATATTTTCTGTGAGAGATTGAAAGTGTAAAACATTACTAGAAACAACTAAAATTTGTTCAAGGTTTTCCTGTGTTAAATTAGTTCTTTTAGGTGTTAAAACGTCTTTAAAAATAGAAAATGTCCATTCCACATCGCAACTGGTGATGGGTGCGTGATTAAAATCTTGCAAAAGTGCACCATACTTTGATTGTATAGATTTTTCAATCGGCTCTGTGCAGAATTAATATACAGCAGAGCCTCGGTTATCGTGTCGGCCGGGACCGGGAGTTTGCCGGGTAATCGAAAACACGGATAATTAATCGAAGCACATTTTACATTTTTACATTTTAATGTTTCGTATTTGGACAAATACATAAAGAAACATTATTAAAAGTTTATGGTTATAGTGAAAACATAAGAACATTTGCTCGTAGTAATAGAAAAGTGTTGTAGATATTAAATAGACATTATGCAAATAAATAAAAAGTTTAATTTTTACTACTTGGAAAAATTAGTAATTTGTTTTTGATTTTGTGATTCGTATATTCTAGCCCTTATAAACTCCTTCATTTTTCTAAGCTGAAGAATATCAATACCATTAGGTTCAGGTTGCTCGTTAAAATATTCGAATAGTACATTCACTGCATCTCTTGCTTCTTGATGACACAGTCACCATTATCATCATCACTGCTAGTATCAGAGTTTATTTCTGCAGGAGTATTAGTAAGATCAGCATCATCACCCATAATCTGGTATCCTTTTTCTTCGTGATCACATCCTGTCCATTCCTGTATTTCTTATTTGCCTATTCCTTGCAAACCATTGATGACACTATGGAGGTTATGTTATCAATTGATAATAGGTCTTGATCATTCAAATCATCTTCATCTTCCTTCTCAACTGCAGTCATTATTTTATCTAATGCGTTTCTAATATTACTTTCCTTCACACTATTCCAGGCATGAGCGACGGTATAAATTGTTTCTTTTAAATTCAGACATTTTCAAAACCTCATGAAGTCGTGTTCCCCCAACAATTGGGAGATAAAGTCTTTCCTATAAAGTCTCTTCGTGGCCTCAATAACCCCTTGGTTCATTTGCTGGGCGATACATGTAACATTCGGAGGAAAATATACCACGAATATGTTTCTATCTTCTGTTTTTAGTAACTCTGCATCAGGATGCGCCGGTGCATTATCCAATAGCAATATGGCTTTTGGTGGAAGATTATTTTCTTTCAGATAAGTTTTATTCTGGAGAATAAATTTATCGAAAAACCACTTTCTAAAAATTTCTCGGTCCATCTAAGCAGTCTTTTGATTATAATAGCCAACGTGTAAGTCCTTGACTTTTATATTTTTAAATGCCCTGGGATTTTTGGGTTTTCAAACAACTGTATATGTTCCTGATGCATTAACACAGCATAATACTGTTATACGATCCTTGGTTGTTTTGAAACCTGAAATAAACAAAAGTTTTAGTCTAAAGTTGTTTAAAACGAAGACAAATAAGAATTACCTGGAGCACTACTTTCTCTCCCGGCAGCGAGGTTTTTTTTAGGCATTGATTTCCAATATAGTCCAGTTTCGTCTGCGTTGTACACTTGCTCGCGCCTTATGTCGTGTTCTTTTATAATATTTTCCAAATCATAGCAAAATTATACCATAGCTACATTATCAGCACTCAATTTCTCCCACTGAATGGCTAATTCTCGTATTCCATGTAGCTTTTAAAACTTGTGCACCCAACCAGAAGACACAGAAAAGTTTCTTTTCATTTTCAACTGTTTATGAAACTTTTGTCTGTCAGAAATAGCTTTTGCACTGTCTGCTTTAGCTACAAAGCTCTGTAATTCGTCTTTTTCCTCACAATATCACGCACCGTTTGCTTGCCTATACTATATTCTTTAGCCAGTAGTGCAACACTTATCCCCTTTTTAAATTGTTGAAATATATTGATTTTTTTGCGTTTACGCATTTGACGCTGCATTTTGTCAACTAAACTATACACTACACATTTGTTTTCAGTTCGTAACGCGACTATTTCCCCGAAACCCTTGAGTTTTTCCGAAAATCAACCGTTAAAACAGTAGCGTGGCTACTATCAAGCCGCTGTTGCCAGCCACGGATAATCCGCGCACGGTTGACCTATCATAAATTTATGTACGGATAATCCGCCGACCGAATTAACCGCACACGGTTAATCGGGGTTCCACTGTAATATAATCAAATCTGGATTTCTGCTAAATATGGCATCAACTTTTTGTCTCAGCTTGTTTCCAAATTCAGAAGGCATACTTTTTATTCGATCGATAACGGTTTCTAAGTTAATTATCGCCTCTTTTAGGTTAATGTCTTGAATAAGTAATTTAAGTAATCATATCTGTAAGACACTGGAAATTAGCTTTAATAAAGTTTAACTGGTTTTGTAAATTTTCAAATTGGATCAATTGTTTACAATTGGAAATGCTTTACGTATCATCATCTTGAAGATGAAAAACAAAAAGGTTTTAATTCATCTAAGTGTTGTGAGTAGAAAAATGCTGCTTCTAGCCATGTTCCCCACCTAGTTAATACAGGAACTGGGGCTAAAGGCAAATTTGGAAATATTTCTCTATATAATGCCACTTTGAGAAATATCTTTCTAAATGATGAAACTAACTTATCAACATTTGGAAAATGACCCCTGATGTATTCACATACTATGTGTAGTGCATGTGCTGCACAGGTAACCTGTAGCATATTGGGATAAGATTGCTTTAATAACTTCCCTGTTTTTAACATATCAGCTGCCGCATCTGTCAAAAATAATCTTTTCTTTATAGTTCTCATCCGATGACAGAAGATTATGAATACATTGATCAATTACTTCTGCAACTATTTCACCATTTACGACTGGCAATATTTTAGTTGCAATTAAGTATGGTTGGTATGAAGTTGTCTGATGAAGAATACCAACTACATTGAACACATATCTTCCCATTACATCCGTTGTTTCGTCTGCACTTACCCAAAGATAATGACCAGATAGGTTTGTTCCTATTTTTCCAATGGTTCTCAAATAACATTTTGGTAAGTTGTATTTACGTAAAGTAGATTCATCTGGTATATGACGATCAGTATATTTTATAAGAAACCTCTTAAGGACTGGATTGTTAAGCTTTTTGAATGGGATATTGGCCGCCATGAAAGCTTCACAGTTCTTCGTTAAAAGTGTCAGGTGCAGATGGACATATTGCTATGTATTGTGGAGTTGATAAATTATTTAAATTAGCCCACAATACACAATAGCTTGCCCAGTTTCACTCTAGTCAGTACAGCCTTCCAGGAGCTCTTGTATCTTCAGGGTTACCCTCAAAGGGTATGTGTTAAATAAAACAAAAGGTATTAGCAAAGAAAACAAACATTAACAATACAAACGTGTAATAAAAAAAAAGAAAAAAGAAAAATCGACTTTATAGAGTATAAAGAAGTGCTGAAGCATCAATTGTGCAACAGCGTGAGGAAAACTTGTATAAATATTGACTGATATACTAGACAAAAAACCTCACGTGACCACGAGCAAAATTACAACTAATTATAGTTGGAAAAACTTTCAAACTTTAAATTACGTTAACCCAACTTCAAACGTCAAAACAGAAAATTATCTGTTAGCGCGCAACTCCAACAAATTGACAAAAATCATGCGCTCTAATAACATGATCACACTCCCACCAAATTTCCCTGACCTTCAAAACAGCTACAGCTAGCCAAAAGCAAAAACTAGCTAAAAAAATAAAATGTTGAAAATTTTTCTGACTATAAAATATTATAAACTAAAAATTTACTGAATTTACGAGCTAAATCAATATACAGATAATATAACTAAATATATATATATATATATATATATATATATAAATATACTTGCAAATATACACGTACATTAATTAATGTAGTCGTCACACTTCACAAAAAAATACTAAAAGAGAGATTTTCAGTACGATTTTCAATTACGAGTATCAGAAACTCGTAATTAATCGAGAATTACTTTTAACACATCAGAAATAACTCAACTAAAAACATAAACCGAAATTAACAATAATATACTGAATAAAAAGGAAGTCTTTATTCAGAAAAACGTAACACAACCTATCTGTATAACGGATCAAAAATCTCTAACGCTTCCCTACGGAAATGCCTCTGTCCAAACCTAAAACAAACTCAAAGGAGCGACATCGACAAAATACTTCCGAAATGGCGGGAACCTCAAACATCATGACCACGCTCGAACATTCTACAGATGTGGACCAAAATACACATTATAATCAAAATTTAAATAAAATCTAAAATATTTCTAATTATTTTCCTGGAATAAAATGTACATAAATATATAGTCTTTTACTGTTTCTTTAAATTTTTTCTTCGGGGAAAAATTCATGACAATATGTTATCTAGACGAGTTTTCGAAGAAACATGTCTCTGTACATTACACTTTTGTAGACGCCTTAAACTTAATGAACAGGCACTGCAATATGTCTCGGTATCATTGCGAATATGTAACCAATCTGTATGGCCTATAATACATCTTACCATGGTTGCTCTACGAGAATTCTCCATAGTTATTGAAAATAAAGAGAAATACTAAGAACAGAAAGAAATGGACTAAAAAGAAGAAACGAAAACTACTTCAAAAATAAGGTAGTAAATTAAACTTAATATATATATAAAAAATTATAGGATAAACATACAATATAAAAATATAAAACGGATTTGTTAAAATACTAAAAGTTGGAACCAAATAACACTGAAAGAAACGAAACCAGAAACAATCGCTTATAGAAGAGAATAGAAAATATACTATCTCAAGAACAATAAATACATATATGTGTATGCATGTATAACAGCATGCAAACATGAGAATACACTTTGGAAATTAGCGGATATAATATTTTAGGCGATTATTTTATTTATGTCTAACGAAATAATATATAAATGTATATTCCGTCTTACACGCCACTGTGAATTGAATTTTTGATGGAATACACACAATGTGCTATTCATAACGACGGAAATAAAAACATTTGCTGGAGGAATGTAATCGAGCAAACAAATGCTGGGGCTGTTATAACATGCATACAATTCCTGAGACCGCCACAACGTTTTATCGGGGCAATTGGTCATTCAATCGCTTCATTCCGCTCTCTGTCTATCACTGATACGTTTTTTGGCAATGTTTTTCTTTACTTATAATACAAATATACTATTTTTCTTGTTATTAATAAATGTACATAATATTTATTCTATTTAATTTTTGTGTTTATATAAAACTTTAAAAATAACGAAATAAATATTACTTTTGCGAAAATAAACTTGAATTATTTTCACCTGCTACTGAATAGCTGTATGGTATCCTTCGATTTCTGTTTAGCAATGAAAAGAAGAAAGACCATAATATCATTTAACAAACTCATCATTGGTTCGTATTTTGTTGAGCTGTCGACAAACGTGACATGTGAAAAAGCTGTCGGCTTCACGTAGCGCACCACCGGCCAACCTGAAGGACAGCATAATGAGATGGTAATTCAAGATGTGTCAATTGTCTGTGTCCCTCTTCCGAGCGTGTAATTCCTCATTCTCCTTAGTTCTTGGTACGGTGCTGTGGGGGAAGGAACCCGAAGAATGGTCCCACAGCTACCTTCATCTATCAATTGTTGGCAGCGAACACCTGACCCTTTTGCGGGGATAACGCGGGGTGCGAAGAATAAAAAAAACTGTCATTCGTTTAAATCAAATCGTACGTTTCTGTCTGTTCTCTAATTGGATTCTGACCATCCTTTGTCAACACAAGGATAACTATTGTTAACATATATAAAAAATATCTATTTCAATTAAAGTTACAATTTTGAATTATCGCTAATAATACGCGCCAGAATTTACAAAAAATATTCTTATGTTTACAGTCCACTGCAACTTCTCTATTCAAAGAACATTATTTGTTTCCTTGTTTGAGTATTCGATGGACACTTGCTAAATCTTGATATGCGTTTCTTATGGAGTTTCGGTCTTAATATTTTCCTTACTATTCGTTAAGAAATAAAAACCGTTATACAATACAACATTTCGTAATTTATTTAGGTACTGCATAATTTTGCGTTCGTAATGAACTCATTGTGAAACCTAAAACAGTATCGAAATGAGCTTCATTTCGATTCGCTTTTTTTCATTTTTCAATGTTGGCATTTTAAGAATTTTAAGAATTTAAGTAACGTGCCTTCAAAAACTGATAATAGTTGGTGACAGTGCACGTAATCTGTCACAAACGTATAATTTTGAATAAGCATGACCATATCTAATGAGGAAAGTTTTTGTAGGTTAACTGCTTGGAATATATTAGAAGGTTAGTCAAATTTAAACCGGACTCTGTTTTTATATATATATTTCGGGTTACAACGTTTTACGTCTTCCGATTCCTAATCGCCATTCCCCTCTGTTCATCCATAGGCCCTCCTCCAGATCCGTCTCTCGAATTTCTTTATCCACTCCGTCTCTCCAGCTTCTGCGCAGTCTTCCTCGTTTTCGGTTTCCTTGGGGGTTCCAGTTTAGCACTTTCTTTGGGATTCTGTGTTCTGGCATTCTTTGGACGTGCCCATACCATATTAGCTGTTTGGTTATAATGTCATCTATAATGTCATGTTGTATTCCCATTTCTTGTCTAATGGTTTCATTTGGGACTCTATCTCTCCGGGATTTTCCTGCCGCTCTTCTCCAGAAGTCCATTTCTGTGGCTTTTATCTTTCTTTTTGTTTTTTCTTTTATCGGCCACACCTCCGCGCTATATGTTAATATACTTTTCACGATGGAGTTTTAAATCCTTTTTTTATTTTCTTTTGTAATGGTCTTGTCCCACAGAATACTGTTCAGAATGGAAGTAGCTCTTCTTCCCTGTATATTTCTGTCTGATATTGCCTCATCTAGTGTCCCATCCTTGGATATTTTCGTTCCTAGGTATTTGTATATATTGCAATGTTTGATGATCTGTCCCGTTGCTAGGTGTAGGTCTTCTTGCTGTCCGCCTATGCACATATATTCTGTTTTTGCTATGTTAACATCCAGGCCCCATTTTCCGTATTCTTCGATGAGCTTTCGGCTCATATATTCCATGTCATGTATATCTTGTGCAATAACTACTTGGTCGTCCGCAAAAGAAAGGGTATATACTGTCGTGTCGTCATCCACTGGCATTCCCATGTTATTGCATTTCCGTTTCCATGTCTTTAGTGCATATTCCAAGTATATTTTGAATACTGTCGGAGATATACAGCAACCCTGTTTAAGACCCTTGGTTATTGTAAATCCGGATGTTAATCCTTCGTTGGTTTTGGCTCTAGATGTGGAACCCGCATATAAAGACTTCACGGCTTTTATTATTTCCGTGTTTATGTTGGTATGTTGAAGAGCCTCCCACAGTTTTACTAAGGGTATACTGTCGTAAGCCTTTTTCAGATCTACGTACAGGAGATGTACCTCTTGATTTCGTGCTGTTTTCTTTTCTAAAATTTGAGTTAGCGTAATCAGGTGATCAATTGTGGATTTTCCTGCTCTGAAGCCTGGCTTGTTCTTCTGCCTCCATATTGGCATATTCTTTATCTATCCTGTTCTTTAAAATTTTCCCATAGACTCTACTTATAGCACTTGTAACGGCTATTCCCCGATAGTTGTCACAGTTACTCTTGTCCCCTTTTTTATGTATCGTCGTAAGGTGTGATGTCTTCCATTCCGTTGGTACTTCGTGCCTGTTAAGGCATCTTTGGAATAAATTTCTTAATAGCCCGTAGAGTTTATCTGTGCCGTATTTTAGCAGTTCATTAGTAATATTACCTGGTCCTGGGGCTCTTCCATTTTTTAGGTTTTTACAGACTTCTTTAACCTCCGCCACAGTTATCCTAATTGGGGATCCTTGTATAACAATCCCCTGGTTTTCGTTTTGGATGTCTTTGAATTGAGGTCTGTCCTCTGTCAACATCTCTTCAAAGTACTTGTTCCATTTTTCAGGTGTTATAGGTGAGATTATGTCCTTCGTTCGTCCTCCTTTCATACTTTTGAGGAGCCTCCAACTTTCTGTACTCTTCCTTCCTCCAATGTATGATGATCCAATGATCTTTGAACACGTCCTTTCCCATAGGTTGTTCTCCTTTGCCCTTATTTTCTTCCGTACTCTCCTTTGCGATTCCTTGTATTTCTCCTTGTCTTCCACAGCTTTCGAACTTAAATATACGTGGTACCTTTTCCTTTTTTCTTCTATTTCGTATTCAACTTCTTCGTCCCACCAGTATGTTTTTTTTTCTGTTTTCCTCGTTTTTCCTCGTAACCCAATGCTTCCTCTGCCGCTGAGCATATACCCCTCTTTATGTATTCGTATTCTTCTTCTATGTTTGTGAATTCTGTATTCTGAATTTTGCTATCCAGTCTGGAGTTGTATAGTAGTTTTGTACTTTCGTGTTCGAGGCTGTTAATTTTAAATCTTTTTGGGGTTTCTTCGTTTATTATTTCACCCTTTTTTTGGGATTGTCCGGTTCTTCTTTTGTTCTTATTGGTGACATTAGTGTTCCTTTTAGTAGGTAGTGGTCGCTTCCACATGAGGCACCTCTCTGAACTCTTACATCTAGGAACTTCAGTCTGGATTTTTGTTTAATTATTATGTAGTCAATAACGCTTTTTAGATTCCTTGTTGGCTGTGTCCATGTGTATTTATGGATCTCGCGATGTTGAAAATGACCATTAAGAATGGTCAGCTGATTTTGTTCACATATTTCTATTAACCGTCTTCCATTATTGTTGACGACTTCTTCTCCATACTTTCCCACAACCAGGTCTTTCTGCTTTCTTCCTGTTCTGCCGTTTAGGTCTCCTAGAAGTATTATTTCTCTTGATGTTCCTATTTTTCCTATTTCCTCATTTAGTTTTTCATAAAATGAGTCTTTATTGTAGACTAGTTCGTCGTCATTAATGGCATATATTCCCAGGATAGTCACATTATATCCAAATATTTTTAGATTCTGTTTTTAATAATTTATTAAGTCAAAATAAAACTACAAAACAAGTTTATTGTTTTTTTACATAGTTTTCTTCAACGTTTCCATATTTTCTCTAGCGTTTGGGAAGTTTGTGGATCCCGTCTTCATAAAAAGTGTGAATCAATTGCGTCTCTACTCTTGCTTGCTCTGAAAATGGAGTCCGCCTAGTGCTTTCTTCAGTGTTCCAAACAAATGAAAGCCGGATGACGATAGATCTGGGTTGTAGGGAGGATGTTCTAGAATTTTCCAATGAATTTGGTTCATTTTAGCTCAAGTCAGTGGGGCTGTGTAAGGTCTACAATTGTCATGTAGCTAAGTCACATTTCTTATTAGTTGGTTGCGCCTTTTGCTTCTGTAGCTGGCAGTAACAGGCAACGTTCACAATCCGATGTTCATGTAAGAAATCAATTAGCAAAACACCTTTCCAATCGAAAAAGACAGTTGTAAGAACATCTCCAGCTGATAAACGTATTTCTGCTTCCACACGGCGAGGTTCTCCACTCATTCGCCACTCCAAACTTGCCATTTTGGATTCGGGTGTACAGTGATGAACCCATGTTTCATCACATGTTACTATTCTATGCAAATTGTTTGTTTGTCGTTGAAATCGATTCAGGAGTCCTTGGAAAGTGTCTCTTCGGATCTGTTTTTGATAATTTGTTATCATTGGAACCTATCTTTAACAAATTTTGCGGAAAACCACATTAGCGATTTCAACAATCGTAATGTGTCGATTACCTTCAATGAGGTCACAAATCGCTCAAATATTGTCGTCAGTCACAGCTGTCCTGGGACGTATATTGTGTCTCATATTTTCTACAGTTTCACGGCCATCCTTGAATTTTTTTAACTCACTCAGTAACTTAAGTACGTGACAAATTGTGTCACCAAACTGTGTAGTCAGTCTATCCAGAATTTAGCTGGGCTTGGTACCCTCGTTAGTCAAAAATTTAATAATAATGCGTTGCGCAACCGTCGCTGTAACCTCTTGCGCAGACATGACTGTACTGGTGAGCCCAAGGAGCATGTCATATAATAGTGCCACATTCCACGTTAAAAATTGGGCCCTTACGCTAGCGCCCCTGATGTTGATATGGTAGTACTAAATTTGTAAACAACCGCGATGGCGGCATTTTTTAATAACTGTAATGTTTTTTTTTGTTATAAATATGCTCTAAATAAGGCACGTTACATTTGACAGAAATGATATACGTACGTAGTAAAGAAAAATGCTATACAAAACAACGTACATTGCATACAATTGACAATAAGAGGTATATTAGTTTCTACGTCACTCATATTCAAATCTTTAAATTTACTTCGACAGCCCGTGCAAGAAGCTTCAATTAAGAAATTGTGAACATTTTTTTTTAAATATATTGGAGCCTATTGAAAAACAAAAATTTTCAGCATCACGAGTGTTTAACGTTGATGAGACGAGATTAGCTACGATTCAGGGATGTTAGAACGAAAAATGCTATACAAAACAACGTAGATTGCATACAATTGACAATAAGAGGTATATTAGTTTCTACGTCACTCATATTCAAATTTTTAAATCTACTTCGACAGCCCGTGCAAGAAGCTTCAATTAAGAAATTGTGAACATTTTTTTTTAAATATATTGGAGCCTATTGAAAAACAAAAATTTTCAGCATCACGAGTGTTTAACGTTGATGAGACGAGATTAGCTACGATTCAGGGATGTTAGAACGAAAAATGCTATACAAAACAACGTACATTGCATACAATTGACAATAAGAGGTATATTAGTTTCTACGTCACTCATATTCAAATTTTCAAATCTACTTCGACAGCCCGTGCAAGAAGCTTTAATTAAGAAAATGTGAAAATTTTTTTTAAAATATATTGGAGCCTATTGAAGAACAAAAATTTTCAGCATCACGAGTGTTTAACGTTGATGAGACGAGATTAGCTACGATTCAGGGATATCCTGCAAAAGTAATTACATTGTAGGGAAGGAAACTTGTATCAGCCGAACGCGGAACTTTTGCCACTGCGGTAATGTGCATAAACGCTGTAGGGACATACATTCTACCCATGTTTATATTCCCATGAGGTGCGCATGAAGGCCATATTTCTTAATGGGGCACCACCTGAAATAATTGTGGCTTGTCATATAACAGCATGGGTGCAAGTGAATCATTTCGAAAAGTGGTTCGATCACTTTTTGACATTTACTAGAGCATCAAAAGAAAATCCAGTTTTACTGGTAATGGATGGCCGCAAAATCCACACACGAAACATCGCGGTGATAGATAAAGCCAAGAGCCATGGAGCAGCTCTGACATGTTTGGTTCTCATTGCAGCCATCGGATGCTACCCCTCGATATCTCATTTATGGCCCCTTTGCCACTTTATCAACGTTTTATAGTTAAGAAGTTGAAACATTTATGAAGAATAATCCTGGACAAGTGGTAACAATTTACCAGTTTGCTAATATTCGGTAAAGCATACTTAAGAGTAGAAATTCCAATGAATGCAATACACGGTTTTGAAAAAACTGGCCTTTATCCATTGAATCGTCATATGTTCGTTGCCGGTGCTCCAATCAATGCGCCAGAAACTGAAGGTGAAGACAGACATACCACATAGACACACCACTTCATTAAACTCCACCACCTCATCTGCATGTGGAAAATGAAGACCAGCCAATTCAGCAATATCTTCCACCCCCTTGTCTATATGTAGATGATCGAGATATATCGCTCCCTTCACCAAAAGCTTCAACGTCCAAAGATATTTCTTCTAAGTTCGGGCATCTCGACTAATTTCACCGAAAATTCTATGCCCATACCCAAAAACTTCCTCAAGAAGTAAGAAAATACCAAGCAGAAATAGAGGCAAAGCAGCTACACCTTATAAAGATGAGTTAAATGCTTCTTTAAATGCGAAAAAGAAATAAAGAAAACGAAGAGTGTAAAAGGAAAAAGGAAAGCAACGGGTGTCGCAGAAGAATAAAAGAAAAGTACCCATTAGCAAGAACCAAGAAACGAAGCACAAAATATTATGTCCAATTGAAAACGAGGATAATGGCACCTCTGACGAAGACGACCCTGCATGTTTTTACAGTGAAAGTCTTCATTATCCAAAAATTAAGAGTGGGGGGGGGGGGGGTGGTGCATTCGCTGTTAATTATATCAGAAGTGAATCCACGTTGCCTGCGCTGAGGTGAAGAGCGATGAAGAAGATTTCACTTGCGACAAATCTTTGAATTTGTAATTAAAAAATGTTCGAAAATTTGTTATTCCCATATTATAGTAAAATACCATATGAGCAAAAATTATTTAGATAAGGGATGGCCATGGTTGGGAGGATCCCTGTCTTTGATAAGTTCAGTTTGTTGTTGCCAATTAAATGTCAGTTTTGATTTGAAGTAACTCTAATTATATTATATAATGAAACGGATATGCAAAATACATATCCGTAACTGTAAACATGGACAAACACCTCGTATTTTTAGCATTTACTTCTGTTCAATACATATGTTTCAGCCATCTAGGCCTCATCGGTTGAACTAGTGAAGCAATGTATATACAAATTAATACAGATCTGTTAAACAACGGATCTGTATCTGTATCTACATTTACGCTAAAATCGTCTCCAAGCCATAACCAGTTTCGTTCTATCAGGCGACACCAATTTAATCAGTGACATCTGACGGAAGAAAGCGACTAGGCCAGAAAAGGCGACCTTCCGCTCGAATAGCAAGGCTCGAATAGCAAGGCCATCTGGCGCGTGTTAATGGACAGCACCAATATACGTATTTTTCCGCTTTTTTGTAATAGCCTTGCTATTCGAGCGGAAGGTCGCCTTTTCTGGCCTAGCCGCTTTCTTCCGTCAGATGTCACTGATTAAATTGGTGTCGCCTGATAGAACGAAACTGGTTATGGCTTGGAGACGATTTTAGCGTAAATGTAGATACAGATACAGATCCGTTGTTTAACAGATCTGTATTAATTTGTATATACATTGCTTCACTAGTTCAACCGATGAGGCCTAGATGGCTGAAACATATGTATTGAACAGAAGTAAATGCTAAAAATACGAGGTGTTTGTCCATGTTTACAGTTACGAATATGTATTTTGCATATCCGTTTCATTATATAACAACGGCGTAATACGTGCAAAACGTATTGATAAATATCCCTTTTTTGCTAATTATATTGGTTATGTTAGCTAAAGTAACTGGCATTTAAATCATTTCGAATAAAACTTCAAATCGAAACCGACATTTAATTCATGTCAAATAAAAATTCAAATCGAAACTGATATCCAACCAACATGTGGAACCAACAACAGTCTGCATATCAAAGACGGTGATCCTTCCAACCATGGCCATGCCTTATCTAAATAGTTTTTGCTCATATGGTACATATATCCCTTATCCAATGCACTATCCCATTTTACCAACATGTATGAATAAAATGGGAAATTAACAGATGCTTTAAAAAATATTTATGTAATGCAAAATTTATATTAAACTTTCATTTTTTATGTATCCCTTAACAATAAAAAATTAGTCGTCACTGGACGCCTGACAGATGTGAAACGTCGAAATTGATTGTATTTTAAAGAAGGGAATATAAAGTAAAGTAAAGAAATATTTTGAGTTTATAAAAATAATTTAATTTTACAATCGCTGAAATACGTTTAAAGTTACTGTCCGCGTCAAAGAAAACGGGACATGTCTTATAACGATTTTGACATTAATTTAGTTTTGTAAGTAAGTCTTTGGTCAATATTAGTCGCCATGAATATAAGGTTATGCATCTGTCATTATTAAGTTAGTATGATGCAACAAAGTACTGTTACAATAGGTAAAAAAAGTATCCCGTTTTTTATGTCGCGAACTGTATGTGAAATTTCAGCGTTGACAACTAAATATCAAATGTTAATATTGACAAATATGTATGCATCTATGTTGATATTAGAATTGTTTAAGTTAGAAAATACGTTTTCTCATGCATAACCTACTTCAACTCCGGATTTATTTGATCGTTCATTATTTTGTCAGTCGCCGCCAGAAAACGTTGAGCGTATTTCGCTCGTGGGATGTTACGCCGATAGAATGTTACTCGAATGTACCTCTTTAATTATAATTTTAATTGTATTTGAAATTTTCTTCAATTTTCTATTAAACTTATATTAATTAATCATGTTCTTTATATTAAGATTTACAGTGGTGAGTATAGATTTGGAACTGGGAGTAACTAGATACTGTTATAATAAACAAGTTACAACATATTCTGTTGGAAATACTTTGTTATGCTCGAAAAAACGTTCCGATTGAAATCAAAATTTGAGACGATCCTGTATACACAAGTAAAGCGATTACAGCGCGCACCGATGAACACGCAGACACACACGTAAAATCGGCGAACGCCTTTTGTATAGCTTGTAAGGATAGTGGAGAGAGGAGGTCCCAGCATACACACAGGTTATAGCGTTCACCGATATACACGCACACACAGTATACGCGCTGCAGAGAGAGGGGAGCGCCAGTGGTATGGCGAAGAGAGGGGGCGCTGACTGAGCGGCCGTCCTGTGATCCCGTGATGGCATTCAAGAGCCGAGATTACCCCCGTGGCGCGTCATTGGATGTTTCACATCAAAAATGTTCGGGCAAAATAAAATAAAAAAATTGCTAATGCTTTCGTAGATGTAGATACTTGCATAAAAATTTCCAAACGTTAAGTATCCCACTTTACCCACATTTTCCCTACGTACTATTTTTTATATTTTCCATTTTTTACATTAATAAATTAAAATGATTTAGTTTTAAAGTATCGACTTATTTTTATGTAAAGTATGCAATTGCTCTTAAGATCTTAAATTCCTAAAATCATATGACAGCAACAAGATATTTATTTCTGTGTTCGATCAATGCCAACATTGAAAAGTGAAAAAAAGCGTATCAAAATGAAACTCATTTCGATACTGTTTTAAGTTTTATAATGAATTCATTACGAGCGCAAAATAGAAAAATACTTTTTTCGGCGTAATTTTAACATCGAAAGTAAAAAAAAATAGAATTAATGACTATATCCTTCCTCGCTTTCAAATTTTGACAGCATAAATAGCACTCTTTATTTTAGCGCAAATATGCAGACATCGTTCATTTTGTACATCTAACCGGACATAAAAGAGACAGTTGCCAAAAGATTATTTATCCTTAATACTTCATTGAAATGGGAAAAGAAGATGTTTAGAACAAAATTACACATGTATATTCTAACTTTAGGTTTAAGAAAACATGCACGTACATCATTAGCACTAATTTTCCTAAAACGAAAACTCCGATTGCAATTATCTCACCCAAGCTTTCTTGTTGACTTTCCTTAATTAATTTTTTTTTGCTCCTGGATGTCTGCTAATGTCATCATTTGTCAATAAACAATGATCTTTCCAACATACCCAGACGTGGTGCCATTTATTTTTAAGCTTCATATTGTAAATATACGTCAAGTGAGCTGCCAAGATGTCACGCAAAATATTCTAAAACCGTCAGAGTCAATTATGTAGGTATGTATTTATATTTATTTATATTTTGTTCGTACCTAATTTACTATGTCACTTGGCAACTAAGATTTTCGTTTTGCATTACTTAAAGTGTTACCTATATATTAGATAATTTGCTATGATTTTTAGTTTTATTTTTCAGAGAAAATGTGCATTATTTGTATAATGATATGAAAGATTAATAATTTATTTTAAAAATTTGATACTTAAAGAATTAATACGAGGGATGTTTCCAAAGTTCCGAGAATTTAGCTATAATTTTTTTATTTTGTTTATTTTCATCAATATTACAATGCAGTTTTTAAACATAATCGCCATTTAATTGAATACATTTATTCCACCGAATTAAATTAATTTTTTTAAGTCGTCCTCAAAGAACTTTTTCGGTGTCTCCCTAATCCACCTATTTATGCCACGTTTTATGTCAGTTAAGCTCTCAAAAACACACCGTAAAGGTTTTTCCAAGTCTGGGAACAGATGAAACTCACTAGGTGCGAGATCCGGTGAATAAGGTGGATGCGGAAGCAATTCCCATTGCAAATCGTTCAAAATATCCTTCGTCTTTTTTGCGGTGTACGGTCTTGCATTATCCTGTTGCAATAAGGAATATGCATATGCAACTTTCCAGGCCGTTTTCTGATAGGTGCCTGCCGGAGTGGTCCGGATAATAACTTCTAATAATATTGTGCGTTAATTGTAGTACCTTTCGCCAGATAATTCATAAAAATAATCCCTTCGCAATCCCAGAATACAATAAGCATTACCTTTCCAACAGACGGAACTGCACGCGCCTATATAGTGGAGGCCCTTTTCAGATTTACGCCGTTTTTTGGATTGACTTCTGCTCTCAGGATTTAAATAATGAATTCACGTTTCGTCAGTGGTTATTATCCGTTGTCAAAATTCATCAACCTAACGGGCTAACAGATCTTTAAGTTGACGACAAGTGTCAGACCTATTGAGTATCTGTTCTGGTCCCAACAGCCTTAGCACCTAGCGGGCTGAAACCTTGCTTACGCCCAAACAATCATGTAAGATCTTATGAACTTGTCGTGTACTTATTCCGAGCCTTACACTGATTTGAGAAATAGTCATTCGTCTGTCCTCTTTCAATAAGTTCTCTACGGTAGTAATGTTTATTTTTTTTAGAGCCGCCTTATATAAGGCACCGATGTTAATATTCAGATGTCAATTTAAAAGTTTGAAATTGCTAATTTTTACTCCTTTAGCAATTAATATATATAGATAATTTCTTAACCGCTCATTTAATATAGCATTTGATAAATTCTAATAAACTTGAAACCATCGTCTATCGTGGCTCAGTTGGTTACAGCGACGGTCCGGCAAATCGTAGACTTGGGTTCAAGTACCAACGTGGACGAAAATTTGTCAAATAAAATTTCGTATGATTTGTGTTGTAATTTGTATACAGCAATGTTTACATTTACATTGACTTCGCAAAATAATATACTAATATGAAAATATTTAAAATATTTAATATAAAAATGATATATTAAATGAACGGCTAAGAAATTATCTATGTATATATATATATATATATATATATATATATATATACATGGTTAATTATTTCTTGGAATTAGACTTGACAACTATTCATTAAATAAAAATGTTCATTTTAACTTTTCCACTTTTTATTTTGTCTTCATCAGAAATAAATTTAATTACATACTAGGTGTTTTCAATTTGTATTCTTTCTTTTTACTTTTTTACAGCTTGAACTATTTTACTTAAAATATAAAGTTGGTACATCGTATATTCAACATATGGAAGTAGACCGTCCACTTTCATATGTTCCATATGTTGAATATACACTATGTGCCATAAAATTTATTATTAGCTTAAATTTACCTAAAAAAATTACTTACAGAAGTAATTGTAATTGTTTCTTGGCAGTAGCGGCTAGGTAATTAATACAATATTTATGTTAACGTTTCGCTACTATATATAGTACCGAAATGACAATATAACTTAAACATTGTTTTAATTACCCGACGGGTGCTCCCAAGAAACAATTACTTTTTGTTATATATATTGATATAACACCCAACAACTTTAGTTTGTAAATAAGATTCACTAGCTCAGAATAGTTAAAAATTTGATTTGTGTCGGTTCTAGTACAAATATTAGACTAACTAAATAAATAAAGAACGAGCTTTTGAATAGAAAATATAAATTTATTAACAATTACAGCAGTGATAAAGTTGGCTATCACAATATGCCAAAGCTTCATAAGCAATTCATGTACCTACAGCTGACAGATTGATAATATAAAAAAATGTTCTCATGTGAGTTTGACACTAACAGTCTAAAATTAGCGTTTACAACTAATATGACAATATAAACACATGTAATAGATATTTATGTATTAAGGGAATAAACGACAGTTTTAATCCCGAGACAGTAAGTAATGCCTGAGCGACCGAAGGGAGCGAGGGCATTTTCTGTTGAGGGATTATAGACGTTTATTCCAGAATTACATACAAAACTTTTCTCCCGACCTTAAATGTAATAATTTATTTCATTATTAGTTTGACAGTTGATTGATAGATTGATCTGATGTCATTCAATTAAGTTGGTTTGTCATGAAAATGCGCATAGTTTCTGGTTACTAAGGTAAAACGAGTTTGTTTGTGTCTTATTTTTTTCCAAAAAAACGCAGTCCGTTTAAGTTATTGTGCAAAAATGAATATTAATGGCAGTGAAGGAGATAATTTTTGCACAAGCACTACTGTAAGCAACCGCCAAGTTAAGATATCAGATGATTGTACATATATAAAAATTGTAAACTCATCTAATGTTACTATTACGAGTACAAAATAAAAAATTGATTGATATATTTAAATGCTTCGTCAATCTGACAGTTAAATTAATTTTGACTTAAATAAATGAACCAAAAGTCATTCACTACAGTATTCACTTTATTCCCTAGGGAAAATCGAATATTTTATTCCCTAGAGAATAAAGTAGTCTAATATATGTCAATTGTCAGATGTATAAGATGACACTTTATTTTCGGTCGGGAGAAAATAGTTATTTACGATACAAGTGTTAAAAGTGCGATTTTATTTCACGAGTAAAAGTTTGCGACACGAGCGTTAGTGAGTGTCGCAATTTACGAGTGAAATAAAATGGCATTTTTAACATGTGTATCGTACAATATTTTTTCTACAAACACAATTTTTATTATAAAATATGAATACGTTTTGACACAACTGGACGCAACCGTAAAAATAACGTCAAATTAATTTGTCACAATTCATACAAAAGATGAGTTCGTGTTTAAGTTCGTGTAAAGAAAATGAAGTAATAGCGAGAATAATAATTCTGAAAGTACTGCAACACAGGTAATAAATATCTCGAATTACACAAACTGTACATTTAATATTAATTATCCAAGAAATATGTAATTTTCATTTAGTAATAAAAATCACTTTAATATATGTTGTCATTTTTGACAAACTGTCATGTCAATTTACTTTTAACACTAGTGTTAAAAGTACTACTTTTAACACGCTACGCTATAATATCGCATTTTTAATTAAAGTTAGCCGTGTCAAAATGTTAACTTTTAACGGTGTTTGTAGAAAAATATATTTATCATTCCATTTAGTAATTTTGCTTGGTGTGTGTAATGATTTGAAATGGGATATTTAACTTGAGGGTATTATATTAATAAATACTTGTTTATGTTGTAGAAAGTCAAAGCTTATCTATGCAGGTCAAAAGAATTGTTTTTTTGAGGGTTCAGGCGATCTTCACTTGGTTGTAAATAATTAGAAAAGGGCCAGGTTGGACAATTTGGGCACTATAACTATAAACACAGCTTCGGCCATGGTTTCTTTTTCTAGTCTACCCACTTAATTTGTTTAAACACTGATTTTCGTTTTTTTGGTGCGTAGATTTCATTCTGTCTATGATTTTCTATTCTAATTCTCGACACCCAAATTTTTATAATAACGTTTTTTCAGAATCTGATTTTATCGTTTTTTTTATCTCCATGTCAATTGTTATTATCATTTTTCATGGCATTGCTTTTGTATTCTTATATTGAAAGATTATACAATTATATTTGAACTAATATTACCAATTTTAACATAACCCACTCTTTCAAAACATTAAAAAAACATACTTAAAATTAATTTACAAAAAGTGTAGAAAGATAATAAAATGCTTAATATACATAACAAATATAAAATTCCTAATATACACGCAGTCAATGTGTTTTTCTTGCTTCTTCAAGTAACATCTTATGTAGCTTGTACCACTACAATATATATACTTCATTATCTTTTATATTGTACTTTGAAGTTCGCTATTAAAAACTTACGATCTACATTAACACGCAATTTCGCAAAGACAAAGAACAGATCTCGAAGATAACGGTTGCCAGAACGTGTCCAATCCGCCGGATCTTTCTCTGAAGAACTTAATACAAGTGGAGACCGCTTCACGTTGCGTTCCTGTTAATCTTTTCCGATGACGTGGCAACTTCCATTGAATACCTAATTCCCGTGACATTATCTGATGTGTTTCGATCTCGGTATCCTTTGTTTGTGGTTTTGGACGTGCGTCTCTGTCGATTTTTCAACGGATCCACTCCAGGTTTCAACATCACGCGATGCTCTGAAAGTGATTGATACGAGAGATTGTTACGAATTTAAGGGTTTATGTATACACATGTGTATATGTGTGTATATAACACATGTTACACATGTTTTACAATAAGTTTGCTGTGATGTGTATTTATTTGCGTTAAAATTAAGTACATATTTCACTGCTTCAAGTTTAGCGAAGAAAATCTGTATTAGTAAAAACAAAAACATATTATTTTTCAACATGATCCCCTGCCCCGGGCGGTTTTCAACATAAAACTGCTTCTTTTAATTTCTTAGTCAATCGGTTACTAAATTTTCCGTTAAAAAAAGAGAGATATGAAATAGAACTAGATTTCATTAAAAACATCGCGATGTATAATGGCTTTGACATAGAAATAATCAATAAATTAATTAAAAAAACGAAATTAAAAATGGCAATCGCCGAATCCACAAGTTTGATATCTCAATGTAAGAAGAAAAAGTACATGTGTTTACCATACCATTCAATCACGAAAAATATTAATAGAGTTGTTAAAGAACGAGGTCTCCAAGTTGCCTTTCGGTCCAAAAATACCATCAAAGGTCTCTTGGGGAATAGCAAAGATAAAGTTAATTTGAATTTGAAATCAGATATATACGAAATTAATTGCGATGATTGTAATTTGAAATATACAGGCTAAACGAAACTATGAATAATAACCCGGTTTAAAGAACACATATCACATATTAAATACAATAAACCAGAAAAATCTAACGTGGTCAATCATTTCTTAAATACAGAACACAATATGTCGATTAATGGATTAAAACTTGTCAAAGCCATCAATAATACCCGCGATGTTGACGCATAGGAAAGTATTCAAATCGTTAAAAAAAAACAGAGTACGATTAACATAGACAACGGTCCGATTGCATATAGTTGTTTCTTTTCATTCTTAGAAAAGATGTAGAAAGGTCGAGGGCGTGCGAAGAGAGAATAAACACATGTGGCTACCGTTTTCTTAAGAGAGGTAAGTTGTCGTCATTTTTAATCGATATATTTTTATTTTAAAGTCAGTGTATACGTGTACGCCGGGTAAAGTTGTTACGTTACTATATGTGTTGGCTTTACTGTGCCCCATGTGTGATACTTCGTGGTTTTTACCTACTGATGACGACAACTTAGTTGTCGAAATACGTATTTAGGATACGATTAGTAATTGTGCTAAGGGGTTATATACCTTTTTTGAGTATTCATTCTGTACTGCAACGAGACGTCTGATATCCGGCGGGGCAATGTTAGAAATAATCGGTAACCAGAGACTAGGAGTGAATCTAACAGTACCCGTAACCATCCTCATTGTATCGTTAAGTTGAACAACTACCAGCTTGGTGCGAAAGCTTTGATACCAAACAGCAACGCAGTAATCAGCAGGAGAGTAAGCCAGTGCAATGGCGTTCGCGAGGTCTCCCATTCGCTCTCCTTTAATTGCTGACAAGTTTATGTAATATATTATTGCGGGTTTTTACATTTTGTCTAGTTATATGGAGGTGCTACCAGAATGTCAGAGACCACCAAATTCAACATTCAGCCCTCTGTTGGCTTCCTTGTTACAGAAATAAAAGGCACGTGATTCGGATTTCTAAGGGTTTAGTTGTAAGCGCCATTTCTTATAATATTCGTCTAAAGCTTGCAGATCTTCGGCAAGTTGTAATTCTCCATCCTCTAAATTCTTGGTTTGGCCGCATAAAGCCAAGTCATCTGTATATAGAAATTTTCGTGATTTGGTGGGTGGAAGATCATTGCTGTAAACGTTGAACAATAGAGAAGCCAGAACCGATATTTGAGGAAGGCCATTTTTCAAAGTTTTCCATCACTAGTTCGATTGTTTAGTCACACTACGATTCTACGATTGCTTAGCGTATTCTGGATAAGTTTGCCTAATTTAGCACATAGGATGATTTTTTTGGAATTTAAAAATTATTCCATTCTTCCAGACAGTATCATAGGCATTGGAGAGATCGACAAAAGCAGCAGATGTTTTCAGATCCTTCTGAAAACCTGCTTCAATGTGCGTTGACTTGATCACAGCAGGTCCTTCCCGTTCTGAAACCGGCTTGCTCCTTATTAATAATTTCGTCGACGGTGGGCGCTATTTTATTATAGATAAGCTGTTCTAGAAGTTGATAGCAAACAGATACGAGAGCTATAGGTATGTAGCCTCCAGCATCTTCCGGGGACTTACAAAGTTTTAATATTACTAGAATTTTTTGTTTTGCGGAAAATGTTAAGGATGTCTCTAGTATCTATGATATTGTTATAAAAGTTTCTCAACCAATCTCGTGCATCCATTCCAAAATTTTTGATGAATTCTGGAAAGGCATTGTCCACACCAGGAGCCTTTGGCGAATTAATTTTTTTAATAGAAAAAAGAGATGGCTAGTGCGAATTCTGAGTGAGACCAAAAAATATATTCTTAATTTCTGTTTCAATATCTCTAGTGAAAGCTTTGTCGATAGATGCATTCTTTGAAATATTTTCTTACATTATTATATAATATTATAGTCTCTCAGCTATAATGTTGGATCCATTGGCGAACTTTGCTTGGGGAGTAATGCACCCGAAGCTAGTTTCCTAAGCAGCGACTAGCTTTACATACTACCTCAGATATTATTGAATGTTCACAAATTTTGTCGAGAGTTTAGGATATTGTGCATTTCAGTTAGATGATCGTGTTGGACATTTGCTTAAATGAAATTATTCGGAATTGTTATTCAGTTATTTTATTATAAGAGAATTTTGAATTAAATTCTCTTTGGTTTCTTAAGAAGAGTTATTTAGTTCTTAGAAGTGCTTTTATTATACTGGGTGTCCTTGAAATAAAAGGACAACGTATAAAAAATAGAATTATGTAATTTTATAGAATATAAATCCAAAATATTTTCCCAAAATTCCTTCTCATAAGTGAGAAAAAATATGACAAAGATATTTAAAAAATTTTTGTCACGCCGCTTTGCGATGGACTACATTATAAAAAACGATATTTTAAAATTGTCCGACAATAACAAAAACAATAGTTTTGTTATTATCTATCTCACCGAGCTGTTACGTATGTAAACATAGGCTGTAGCGTATGTGTGTGTGAGATATTTATTATTTATAGATTTGTGTTCTATATAAATTCATCTTTCCATTTATCATACGTTGTCTCTTTATTGCAAGGATAGCCTGTATATTTTGTATTCTGTTATAAATAGAATTTTGTTACTTTATTTCTAAGCAACTGGTATTTTTAATTTTATAAAGTGACAATTATGTTATATTATCACAGTATTTAGTTTTTCTTTGCGTCTAGAGAAAATTCGATACGCCTCCTTATCAACAAGCATTGCAATTGGGGCTAACGTTCGTTTGTCGTGTGTTGAGCGATATATCTGTAAAAGTTCTAAAAATAATTTTATAATGAATGAAAATGACGAAATTGAAAGACTTTAAACGAAGACATATAAATTTAAAATTTTATCGCAAAGTTTGTCTTGATGGTTTTGTCTTTTTTTAGGTTATGTTAAATTAAATTTCTTATTGTTAATATATATATATATATATATATATATATATATATATGTGTCTGTTATGAAAGCAAACACTCATATAGCTATAGAGTAATAATTAGCAATTTCAAACTTTCAAAACTGACATCTGCTCTCAAAATACTGACATCTGCTTTCAATAACTGACATCTGCTTTCAAATCTGACGTTTGCTTTCATAACACACATCTGCGTTCAAAACAGACATCTGCTTTCAATAACTGACATTTGCTTTCAATAACTGACATCTACTATCAAAACTGACATCAGCCTTCAAAACTGACTTCTGCTTTCAACTTGACATCTTCATTCAATAACTGACATCTGATTCATTGACAATGTTACTTTATAATGCATTTCTAAATAGCTTGAACCAAGGTCTATCGTGGCTTAAGTGGTAAAAGCGACAGTCCGGCAAACTGTAGAGTTGGGTTCAAGTCCCAACGTAAACAATATTTTTCAATTAAAAAAAAAATTTCGTATGATTTGCTTTGTAATTTGTAGAGAGCAATGTTTACATCCCCACTTGCTATGCAATTACATACTATTTTGATATTTGTAAATATTTCATATAAAAGCCGAAAAACTCCAATAATTTATCAATCGATATATATATATATATATATATATATATATATATATATATATAAATAATTGAAAAGAAATGATCGACCGTGATATATTATCAAAAATTCTTTAAATTCGGGTAAGCGGTCAATTAAAAAACTCCTTTATTAAATTACCCTATATTTCGCAACACTTTGTCGCTTCTTCTGGGGTAACTACAAGATTAATGAGAAAAATAACAACAAATAAATAAGAGTATAAAACAGTACTAAAAATACTTACAAAATGTAGAGTTAAAAATAATAAAATTGACGTACAAAATAAAAATGATTAGATATAAAAAATAAAGTAACTATTGAAACAAGCCCTAAGAACTTTTAAAAAACATATATATGAAAAGTTAAAACATGAAAAATAAAAAATATAATGCAATATAATTAAAACAGTATATGGACCAAATAACAAAACGATTTAAGATCGTCAACTAACAGTAAAACCCAGTATATTAAAATAAATTATACTAAGACCATTAGTATCAGATCTATAATTTATGTTATTTGTCTCCCTGTTGATGTGGACCATTTCTAAAAAGGTTCTTTTTTTATGGTTATTTTCAACGTTTAAGATTTTAACGTCAACAAAATTGAAAGTATGGTCACGATCAAGTGCATGGTCCACCAATATATATATAACTTATTTCTTTAACATTTTTCCGTATTTGTAAAAAAGAGAAAAGAGGCATCATAAAAGTAATTTAATATTTAAACTAAGCATCTATTAGACAACGATAATTGTATCTGCTTAATTTTTGTCACTCCTAAGTTGCATCTAATACAAACAAACGAAGTATAATTCTTCTACAATGATGGCATTCGTATTTTAAGCTATGGATAATCAACTTGGGCATTTGTTAAATCATATTTGCACATTGAATCTTTCACTTCCTTTAGTTTATCATCTTCGATAATATGCTAATAATGCTAATTGAAAATGTAAACTTTATTTATTTGCTATTGTATAGATGTAATGAACAAAATTCAGCGTGATGATACAAAACATGTATTTGTTTTAAATGTGTATATAACGAGATATCAATATTACAAAAGGAAGTGTAAAATCTAAATTGGAACTTCAAATATACAACATAATTTCATTATTATCAAACTAGTATTTACAAATTATATTCAATTGGAAATCCTTTTATGTAAACGGAATATATCAGACAATATTTTATTATTATAATATATTTGAAAAGATAAAAAGATTAATAAGCTATTAATATGCCTCAGATTAAATTTTAAATCATGTATACGATTTAAAATCTGATAAGTATAGGCCGGATTATATGCAGTTTGCATAAATTCGCATATTTGCGTAATATATGCATTTTGTATATTATTTGCATATTTTGTAGTAATTCAGCATTTATTTGCATATTTTGTAGTAATTCAGTATTTTTGCATATTTTAAGTATCCGAATTTTATTTATTTACTAAATCAAATTTATTATAGGCATTACTAAAAATATGTCATGGATTTAACAAACAAACAAAAATTAAACAGCCCTCTCTAAATTAAAAATAGCATTTTATTAAGCCTCTTCCCGTTACTTTTCCGATAGGCGTCTTCAAGAATTTATTAATGCTCTTCCCATACATCCAGGCCGGGACCAAATTCCAGGAAAAGGTAATATCTTAAAACTTCTAAATAAATACAAAAATACATTTTACCAGAAAATTAGGAGTATATGTGTTTCTTTGCTATTCGGAGAAATTTACTCCCATATTCGAAAGTAATTTTATTTTAAACGTCATTTTACGTTGGCTTTTCGAAGTGTAAACTTGTGAGTTGTGATATATGATAGCAACAATGTTGAAAATAGCTACTGTGCCTGGATGGATTGCACCTTATTCAGAATTGCGTATGGATGGAGAAAAAGTGTTTACAGCATGCTGCAAGATTATGAGTAAAATTTTAAGTTTATTTGGTCTTATTAATTAACTAATTAAGTTTTTATTTATTCCTTTATCTTTTACTAACATTTATTTTATAAGAAAACACCGATGATGTGATATTGTTTTTGCAGATTACAAGTGAGAGAAAGTTCCAAGTTCAACGTATGAAAATTCCAACTCATGTTGCAAAACTAACAAAGATGAAATTGGCGAAGAAGGGTCAGCAAACATTACGGCAATGTTTGCCACCAACCTCCAAAAAATCGGAACAAGAACAATTAAACGAGAATTTGTGTCAAACGTTTGTGTCGGCAGATATTCCACTACATAAATAAAACAATTTAAATGTCAAGTTATTTTTGCAAAAGTATCTCAGCAAATATAACATTCTCAACGAGAACACGTTAAGAAAAAAATATATTCGCTGTATCTATGCAGAAACATTGAATAGCATTAAGAAGGTTGTTGCAAACAATTATCTTTATATATGTGTAGATCAAACTACTAATAGTGTCGGCCGATACATAGTTCATTTAATGATTGGGATTCTTAAAGTATCGGTTCCAGCAAAATCTTATTTAATTTCATCCAAACAGTTGGAAAAGGCAAATAATTTGACAATAACAAGGTTTATATAGGAAGAACTGACAACTTTCTTCTTTCCGGAATCGATTCCACCAGAGAAAATTCTATTATTTTTGACGGATGCTGCATCATATATGGTGAAGGCAGTTTTCAACTCGAAAATCTTTTACCAAAATTTAATTCACACAACTTGCTTGGCGCACGGACTAAATCGTGTTGCAGAAGAAGTCAGAAACCATTTTCCCTTAGTAAATACTTTAAATAGTAGTGTTAAGAAAGTATTTTGAAAGGCCCCATTACGAGTTCAGTTTTACAAACAACGTATACCCGGTGTTTCGCTTCCTCCTCAACCCATAATTACACGATGGGTAACTTGGTTGGAGGCTGCTATGTTTCATTGTTTCATGCAAATCATTATGAAGGAATAAGGGCAATTATTATGGATCTTGAGAGGGATGCACAATCTGTGATAGACGCCCAAAAGGTGTATTCGAGTAAAGAAATACCTCAACAGTTGGCGTTTATTAAAGCCAATTACAGTTTTATTTCCAATTCTATATTGCAGTTGGAAAAACCATGAAATAATAAACAAATTTGAAAAGTCATGTTTTGATGTTGGAGGAGGAGTGGGAAAGTCCGTGTATGAAAAATTTTTAAGTGTAATAGGAAAACATGAGGGTTTTAGAAAGCTAAAGGACATTCCTAAAATCTTGTGTGGTGATTCAGTAGAAAATATTGAGTTGACAATAGATGATATTTCTAATTTGAAATATGCTCCTATAACAAGCGTCGGCGTAGAACAAAAAATCTTTTCAATATATAAATACATGTTTTCAGACAAGCATCACAATTTTTCTGTTGAAAATTTTGAGAAATATGTGATCGTAAATTGTTTTCAGTGTAAACTGTTCTAAATAAACTTGTAGTAAACATAATAGAATATTTTTTTCTACAGTATTCCATTTTCTAACATTCCTCGTATTTTTTTACCTGCATATTTTTCATATGGAAGTGCATATTTAAGCTAAAACATCTGCATATTTATGCGCATATCTTAATTTTTTTTTGCATATAATACGGCCTTTACTGTTAAGGCATATTTTTATATATACTACAGCAGCCAAAAGCCCCAACGATGTCTGCTATTTTTTACTGGAGTTTATTAAAAACTATATACCTACAACAGTTACCGTACTTAGTTTATTTTCAAATAATTGCCAGGACAAAATAAGAACCATAGTGTAGTCCGATTTTGTATGGCAAACCGAGCGCTTTAAAAAAGCGCTCAGTTTGCTATACGAAATCGGAAACAATTTTTGCCTATACGCGGTCATTCTTTTCTCCCGCGTGACCGCGATTTTGACACAATAAAAAGAAGTTTATAAAACATGGTCGGATCTACAATACTGAAGTTATTATAAATTCGAGCCTTCAAAGAAAATTTAAAGTTCATGAAATTCAAACAGACGCATGTATATTATAAAAGTACGTCTGTTATATAGTACGTCTGTTGAAACAACAAACCTTCGTAAAGACCACTAAGTAAATTTTTCTATTTCAAAATTTCATCATATTATACATGATTCTATAACACCTGCCTGCATAAAAGCCTCCGAACTTATAAATGGCTTGATTTGGCACACGCTTCCTTTGAAGCTGCCTAAACGAAAGGAGAATCCAATAGTGGAATTCCCGAAAGCAAAGGCCCATTTAGGAAAACTTCCTATTTTAACTACTAAAGTCCAGCACTTGACGGCGTTGCTGCAGTGGGCAGAAGAAGAAGACAAACCATTTTATCAAGTAATTATAAACTCTGGAAATGTTAAAGAACCCAGATAAAATAAATCTAAGTTGTAACTGCTTTCTAACTGTGTTTTAATAAAAGTTAATATTGGAATCATTGCATTTGTTTCAGAAACCTCCTCACATTTTTTAACTTTCGGCAGCTAGCCGTGCAAATGAAAGGAACCTTGAATTGTAAATTAGTATGCAGTCGTGTCGTGTATAAATATGCCATATAATGAATCATTGATGATTCATAATGCAGTAAGTGTTTGTGCACGTTTTATAATTTTATTCTTATAATTTAAATTAAATGCAAAATTGCATGCGTACGACGTTGGCATGTGTGTCGAATTTGCCATCTCTAAATATCACGAACTGTCGTTGGTAAAATATCGAGAAGGTGTTACTTGCCAGGAAATTTACCGAAAAGCACAAGTTGTAACTAATGAAGTTGTTGGTCAAGATATTGCTATAGCATTAGAACAATTACTACAAACTTCTACTAAATCCCTTGCACTAATGACTAAACTATGATATAAGTTGCCGATCAGTAGCCAGAATATTGAAACACGAAAAATATCATGCAAATAAATCACATTTAGTGCAGTCATTTATTGGACGGGGATTATAATGGAGGAATTGAATTTTGCGAAAAAGTGATGGAGATTTGAAAAAATACCTAATATTAAACATACAATTTGCCGCTTTTCGACACGAGGCTACGTTTTGTTTGAATTTAATCGCCATAATTGTCGATATTGGTCAATAGATAACCCTCAATAGATGCTAGAAACGCATATGCAACATCCGCAGAAATTAAAATTTTGGGCTGGTACTTACGTCCAGTTAGCGTACTATGAATTGAACACTAGCTGAACAGAGATATTTAGATCATTTACGTTATGAAATTGTTCCTAATATTGAGGAAGATGGGAAATTACTTGTAAGTGTTTGGTTTCAACAAGATGGAGCACCCTCTCACTATTACCTTAATGTTAGAAGTTTTTTAAACGAAACATTCTCAAAGAATTCATTGAATGGCCCGCACGGTCTTCAAATTTAAGTCTCTTAATCTGTGGTTTATACTAGACGACCGCATAATCTGGACGAGTTACAGCAGAGAATAATTGAGGAAGTGCAAGTAATTCGTGAGAATGCTTTGGCAAATGTCATTCAATAATTTGTTTACAGACTTGCATATTGTCAAGAACTAAATGGTCGTCATTTCGAAAACTATCTCAATTGATATTGATTTTGTTTATATTTTTTTTTTGTTAATTTTTCTTATTATCACTAAAATTTGCATTATTAGATTTAATTAAATATTGTCGTTGTTTAACAAAAGGTTACCAAATCTTATTATTGCTTAACTCCTAGAACCGAGCTCTATTTAAATCTATAAAAATATACAGAATGTTTCATTTAAAATAAAAAAGTTAACATTGTTTCTAGCTAAACTGAACGCCTGATTCGGATATAAATATACTCATCGAATTTACGATTTGCATTTAATTAATTGTGGAAAGTCTTATTAAAATCTAAATAGCGTTATTAAAGATATTCGAATGGATTCATGCATTTGCCTAACCCTGTATATCAAACTAGTCTCGTATTTCTGCATCAAATAATAATAATAATGATAATAATAATAATAATAATAATAATAGTCTTTATTATCCAACAGATACAAAAAAACACTTAAAGTATAATATAAAATTACAAAAACAAAAAACATATACAATATACATATTGCAGTGAAAATTCATTTACACATTTAAATCCTAACTTATTTATTTAGTATCGTAAAAGGATCCTCACAATACTTATTTGCGTTTTTCGCCATATGGACCATTAGGGCCTTAGCCCTAACATTAATTCTAGCACGAGGCACTGAAGATGTAGTCATAAACATGTGCCGTGATTCGGTACAAGAAATTGTACTTCACCGAGTAATGACGGAGAATCAATTTTGTTCGTAACAACTTTGATTAAAAAGTTGGCACTAGAAGCATTCCTCCGTTCCGACAACGACTCCATGTCGTACTCATTTAAAAGGCTATTGTAGTCTACACCACGCGGTGGATATATTCCACTAATCTTTAACGAAACATATTTCAAGAACCTCCTTTGAATTTCTTCCAAACTCAGTTGCTGGTAAGTATATTTGGGATACCATACAACAGAGGCACATTCCAGTTAAGACTTGACTATAGTAAAATATAACATTTTTAGTGTAAACACGTTAGAGAATCCTCTGCAGGTTCTCATAAGGAAGCTTAAAGCTCGAAAGGCCGAGTTGCAGATTGCTTCTATGTGTCCAGTAAATTTAAGCTGTGTATCAAATAAAACACCTAGATCTTTTACTTCTAGCTTCCTTGAAATAGGTGTATGTTCAGCATCGTAATCGTAAGAAATAAGTTGCCCATTCCTGGAATAAGTGACAATGGCACATTTGTTAATACTTAATTTATACTTGTTTGCATGACACCAGGCGGTAATAATATTGATATTTCTTTGTAATGCTTCACAGTCGGAGATGGTATTGATTTCTAAAAAAAAATTGGAACATCATCATACGCAAGAACTGTACAGTCGATTCATGTTAAAAGATAATTTATATACATTATAAACAGTAGAGGCCCTAGATTGGACCCTTGGGGTACATCAGAAGACGCAGTGAATATCCTGGAATTATATCCATTGTAGCAAACGTAGGCCAATCGCAGGCTATTGTCCAAATAGGAATCAATTAGCTTTACGGTCTCAGGAGAAAAGCTGAAGGAGGACATTTTAGTGATGGGTAGAGCAGACCAATTTCCGTGCACACCATGTGCGCCGATGTGAGGATGATTGTATTGCATCAGAACTAATAAACAGCATTCAGTATGTGTTTGGTACTTGCTTAGACTGCATGTAAGTGTAAGCATACGTAATAAAATGTCGTCGACACATAAATCGAGAAAACGACCGTTGTCAGGCGAAGTGAATAAGTTTATTATGGATTTCCCGGATTTAATATACGATGGCTCAAAAATTAAATGTTTAGTGTGCAATACATATCTAATGTGTTGGTCAAAAACACATTGTAAAGATCACGTCAGCAGTTCGAAGCACAATAATAACAAAATTAATCGACAACAGTTTATACCTGAACTATGTGTAACTATGATTCTGTGTACACTGCCGTTTACCTTGTTAAATAATGATTCATTTATTTCATTTTGGTATAAATACGCGAATCAAACATTACCGAGCACGACAACGTTACGAAGGAATTTACAATCGGTGCGTAAACAGGTTGAAAATAAAATCACTCCCATGCCGGCGCTCATGGCGCGCACGGAAATTGGTCTGCTCTAGTGATGAGTATATTGTGGTCAATCGTATCGCTTTAGTGAAATCTGTATATATCTGTAATGTTTTAAATACAGGATGAATTTTTAAATTTTATATTTTATTGTCTTGTTAGTATATTTAATTTTTATGTGATTATGTGAATCTTATTTACGAGTTGCTATTGTTGTATTATTTTTGTTCTTACTTAGTAATTATTTGTTGACATACGATGTTAGTGTGCTACAAATATGTCAGTCGCGAGTTTAGCAAGATATAGCCGTTTTTAGGGCCATCCTGAAGACGACAGTAGATTGCCGAAACGTCGGATTATTCAAATCCTACAAACAGTGGAAATAGCAGAAATAATTAACTCAATTACTTCCCTGTTGGGCAGAATCTATGTAGAAGAAATTTAATTTAAAACAATAATAAATGATTTTTTACATATGATTAAAATTACCTTGTTCAATGTTTTTTTTCTATTAATTAAGTTATTACGACTCAGCGGACATAATGAATTTTTTTAGATTCGCACTTTATGTGCTATGCCTATAGATAATCTCAATTTATTATTTATGTGTGTAGACAGCCTTATAAATAATTTTGTATTTACATCATTTGCCAGTCCATAATTAATGTTAGCAATGTAATTATTTTGTCGTTATTATACGGCATTTTATGACACTGATAATTTATAACTACGCGCGCCGATAATAACCTCTCTCGAATGATTACGAAAAAGCCAAGAACAACAACATCCGCCAACCAACATGACCAGATAGATCCACGTTTATATATCACGTATCTATGTGTGTGTTGTATGTGTACGTAAAAGTAAACACACATTAAACCAATTACATGTGAAAAGGAAATCGTACATTTCTTATTGCGTTTCTAATTTATTAAAAGCACGCCCCGTTACGCTGCAATAACAATTTTCTATTCCGTCCACTTCCATGAACATTCATCTTTTTGTCAGTTCGAAGAGCTACCAGTCATATACCGACAAACAGTAGAGAAAAGACAAAAAAAAGGAGAGGCATGAAGCGAGTCAGTTTTTATATTTTTTCCTGTTTCTTTTTTTGTTCCTGTTTTGTTAGCCGACGTCTCTTCTTATATAACATGGATGGTAGAATGGAAAACGCCTTTTGTTTGAATGCATACATTAATTTATATCCTGCACTTAATAGACTTCTTCGGTATATTTTTTTCTTGTAAAAACTGACTAGGAAGCTAACACACTTCAATACTTTCTCGACAAAATTAGTCTGTAACAAGTGAAGCATATTATTGTTACTCTATGAGAGCCTTATTGTCGCCGGCGGAAACATTATGTATGCATTACGTACATTTATTTGTGAGTAATGCCAAGGATTAAACCACTTGTTTAAGTATGTAACATCCTAATTTTCAGTCAACCACATTCTAAAATTAATAAAAAATATTCTTGAAAATAAACTAATTTTTCACAAATAATAGAGGTAAAAAGTTGTTTAAATTAAAAAATATTTCTTCTTTTATCAACTTTAGTCTAATAGGAATATTCGAAGTAGGGTTGTCACTATAAAAAAGAGGCAGAAGCTACAAAATAACGGAAATTTCTACATACAGCTAGGGCTATCAACTATACTTACTTCAAAAACAGGAGACCACCGTGCTTTTTCTTTTAAAATGACGAAATACTAATATTTATTAATAACTAAAGGCCGGATTATATGCAAAAAAAAACTGAAAATATGCGCATAAATATGCAGATATTTTAGCCTGTCTGGAAGAATGGAACGATTTTTAAATTCCAAAAAAAATCATCTTATGTGCTAAATTAGGCAAATTTATCCAGAATATGTTGAGCAATCGCCGAATCGTATCTGACTAAACAATCGAAATAGTGATGGAAAAATCTTGAAAAGTAGCCTTGCTCAAAGATTGGTTCTGTCTCCTCTATTGTTCAACATTTACACCAACAATCTTCCATCCACAAAATCACGAAAATTTCTATATACAGATGATCAGGCTTTATGCGGCCAAATCAAGAATTTAGAGGATGGAGAATTACAACCTGCCCAAGATCTGCAAGCATAAGACGAATATTATAAGTAAAAGCCGGATTATATGCAAAAGAAACTGAAAATATGCGTATAAATATGCAGATGTTTTAGCCTAAATATGCACTTCTTTATGAAAAATATGCAAGTAAAAAAATACGAGGAATGTTAGAAAATGGAATACCGTAGAAAAAAATATTCTATTATGTTTACTACAAGTTTATTTAGAACATTTTACAACATAATTAACTATGAAAACAATTTACAATCACATATTTCTCAAAGTTTTCAACAGAAAAATTGTTATGCTTATCTGAAATCATGTATTTATATATTGAAAAGGTTTGCTCTACGACGACGCTTGTTATAGGAGCATATTTCAAATTAGAAATATCAACTCAATATTTTCTACTGAATCACCACATAAGATTTTAACAATGTTCTTCAGCTTTTTAAAACCCTCATTTTTTCGTATTACACTAAAAAAATGTTTATACACGGACTGTCCAATTCCTCCTTTAACATCAAAACATGACTTTTCAAATTTGTTTATTATTTCAACGCTCTCGATTAACGACATAAATAGTTTTTCCAACTGCAATATAGAAGTAAAAATAAAACTTTAATTGGCTTTAATAAACGCCAACTGTTGAGGTATTTCTTTACTCTAATACACCTTTTGGGCGTATATCACAGATTGTGCATCCCTATCAAGATCTATAATAATTGTCTTTATTCCTTCATAATGATTTGCATGAAAAATAGCAGCCCCCAACCACGTTCCCTATCGTGTGATTACTGGTTGAGGAGAAAGCGGGACACCGGGTAGATGTTTGTAAAATTGAACTCGTAATGGGGCCTTTAAAAATACTTTCTTAACACTACTAATTAAAGTATTTACTAAGGGAAAATGGTTTCTGACTTCTTCTGCAACACGATTTAGTCCGTGCGCCAAGCAAGTTCTGTGAATAAAATTTGGGTAAAAGATTTTCAAGTTGGAAGCTGCCTTCACCATGTACGGTGCAGCATCCGTCAAAAACAATTTCTCTGAATTTTCTCTGTTGGAATCGATGCCGGCAAGAAAAAAGTTGCCAGTTCCTCCAGTATAAACCTTGTTATTGTCAAATTATCTGCCTTTTCCAACTATTTGGATAAAATTAAATAAGATTTTGCTGGAACCGATACGTTAAGGATACCAATCATTAAATGAACTATGTATAGGCCCACACTATCAGTAGTTTCATCTACGCATATATGAAGATAATTGTTTGATAAATCTTCTTAATGCTATTCAATATTTCTGCATAGATACAGCGAATATAATTTTTTCTTTACCTGCTCACGTCGGGAATGTTATATTTGCTGATGTACTTTTGCAAAAATAACTTGACATTTAAATTGTTTAATTTATGTAGTGGAATATCTGCCGACACAAACATTTAACACAAATCTTCATTAAATTATTCTTGTTCCGATTTTTTAGAAATTAATGGCAAACATTGCGGTAATATTTGCTGACTCTTCTTCGCCATTTTCATCTTTGTTACTTTTGCAGCATGAGATGGAGTTTTCATATGCTGGTCGACTTGGAACTTTCTCTCACTTGTCATCTGCAAAAAAGAAATATCACATCATCGTTGTTTTCTTATAAAATAAATGTTAGTAAAAGATAAAGGAATAATTAAAAACTTATTTAATTAATTAATAAGAGGAAATAAACTTAAAATTTTACTCACAATCTTGCAGCATGCTACGCAAAACACGTTTTCTCCATCGATACGCAATTCTGAATAAAGTGAAATCCATCCAGGCACAGTCGCTATTTTCGTAATTTTTGCTATTATACAGGGTGAGTCGTGAGGAATCGACCAAACTCAAGGAGTGTATTCTACTGGTGAAAGTAATGTAAAAAAACTCAATGTTGTTATCCGATTTTTATTTGTTTTCGAGTTATAGCGTAATTAAAAATGTAGATTTAGTATACCATTTTATGTATGTATTCGTAAAAACAGTGAAACCCCGGTAGCAATTCATTATAGGGAAGTCTTCCTAGCTGAAGCGCTACCTGTTCGTGGTTTTCCGAACTAGCGGTAGTGACATTGAAAGCAGTCGAGAAATAGTCTAGAGTGGTTTGTATGCCTAATGCGTCTAATGTCACTACCTCTAGTTCATCGTTGATATAGTGAGGGCACTACCATCATAAAAAATGTTCCCTATACCTTGGAGTAAATTATAACATTGTGTTCGGGTATTGTGACATTGACTTGACGTTTGTACGACTATAGTGTAACAAACTAAAATGCCACACACTTATTCTAATTTAGAATATGCTAATATGGTGTTTGTTTATGGATTTTGTGATGGGAATGCTACAGCTGCTGCTAATGAATATCGTCAACGGTTTCCACATCACAGACATCCTAATAAAACTGTATTTATTAGTGTATTCAACACATTGTGCGCGACCGGAAAGCTTCCTAGTGTAAACATAATATCTGAACGAGGCAGTCGACAACAATTACAAGAAGTAGAAGATATTCTGGATGTAGTAGAAGAAGACGCAACTACTAGCTCACGGAGAATTAGTATTCAATTGGGCATTCCACAAACAAGGGTGATAAAAACACTCCACGAGCATGGCTTACGTCCGTACCATGTACAAAGAGTACAGCACCTACAACGAGATGATAATCGTAGACGTATGGAATTTTGTCGATGGATAAATGATAATCCTCGTTTTCTATCGCGTATACTGTTTATGGATGAAGCGACATTCACTCGTATGGTCAGACGAAAATCCACACGCAACAGTCGAAAGTAACTTTCAACATAAATTTTCGGTAAACGTGTGGTGTGGTATGATCGATGGTTTTTTAATTGGTCCTTACATTTTTGAGAATCGCCTCACGGGAGACACCTATTTACATTTTTTTAGAAAATGAACTGCACGGACTGCTAGAGGATGTTCCCATAAACATCAGAATCCAAATCTTCTACCAGCACGATGGAGCGCCTGCACATTACGCTCGCGCAGTCAGGCAATATTTGGCTGAAAGGTTTCCAGGGAGTTGGATTGGACGTGGTAGTCACATTGGTTGGCCTCCTAGGTCTCCAGACCTCACGCCACTCGATTATTGTTTATGGGGCTGGTTAAAAAATGAAGTGTATCAAGTAAAAGTGGACACTCGTGATGCACTAATTCAACGGATTATGAATGCTGCTGACAATATCAAACATCAACCTGACGCAATCAGGAACGCAACCGGCGCCCTTGGTAGACGATGTAAAAAATGTTTTGAAATGACGGTATTTTTGAAAATATATTATAAAGAACGATAATACCAATAAAATACAAAAACTTCAATGCATGAAATTTTGTTTATTTTTAATTATGCTATAACTCGAAAACAAATAAAAATCGGATAGCAACATTTGAGTTTTTTTACATTACTTTCACCTGTAGAATACACTCCTACAGTTTGGTCGATTCCTCACGACTCACCCTGACATATATCACAATTCATAACTCGCAAGTTTACACTTCGAAAAGCTAACGTAAAATGACGTTTAAAATAAAATTACTTTCAAATATGGGAATAAATTTCTCCAAATAGCAAATAAACACATATACTTTTAATTTTCTGGTAAAATGTATTTTTGTATTTATTTAGAAGTTTTAAGGTATTAGCTTTTCCTGGAATTTTGTCTTGGCCAGGATGTATAGGAAGAGAATTAATAAATTCTTGGAGACGCTTATCGGAAAAGTAACGGGAACAGGCTTACTAAAATGCCATTTTTAATTTAAAGAGGGCTGTTTAATTTTTGTTTGTTTGTAACATACACGACATATTTTTAGTAATGCCTATAATAAATTTGATTTAGTAAATAAATAAATAAAACTCGGATAATATGCAAAAATGCTGAATTACTACAAAATATTCAAATAATATACAAAATGCATATATTATGCAAATATGCAAATTTATGCAAACTGCATATAATCCGGCCTTTATTAATAACCTATTCATTTAATCATACGGTGTATGAAGAAGTAATAGAATAAAAAAAAAAGTTAAATTTTAATTTTCATTAAACTTAAAATCGTATTTAATATTGTTGGAACAACTTTTAATAATTTTATCTGATCTGGTTTCTGAATATAATCAAAAAATGTAGAACAGCTCATGTTGCAATTTATTTTTGCGCATAACTCTGCTTTTACTATTGAAACGCCCAAGCAATTCATTCGCCCAAACATTGTCCATCATAGAGAACACCCGCTCAACAAATGCATTGCTAACTGGTATTGAAAGTATTTTTCCAACCAATTTTAGTAACACGGCAAAATTAGACGTTTAATAATGTTTTACCCACATTTGGTCAAGTGATTTTGAAGTTAAGTTTTATGATTTCCTCTTGTATACGGTTTACAGCACCAACTTCGTCGTATAACGTATCTTCGTTCAAATCGGTTATTAATATTTTTTTAAAGACTGCTAAAACATCGTCATAGTTTAGTTATTGTTTTAAATTAAAGATACTAAATCATGCAAATGGGCAGCTTTCGTAATCAGAAAATTAGTTTAAGTAAGTGCGTGTTCTGGTATACACTTTGTCAGCTTCTAAAATAAATATCGTTTCTTGTAATTTTGTTAAATATTTTAAGGCAGCTTTAACCTCACTTTCATAAAACTTATTTGTTAATCTACTAGTTATTTTGTCTTTCAAGTTTTCCATGATATCATGTAAATCGGTACTGGCAATATTATTTTTTTCTAGACTCAATTCGTTCAAGACATTCATGTAATATAAATAACATTCTCATAATGTTAATTTACCATTTACATCATTTGTTAATTTGTTCTAATCATCTTTTATAAATTTCCCAATTACAGGCTTGGTGATCATCAATAAAGTTCTGATTTTTATACACAAGGAATGCTTTAAATATGTCAAGTTCTTCCCAAAAATATGTCAAATATATGCTTCATTTTTACCATTTATGAATTTTTATGCATTTTATTTTTTGATGTATTTCACTCACTGGAAATCAAGAGAAAGTAGTCTAAATTACATTTATACATAAAAAATAATTATTTTGTTCGGGGTCTAAATATAAATTATGTTTAACAGTCGAACTTAATGATAATGATAAAATCTTTGGTGTTTTTGCTAACTTTTGAAAACTATTACTCTTTGTTGTAACACTGTAAAATTTATCTAGTATAACTTTACCAGTTTAACCTGGAACATTTTTTAATAAGTTTTCACAATGATCTGCAATAGAAGTTAACTCTAATAAAGATATTTGGTCAGTCTCTAATTTTTTAATTAATCCACCTAAAAAACTAAAATAGCCTTCAATATACGTCAACTAATCTAGAATCCCGCGTTTTTGGAATAAACTTTTGGATTTTATAAATGATTCAGCAGTATCAGAAAAATCTAATACAATGTTTTTTATATGAGTTCACTTCTCATCTTATTGATTATATTTTAAACTAATGAATGGATGAAAAATATGCGATTTTATGTTGAAATTGTAAAAAAATATTCACTTTATGCACACAAACTAAAAACATGAACAAAAGCTTAAATTTATGCAAAATATGTATTTTTTTTATGTTATTTATTTCGTATGGCACATCGAATACGGTTTTAAGTAACTTGTGTGTATAGTAGGTCGCGTGATGGGTAGCTACTGTCTGGAAATATACCGGTAGTTTGCATCTGCTTCTAAGTTGCATTTTGTCGGCACAATGGGTCTCTTGTAGTAAGGCGATGTCTACCGAATGATCGTTCAAGAGCCTCAGTAAATATTCATATTTAGTGGATCTCAGTTGAAAGATCTTCAGGGCTTTTACTATGTCCCTTGTCGATGGGTTATGAAGACCATAATTTGCTATTATTTCGCTGTTCATGCTGATTCTTTGCTAGAAAATCTTTGCTAGGTCTAGTAATAGTGTAGACTATTTAGCCGTGACAAGTCACGTTTCCAGGATACACCACGAGGAGGCAGTCTACATTGTACCCATTATTTCAGTGTAGAAAGGATATATCCACAATATTGAGGTTAATCTTCAATATATATATTATTTTTTATTTAATTCGTTGGATCGTATTTTAAAATTACCTTGCATATATTTGGTAGTTCTCTGTTGTATTTACATCACTTCTCATACGAAGCAATGATAAATGCAAAAAATGAGACAAGATGATCCAATATCTACAATTTATCTTTAGCTTAGTACAAGGAGCAAATTTCCATTAAAAGCGGTAGAAGAAGTAAGGATTGACATTCAGCAATAGACATTAGCGTTTGAGTTATGGCAAGGTCCAACAACGAAATAAGAAAAGTATTTCTTACTAGAAGAGAAAACAAAACAATATGGCTTTAAAATTAATGACAAAAAGTATTTGGTAATTAAATATAAATATAAAAAGAGGTCGTTAATTCAAACATAAACTGCAAGAAATTGAAAGTATTCCATAGAAATAATGGAAAAATCTATTATCTGGGAAAATAGAAAAAAGAAGGTTAGCCAAAGGAAATAGAGCTCTAGGATTGCTAACAAAAATTTTAAGAACGAAATGCGTATTAACTTAGAAACTTACGTTGGTGAAACATGGACAATGAAAAAAAAAATAAAAGGAAATAGAAATAATCGAAAAAAAGTTTTAAGCAAAATTTATAGAGTTTTTTAGGTAGATGAAAAATTTAGAAGAAGAACAAACAAAGTAATAGGAGAGCTTTTCAATAAACCAGGTACTGGTTAAGTAGTGACAATACAAAGAACCATATGATAGGTATACATAGTCAAGATGTCTGACAATAGTTAGAAATACTTCGAAAGAATTTTAATGGGAGGAGAAGGAAGGAAGAATAATCCAATGATCCAGAAAAGAATGTCTGGAGGAAGTTAAGAATAATCTTGTGGTAGGTGTCACGAATTGGAAAGAAGAGCAAAAGATAATAGAAAATGACTAAGAAGAGTGGCTCAAATAATTTTTTTTCTAATGAATAGGTAACCCTGTATTACACGTAACTAGAATGTAAAGAGTCAGATGATGGGATACAAAGTTCAGTACATCAATACATAGTCAGAGTGTCTGACTATGTCTTGATGTACTGAAAGAATTTCAATGGGAGGAGAAATAAGGAAAGAGAATACAATGACACAGAAAAGGATGTGTAGAAAAAGTTAAGAAAAATCTGGAAGTAGGAGTCACGGACTGGAAGGAATAGGAAAAAGACAGGAGATAGTCGCCAAGAAGAATTGTTCAGACTATGTTTTGCTAATAGATAGGTAACGCTGTATAACACGTGAGTGAAAATGCAAAAAGCCAGATAGTTCGAATACATAGTCTGACAATAGATAAATTGAAAGAATTGTACTGGAAGGGTGAGGAAGGCAAAAGAATACGATGATCCAGACAAGGATGTCTGGAGGTAGGATTCTCAGACTGGAAAAAAGAGGCGAAAAAGACAAGACAAGAAATTGGCAAAGAGTGGCTCGAATTAGTTTTTCTAATAAACATGTAGCTGTTTAACCCGATCGGTATGTTCCTAAAAATGCCATGTTTAAGAATTAGTGTTATACGAAACTTACAAATGAAACAGACATGTAATATACACATCTGTAACTGTACACATGGACAATACACCTCGTAATTTACAGCACTTACTTCTGCTTAAGACACGTGTTTCTGCCATCAGTCATCAGTCAAGCTAGTGAAGCAATGTAATACAAAATAACACAAATCTATTTAAAAAACAGATTTGTATCTGTATATACATTTAAGCTTAAATCGCCTATAAGACATAGCAAATTTCGTCCTATCAGGTAGCACTATATAATAAGTGACATCTGGCGGACGAAAGAGACTATGCTGAAAAAGGCGACCCTTCCCTTGACCAGCCAAGCCGGTACATAAGAGAAGAAAATACGTATATAGGTGTAGTCCATTAACACGATGTCAGATGGCAGCAAATATACAAAAAAGTTTAAGTATATCAATACGTTATGCACGTATTACGCATTTGTTACAAATTAAACAGACATGTAATATACACATCTGTAACTGTACACATGGACAACACACCTCGTATTTTACAGCACTTACTTCTGCTTAAGACAGGTGTTTCTGCCATCTACTATTAGGGGTCATCAGTTAAGCTAGTGAAGTAATTAAAGCTTAAATCGCCTACAAGACATAGCAAATTTCGTCCTTTCAGGTAGCACTATATAATCTAGTGACACCTGACGGACGAAAGAGACTATGCCGAAAAAGGCAACCCTTCCCTTGACCAGCTATGCCGGTACAGAAGGGAAGAAAATACGTATATAGGTGTAAGTTCATTAACACGATGCCAGATGGCAGAAACACGTGTCTTAAGCAGAAGTAATTGTTTTAAAATATACGAGGTGTATTGTCTATGTGTACAGTTACAGATGTGTACATTACATGTCTGTTTCATTTGTAACTAATGCGTAATACGTGCATAACGTATTGATATACTTAAACCTTTTTTGTATATTTGCTGCCATCTGGCATCGTGTTAATGGACTACACCTATATACGTATTTTCTTCTCTTATGTACCGGCTTGGCCGGTCAAGGGAAGGGTCGTCTTTTTCGGCATAGTCTCTTTCGTCCGCCAGATGTCACTTATTATATGGTGCTACCTGATAGGACGAAATTTGCTATGTCTTGTAGGCGATTTAAGTTTAAATGTATATACAGATACAAATCTGTTTTTTAAATAGATTTGTATTATTTTGTATTACATTGCTTCACTAGCTTGACTGATGACGCCTATAGATGGCAGAAACACGTGTCTTAAGCAGAAGTAAGTGCTGTAAAATACGAGGTGTATTGTCCATGTGTACAGTTACAGATGTGTATATTACATGTCTGCTTCATTTGTAACAAATGCGTAATACGTGCATAACGTATTGAGATACTTAAACCTTTTTTGTATATTATACGAAACTAGTGCAAAACACCGTCGGGAGTTCCAAAAATAAAAATAGAAACTATTTTCTGATTAAATCGAAGACATATAGCTTATTCTGTAAAATTTAGTCCTTACAATAATATAGTAATAAATTCTGGATGCGTATTTCGAGAACGAAGTCGTCATCATCAGCTGGAGAAAATATTACTTATTAATATTACGTATTACATAATACGTTGATGATATAGTGAGGTAATTGTCAGTGTTATCCAACTGGCGAGTTGGTGAAGAGCATATCTTCAAGTGTTGTACCTTAGCTAAAGACGCCACGCTTAACACAATTTTTCATTTTAAGATTGTTCTACAGAAGATGGCAACTTAGACGCCGAAATACGTATTGTAATTTTTTTCATTTTATTGTGGTTAGGGATCGATCATCTTGTTTCTATCAGCTTCAGATTTAAACCACAGTCTTCATCAATTCGGATATAGTGATGTAACAAGTGTTCATTTGAAAAGTTAATCTAGTAGCATGTGATTTACTGAGAACATTTTGAAGTATGTCGTAAATTAAAATTTACTACTTAACCTACGAAGTCGTATATTTTGACAGTTTCATACATACAAATAAATAACAAATAATAGGTATTTATTGAAAACTATAACAAATGTTGAAAATGTTGTCTTGTTGGAAATATGCATTTTGAAGTTCATCATCATGCAACTGATTGACAAATGGTTGTAAAATTTACGTACGGTACCTTTGAGCAGTTAACGTTCCCTTAAAAAATATTGGTCCAATGATTCGCCTTTGGCTTATCGCTGCCCAAACACCAATTTTCTCTGGATGTAGCGATTCTTCATTAATTACATGAGGATTTTCACAACTCCAAATTCTTGTATTTTGTGAATTAAGTATCCCGTTATATAAAACCATGCTTCATCAGTAAAGATGACTCTTTGCGAAAGTTCTCCATTATTGTTCATATTTACAAACCAATTACAAAACTGTAGTCTACGTTGGTAATCAATTTCTAACAATTCTTGTACTGCTGTGACACGGTGTGGATAAAGTTGCATATCTTTTTTTAATAACTTGTGAGTTGTACCAACAGAAAGGTTTATTTGTTGACTCAAATGTCGAACAGATGTTTGTGGTTCATTTTCCATTATTTCTTCAACACGATTGACAACTTGAGGTGTACGTTTCTTAACTGCTCCGCTGCCTGATTTTCTTAAGAGACTACCAGTTTCAGAAAAAAGTTTTAAAGTTCTATCCAAAGTATTCTTAAATTGTATATAATCTATTACAAAATGTAGAAACTCAACCCGAAATTCTACGATGCAATCTTGAACTGAATAAACCCATAAACCATCAATTTTATTACCACTTCGAAAATAAGCCTGGACTAAAAAAATTTTATGTTCTAAATTGAAAGCCATTTTAAAACTGAGAAGCAATTTATTTAAACCAGAATCGACGCACGATTATTTTATGCACTAACTGATATTTATGATTGACATTATCAAATGTCATTTGGATTTACGTTTACGGAACAACAAACACATACTAATATACTTGCGTCTTATTCTATTAAAATTTCAAAGTAACCTAGATTGACTTTTCAAATGAACACTTGCTACTTTGCTTCTGTAAAGTGTGTACTGCGAGTGTAATAGTTTTTCTACTGTTGATAATAACTACTTTGTTGTCAAAATACGTATCCTATATTATGGTAAGGGTTACTCTAACCAAAATAATTTTTATACCATTTTTATTTTATAACTAAGACAAACGTGTTTATTAAAACAATAAATAATTTATGAAAAGTATGACATAAGAATTTATAACATTTTCTTCGTCATCACTACTAATTACATAAAATAAAAACACGCAGTATACATTGTAATAATATCACTTTATTTAGCTTAACGAGCAACTGCAGTTTTCCCAGTTTCGATATACGAGGTAATAAATTGTTGCAATATTTTTTCTAGCAGCTAATATGTGAGAAGAAAATTAATTCGGGAAAAACCATATCCATTACCTATTTATTTCATTCCAGTTACTAGTATATACCTGAACGAGGTTAATTAGGGTAGACCTTATCTGGCTATTTACACAACTTTGAAGGAGAGGTGTATATATTAGGTCGGTCCGGTCATTAGGAAGATTATCGGATTGTTTTGTGGCTTTTATGTATTTGTAATGACACCAGCAGATTTAATTTTAATGCTCTTTCGACAAAATGTAAGGCCTTGATACTATTCTCAGAAAATGTGTGTTTGTTCTCTACTAGACGGTTGGCTATTTATGCCACCCATCTAATAGAGAATAATTTTTCCTAAATAGCAAAGATTTTCAACTCCGAAAATAAAATTTAGCTATACCCTTATTTGCCATAATGATGTTTTTTTTTGGTTGATATGGCCTTCAAAACTGATGTTAAAACATGGTGTTCCTCCTTCTGTAAGCCTTCGGCCTAAATCTTCCCCAATCATGAGAGCGATTGTTATGGATGCGATGTTCATTTCACGAGACGAAATTTATTACTTCCACAGTGAATTTTTAAGTGATTTTTGTGCGAACAGGTGCCACAGTGTTTGATATACGTGGAACACGGACGATCGATACGAGGCCGAATAAAATCACCCATATCTGAAGAACTAATGATACCATATACGAAACGTTCGTTAATATTAAAGGGCGAAGGAAAGGTTTCCAATCTATCGCGCACTCTTTCTTACTCTACAATGATACGGTTATGGTATTCGGGACACTTTATAATACAAATAATAATAATAATATAATATAAATGGTGTTCATTGGGCGACTACCAAACAAATACCGACATACTACATATCTCCGATGATACGTTTGTGCTGTTATGAAATTTTCTAATTCAAAATTTCGTACTATTGTGCAGCATTAACAGTATTTATGACTAGACTGAGTATACCTCTGGACTGTCTCTGAGTCCGATTCTTAGACCATTATTATTTTTAACTAGTTAAACCGAGCTACGCTTCGCTGTGGCTCAGTCTGATATGAAATGAATGGGAAAGTAAATGAAAATGTTGTAGCGAATATAAGTTCACCGAGAAAACACATCATTTACTTCAATACCCTGCCGTGCATTGCTGTGGCAATGTGGAATGAAAGGAAAGGAAGAAAAAAGATGTCACACAGAATCGCGCACCACTTTACAAGGCGTCCACGTATACGCTGCGTTTAAAAAACTAGAATTACATCAACTTACCCCACTACAGAAATGGCACACATGTGTTTATTCTCACGCCCTCAGCTCTATATATATAGAGCTCTCTTGGATTGCTTATATATTCAATAAGTTTAAACCCTTCTACCGTGATGTTATGATGAGCATTTAATACATGGCGTGCGACGCTAGAGTTTTTTAGTCTTATAAATATATATGTTAACGATATATATTCTTTATATCAGATTAATACCGAGCGCTTCATTTGACCTATATATTTTGAATTACAATCGCGGCAATTAATTTCATATATACCTGACTTCTGATTCATATCTAATTTATTTTTTGTGTTTCTCAGAACAGGTTTTACTGAGTTTTTGAACCAAAAATCAACTTAGAGGCCTCGTTCTTTAACAACCCTATTAAGGTTTTTCGTAATTTGATGATATGGTAAATACATGAATTTTTGGTCACGATGTTTGTGAGGTAACAAACAAGTAGAATGGCGGATTGTCTTTTTTAAATTAGTCTTTCTAATTCATTTATTAATTATTTGTATGTCAAAGCCATTATATCTCTCGATGTTTTTAATGAAATCTAGTTATTTTTCGTATTCCTCTTTTGCTAACGGAAAGTTTAGTAACCGATTGACTAAGAAATTAAAAGAAGCTTTCTTTTATTGAAATACAGTGTATACGTGCACATCTTGTAAAGTGGTTTGCGATTATGTGTGCCAGCTTTAGTGTGCCCATGCTCAACTCTGTGATTAGTGGTTTTACCTACTGATGATGACAACTTAGTTGACGAAATACGTATTTAGAATACGATTATTAATTACGGTAAGGGGTTTTATACCTTTCTTAAGTATTGTTATTGTTATTATTTTAACAAGCAAAATAATTATTAATGCTGATCTCTGTATTGCACAACATTGTCTTAAATTGCATATCGGATATAAATAAAATATCTATAACTGTAAATGCCCAAGAAATGTTCTAAAATGATTTATATATTTAGGAAAGTTTAAACGAGGTTCGAACTCTCCTGTATCTTCTAAACATAATAAGCGCCCTGCAAAAAGAATTAATCTTTAATAATAAAAAGTATTACACATATAAATACAATGTTTGACTCTACTTTCGTTATTGAATGTCCTTAAATCAGCACTTCGCAACTAACTGTCAGTGTGTGGTGTTTATACAAGCATTTGTTACAATATATAACAAGAACTGTGTAGATATACCACTGAAATATCTCACCGTTGTGTTCTATGTTCAATATAAAACAAGAGCCGCCGAGACCAAGCGTATGAAGACATTTTGCTTTATGCAAAGTCAGATATAAATTATGTCCACTTTGTGGCGCGACGTTATACACCACCTAGTCCGGTTGATTTATTTGCCGACTGTCAAGAACGGCGTTCATGCATTTTAAAATATCGCATGACGCTTCCTTCGGAATGTACAGTTTACATGTTTAGATTTCTGCCTAACCATTATTCTGAGGTTTATGTTGGATTTGTAAAGTATTAATTCGTGATTCTTTTCAGTAAAATGTTTGTAAACGCATGAGAAACCAAAATATTCTTGAATTGTTTTTGAATGGATCACGAAGTTAATTCGTAATTAGGACGAGATTTTCATGGCCATGGTTAACCTTGGTCAATGTCAATTCTAAGTAAACTAAAACATAATTTTCAAAGTGCAAACTCGAATCAATACTAAAGCTGTATTTACTAACACGCTGGTTGGTGTGGTTGTGTGGCGTGCTAATAATAAAGGAAATTATTTAAAATAAATAATTGGTGGTGCTGGTAATGCATCAAAGGTCCAGGACTAGTGTAATGTGAACTGACATAAATAAATTACAACTTATTAACTAAATAAAACACAACAACTTAGTCCTTAAAGTTTGCATTTATTATTTACATAAGAAAGAAATTGAGCGTTGATATATTTTAAAGTAATTAAATAAAAGTATTAAATACAAGGAATGTTGAATAAGTATCTAAAAATTAACGTACACAAATTACGTGCTGGAAAGAAAGTTAAATTAATGCAGTAAATTAAATGTGAATTAATAAAAGAATAATATATATTGAACAATGCATATTACCTAAGAAGCGAAGATGCATGGGCACATGGATCATGGTCGGTACTTACAATGTACGGAACAGTACAATGAGTAGGATGTTTTTTTTACGAAGGTTCTGAACAGAAGAAGGAATTTGTGGCGAAGAGAACATTGGTTTGCAAACGTGAAAGATTTTATTGCCCTAAGTTGAGAGAGGGTAAATCGAAGTTATCGATGTCTTGAATTATCAATTAATCAAAAGCGTGAGCTGAAAAGTTGTGATATCGATGACATAAATATCATTAAAATATCCCTTATGAAGAAACCTTTAAAATGACATGCGACATGATATATAAGAGAAGACGTACATAATTAAATTAAATAACTTAATTTAAATTAAATGTATTTGTGAGAATCGTAATCGAACGTTATATACTTGGGTTGACCGTTCTCATCAAGTAGATTTCGAAAAGTCCGTCTGCTAGTACAATAGCAAACGAATATACCACGAGATCAACAATTATATTGATAAAGGCTTGCCATGGAATGTAAAACGTCTGCCTTAAGTTATATCATTTAGTGTCATACTGACATTAATATTTGTCAATATATTTTCTCTCTGGCATCTTGTAGTTTTTCAATTGAGGGATCCAATGTAATATCCGGGCAAGTCCGCTGAGACAAAATGTGCAGGAAACATAAAAAACGCTTCAAACTTAAGTAACTACAGTTTTGCCACATTTGTCAATGCTAACGTGTGCAGTTAGTCTCAGAGCACTCTCCTTTAACATTTTGTGCTTCCTAGTCAAAAAGTGCAAAAAATGTGCGCAAAAAACTGAAGTACTTGCCTCGTTATTGCACAGTATTTGCAACTTAAAAAAACTAAATTAAGGAAATTAGGAAAACCAAGAAACTTTTCTTTATTTTGAGAAAACTTTATTAAATATTAAAGCTAATATGCATGACTTTTAAACAAACAAACAAAATTCCTTTATTCATCGCTGCCGAACTCTGACACTGAAGTATTATTGTCAGCTTCTAGAAAACTCTTATGGTAGTCTTCAATGTCTTGGTAGAACCAAAAGTCACACTGGGGCACGTAATTTCTACATAATGCCATTACGTGTTCAAATTTATTTTTTTTTAGTTTTTTTCTTTCTACGTATAATTTTTGATCATTATTTGGTAATGAAGCTTTCATCAAAATTTTCTTGTTTTGTAAATCAATGGTATAATAAATTAGATTTCCCACGGATTCACTACATTTAACCAGCATTACCGCATCAACTTTTTGGTAATTTATTACTCGATATTTGGAGAGGGTAAACTTATAATTTATTTTTGAAGGATTTCGCACAAAAAACTGTTTTAAATGATCCTTAAAGTTCAAAAGCATATCTTGCGCTACTGCTATTACCTCAAAATTCTTGCTTGTACCCTGAACGATTTTAATATAACCCCTTGGTAAATATATCTTGTCATGTTTCCTTTTCTGTATTTCTATCGCCCCAAAACTGCGATCGCAGGGCAGAAAGCTGTGGCCCGGTTCGGGATACCTATGGTATATTGATTTATATCGTCCAGTATCAACAAGAGTATGAAAAAATTGCACCAGCATATAATTTTTGTTTTGTGATGCGCAGTTATCTGAAAAAATATATAAATCTGTAACTTTTGGCCGTATGTAAGTATTAAAAAAATGTAAAAGAAAACTAGCAACTTCATTCTGGCCTTTGCCTCCTAAAGTTTCGTCATACATGTAAAAATAACTCTTTCCAGTGCTACTCACATGAATACAAAAGTTGAAAACCCATAGCTGTATTTTATAAAAAAACCTCTCCACTTGAAGAAACAGGCAGAGGCATATTTTGTTGGAAATCAAACGTTAATACTTCCAAGGTCGGATCAGTTTTCGATAAATCGGTTTTAGTTTTCATATCAGAATAAAAACATTCAGCTTTTCTAAGGTGCACAGACTTTTCGGTTTCCAAGACTTTTCTTTCGGCGTCAGAGTCAGCAGCATTTATTTTGTTAATTAATTGGTCACACTTCTGGCAAATATCGGTTTTTGGCTTCCCAAAACTAATGTTGAAATGTTCGGCAAAATATTTTCTATAAAATTCGTATTTGACAATAGGGTTGTTTTTTCGATTATCTTGACTTAACTGATATTGATTAGGCTCATATTTTTGTAAATATAAGTCATGCATTTTAGATACAGTCAATAGAGGCGACAAGTAATAGTGTTGCAAATTGTCTTTTCTGCTATAGTGTGACTTATACTTCGGAAAACTCAAAATGTGTGCTTGTATTTGGGCAATGATGTCATCAGAGATTTTGTTGGGCCTATTCCCATGCTTTCCTCTTCGATCAACAGGAGGAATGTTATTTTGACTTGACAGGTGTTTTTGCAACCGTTCCAGCCTGATTTTACTTATCCCATGTAGAGATAAAAAGCTTGCTGACAAATTTTTTGTTGTTCACCGGCTTGCCGAATCTAGGAATGTAATAATTTTTAAGTGGGAATATAGAGGAATGGTAAAGCTTACTTCATAATAAAAGGATGATTTTTTTTCGGTTCCTTCTCCCGAGCGTGGCCTGTGTCGAACAATGTCCTTCCTTTTTATGCACCCATATAAATAACAATCCTGAAGATCTTTAGAAGACATCGCATAAAAATCAGAAAATAATTTTTTGCAGTTCTCGTTTCCAATAATTTTTTCGAAGCAAAGGTGTTTACACTTGCACTTGGGTCCCATTTTGCTTCCAGGAACACAACGCCCTTTTGTGTTTGTATATGGTTTTCCTTGGGTCCTATTGACTTTCCTTACATTTCTTTGCCACAACTTTTAACGAATGATTTTTTTCTTTGTAATCTGTGGTGTACAAGGTGCGGGAGTTTGTACCTGAGCTCCAACATCGACTCCAACATCCACAGAAACTTCGTCATGAGAGGATCGGGGAAATAGTTCGTCAAAATTTAGATTATTCGCAGAAGTACCAGGCTGAGATGAGGCAGGTGCGTCACTCAAGTCATCACACTGAGAACTACAGTATATGAGGTTACGTTGTAATCGAGTTTTTTTTCATGTTCCGGTACATATTCGTCGTCACCATCACTAAAATACGGGTCACTGGTGGAATTGTCACTGTCTGAGAGCATTTTTAACAGGTTTAACACTGTTTTCCACAAAATACCGACCGCATAACACACTTTCGACCACATGCATAAGATTTGACGGTACTTTGCAATAACAGGGGAAGTCCAGGACTTACCCTGTTCTTGCTCAGTATTGCTAAGCAGGCAACTACAAATACATCCGTGTACTGCATATTTTCTACATTTGAACATTGTTGTTGCACAGGATAATAGAGAATTTAATCCTCAGCAAGAATATATGAATAACACAATTTATCGAAAAAATGGACTTACCCGGTTATTGCATTGGACCCCTCAATTATGGTTTACACCACAGCACACAAAACTTTCATGATTGAAGCGTATTTTAGAACAGGTGTGCTAGTCAGTGGAATTTGGGAATACAGTAAGCGTTTATGTTTGGGTAATTTTAGTCAACACTTCCCAAATTTCGCAGTAGTAGAGCAAGATTTTTATATGTGCCTTGCACATGGTGTTGGTGTTGGTGTATTTCGCAAAACTGGATCTGTAATTCATAAAAAAGTTGCTGGTAGGCCAACTATTTGACGTTAGTGATCGTATGGAACAGAACCCTACAAAATGTTTGAGACGCCTGTCCCAACAAATTGGAGTTTCTTATGGAACATGCCGAACTATTGTCAAGGAGAACTTGAACATGCATTCATTTAAGATGCAATCATATCAATCTCTTTTGCCAACAGACCACTCCAGACGTCTTGCGTACTGCCAATGGTTCATCAACAATTTAATGAATAACGACCTGCCAAATTTAACATTTTTTTCCGATGAGGCATGGTTTCATCTTTCGGGGTACATAAATTCTCAAAATATGCGAATGTGGAGCACTAATAAACCGCATTTTTTATTGAATCTCCACTACATTCTCAAAAAATTGAATGGTGTTGGATAACTAGAAGGATAATTGGGCCGATTTTTTTCAATTTCACCTTCAATGCAGAGAGGTATAGAAATAACATTTTAACTGAATTTGTTCAATAACTACACGACGATGAACTTCATAATGGTTATTTCCAACATGACGGTGCAACACACATACGACACGAGAAACTATAGCCCTTCTCCGTGAGTTTTTTGTTGATGGACTTATAGGTTTGCATATGCAAGTTGAGTTTCCTCTGAGGTCACCTGGTTTGACTATTATGGACTACTTTGTATTCCCTTACTGCAAAAATAGAATTTTCAGAACTCCTGTACATAATTTGCAAGAACTGCAACAAAAGATTATTCAAGTATGTCCAAACATAACGTCACAAATGTTGCAAAATGCTTTTAATAGCATGAAAAGGCGCGTACACGTGTGAATCGAATAAGGCGGGCGTCATTTCGAACATTTATTGTAATTTGATTATTAATTTTTAATAAAATGTTATTCAAACATGAAATAATTTTAGATAAACATATATTTAGAAATTTTGTCAGTCAAATGTCAGTATGAGAGTTAACCTGATAATTTAATCAGAGTTATCTCAAAAGAATGATGTAAATTGAAACGGACGTTTTACATTCCATGGCTATCCTTTATCAATATAATTTTTGATCTCGCGGTACATAGAAAATAAAAAAATTGAAAAAGTTGAATTTAATATTTTAAACTATTTGTTGTAATTTTATTTAAAATTGAATAAAAATATTCTTATATATGCGAAGCCTAACAGCTGAAAATGGATTGTTCTTTAGCTGTAATTTTTCTATCGAAAACAATTTTTAATAGTATTAAAAATACCGTATGGTCCCAAAGTTTTCGGAAAAATTTTAGATGTTGATAATTTTCTCAAAAGTGTTTTACTTTATAAACTACATATTACAACAATATATTAACAATAAATACAAGAATAAATACTTAATCTTCAAATTATTGATAGTGGACCATTATCTTCGATTGTTTTCGGTTTTCTTTTGACTTATTCCATCATTCTCTGGACAAAATCAGGATCGATTTCTCGTATTTTTGAAAAATTAGATATCGTAATTGGCCTTCATTTGGACATTCCCATCATTTTTCATACAGTTTTCATGTCAATATTGACCAAAATTCTGCTATTGGAAGGATTGTCTAATTTAGGAACAAAGTTTATGTTGTTTACAGTTACTCTTTAGATAACCCCACAAAAAGAAATCGAAAACTATCACATTAAAATTTTAAGGACAAATACTGTGTTTGACGATAAAACTATATTTCATTGGAATGGAGGCGTCAATGTTATTAAGCAGATGATTATTATATCTACTACTGATAAAACTGAAATCATTTTCGAAAACAGATGTGTGAATTTGATGGACAATTGAAAATTTATGTAAGATTAGGCAGAAAAAGCTGCGTTTTCTGTATAATCTTCCGAGAGGATTCATAGGATGTAAGAAATATATTCTAGAATAGATGTAGGAAAGATTAAAAGAATAGCTTAATTGTTAAGTGGAACTTACATATTAGTCGTAATAGACATCCTACAAAAATATGACAACTTCGTTGAACATTTTGATTTACATTTTCCAAGATATTTGATGGAGCTAGTAGATGGACGTCTAGTAGATTTACCTTTAGCTACATAGCCAGTGTGTTCGTTTGTTCTAACACTGTGTTGTGAAAAGTAATGATATTAAATTCAATTGGTTGGTCGACCACATTTCGATAAATTGGTAGTAGGGTACCTGCTTGGAATATATTAGGAAGGTCAGTCAAATTTAAACCGGATTCTGTTTTGAATAATTTATCAAGTCAAAATAAAATTACAAAACAAGTTTATTGTTTTTATACACAGTCTTTTTCAACGTTCACACATTTTTCCCCAGCGTTTAGGAAGCTTGTCGATCCCGTCTTCATAAAAAGTGTGAGCCAATTGCGCGTAAACTTCTCTACTTCTGATTGTTCTGAAAATGGTGCCCACCTAGTGCTTCCTTTAGTGTCCCAAACAAATGAAAGTCGAATGACGATAGATCTCAGCTGTAGGGAGGATGCTCTAGAATTTCCCAATGGATTTAGTGCATTTTAGCTCGAGTCGGTGCGGCCGTGAGGTCTTCCGTTGTCATGCAAAATTACATTTCTTATTTGTTGGTTGCGTCTTTTGTTTCTGTAGCTGGCAATAACAGGCAACGTTCACAATCCGACGTTCATGTAATAAATGAATTAGCAAAACACCTTTCCAATCGAAAAAGACAGTTGCAAGAACTTCCTCAGCTGATAAACGTGTTTCTGCTTTCACAGGGCGAGGTTCGCCACTCCTTCGCCATTACAAACTTGCCATTTTGGATTCGGGTGTATAGTGATGAAACCATGTTTCACCACATCTCACTATTCTATGCAGAAAATTGTATGTTTCTCGTCGAAATCGATTCAGGAGTCTTTGGCAGGTGTCTCTTCGGATCTGTTTTTGATCATATTTCTCATATTTTCTACAGCTTCACGGCCATCCTTGAATTTTTTTAACCTAGCCATACACTTGAGTACGTGACAAATTGTGTCACCAAACTGTGTAGTCAGTCTAGCCAGAATTTCGCTGGGCTTGGCACCCTCGTTAGTCAGAAACTTGATAATAATGCGTTGCGCAACCGTCGCTGTAACCTCTTGCGCAGACATGACTGTACTGGTGAGCCCAAGGAGCATGTCATATAAGAGTGCCACATTCCACGTTAAAAAATGGACCGTTACGCTAGCGGCTCTGATGTTGATATGGTAGTACTAAATTTGTAAAAATAAACAAAATAAACTTAACTTATACTCATAAAAATAAATAAATAAAAATTCTAATAAGCAGCAATAGGTATAAAATAAGGACAATTTTTCAATGCACAAAAGATTAGAAAACCCTAAACTTGCCAACGTACCAAGTACCTAATTTATCTTCTACAGATTTATCAGCTGCCTAATTTTTCTCGAGTTCCTATTCAGAGATCTATCCTTAGAAGACATCATGGAATTTCGTAATAATTAAACTCATAGATATATTTAACAATTGCTCTTGAACTAAAGTTTGATGATCAGATTTAACACAAGTATACCATTAAAAACTAACCTTTTGCAAAGTTACCAACATTTTCTTGTGAATAGAATTTGAATGGCCAAATGATTTTAACATTACAACCATCTTATTGTAAATGTTATTAATATATAATACCAAAGTAACAGTAAAGAAGATTATTTGATTCACTAAATTCCTTAAACATTGCGAATGTTTGATGAGGTTCTACGTTAGCAGCAAATAAAGAAGATTTACAAACCTCACAATCGAGTAAATTAAGCTTTTTTAGAAAGAATCCACACACATAGGTGACAGCTTGATAATTAAAATTAATCGGAATATTTAGAGAAGAATCCTCTAATTCATTCGTATCCAATGTAGTAATCTTAGCATTTTTAGGCTTAATAGAAGACAAACTATTGCAGATTATTTAAGATATGCCCACTATCCTATTCACAATTGAACCCGGTGGAATGAGAAGAAATTATTTAGATGTTGTTCAAAATGATCCTCGCAAACATGTATTTGTTTTGAATTCGTAGATACATCAATACCCGAGAAACTTTTAATAGAGCTCAACCATACCTGTTTTATACCATCATCAGAAGGGAGAGTGAAGAAATATTTGAAGAATACCGATTTTCGCAACCTGGAATTTTAGATTTATATTTGTGCATACTTGGAAAACTCATAAAAGTATAAATTTTTATTCAAAAGATTAAAATTAGTTATTACTACAACAATTAGTATTAACAAAATAACAATTAATAATAATAAAACTTACCCAAAACTTGTTCCTCAAAAATAATTTGTAAACACTACGTCATTTGCATTTTTATTGTATCCTCGATAACGTGCACTGTTTCCATGTCGTAAACTCTTATAGCTAACCATTTATTCATAGATTTCTTGAGAATATGAGCAACGAAGACTTTTTGGTGAAAATAACGCTAAAAACTCTCATTCTTCACATCAAAACCTACCTTGATGTTTGATTATAATCGCTTTAGATACAGAGACTACAAAGACATATCCACAATACCATATTTAGTACGCCATATGAATCCAAGATAGCGCGTTCATCTTGTCTGAAAATTTGTATTTGATAGAATACCCACTGGGCGAGCTTAAACGCGGGAAGGTGCGCGGAACAGCGTTAATCCCCTCCCTATTTTCCCGGTTACAAGAACCCTGCTCGCAGCTGCGCTCAGTTAGCTTGGTATGAAAACAAAAGTCCAGTTTAAAATTGACTCACCCTCGCACTAATTACTATGTTCATTTTGCAAGCCACTTCCATTACAATAAATGTATTTCACTCGACAGTAAAGACCATTTTTAAAGTAAAAAGAACAAATTGTTTTATTTATTTTCTTGTTGATGTGAAACATTTAATGGCGCGTCACGGGGGTAAACTCGGCTCTTGAATGCCATTACGGAATGACCGCTCAGTCACCGCTCCCCTCTTGTCGCGTACTGGCGTTCCCCTAAGCTATACACTTGGCGTTCGCCGCCTTTACGTGTTTGTGTGTTCATCGGTGCGCGCTGTAGTAGCTTTACTTGTGTACACTGCGCGACATATAAAACACGTACAACTCTTATGAGCTTAAAATCAGAGTCTTTTATTTGCCTAAACGAAACAAATATATTCATACTGTCACTTATAGGCTTCTTGGGTTAAGCATACATTGCTAATATCTGTAAAACTTAAAAGTCAAATTTGACAAGTCAAATAGGACATGTCAAATTTGATAAGTATGGCTTACATTGATAACATGTTAGTGTACGAGTTTGTCCTTTTGAGCATAACAAAGACTTCCAACCGAATACGTAAATATGAGTGATAAAGAAAGGAACAGTGATAGTGAAAATCTAAATATTTCTTTACTTTACTTTACATTCTCTTCTTTAAATAACAATCAATTTCGATGTTTCACATCTGCCAGGCGTCCCACAAATCACATATACATAGATGTGTAGCTTGATAGGTGATCAGTGTATAATTTTTCGGGGTAAGGTATCCGAACAACGTGTGGGGAAGGAAATTTGTTATGGAGCTTAAACATCACAAGGGTGTTGCATTTAAAAGTTGTTTTGGGGAAAGAATGAATGGAGTAATCGAGCAAGATAGTCAACATTTAATTTTTCGTTAACATTTTTCGAAATCACAAAAATTCCTACAATAAATTTAGGAATTTTTGTGATCTCTATATTACGAAAAATTGAATGTTGACTATCTTTGTCGATTAGCATTCACCGTATTTAAATTTTGTAATCGCGTGCCCGTGTTATATCATATAAAGTTATAAACTTTCGTTAGATTTATTCTTTGTTTGCGTAAGTAGTATTAAAAACTAAGAATAATAGTATATAGTTTTACCATTTTTTTGTTATTATTAGTTGTAGATTTTTTAGATTAATATTAACTGGATAGTCGTATTCTGAATCATCAAACTATGCAATTTTTGAAAATACTATTGTATTTATTTAAATTGATCTGGCAGACTTGATATAGATCTTAAATATACGAATTACATTTAATTGGAATTTACATTTTATGATATATTTTGAAGATATTCAAGAAAGTGGAAAAGAATTAGAGTATTGAGAAAAATAATGTTTCGTTCGATTAAATTCTGCATTAAATTTGTCTAGGAAGTTCATGTAATGTACAGAAGTTAATCGAATGAAATATTATTTTTCCTTCATACATAAAATTTGAGTAACCCCAATAGTAATTTAACTACAGCTATGTTGGTTGCATATACAATTATCCCTTTTCGCCGCACGGTGTACAGTTCACAAGCTGTACATAGAGATCTATTTTACTATTAAGTTACACATCTTGTATATTATTACTGATATGTGAGGCGTTCCGTGACGGCTAATTCTTTTTTTTATTTTTACTTTGTCAAATTTTTTCAAATTTAAATTAAAAAATCAGGCATGTCAACATAAAGTTGCAGAATTGTTGCCAGCTTAAGAAAAAAAATGCATTAATTTATAGTCACTCGTTAGCTTAATACAAAAGTCCAATATTAAATATTAATTAACCATACTGATATTGTCGAATTCTGTCATATTGAATTCTAAATTATTATTTAAATTTATAAATTTCTCAAAAACCTTAAATGTATGTTTTGATGTTTGCAAGTTGCATCATAATAATAAATAAAAATTCTGAAGTTGAAAAATGATGTTATATTCTAATTGCTAAAATTATAAATTTACGATTGTATTAATCTCATTAAAGACATCGTTAAAAGTCCAAGACTAACTTAATTAGCCGTCAGTTTTTTTAAGAGTTTTAAATTGCTATCGCATAAAACACTAAATTTTACATCGGAGAGAAGTCGTTAGTATATATTCAAAAACGGATGCGTGTTACGACATAACATACTGACACGAGCAAGCCGAGAAAAGAAAAAGATAAATTAAACAAAGAGCGGAAAATGTAAAATTAGCAAAAGAAGTAATTAACCGTACGAGTATATGCAACAAGCACACAAGGAATGCTCGTTCATTCCTAATTGCTTCAAGCATTGAATCTTCGACGGCCGATTTAAAGTCTTTTTTGTAATGAAGATATAATTGGCTGTCCGGTCGGCCAAATCAAAACTAGCAAATACGATTTGATTTATTACGATGTGGAGTCATACGGAATCGTTTATGGTCTTGCGGGCAATTACGACCGAAAGCAAGTGCCGCATATTAACTAGCGACTGACGTTTCAACTCTTCGGCTTCGAACAATGTAACACATTTATGTTTTGATTGATTGCTAATTTTAAGTTCAGATATATTTAGTTTAAAATTATGGTGCATTTTATCATAATAAATAATTAAAAATTTCGTAAAATAATTTAAGATATAAAAATTCAACCATATTTCTCATTATTATTTCTGTGGCAATAGTGATCGAAAGACCTGAAAAGTCCAAAATTTCATCAATTTCAATTATTTCTCATTATTATTTCTGTGGCAATACAGTGATCGAAAGACCTGAAAAGTCCAAAATTTCATCAATTAATAAAGGGGTTGCAAACGTATTTGTTATTATATATCTTTCTTTTCTCGGATGTGTTTGATTATACTTCCGAGAAAATATATTTATTGTATCGTCCTTTCTACAAGTATATGTAAATAAAAAACTTATAATGCGACCTATATTCATTAATAAACTCCTTGAAAAAAACCATAGCTGCCGAAACATCAACTAGAAAACAGCAGGAAATAAATAAATAAATGAATAGTAACAGGCCTTTAATAGCTTAAGAACCCAATAAATCTTCTAATGAAACTTAAATTTATCAATTAATATAAAAATTATATCAATTGAACTTTTGGTACACCCTTGTATAAATCATAGTTTAAGTGATTTGTAGTATATGATGTTACCAATACAAACAAATAATTTTCAAAATGCATGAAAAATTCGAAACCATTTATTTCATTCTAATTATTACTTTAAATTTGTTTTTATTATAAATTAAATATATCCAATACTTATATAATGAAACGGATATGCAAAATACATATCCGTAACTGTAAACAAGGACAAACACCTCGTATTTTTAGCATTTACTTCTGTTCAATACATATGTTTCAGCCATCTAGGCCTCATTGGTTGAACTAGTGAAGCAATGTATATACAAATTAATACAGATCTGTTAAACAACGGATCTGTATCTGTATCTACATTTACGCTAAAATCGTCTCCAAGCCATAACCAGTTTCGTTCTATCAGGCGACACCAATTTAATCAGGGACATCTGACGGAAGAAAGCGACTAGGCCAGAAAAGGCGATCTTCCGCTCGAATAGCAAGGCTATTACAAATAAGCGGAAAAATACGTATATTGGTGCTGTCCATTAACACGCGCCAGATGGCGGTAAATATACAAAAAAGGGATATTTATCAATACGTTTTGCACGTATTACGCCGTTGTTATATAATGAAACGGATATGCAAAATACATATCCGTAACTGTAAACAAGGACAAACACCTCGTATTTTTTGCATTTACTTCTGTTCAATACATATGTTTCAGCCATCTAGGCCTCATCGGTTGAACTAGTGAAGCAATGTATATACAAATTAATACAGATCTGTTAAACAACGGATCTGTATCTGTATCTACATTTACGCTAAAAACGTCTCTTTCTGGCCTAGTCGCTTTCTTCCGTCAGATGTCACTGATTAAATTGGTGTCGCCTGATAGAACGAAACTGGTTATGGCTTGGAGACGATTTTAGCGTAAATGTAGATACAGATACAGATCCGTTGTTTAACAGATCTGTATTAATTTGTATATACATTGCTTCACTAGTTCAACCGATGAGGCCTAGATGGCTGAAACATATGTATTGAACAGAAGTAAATGCTAAAAATACGAGGTGTTTGTCCTTGTTTACAGTTACGGATATGTATTTTGCATATCCGTTTCATTATATAACAACGGCGTAATACGTGCAAAACGTATTGATAAATATCCCTTTTTTGTATATCCAATACATTAAACAACAAAGTCATCTGTAAGTATCAAGCGAGCCACAAAATTTGTATCTTAAGCAGGCCATGAACGACTGAGATAGACATATAAGTCACGTTTGAGCTAAGAGAATTGACGTGATCGATAGTCTCTTTTGTCCGTCAGATGTCATTAGATATTATCTGGTGCCACCTGATAGCACAAAATTTGCTATACCTATAAATATTGGAAAATATGAGGTTAACGTCCATGTGTACAGATACAGACGTGTATAATGCGTTCGGTCAATATAGATTTAATTTGTATTATTAGTTTTATTTAAATATAATCAAATAGATTTAGTTGCATTTATTTTATGTATTAAATCCTAGGTTTAAATTGTATATTAATTGTAAATATGAAGTGTATACAAAGGTCTTTGAGTTTCACACATGTTTAATTTTGATCATTACCTAGACCTGGCCAGGTATTATATTGATTTTTGCATTGTTTTGTGTTCTACGGCCATAAAACTATTTATTCAATACAGGCACAATCTTATTTGAAATCCGTTCATTTGCTTGTTATAAACCTTTATAATAGTTATAAAGTTTAATTGTTATATTTCATGTATTGTATTTAATGTATTCATATTTTACGAGAGGTTTAGAGATTTCGGTTTATTACATGTTTCCTGTATTCTTCGAATATTGTACGTTATCTCTAGCCCACTGCCTGTTCAAGAAGGAATTTGTGTAGAAGGGAACACTGGCTCGGAAACGGGTAGATTTATGTTTTATTGCCTAGAGTGTAGAGGAATCGAAGTTGCTGATGTTTTGAATTAAGAACTAATTAAAAGCGCGAGCTAAAAGTTGTGATATCGATGAAATAAATATCATTAAAATATCCCTTGCGAAGTATGCTTTAAAATGATATGAGACATGATATACACTGTGTCCATAAAGTATGGACACAAGCCCGTAATAACGTTATTGTGCATTATTTGACAAAATGCAAAGATATATCGATTAATGTTTTTTGTTAGCTATATTTAGATGCTACCATTTTGTTTTTTCCGTCGACCTTGATTAAGTTATGACGTCATTGATAATTTTTTAAATGTCAACCCCATTTTTTTTGTGGATTTTGAAAGCCTTTACAATTCTTTATTCGATGATGTAAAAATTTTGGTATGTTACATTAGAAAATTTTTGAGTAATCATTCGTGTCCATAAAGTATGGACACAAGCCCGTAGCAACGTTATTGTGCATTATTTGACAAAATGCAAAGATATGTCGATTAATGTTTTTTATTACCTATATTTAGATACTACCATTTTATTTTTTCCGTCTACCTTGAATAAGTTATGAGGTCATTGATATTTTTTTTAAATGTCAACCCCACTTTTTCTTTGTGGATTTTGAAAGTTTTACAATTCTTAATCGATGTTGTAAAAATGTTGGTATGTTACATTAGAAAATTTTTGAGTAAACTGTGTTGTAATTCTAAGTTTTATTTTTGACATTTTCAGTATCAAATTTATAACAAATGCTCAAAATGTTTTCCTTCATTTTGTTGACAAAATCCTAAGCGATGATAAATTCCATTTCGCACATTCTGTAATATTTCGGGAGTGATTAGTCTGGTTTCGTAGATGATGCGTTGTCGTAAAACGTCCAAATTTTCCGGTTGTGTCGCATAGACTTTTCTAATGTAACACTAACACCAAAATGTTTAAATCATCGAATAAAGAATTGTGAAAGCTTTCAAAATCCATAAAAAAAATGGGGTTGATATTTAAAAAAATTATCAATGACGTCATAACTTATTCAAGGTCGACGGAAAAAAACAAAATGGTAGCATCTAAATATAGCTAATAAAAAACATTAATCGACATATCTTTGCATTTTGTCAAGTAATGCACAATAACGTTATTACGGGCTAGTGTCCATACTTTATGGACGCATATGATTACTCAAAAATTTTCTAATGTAACATACCAAAATTTTTACATCATCGAATAAAGAATTGTAAAAGCTTTCAAAATCCACCAACAAAAATGGGGTTGACATTTAAAAAAATTCTCAATGACGTCATAACTTATTCAAGGTCGACGGAAAAAACAAAATAGTAGCATCTAAATATAGCTAATAAAAAACATTAATCGATATATCTTTGCATTTTGTCAAATAATGCACAATAACGTTATTACGGGCTTGTGTCCATACTTTATGGACACAGTGTATAAGAGAAGACGTACGTAATTAAATTAAACAACTTAAGTTAAAATGAAATATATTTGTGAGAATTGTAATTGAACATTAGATACTTGAGTTGACAGTTCACGTCTGGCAGATTTTGAAAGATTCGTTCTAGTACGATAACAAACGAAAGATTTTCTATTTGCAAATACGAATATAATAGAAAATGGTTAAGTTAAACTAATATTTTAAATTCGAGTTATATTCGAAGAAATATAATTTAAAATTGAATTAAATGTTCTTATATATACACGAAGTGTAACGACATATCAGAAATAAGAAATTCAAATTTAAAATTAGAATTTATAATTTGAATATTAATATCAAAAATATTTACATATAATCCAATAAGTTAAATATATCATATTAAAGAAAACGATGTAAACTGATCCCAAAGAGGCTTTGAAAAAAACAATTGAAGAAGAGCGTGAAAAAAAAGGCGTTTTTAATGATATCGTCGAATTTAATATTAAAATAAGAAAATTGGAAACAAACTTACAAACTTATTAAATTAAATAAGTTATTTTCTTACGAAAATTAATATAAGACATATAAGATGATTTGCTGACTAGATTAAATGTTCAAAATTTGACTGACAATATCCTAAACGGTCTTCAAATTCGCCCAAAAAATTGTGTAAAACTTCGTCCGGCATTTGTAATAATATGTTTCGTATGCGTTACTCCAACTCATTTAAATTTGCATGTCAACTTTTATAGGGCTTATTTTTGAAATAATCCCACAAGAAAAATTTAAGAGGCATTAAATCAGGACTACGAAGTGGCCATTCAATGGCACCCCTTCTCGCTATCCATCGACTAAGAAAATGGACAATGGTATCGACAGGTAATTAGTGGATTGTTTGGATCAGGATAAAGCCTAGCAATAGCTTGTACAATATTATTTCTTAATAAATCCAAATACCGAGATCCATTAAGAGTACCTTCAATGAAGAAAGGCCCAATAGCATTATTGTCTACATCCCTGCCCACACATTTATTTTCTCTGGATACTGGCGTATGCACTTGTCGCATCCAACGGTTGTCTCTAGACCAAATTCGATAGTTATGTCTATTGACTGTACCATTCAAACAAAATGTTGCTTCATCTGAGAACACAATTTTTCTAATAAAGTTTGGACTTACTACGCATCTGTTCTGCAAGTTTTAATAAAATTCTATTCTGCGATCAGAGGTCTTCAGTTAACTCGTGACAGTAGTGAAATTTATAGGGCTTCAGCTTTTCTGATTTCAGTATATTCATAACAGAACTCATTATCAAGAGTGTGGTTGATGTTTATGCATTCTCCTCAATTACTAATAACAAATCCAACTTTACATTATCATTTGTGGTCGCTTTTGGCCTTCCAGACTTAGGTTCATTTCTTACATGATTAGTTCATAAATAACGTCGTACAGTTTTCACAATCGCTGATTTTGTGAATTGATTACCTGGATTCAATTCATTGAACAGATTCAAAACTTCATTGTAAGAACGCTGTTTGTCTCCATAGCCTCGCAAAATTAACATTTCAATACGTTCTGATTCAGTCAGGAACACCATAATAGACAAAACACCACAGAGGAATAAATTAACAACAGATGATTTTGAAAAAAAAAGCTTTTGAAAATTGTACTGTACTAAAAGCAAATTACTAGACAAGTCATTTATTTGACAACTAAAAATGGCCTTGTTTCTTGATAGTTCGTCCATGGCTTAGTACAACATGTAAAGTTATTCATTAGAGCATTTAATGTTCAATAAAAATATAAATGTGAGGGTTTGAACATTTAATCTAGTCAGCAAATTATTGTTTTTTTTTTGTTGTTAAAATAAGTAAATTGTTAAAATCAGTAAAAGACTTATATTTGGAAAATTTTACCGATTTATTCATGGCTTATGATTATGATGTTTCTAATGAAAACTGATTTCCAGAAAGTAGTGTTTTTGATCTTAATAGCTAATCTTAATGTGGAGGTTTACTGTATTCAGAATTTAACAAGGCATTCAAAATTGTAAACATATACTGGCTGTTCCATTTAAAATAACAAATCGTATGTCTATTTCCGGTATAATCGGACGTAACACAGTAAATCTGATATTATTTTTAGAATCCCTGAATCTTTTTACAAAGGCATACCCAATTTTATTTAAAATGAATGAACAGTTGCAGACATGCTTAGGGGGTTCCATACTTTTTACTATCACTGTATACAGGCTGATTCTAAAAATATGCGACAAATTTTATAGGCTGATTCCTGGGGTTATTACGATCATACAAATTCATATGAATGTACGTCTTGAAGGGCTTAGTTTTAAAGTTACGGGATATTTAATAGTAAATCAAAAGTTCATACAATAAGACGTATTTATAACGATACCCGATCCGTCTCATCTCACATCATTCGACATTTGCACGTCTTCACCAACGTCATATTCATAGTGAAATGGGAAGTTTTAAAAAACGTACAGCTGATAGCTGGCACCCACATATAATTAGAACTCCACAAGTGGAAGAAATGGTGCTAAATTAAATTAAGGAACATTCTACTACAAACACAAGAATAGTTGCATCTGCCTCAGGCTACAGTTTAGAAAATATTGAATAATAAACTGTTATATCCATATCACATGCAACAGGTACAGGCACTTCTGCCAGCAGATTTTCCACCAATGGATACAACAGAAAATCGCACTAAATCCTCAGTTTCTGGCTCAAGTATTCCACATTGACGAGGCTAATTTCTCCAGACATGCTATTATTAATTTTCATAATAATCACACATGGGCCGAAGAAAACTCACACGAAACAATGGAATTCCGTCATCAACATCAATTCTCTGTTAATGTGTGGGCCAGAAATGTTGGAGATCACTTGATAGGTCCATATTTTTTTCGATGAGGTTAAATGGAGAAGTATATTAACCCTATGGAACATAAGTTTTGAGAAAAAAATCAAAGGTAAAAATCGATTAGTAGTAAAAATTTTATTAAAACGTAAAAATTGGGAAATTATTATACACCATTGCGTCATACAAAAACTAAATTTATAAAACTGATAAGGGCCCATGGTCCTCAATGGCGCGCAATTTTGTTAGAATTCTCCCCATCGTTCTCTGGCCGACGCTTATATTCACTTCTCGGATCTTCTGAAATATTCTGGCCCGTAACTGTGCTTCATTTTAGGCTTCCCAACCCTTGTCATAAACTTTCCTGCTCAGTAGTGCCCAAAATTCCTCAATGGGGCGCACGTGAGGTACGTTCTGGGGCTTGTCTTCCTTAGGTATATAATTCACGTTATGTTCAGTTACTGAGTGATTCTAACATAATGGCATGAAGCCAGATCGGGCCAAAATATTACATCATCATTTTGATGATGAGCATTAACGAAATTTATCAATTTAGATAGACATTTGCGAACATATACGTTTGTATCCACAGCTTCACCTCTAACTTTCCCAATGTAAGGTCTTGAAATTCCTGCTTGAGAAAAAGCGCACCAGACCATAATCTTGTCGGCAAATTTCGCTTTTGGTTTGAATTTTACGTTGTCAGGACAATTTGCAATATTGGACGTGTAAAAACCATCGTTACCCTATATTTCCGGATTGGATAATGTGAAATATTTATAATCGTCTAAAACAATAACTCTGTTGCCAATAAAATGTTGACGCCTTAATGTTCGGCAGCATCTGGAGATTTTCTCTAGCTGGGCTGCGGTGTATTTTGGACATTTACTTCTTTTTCGATATTCTAATCAATTTTTAGTCAAAATTCTGCCAACAGTCCTATGCGCGATTCCAAATCTACGGCATAAATTGCGCGTAGACGCTCCAACTCTGTCTTAAGCAGATTGGATGAGTCTGTTTACTTCATGTGGGGCCAAAACTGGAGATCGTCCACTTTTCGGTAGATTCATGCATGGCATACCTACTTCACATTCCTTAATTGTGTTGTAAATGGTTGACAGACCAACATTTTGGTCTCGAAAAATGTTAACAATCTCGCGCTTAGGTACTCGTCCAACTAAATTATATACAGTCCTTCGTATTTCAATCTTGTATGACATCTTTCAAAACTATTTCTGACAAATCTAACATGTCACTGTAGTAACTAACAAACGAGCATCTTCTCTAGCCCAGTGGTAACTAGTTTGGACCATTTTTGATAATAACATTCCTCGTCAAAACTTGTTCTCAAAACTTAGGTATGTTTCATACGTTACCGCCTTCTTGAAAAGGAGCTACTACTACTAAGATTACAAATCTATTTTATTCACGATGGTGTTCTAGCACGTTTCAGTTTAGTTGCTCGTTAGTTTTTTGAGGGTGCGTAGTCAAATCGGTGGATAGGACAAGGAGGACCACAACCGTAGCCTCCGGGACAGCAGCCTATACGACTCCCATTGGAAATGTTGATGAACTAAGAAATCGCATTGTTGCAGCATTTGAGACAATTCGAAATACTCCCGGTATTCTTGAACGCACTCACCAATGAATGCAACGGAGGATAGAAGCTTGCATTGCAGTTAAAGGCGGTTATTTGCAACATTTTTGTAAATTAATTTTGTTGTATTAGTACGTTTTATTATATGAACTTTTAATTTACTATTAAACATCCCGTAACTCTAAAACTAAGCCGTTTGAGACATATATTAATATGAACTTTTATGATCATAATAACCCTAGGAATCAGTCCATAAAATTTGTCGCATATATTTAGAATCAGCCTGTATATTGTAGTGGTTCTTTATATTATACAGGGTGTCCAGAAACTCTCCTGACAAACGAAGACCGGAGATTCCTCTGATAATTTTAAGACAATTAATCCCAAATTCACCTAGTCCGAAAATGCTTCCTAAGGGAGCTTAGAGTTCTTTGAAGATGGCGCCTTATATTTATTTTTTTTTTAATTCCTCCAGAACGCTTCTATTTAGAAAAACAAAAACTCCAGAGATGAATCGATTCCATCAATTGCGAATTTCTAGTACCGGTCATAGGCGTCCGTTTTGGGTAGGTCAACGGTTATTTTAAGGCATAACTTTTTTGTCTTTAACTTTTAAGCATTTGTGACACTAGATTATTAGATTTTCAGGTAGTCCAGTACTAAAACGTACTCTTACTTTAAGTCGGTAGGATACACCGTTTTCTAGAAAAATCGATTTGTAAATTTTTCGTTTTTTCTTCATTAAAGTTCAATTTTTTATTTTTTGCAATAATTAGCTCTGAACTGCCAACAGAAGTAAAACCTACGTTTTTCATTGTCAAATTGTTGTCAGTTCGCGAAGTTTATCTTTTCATTTTTTACTTTGTGTTATTCAAACACAACGATTTCAATTTAAAAAAAAAATGTTTTTTACTAATGAGGAATACGCCGATATGCATTTAGTTTATGGCGAAATGAGGTGTAACGCTCGAGCGGCGCAACGTAGATACGTTGAAAAATTTCCCAATCGTCAGCATCCCACTCACTCAACATATACAGCTCTTCATCAACGATTAAGAGAAACAGGTTCAGTGGTCCCAAAAAGTAATGAAACAGGGAGACATAATGATGTAACAGCAGAACATGAAGATGTTATTTTAATGGAAGTTGAGGAAAATCCAGAAATTAGCGTTCGAAGACTATCTGCCATGTACCCCACAATTTCAAAATCTTCCGTAGGAAATATCTTACACAAAGAAAATTTATATCCTTTTCATTTTACAAAGGTGCAAGCACTGCTAGAAGGAGATTTTCCTGCTCGCGTAGAATTCGCTAGATGGTTACAAAATCAGAAAAATCAAGATGATGATTTCTTCAGGAACATTTTGTTTGGTGACAAAGCTACATTCTCAAAAAAATGGAATTTTTAATGTACATAATGCACATTATTATTCGTACGTTGGTGACAATCCCCACGTTGTTCAAGAATTTAAGCATCAGCATAGGTTTAGCATAAACGTCTGGATAGGAGTAGTTGACGATTATCTACTTGGACCTGTGGAATTACCTGCTCGTTTAAATGGTGCTGATTACTTACATTTCCTGCAAAATATTTTACCTGATTTGTTAGATGAGGTGCGTTTAAATATTCGGCAAAACTTATGGTTTCTACAGGACGGCTGTCCGGCCCACTTTAGCAGGAATGTACGAGACTTTCTAGATAATAACTACGAAGACCATTGGATTGGAAGAGGCGGTCCAGTTGCTTGGCCAGCAAGGTCGCCGGATTTGAATCCTTGCGATTATTGTGTTTTGGGATACATAAAAGCATTTGTTTATTCCGTTCCGATACAAAATCGTGCACAACTCTGGCTAAGGATACAAGATGCTTGCAACGAATTTAGAAATAACTTTGGAATTTTTGCAAGAATTCGGCGTTCTCTAAGCAAAAGGGTAAACTTATGCATAGAGACTCTAGAGAGAGGACTCTAGGGAGAGACATAGAGAGAGGTCATCACATCGAGCAACTTTTGTAACAATCTACCTTTGATACTTGTTCCTTTTTTGTTAGTTTCGTTTCATTGTAATAAATAATTTGTTTTTAATTTATTAAATTAATTTTCATCCATGCCTTGATAGTCCAAGCCAACTTCGTCGCTAAAAATAAGTAGGTACATAATAAATTGAACTTTAATGAAGAAAAAACGAAAAATTTACAAATCGATTTTTCTAGAAAACGGTGTATCCTACCGACTTAAAGTAAGAGTACATTTTAGTACTGGAATACCTGAAAATTTAATAATCTAGTGTAACAAATGCTTAAAAGTTAAAGACAAAATAGTTATGCCTTAAAATAACCGTTGACCTACCCAAAACGGACGCCTATGACCGGTACTAGAAATTCGCAATTGATGGAATCGATTCATCTCTGGAGGATAAATAAGCATACCAGTTTTTGTTTTTCTAAATAGAAGCGTTCTGGATAAATTTAAAAAAAAATAAATACAAGGCGCCATCTTCAAAGAACTCTAGCTCTCTTAGGAAGCATTTTCGGACTAGGTGAATTTGGGTTTAATTGTCTTAAAATTATCAGAGGAATCTCCGGTCTTCGTTTGTCAGGAGAGTTTCTGGACACCCTGTATATATTCATTTAAGATTTAAAATTTCTTTTGGCTTTTATTTGCACTTTTCTGTTTGCATATTTTATATTTTGAATTCTATTTTATATTTTACAAACCTTATAAACAGCCGGTATTTTTATAACAATAAAGATCAAGGTCACAAATAAGCAACAGTATTAAATTGCGATCATTAATTAAAACATCCTCATTGTTGATCGTATCAACTTAAAAATAATGGATCGTAAAATATCGCATTTGCGTACGGATACAAAAGCCGTAGTGGCTTCATTAGAAAGACTAGACTCACGATACCGTTTCGCATAATTACTGAAATACGTCGATGACGGAAATCTTGCGTCTAAGACATCGCGTTTGCAAACAAATCAACGAGTTTGGTGGAGAGAGCACTCTTTAATTACCTACTCTCACATTATATACGCGTGTATAGCCACAGGTGCAGAACTTCAAGTTCATTAAATGCAATTACCATGCATGCCAGATGGTAAATTTACATCTATCAATCCTCTGAAAGTGTTTGACTAATTCTGCTTAGTCTTTTTCGGCTTATGCAGCTCGCGTAATTTATGTATACTTTAATATTATACAATGTGTCCAAAAAAAAAGTGCTCAGAGTTATACCTCGTGTAGATAAAACAATTTCATCGAAAAAAAAACCCAAAATGTGCTAGTCAAAAATGTTTAGTTTTTTTTTGTAATTGAAATTGAAGTTTTTTCCCCTACGCTCAGACTTCATTACGAAAATAATAGATATTTTCTCAACTAGTGTGTCAATTAAAAAAATAAAAACAGATTTAGAAAGGATAATGACCAGATTTATTGTATTGTATTGTGTTGTAGGAATATCACGTGATGAGGATCGCTGCCTTGTTCTCGTGTCCCCACACCGCATCCTTCCTTCAGTCGATATGTAGGTTTGTTCAAATGATGTTCGATGTACCTTGTTTCGTTTTACATTCTGTTATGTTAACTGTTGCCGTGTATTGCACTTTTAGATTTGTTTCTCGCTTTGGACTATTGTTATTAAGGACTGAAATGTTTGAAAATAATCATATTGCTGATATGCATTATTATTATGGCATGCACCATGGAGTGGCTCGAGTTGCTTGTCGAGCGTACATAGCAGCCTTCCCGAATAGGCAGCCAGTTCCAACATACCGGACATTTATTACAATTCACCGACTGTTCAGCGAGAACGGACTAGGAAGGAGAAATATGGGAGGACAAGGCAGAGCTGCAGCACTGCAGCTAGGGAATACAGAAGAAGATATCTTGGACGAGGTTTTCCGCAATCCATCCATTAGCCTCAGACGGTTAGCGCTTATATTTAATGTATCGAAATCTACAGTGGGTGTGATTTTAAAAGCGAATGGACTTAGGCCATTTCATTATCGAAGAGTACAGAATATTAATGAAGGAGACTATGTACAGCGTTGTATTTTTTCAACATGGATTTTGAGACAGACGAGAAGAAATCCAGAATTTTTCAACAAAATTCTTTGGACGGACGAAGCAAAATTCACACGAAATGGAATAACAAATTTTCGAAATTTACACGAATGGTCCGATGAAAACCCACACTTAGCAAGGCCTGCCACATTCCAGGAACAGTTTTCTGTCAATGTCTGGGCCGCATTGATAGGAAATTTAATAAATGGACCTATTTTTCTTCCTCAAATTTTAAATGGTGAAAGATTTTTGGAATTATTGCAAAATGAACTACCAGAGTTGCTGGACGACGTGCCATTGAATATTCGTCTAAACATGTGGCTGCAGTTGGACGGCGCTCCGGCACATAGGGCAGTAAGATTATTTCTAAATGAAAATTATCACCGATGGGTCGGACGAGGTGGCACAGTTGCGTGGCCGCCAAGGTCGTCAGACATGACTCCCCTGGATTATTTTTTTGTGGGGCACAATGAAGCAAGAGGTGTACAGCAGCCCGGTGAATACACTAGAAGAATTATAAAATAGGATAAGGAATTGTGCAGAGCGATTAAAACAAAACCCTGATATGATTCAACGTGCTACGAGACAAATAACGTTCGCTATTGCGTGTCTCGAATGTGAAGGAGGCCATTTTGAAGACATAATTAATTAATATAGTATTGATTAAAAACTATTTTTGGTTGTTTTATTCATAATCTTAATTAATCATAATCTTATGTAGTAAGTTATACTACTTTTTTTACCATACCTAATTATACGTAAATTACAATAAAAAATAAACATTTTTGACTAGCACATTTTGAGTTTTTTTTCGATGAAATTGTTTTATCTACACGAGGTATAACTCTGAGCACTTTTTTTTGGACACATTGATATATATATATATATATATATATATATATATATATATATATATATATAGATAACTAACGCAGTTTACTTTGACAAACTTTTTGAAAAAGAATGCAGTAACTAATGTAGTCAAAAATATATTTATTTATTTTATTTAACATTCCTTTGCAAGATTTTTATTTTCTGTTTCTTTATGGAATAGCTTCACACATAATTATATACAAGATCTGGCAACGGATGATTATAAATAAACGATTACATTATTTTTAATATTCATAACAAAGTTTTATGCATAAGATCTTGAACTTCCCATGTATGTTTAAAATGTTTTATAAATGACATCAGGCAAACTGTCTTCGTTTATATGCAGATATTCATCGCGTTTCCGCTGCGTCATCAAGTGAATAACTCAATATATCTTGTTGCATCATTAATTACTTTACCTACCTATACATAATCTAGCTATAAATACTGTCAATGCTGTACTGTTGATTTCAAAAATATCGCGTGCTCTTAAAATTAATTGTTGTAAGCGTGCCTTTTATTGTCAAACGCTATGACAGCTATCGCACGTGACGCTGATTTTGCTTTAGATCTCAAATTAATTGAACGTTTATATCAATATGCTGCCAAAATTAAATGAAACTTCGAAAGCTAGAATAGCAGCAAAACTTGAAAAAGGTGGTCTGTAAGTTTATCCTCCTGGTTTGAAGGATTTTTCGGAATGTGTTTGACCGAAATATATGTTTTGAATAATGTCCTAGTTTGAATTAACACTAATATATTTACAAAGTAATTATTAATAAATTAAATCGGGGAGTTCCATTAAACTTAATATAAATGTATGAATCCGGTCTAAATAGTAAAGATCGAGAAACTGGCTAATACTTTACATTCATGAAGTGAGATCGCTGAGATCTGGGTTGGAACTGAATATTGTTTTTACATATTTTTACAATAAAAGTTTTGTCCCCGCCAGTTACAAGGGAGGGAAAAAACAACTAAGAAATTATAATGAAATTGCGATGCAAATATTTTACCCTTCTTCAAGGAAAGGTATATGATGTAGTTCACCAATGTCATAAATTGATTAAAATAAAAAATATGCACATGAACTCTTAATTGTAATACTGGCAAATGAAATAAATATTAAATACAAACAATACAACTGTTACAGGTATATAATGGCAATATACCGAGTACGTACATTACAATAAACAGGAAGTGGGGTAGAGATAAAGAAAAGTGTAAGAATGCAATAAAAATGCAATTTAACCGTAATCTCTAAACCTTATCCTATAAATATGAATAGATTGTAACATTCAATATAATAAATACAATAAATTAAATATAACAATAAAACTTATGCTATTGTATAGGTTTGCATCTGCAAATGAATGAATTTACAAGAAGGTTATAACCGTATTGAATAAAGAGGTTTATGGCCGTAGGAAACAAGACAATGCATAAGCAATATAATGCCTAACCAAAATGATTAACAAATTAGTTATTTGGGAAACTCCAAAGCCTTTCTATGCACTTTACATTTGCAAATAGTATAAAATTAAAATCTATAATTTAATACTTAAAATAAATGCAACTAAATCTACTTGATTATAGGCAAATAAAACTGAAATACAAATTAAATCTATATGGACCGAATAATAAGAGTTGGTGCTTTAAACGTTAACAAGGCTACTGTTTTTATGTAAAAAAACGGTTGGAGCAACAACAAACACTATCTAGAAAAGACGGATCAGGGAGACCCAAAATTTTTACCGTGGAAAAAGATACGCAGTTACTAAATTCTTTAAGGGAATTTCCATTTTCCAACGCAAAGGAAGCCAAAAATCAAGGCAATTATTCTGCGTCTTTACACACCGTTAGCAAGCGAAAAGCTTCGAAATTAAAATACAGAGTCGCCGCTAATAAACTATTTCTTACCGATGAACAAAAACAGTCGAGAGTAATATTTTCTCTAAATTGTATGTACAGAGATATTGGTTTTTGGAATAAGGCTACCGACCAGAAAATAGTAAATTTGATGCTAAATAGATAAATGAATTGCATTATGCAGAAAAGGGCGCAAGTCAAAATAACACAATTTTAGAAAACTAGAAAAAACATTTTCTTTTTTAACGTACTAGCTTTATTACAATAAATCTCTTAATAGTGTTAAGATGTATCTGTAACTGTTATTTGAACACATTATTTTATAACGTACGTCTTCCAAAAAAAATTTTTTTGTGGTTATAGAAAAGTGACATGCGCCCTTTCTGCAAAATGAGAAATATAAACCTGGTAAACTGAACGAATTTTTATTACTTTCGTAAGCAAAACATACAAAATAACTTAAAAATGCTGGGCTAAAGTGCAGTAACCTGAAAACAATGAACTAAACTTTATTATACTTCAACATTTTCATTATTGTTACAACATGCAGTTGGCCATAATAGTATTCAATCGTAACATGGTTTGTACTCCTCTGGTATAAATGCAGCACACTTTTTGATGTGTGTCATCTTATGGTGCTTTATTGGAACTTTTTGTAGAGGGTATGCTGGAGTTGTGGGCAGATTTGCAATTACAACCCTTCCAGGTTGCTTTAACTGAAAAGTATGTTTCATGAAACTGTCGATATACTGATAAACTCGACCCGGATATTGAGAATCATACAAGAAACTTGAGAAAGTGCTGATATTAAAATGAATTTTATTTTGTCGCGGAATGTCTTTAGACTGAGTTTCTTGTGATGTACAGTCTTTTTTGTACAGTTCTGGCCACCAGTTTCTAAAATTGATTATATCTGTTGTATCAACTTCTTTCACCGCAAATTTTTTTGAATTACTACTGGTAATAATGAGTTCTGTTATTTGGTGAATCGTATAGATTCTATCATGCTTTCGTAAGTTTCTTTTTATTATGGCGAAGTCTCTATCACAAGGGAGAAACGAAAGACCTCTTACGGGAAAATAATGTATAATTTTAGAGAATCGTCTACTATCAGTTAAAAAAAGAAGCATTCAGATCAGTGTATGATTTTTATTTTGTCCCCAGCAATTGTCAGAAGACAGTCGAAGTTCCTTTACCCTCTCTGGAGTTTCTTTCAAATAATCCAATAGAAACGAACAAATTTCGTCAGCTGTTTCCTTGGCTTGTCCTTCATGGTAAATGTACAGTTTCGCTGTATTTTGTTTGACATTATGCGGTGCATACGAGTTGCGCCACAGTTTCTAGGGATTAGTAATCCCTATTAAATCCGTATACGGGTTGCGCCAAAGATACACCTCGAGGGTGGTAAATGTTCCAGGTAAAAGTAAGCCTTTAACTAGTACTTTAAGATGATGATCTGTAAATATTTTGCTTAAATATTTCTGCATATTTATAGACGATATTGATTTATCGTCAAGTTAGTTAGTTATCATGGAAGTGAATACTATGTGAGTCATATCATTCCAAACTGACAATTTCTTTTATAATTCACATCCGAACATTATAAATTTTGTAGAAATGCTTTGTAAATTTACACGTTAAAATTAATACAGCAAATAAGTTTGCGAAGAAAATTAGAACTGACATAAAAAACAAGCAAGCATATATAAAGCAAAATCGATGAAGTATATGTGCATAAGACAATTAGTAAAATAGATTTTATCAAATGCGTTTCACATAAATTTTTGCTCAGCTCTGTATAATATAATATTGATGTAGGTGTAATATACATAAATATATTTCATTATTTATGTACTTTGCAGGAATAACACACTTGGCTATATTTCACAAATTTTATTATGTTTCACAAAGTCTCCAAGTGTCTGCAACATCAATTAATATATTTCAGTTTGTTTTAATTATAATTACTGGTAATTATTTTAGAGTTTCAAAGTGTAAGAATAACATAAATAAATTATATTAAACTTTAAAAGTATGTTATATCTACTTTATTTTCACCTTGAACCCTCGAGGTGTATCTTTGGCGTAACCCGTATAATGTGGCGCAACTCGTATGCAAAATATTTAAGGACCTAGTTAACGACATTTGTTCATTGGGAGTCGGATAAAATTTTATTTCTAAGATTAATTCAGGTGCTTTGGCGCAACTCGTATGCGTCCGACATTATGAATGCAAAAACATGAAACCGTCAGATTGTTGTAAAAGACGTCTGCCAAGGGAGTCTTAGGTAGCTGCATATTTTGCATGAAATCGAAACATAATGTCAACACCTTAATTATTGATTTTCAATATTAGCATAACAGGTAAACGTAAAACATCTATAAAGTGAATATAATATCACTTTCATTGATTAGAAACTTTATCTCAATATCTGATAACATCGCGAATGAGGTTTTCGGAAAAAGTAATTATTAAAATATTTTCATAAATAAATTGGAATGTATTCCGACTCAATTCCAATTAAATCCACTTCCTGGACAATGATCTGATAAATATAATATATAAGCTCGTATAATTTGTCATCGTATCAATAAATAAAATATTTAAAAAAACTTAAATATATTGATAAAATAAACATTTTTATATTTAACTATATATTAAGATATCAAAGACTAGAAAGGTGAAAGTCTTTCCAATAAAACTTATTGTTGACAAATATTATAATTTATTTCCCATAACTTTAGCATCATTAACGTCATAATGTATTTTTGCTTCCTAATCAATTTAATTTACATATTATTTCTGTATTGCTAATTGAAGAATTTTAGCATACACTCTTTGTTGTATTATGTCTTTTAGAAGTGAATCTATTATTATTATAAAGGTTTGTTGAATTACGAAAATATTCTATTTACAACCAACTACCATGTAAAGATTTACGAAAGCAGGAATTAGAAGTTATTAAAGAATATTAGTTTGGACAGGAGTTTTTTGATGAATTTAATTTTTGCGATGATGTAATATAGAACTAAAAACAAAGGAAATAAGGCATGCGTAATAAAAAAAAATAAAGCAAAAAAACTTACGTGAATTACCTAAAACAGATAATGAAGTTGTGAAAGTTATTGGTCCTTGAGGTGAATGAGGCAAAATTACTGTTGTTTGTATTTCACTGAAGAAGTGCAGAAAATGATTTGTATGTTTACCTATACAAAACAAGATTATAATAATTTAATAGTTATTTACGAACCAAGAGCGGGAAAACATGTTTCGGGAATGAGTGGCCAGTTTAAAGCGCGAGCCGAAGGCGAGAGCTTTATGGACACGAATTCGCGAAATGTTCCACACACGAAGTTTGTACAATATTTTTGTACGAATACTTTAATAATACCTGCTGTTAAATACGTTATCATTTATGACATACTATAAATCTGTTCGTATTAATATAAAAATTTTGGGTTGGCAGTATTGATTATTTGAAGTGACATTTAATTTAAAATGTATCAAATTCAAAAGATGTAATATAAAATTAAAACCTCCTCTGCAACATCCATTTTGATGAAGAACACCCCCTGAAATTCGTGAAGCTGCCAATATTGCAATGGGTAATTTATTTCCTATAAAATCAAAAGACAGATACAAAATCATTTATGGTAAATTCGTAACTTGAGCTAGATCTAAAAATATAAAAAAATACTCAGAAAATTGTTTAATAGTTTATTTTCAAAGTTTACAATCAAATAAATCATTATGGTCTAGTTATTCTATGCTAAAATCATGCTATAATACGGATATATCTAAATATGCAAAACTCATAGCATAGTTAAAACACGCAACAAAACACCTTCAGTCTAAAAAATCAGCAGTAATAAGTGAAGAACAAATTACTAAATTTATTGTTGAAGCACCAGATTCTTTCTTCCCAGTAATGAAGGTAAAGTCATTTTTGTATATTTTAAGTTCATACAATACTATATGTACTATTTATAGGCTGTATTATTAATGGGTATTTCTAGAGCATGTCGACGTGAAGAACTTTGCAAAATGTCATTGCGAGACATATAATTTAAAACTAATTTAATTATTGTAACAATTCCCAAACAAAAACAGATAACAGCCGTACATTTGCAATCATTAAGCCAGAATGGATTTCATTAATTCAGAAATATGCAAATTCAAGACCAGACAACAAGCAACGATTCTTCTTAACATATCGCAATGGCAAGTGTGTTTCTTCACCTGCTGGTCTTAATACAATTGGTAAAATTTCAATGCAAATAGCTGAGTACCTTCAGCTTGATAGCCCAAGTAACTTCAGAGAGCGCAGGTGTTTTTGCTCAGCTCTGTATAATATAATATTGATGTAGGTGTAATATACATAAATATATTTCATTATTGATGTACTTTGCAGGAATAACATACTTGGCTATATTTCACAAATTTTATTATGTTTCACAAAGTCTCCAAGTGTCTGCAACATCAATTAATATATTTCAGTTTGTTTTAATTATAATTACTGGTAATTATTTTAGAGTTTCAAAGTGTAAGAATAACATAAATAAATTATATTAAACTTTAAAAGTAGGTATGTTATATCTACTTTATTTTCACCTTGAACCCTCGAGGTGTATCTTTGGCGTAACCCGTATAATGTGGCGCAACTCGTATGCAAAATATTTAAGGACCTAGTTAACGACATTTGTTCATTGGGAGTCGGATAAAATTTTATTTCTAAGATTAATTCAGGTGCTTTGGCGCAACTCGTATGCGTCCGACATTATGAATGCAAAAACATGAAACCGTCAGATTGTTGTAAAAGACGTCTGCCAAGGGAGTCTTAGGTAGCTGCATATTTTGCATGAAATCGAAACATAATGTCAACACCTCTTTATTATCCTTTTCTTCTATCTCACTTTTTAGTCTTGAAAAAAATTTCTTACTTCAACGTTTATGTACTACTAACTCAGCAACTGCTGTTCTTTTAGCTGTATCATTTAGATTTCTATCTTTAATTTTATTATTAAGATGTTCACAAGTAGAACAAACGTCAATCTGAGGTCGACCAAAAGACAAATTAAAATTTTCACGGAAGAAGTTCCTATAAGATGCATAACTAATATTTAACCCAACATATTTTTCTGTAAACAAGTCGAACATTATTTTTATGTTAAGTTGACTGTCTAAATATTTCACTTCTTTTCCAGAATAGTGGCTTAATTTGGTGGGAAAATGACGTCTCATACACAGCTTTACATCCTCTGATAGTGCATTGGCACTTGACTTCTGTCCACGCAGGTCTCTTGGGGTTTGACCTAGTATAGTAAGCTCCTTGACTCTTCGAATGCGTTTTTTCAGACACAGCATACAAATTTAAAAACGCCTTTTGACAAATTTGTATTCTAGAAGTACCTTTTAAAGCAAAATATTTACATGAATGGGACTTATGTTCATAATGTTGTTCCTGACGAGCACGCCGCTGCTTTATGTCGTAAACTTGAATACTGCCTTGCAAGAAAATGTCTTGCTCATCTTTTGTTTGGAATGAATAAAATCGATTAAAAATCTGTAATCTCTCTTCTTCTGTAAACTTATCAAAACATTTCTCTTTACAGCTGCAATACATAATATGCTGTACTTGTAAGAAATATAACAAAACCATTGCAATAACCTACCTGCATGCTAAACCCACTACATTTAATGGAATTTGTTTGTTTCTATAGTTCTTGTATGCACTACCTTCCACGCGTGATTTCTTGATTACATTTCTTTTGTATTTGCTAGGATCTGCTTTTCTTTTCTTCGGTTTAGAAGTAACTTCCATATTTTTGTATTTTATGTAAATTCACACTGTTAGACCCTAATTGTACTAAACTTGTTTAACTATAACCACATAGCACACAATAAATTATTATACTAACCTCATTTATTGACATACAGCTGCTGACCTATTGGGTCATTACATGCAGAAAGGGCGCTTGTCATTGACTTACGCCCGTTATGCATAAAACTTGCTATTACTGATGTCCGATATGTACATACATACTGTAAACCAGACAAAAGCCCTTTTTACGTAATACGGTAGATATACGTCGATAAAGTAAATTTTCGTTGAAAACGCAATTCATGACAAAAATGACTTGCGCCCTTTCTGCATAATGCAATTAAAATAATTTAAAGAAATCGGGACGATTTTCAGTTAATGTATAGAGTTGGATCAGTGCAAGAGGGTCTGGAGTTTGCTGGAGGATTGATGATAGATTCGACGCTACAAATTATTTGAATATTCTGGAAAATGTTGTTACCCTTCAGTAAACTTAAATTATCACGGCAATTTTGTATATCAACACGACAATTGTCCGGCGCACATCGCAAATAATGTTAAAAATTGGTTGAAGTTTTGCCTTGGCCTGTTATTAGCCCTGACCTAAGCCCAATTGAAAATATCTGGGGATTGATTGTGAAAAAGTTACACAAAAATAATTTTCAACCTAACAACAACGAAGAGCTTTGCGAAGCTATTAATAGCACTTAGCACTTGAGAAATAATAAGTAAAGAAGAAAATTTTTTGACAAATTACATCGCATCAATGAAAAAAGCATTTATTTCTTGTTCATATTTGTTTACTCCTATTGTGAAAAGAAATAGCTTTTTAAGCCAATATCAGAACATTAAAAAAAATGTCAAATTAGACACTAAGAGTTGTACTAGATTTTTTTGAAATCAATAGTACATTTGTATCAAATTTTGAATCGGAGAATTTCATAATAGCATAAACGTATATAAGGGAATACAAGGTGTGGCTATATAATAACGACAGATGCTACTACAGACGAATTACGCACCAAAGTCATGCGACCGTGCAAGTCTGTAGCGAGAACCCTTCTTTTTCGATTGCCGCCCCTCCCGTATCTGTAGACATAATAGCCTGGCCGTGGGATTCGCTTGTAAAGTTCTGTTTCTTTAAAGAAAAAAAATCAAAAATAAACTCAAACTTTAACACATTTAGAAGTTAAGGTACGATCTATCTACAGTGTTTAATCGACGCGTTTAGACGCTACGTCTAAACGTTCATATCAGACAGTGAATTTTATTTATATCTGGTCTAACTGCTGTTACAAACTGCTACAAACTGCTGTCAAAACTTGTCGCATCTAGACGCGGCGCATAGAAGTCAAATGTTTGTAAACGTAGCGTCTAAACGCGTCGTTTAAACACTGTAGATAGACCGTATTTTTAAGGCGGTTTGCTCGCTATCTAAAACTTATTTTACATGGATAAAAGAAATGATAAAGGATAGGAAGTTGAAATTTCATGTATAGCTCTAAAATGGAAAAATTAACTTAGCTAAAGCGCCATTTTTCCAAATTTGCTTATATATTTTTTTTTGTAAAAGTGATTTAAATTTAAAAACAAAGCTTTCCCTAAATGAAAAAAAAATGATCGTTGGCGAATTAAAAAAAATAATTAAAAAATTAAAAATAAATTATTAGCTTGTTAAAAACAATCGTAATTAAGAACAAATGTTTTAGTGAAACTTAATGTAGGTATGATACGGGGATTCATTGTAGGCGTGACCTAATCTCGGCGGTAAGCTACCTGTGGAAGGGTCTCGTTACGATAAATGGTACAAGTATAAACAAAACCTAGTATAGGAATCCGTATACCGTATGAACGCCCGGGAGTGATTGATCTACCACAATGTAGTAAGACGAAGACGAATAGCGAGTTTATGTGGTTAGGGTTGAGAGAGTATATTCAGTCTGTTCTACTGTCTAACTGTACGGGCGTTCCCTTTCTTTATCCAACACATTCTACATACGATCTAAGTACGAATCAAATAATCTCTCTCTAACACATTGAATATCCCTATCAGTCGCTCAAAGTGTTCAAGCAAGGCGTCCGATATATTTAATCGGAAAACAAGCTTGCGCACTATGTAGGTTATTTTGTATAATCATCGAACGCTATCGACTTGTGATCCAGTTGCTCCTTGTCATCCGTAGGTAGAGTACGTATAGTTGCTGTAGGTATAATAATAATCGTCGGGAATTCCCGCATTTTTTAAAATTGAAAATGAATGTTCTTTTATTTAATAATTAATATTTGTTACCAATAAAGGTATTTTAGTTAAATTTAATATTTTATAGGTAGTTTATTTAAGGAAACCATTTATTTATACTGGTAAACACTTTATTTATATTCTTGCAAGAATCGTTATTGTTTTGAAATTTTATGCTATTACAAAATACTTTTTATTTTAATTTTTTTCAATAAGAGTTACGGTTTTGTTTCATAATTTTATATTATTTATCTGTTTTCATTTGAATAAGAATTTTTTAAGTTCAAGCCACGAAGCTATGATGAAACTTTCTGATGAAAATTTCTGATGCTTCGCCGGTAAGAATTATTATTATGCAGTAAACAAAAACTCTGCACTTTACGGCGAATTGTATTTTATGATACTTTCAACTATATTATATCATTTTATTTAAATTTAAATGTTAAATTTAAAGTATTATGGCCGAAGAGACATAAACAAAAGTATCCGTTATTGTAGGGACGTTGACAGCCGGCATATGACTAATAGTGAGAAAAGCAACGGTGTAGTCGGATAAAATATCCAAATTCGTACATTAACCATAAATAATATACTACAAATAATTTTGCAGTTTGTTAAACAATTAGTTATTAATTTGGAATATTTATTTTGATACATCATTTATTAATAAACAGCCATAACGCTTTCTTAATTCACCACAATTAAATACGCCCTGTGGGAGTTTAACGTATGTAGCCCCTCCCACTTGCAGTTGGCCAGTCATTACTTATATATCCATCGATCGCTCGACGTTGTGCACACGGTATACATAAACACACTTAAAGAAAGTTAAAAAATTCTGTAATCTCTTGAAACCAAATGGAAACAATAGCAAAAAAATATGATTTCTTCAACAATCATTTCAAATAAAATATTGGACAACATGAAACATGTCTATCAAAGGAATGTATTCATAAATAAAAGAAAATAAAGAATAATGACAGACAAAAAAATAAGATCAACATTTCGACCTATTTACATTTTCTAACGTTAAAGGAGTAACTGTATTAAAGGCTTCTCTTAATCTTTCCCGCATGCTTTCTGGTGTAGTTGGGGGTATTCGGTAGACCAGATCTTTAACGTATCCCCATAGCAAATAATCAAGCTTAGTCAAATCTGGTGGTCTTGCAGGCCACGGAACAGGTCCTTGTCTTCCAATCCAGCGGCCTGAAAACTTTTCATTCAAAGTATGTCGAACTCGAATACTAAAATTAGCAGGCGCTCCGTCTAACTGGAACTACATTCTTAATAGTCCTAATGGTATATTTTCTAGAAGATTATCAAGATCGTCTAAAAATCTTTGAAAAATATCCCCATTGAGATGTCCATAAAAAGATGGGGTCCTATTATGCGGTCTCCAATTATGCCTCCCCAGGCATTTACACTTCACCTATGTTGCCGGTCAATTGCCCCGATTCACATTGACGTAGTAATGTAGATTATGCCTGTTCACATTACCATTATTGTGCAAAGTCGCCTCCTCGGTAAACAATATAGTATTAAAAAACCGTACATCTTCTCAAATTCAAACTAGACCCCACATTTACAGAAATTTATCCTATATCCTATATATGGATGGAAGCTTTTTCAAAATGTTTTTAACAGAAGTTTGACCTAGGTGCAGCAAATCATTAATGTCTGCTGTACTTTTATATGGGTCTTCAACAATAGTTGCAATAATGCTAAATTAATTTTCTTCATTTACTACGGGCTTCACTCTGTCATGCTTTTCATATTTAACTGCCCCAGTCCTGTCAAATCTATTCACCAATCTTTGAAATGATCTTGCATCTGGGTGCCTTCTATCAGGAAACCTTTCGCCGTACACTCGGGATGCTAGAAGACAATTCTTTAAGCATTCTTGGAAGATATAAATCATGTCAATTAATTCTTGGATCGTATACTTTATTTTTATTACAAAAAAATGGATAATATACACAAGATGTCACCGAATGTCAGAATAATTAATAACATTGTTATACTAACGAGTAGCTTTTTTCCATAGCCGCATAGGTATTCTATTAAAAAAAAATTTCTGTGGAAAGCAAAATAAATGGTTTTTCGTAAATAACTAGAAAACCGTCGAGAATTTGAATACAATTGTAGTTACAAAAAAATTCTTTGTAATGATTTTGAATTTATTTCTCCAAAAATACCAGAACTAATGGAATAAATTTTTTAGAATTGATAAAGTGCGTTAAGATGAACTGAAATGTGCAAAAAATATATCTCATTTAAAAAAATTACTTTACTATCGTCGCGCTTATATGGGCGACCTTATACACTCATAAATATTTTCCTAAAATAAAGCCTTACAAATACAATAGATTGACATATGAACGAAATTCCTAACTTCATTAGTTTAGGAGCTATAGACAGACGCGCGCTCGGTATCAGGATTAGTTTTTTCCGATGTTTAGCATAGTGATCTCGGAAACTAGCGGAGATAGAGAGACGATTAAATGGGGAAGGAATTGCAATATTTTACAAGCTCAATTTAATGAGCTTTTTGTTTTTTGGACAAAAGGCAAAAGGCTAGATATATCGCAAAAATGATTTTTTGTTGTTTTGTTCGGCGCCTATATCTTTGTTATTATTGACTTTAGAAAAAGTATGTGAAGTAGAAAGTTATAAGTAATTATGTGCCTAATTATAATTAGAGTGGACCAATCCGGAGCGATATTGGTAAATATTTCATATAAAAGCCGAAAAACTCCAATAATTTATCAATTAATATATAGATATACCTATACCAGTATATATATATACAGTGTGTATAAGCCAAATGGAATAAATTCATTATTTCGGTTACTGTACATATTTATAAAAAATCCCGAAACATGTCATATTTAATTTATAAATTAACATTCTTCAACGTGAAAATGCGATCCCTACCTTCAACCCCCTTCGAATGACAGGTACAACCCCCATTTTTTTAAATGGGAAGTATAGGCTTGTGATATATCGTTGTAAAGGTCTCTTTATTCTCTATTCAAAAATGTTCTAATTTTCATGTTTGTTGCAACAATTAAGATAGAATAAAATAAAATCATGTTGTTATCGAAATTCGCTACAATATACTCAAAAAATAAAATTCAATGCAAAATGTAAAGAAAAATTTAAAACGCCAGAAAAAAATATGAATGTCAATGAAGTAGATGCTCATTTGCGTTTATAAAGATTTAATACATACATCAAAGGCATCATTGCATTACTTACTTCCCGTTTAGGTCTTCATAATAAGAAAGTGAGTAAAAACCATACCAATGTGCTTTTTAGATGGTATCCATTAAAAATACTTTAAAAAGTTTCCGTGGCAACATTAGTTTGTTTAAAACGCCTTAGTAAATTGTTTTGTATTTAAAAGTTGTCATTTAAATTGACAGTTTGATAATTTTAGTTTGAATTTCGTAAAATACAATTCTGGGAAATGGTTAGATTAACGGAAATGCATAAAATAACAGTCATACAAATGATTGGTTACGGAGATAAAACCCGAACACAACAAGAAGTAACCCGCCTATTTCATGAGAAATTTCCTGATTTACCGCCTATAGCTCAAGGAACAATAAGTAAGATAGAGAAGCAGTTTCGAGAGTTTGGTCATGTAAGGCAGATAAAAAAACCAGCTGCCAATGCACTGAGTGATGAAATCAAAATAGATGTGATGCTTGAGTTTATGGAAAACCCACATACATCGAGTAGACATGCATCCACTACATTAAATGTTAGCCATACATCGATAGTAAACATATTAAAAGAAAATAAAATGCATCCCTATAAAATGATATCTACTCAGGAGCTTATGGAAGACGATTTTGATAGAAGAACTTATTTTTGTGAGCGAATGATGGACATGCTGGATAACAATATTATCAATTTAGAAGACGTTATGTTTTCTGATGAGTGCACTTTTTCTCTTAGCGGTCATGCTAATCGGCAAAATTGCCGCTACTGGTCTACGGAAAATCCTCACTGGATGAGGGAAGAACACACACAATACCCAGTAAAAGTTAATGTTTGGGCAGGTATTGTTGGAAACCATATCATTGGTCCCTTTTTCATTGAGGGCAATTTGAATGGCGATCGTTATTTGGCACTACTTCAAAATGATGTCATTCCAACTTTGGCAAATTTATATCCTGATCCAGGAAACCCTCAAGTTCCAATGAATACGATATGGTTTCAGCAGGATGGAGCACCACCACATTACCAACGCAACGTCCGGCAGTACTTTGATGCAATATTTCCCAATCGGTGGATAGGAAGGCGAGGATCGATAGAATGGCCAGCGCGATCACCTGATCTGACCTTACTTATTTTTTTTTATGGGGATATTTGAATATATATATATATCAATTTATATATATATATATATATATATATATATATATATATATATATATATATATATATATATACAGTAAAACAACTTGAACTACGAAAGCCTATTGATAGGGGAAGGTAGTGGGAGGTAAAATTAAATGTATCCATTTTAGTATTGTCAACTTTTTATATGACAGGAATGTCAGTGGTTATGTGAAATACTTTAGCGAACCATCAAACTTTATCCTAATGGAATACACAATTAATGAAAAAGTGCAAATTATAAAGTGGTTTTATGGAGGCCACACACTTTCATCAATTGTAAATATTTGGAGAACTACCTTCATTAATCGTCCTGTTCCATGTTTAAATACAATTCATCGAATTAAGGAAAATTTTTAAAAATACTGATGTGTCTCTCCCTCTTTACATAAAAAGCCCGCACATGATAATGCGGATCGGGATATCATGATATGCGCTACTGTTGAAGAAAATGAATACCAAACGTTAGGCAAAATTAGTGAAAGTGTCGATGTCTCCCGTGAAACTGTTAGAAAAGTATTAAAGAAGAATAAATACCGTTCGTATCATGTACAAAAAGTAAATGAAATATTTCCTGGAGATCATTATAACCGAGTCCAGTTCTGTTTGGATATAATTGAGAAATGTGGTGTGGATGAAAATTTCATTTCTAATATTCTCTTTACTGACGAATCTTCATTTATTTTACACGGTCGACATAATCCTATGTTAATAAGGTATTGGTCAAAAGACAATAAACATAAATCGTATACAGCTCATACACAATACCCACAGAAATTGAACGTTTGGATTGGAATGTTAGGGGACAATATAATTGGTCCATTTTTTATAAACGGCGTGTTAAATTCAAAAATATTTACAATAGCTGCAATATGACATTATTCCTTTTATCCAGAACATACCCAATATTGAAATAGGAAGTATTTGGTATCAGCAAGACGGATGTCCTTCACATAACAGTGCAATTGTGCGTCAATTCTTAAGAAATACCTTTGGAAATAGAATTATTTCTCTAGGCGGTACAATTAAATGGCCGGCCAGATCACCAGATTTGTGCCCTAATGATTTTTTCTTGTGGGGGTATCTAAAGTCAAAAATTTACGGTTTCGAACATCAACGGTCAAATAATTTAGATGAACTACGTCAAAAAATAAGAAATTTCTTAGAATCGATTACGCCCGATCTTTTGTCAAGAACTTGTCCTTCTGGGTATACACTATATTAATAATAAAACACACTAAATAACACCAACAGTATTTATTTCACAATATTGACATAACAATATTTATTTTATATTTATAACTACTATCGACTTGGCCCCGCTCACTTCTTCAATGAATGTCTGAATTTTTTCCGAGCGGTGTATACAGTCCTGCTTGCGCGTCCAGAATATTACGGTCTCTGTATGGCGTTTTCCGGGCCCTCGAACATGTTGACACGTACGGCGGGTAACGTAATCGCCATATTAACGCCTAACGTAATTGCTAGAGAACGGACACGCTTACCACATGACGCAAAGCCCAGTGCAGTACTGGCGAAAGGCTGTATTTCTAAAATATTTAATTTTATTTATATAATTGGAAAACATACGGGTGGTGATTTATCAATTTAAAATTACGAAATACATATTTATTAATTAATTTTATTTATATAATTGGAAAACAAACGGGTGGTGATCTATAAAATTACGAAATACATATGTATTTGTTGAAAAATTGTATTTTTAAAGTTTTTAATTTTATTTCTATAATTGGAACATTTTTATTTGTTCATTTTGTCGTTCAAGTTGAGTAAAGGAGTATTAATATTGACTAGCAATAGTTTCTCAATGTTTTCTTCTGTCAATTTTGTTCTCTTTGAATTAATACATCCTTATAAATAGAAAACGTCCTTTCTACATCGCAACTGGTTATAGGTGCATACTGGAAATATTCTTTTATTTCTTCATATTTAGCCGTTAGATTTTGTGGAATTGTCTCCATACATAATTGCTGCAATGTAATTAAATCTGGATTTCTATTAAGAATTGCTTCAAACTTTTACCGAAGGCCACATCCGAAGTCACTTGGAATACTTTTCAAATTTAACAGCCACATCTAATGTGGTTAATCCGTCATTTCATTTGAGATTTCGATTTTCAAAATAAGTGATTAGTTTTGGCAATTTTCCAAAGTGTTCGTGAAGAAAGTACAACTGATTTTTTAAATTTGGGATTTGTGTGAGCTCCTTGCACTCACCAATACTTCTAGCATCCTCCTTTAGCAGTGTTACGCAATGTTTTAGACTATCGAAATTCTCAGCATAATAACTAGTAGCTTCCAGCCATGTTCCCCATCTAGTTATTACTGGAGTGGGAGGCAGTGACAGAGATGGAAATTTTTCCCTGAAAAGAGCTACTCTCAATGGTGCTTTTTTGAAAACTTTTTTAAAAGCTGATACAAGTCTAGCAACTTCCGGAAAAGTGTCTCTGATATATTCACAGATTCTGTGGAGAGCATGTGCTACACAAGTAATATGCAGCATATTAGGATATATTTTCTTTAATAGTCTGCCTGTTTTTAACATATACGCAGCACTATCACTGACAAATAAAAGTATTTTTTCTTTGTACGTGGCGTCCGAATGAAGCATTTTTTGCATATTCTCCTTAATGGTTTCAGCAACTGTTTCCGCATCAACTCTATTTATAACACTTGTTGCTATTACATATGAGTTATAGGGAATAGTTGGATGTAGTACACCAGCTACAACATTTACCACACAGCGTCCTAACGTATCCACCGTTTCGTCGGCGCTTATCCATATGTATTGATTTAAAAGATGGCTTCTAATGCGTTCTACTGTTCTCATATAGCACCTAGAAACATAATATTTGCGTAAAGTTGATTCATCAGGAACATTTCGACCAGTATATTTTTTCAGAAATATTTTTAAAGTGGGATTGCTAAGTTTATTTAATGTAATATTAGCTGCCATAAAAGTTTCACAGAGTTCTTCGTTAAAATTGTCAGATTCCAACGGGTTCAATTTTTTTTCGTGCTTTAACGATCCTACGTGACGTTTTACGGTTGATTTATTGCAATTTTTCAATAACGTTTCACACAATTCACAATAAATTTCGGAATCACTGGCAATGTACATACAGTCAGTATGGCCCTCAATCCAACTCGCAATTGTTTCACGATGCCATTCTCGACGCTCTTCCATTGTCTGAAAAAGTAAGAATATTCTAGATCCAAATAAATGAAATTTAATAACGAAATTTTATGCACACTTACGTGAAAATAATTAGAAGATGTTGCTTAAATGAAAAGAAAAGGAATGTACGTGCTATTTCTCTTACGAAATACGATAAACTTATTTATTTTATCTACGTACACGACACCACTGAAAACACTATATTCTCCGAATACAATAGCTGGGTTGTCCATTGTTATCGCTGCGAGACCAGGTGTCCGAGTAAGTCAAACAAATACTTCATTGAATTACGCCGGGATGTACTGAGCGACGTTATACACAATTCCAATTGCCGATTGCGTTTTATGGAAATTGCATCCGTTCTCTGGTAATTGCGATAACTCACATGTACATTACGACATTACACAGCTTGTTACGTATTATTGTATTACTGTTATTACTGTATTCGATTTCTAATTTCATTATTCATTTAAATCCACTCCTGGAATTCCGATCCCTATTTATTACATGGAACAGATGAAACTTAACTTTTAAGAGAACCAATATAAAATGAACTGACACACTAAGTAGTTAAACACCACATTCAACTTAAGTTTTTAGATAAACAATCAGTAGATATTAATAATAAAAAGAAAAATCATTTTTCTTAAATTATATGCTTCTTAAGTAAATACATGACCAGTTACAGGTAGGGCTATGTTAATAGTAGGTATAGGAGACATTTCTCCCATTTTATGTAGAAGTTGTGCTGTTCTCTGTATAAGTATGAGTCGTGTATTCTTCGTCTTCTCAAGCCGCTGAAATATATTTGTCAAGTTACTAGATGAACCATTTATATATATATGATTGTTTCAGCCTTTACTTGATGAAATTCCATTATAACTATTATCAGGATAAAATAAAACAAATTTTAATCAATTTCACTTTTTAATTTACACCGTAACGATCGTGTCGCTCCAACCTGAGCTTCATCAGACATATAACTAACTTTTGTACAAATTTTAACACAAATGTACCGTAACAAACACATGTTTTGTTTAGAATAGTTGAAGGAATGGGTACTTTTTATTACTAAAGTGTCTATGCACAAAACTTTCACTACGGCTTATACAATACTGTTCTTAAGTGATAAAACTGAGGGTCTACATTATGTTACAGGGAGGTAAAGAAGTTCTATGGAAAAATACAATATATGACTGTCTGAATATCAAATAAATAAATTTAGTAAGGGTGAATTATTAGTTTCTAATTGATCATTGAGGATCTTGTCGGTTTTCTTTAATTTGTTAATTTCAAGTGACTAATAAATTAAGTTTTTTGCCCTTATTTTCTACGTCTAATATTTTAAAATTGAAAATATTACACGTAGAAATTAAGGGCAAAAAACTTAATTTATTAGTCACTTGAAATTAACAAATTAAAGAAAACCGACAAGATCCTCTATGATCAATTAGAAACTAATAATTCACCCTTACTCAATTTATTTATTTGATATTCAGACAGTCATATATTGTATTTTTCCTGTAACATAATGTACACCCTCAGTTTTATCACTTAAGAACAGTATTGTATAAACCGTACTGAAAGTTTTGTGCATAGATATTTTAGTAATAAAAAGTACCCATTCCTTCAACTATTCAAAACAAAACATTTTTGTGTTTGTTACGGTACATTTGTGTTAAAATTTGTACATAAGTTAGTTATATGTCTAATGAAGCTCAGGTTGGAGCGAAACGATCGTTACGGTGTAAATTAAAAAGTGAAATTCATTAAAATTTGTTTTATTTTATCCTGATAAAACCATTTATTTTAAAAACTTAAGTTGGTTGTGGTATTTAACGCTGTTTGCACGTAAACGCAAACACACGTAGTTAAAGGGGCGTTGTACAGAAATCTTAAATTTTTCCTAAGGTGTGACTGCAATGTGATATTAACGATAAAACCAACGGTAAAAAGAGAGACACTACAATGTACAGACAATCGTAAGCAATATTCTTTACGAAAGAGTAGAAGCGCCATTTTTAATATTAAGTCGGCAGATTTATGATAAAGTGCCGTTTCAAAAGGATCCCTAATATCATAGTAGAAATAATATCCGAACTGGATGCATCGAAAATAAAAAATCTGTATTTTAGTTTTGCTTCATCAATATAAGTATTGATATATATATAGACAAAGAAAAAATGCAACATGTTTTCCAATAAATTTTAAACAATCTTGTAAAGAAAGAAAGAAACTAAATGTCAATAATTGTCATTTGCATTCTTATTAAACGCGATGTGTATGTATCTATTCATTGTTTTCGTAGCACACTACTAGAGCAGTTCGAAATTTAAAAGAAAAAAAACGGCCATAATTTGCTTATTTATAAAAATAACTATGTCAAGTGGTAACATCATTTGAATCGTCGAAAGAAGGCCTTTTTTATAAAGTCATGGCCGACTATGGTTTCCATTAAAAAAACACAAGTTTGTGTCATAACTCAAAAATTATAGCTTAAATGAAAAATTTGGTTATACGGTATTATTAGTAGAGTGGACCCATCCGTAGCGATATTGGTAAATATTTCATATAAAAGCCGAAAAACGCCAATAATTTATCAATTTATATATATACAGTATAACAACTTGAACTACGAAAGCCTATTGATAGGAGAGGGTGGTGGGAGGTAAAATTAAATGTATTCATTTTGCTTATTTACCTACTTATAATATGTTTTTTAATATAAACGTGTAGAGTTTGTTAAATTAAGTTTATATTATGGGAAAACTGAAATTGTTTTGCATACTAATTGAAACTAAAGAACCGTCAAATAAAAAATAAGTCCAACAAAATAAAATTTATTATCATAATACAACTTTAATAAACAATACTTTTAATTAATTACGTGTTCGAATCGTGCACCTTGAATTTCTAAACAATACGCTACCCGATCATAAAAACCACGTCTAACATTTGCCAGCAGAATAAATACGAACCGAGGATAAATGTTCCGTCACCAAAAAACTATGTCCTTAAATTTGTCCCTATTTCATCGGTAGATGTGGAACGATCGTTTTTAACTGAAATAAAAGTGCGCGTTATTTTGAAAAATGTTCGAGTTACACCTACGCGTATTCGTAAATACGTCTATAAACAACTTTACAATATGATAGCTGTTCATGTATTCATGTACTACATACACATAGTCCCAAGCCTCTGTGAGCCGACCGAGAATGCCGGTCTTTAGTGATTACCAAACATACAGTGCTGCAGAACCTATTATTATTCCGCTGTGTCTTCTACATATTATTTTGAACTCTTTTACTTATTGTGTTGCCGTTTCGTATGCTTCGCAGCTCTTTTCGGAACTAGTGGACGCAGAAAATGCTTTTCTGTTTTTATAATGTTAAATTATCCATTATTTATTCATAATATTATTACATACTTTCTTTGGCTGTATTATACCATAGCAATAACATATTTATATTTCGAAATTTTATTAATAAAAATGGAAGTTATCTATGTGTTAATTTTTATTTACATTGAAAATACAATACAGTAGTAAATACAAAACATTTAGTCGGATTGATGAAAACTAATTGGAATTGCAAAAATTAATAGATATGGTACTAATTTACTAAACATAATTTGAAATTTTATTGAAATTTATTTATTTTAATGCATTTATTCATTATAATTGAATATTTACAGATTTTTCTAATGTGAGAATTTGGCGATAATGTTTAATGTGATGTTATGTTCAAGGAGTGACGTGCAAGCATTGCTTAAAAAATTCAGATATAAATTGGAATTCATGATGTTCTCGCTCCGTCCCTGACACTGACGTCACGTACCCCTGCCTGGCGATCCCTAGTCATAAATAATTAAATAAAATAAAAAGAATATATTTTTTCTGTTTAGAGCAAAATTATTGTTTTGTGTTTTTTTTTGGAAGTCAATTTCTTTTCCAAATTTTTTTATTATTAACCTTGTTTTAAAACTGTATATTAAATGTATATAGGTACATTTAGGTTTTAGTAAACTTTTCATTTTTAATTCAAGCAATGCAGACACGTTTATTTATAAGCTAACCCGTGCAAGAGTTCGGACGTTAATAGCCCCCAAGTGTTTGTTGAACTTTCAAGAGATGAAGTGTGCCGTACAACACCAGCTACTGTTTCGGTTTTGTTGTTTTGTTTTAGTGCCCTTGTATTCCGGTGCTTTTAAAAAAAGAACTTGAAACCTGACACCCTCTCTAAACGGTGCGAGACAACAAACACTGATTATTTTTTTCGTCTAAATGCACGCGGACTCTTTTTCAATATGTAGGTATGCGACGTTCAATGTTAAATATTTCAGGTTTTTAAGAGATTATAATGCCACACGAAATGCAATGATATAAATAAATTACACTGTTAATTATTTAATCTGTAATACAATTTTCGATTAACATTATTTCAGAATTTAAACGGAATAAAAATTAAAAAGGTAAAAAAGGTACAGATTCAATAGCCTTGGGGACTTCTCGTATTTCAATGTTCATATTTTAATTTTTCGCAATTTCTTCTTTTTTTAGTTTGTCAAGTTTTAATGACAGTTTTAATGATTTATCGTCCCCAAAATATTCGTAGAGAGAGAACTGGAGTATTGAGCAATCGTTTTATACTTTAGTCAAAGTAATAGAACTTTACACTTATTATAATTTTTGGACTTATTTTTAAATTTTTGCCATGCAGGAGAACGTCAAATATATAACACGTTTCCTATAAAGTCAAATAACACTAGCTTATAAATTTAAGTTTGTTCGCTGGGGTTTGAATTTCAATAGGTGATAATTAAAGCTGGGAATTATATGCTCACGGTAATTACATTATATGCGCATATATGTTTCCAAAATTGGATGAAAATATGCAAAACTTTTATTAAAATATGCAAAAATATGTAATATTTAAGTGATAGATACACAACTAAATTATTGCAAGAACAAATTGCATATCGATGTGCGACAATTCACATCAAGCTTTGATACAAAATAATACAAATCTGTATAAAAACAAATTTGTATCTGTACATGCATGGACACACAGTACGTATTTACCAGCGTTTGCTTCAACCACCAGACGCATGCGTTTCTGTGTAACCACTTCGTCAATGATGGGTTTACGAAGCCAACGACTGTAGGTACAATTGCGGTCATGTAGCAAATTTTGTCCTATCAGATGACATCAGATAACCTCATGCATTGTTTTTATACAGATTTGTATTATTTTGTATCAAAGCTTGATGTGAATTGTCGCATCGACATGCAATTTGTTCTTGCTATACTACGCCACCTGGCGACGAGTTAATGGACTCATAGTAATATGCGTATTTTTCTTTTCCTGTAATAGCTTAGCTATTCGAGAAGAAACACTTTGCACCGGCGTGGTCGGTTTTGTCCGTCAGATGGCATGAGGTTATCTGATGTCATCTGATAGGACAAAATTTGCTACATGACCGCAAGTGTACCTTGTGTGGCTACAGTCGTTTGTCTTCGTAAACCCATCATTGACAAAGTGGTTACACAGAAACGCATGCGTCTGGTGGTTGAAGCAAACGCTGGTAAATACGTACTGTGTGTCCATGCATGTACAGATACAAATTTGTTTTTATACAGATTTGTATTATTTTGGAACTAAATTATTGTCAAAATATTAAATAATGTTAATACAAAATTAGAGATACCACAAATATGTACTATTTCAATATTTAATTCGAAATTTTACAAAATACATGTATAATAATAACAAGAATAAGTAAGCTAAACAATGTAAATCTTTGTATTTATATTTACCTTTGTATAGTATTGTAAACATTTACAATTAAATGCTTTTCTAAATTCTCAACTAAAAATGATCTGCTGAAAAGCTTCGCTTAACGTCAACTGATGTAATTGGCGATAATTGTTGAAATTATCTCAATAGTTTTATCGTAGTTTCCTTGCAAGATATTAGATATTCTACTAAGCTGATTAAAGCCCTCGTTTTTTCCTAGAACTTGTGTTAATTTAATTTTGAACCGCTCTCCTATGGCACCTCTCACATTATAAATTTTATTCTTGAAACTTTGAATCAATTCTATCGATTCACTCAGTTCAACACATTGAGTTTCAAGTTTTCGAAGTGTTTCACTAATAAAACCATAGTTTGCTTTAATAAAAGCTTAACTCTTTGCGTATTTGCGGTTTATTTAGTATATCATTGCAATCTGCAATTGCTATCGAGTCGTTTGAGAAAGACAGAATAAATTTTCTTATATGTTCAAAGGTATTTGCATAAAATATAGCGACATCATGTCACGTTCCCTATCTTGTTATTATGCGTTGTGGTGGCAGTACAAGACCAGGTAACTTATCTTTATGCTCCCTTTCTAACCCTCAGCAGTGCTTTAATAAATACTTTTATTGTCAAATTGATCAACGAATTAATATCTGGAAATTTGTAACGTATTTCTTCTGCTACTCTGTTAACAGCATGGGCCAAGCATGTTACTTCGAACGGCATACGGCAAAAAAACCTCGTTAAACTATTGTTTATAAATCTTGTTATAGCTAAGTTATTTGTTTTCTCCAATTCTTCTGTACCGATTAAAAAGAATTGGCTAGCGCAATTTTCATTTAAAATTCCCATCAATATGTTGGCAATGTAGCGTCCACAACTGTCTGTTGTCTCATCGACTACGAAATAAATGTAATTTTCACCTATCGTTTCCTTAATTTTCATCATAGTTTCCTCAAACAATATATTAATATTAATATACATTTTTCTTATAGTTGGGCTGTAGTAGGAACTGACAGTTTCGTATATTTCTCTAAAAAAATTTAAACGTTGAATTAGCTTTGAAAGTGGAATGTTTGCACTTAAGAAGGCATTACACAAGTCATAATGGAAACTATTCTGTTCTATATTTTTACTTGTCGAAGTAAACGATTGGTTCAGAGTAGCTTGCGATGCATTTTTAAATCTTGTGATATTTCATTTATACAAATCAGTTCCTACGTGCTGCGTTAATTGAAATTTTTTGTCGCATCGAATCTACAATTATTAATTGCAGGTATTAGAATATTAAATTAAACGTAAACAGCTTACAATTAAGCTTACAATTTTACTGCAATACTTACAAAACACTCTGCCATTATCTACACAAAATTCAGATCGACACATGTGAATATGACTTCGACATATCAAAAATAACAAGGTAAAATTCTATAGGTCAACCTCAATGCTCATAGAATCACTGGAACTTCCCCGACTTGATAAACACAAATCTGGGTATTCCCGCTGTACGGAAATGCTCATGCAGACTGTTAGTATAATTTTGATATACCTATTATGAATAAATGGTTTTATATATTTTTTTACTGTGCACTGAAGAAATAAATTATAAAATGTGAACAAATATGCAATTTTATATGAAATAATAATAATAAATATGCTCAAATCAGTATTTATATGAAAGATATGCAAAACAAAAGTAGTCGCAAATGCTTTCTTTTGAAGAATTTTGGTTAACGTATAAATAAAAAATATTCATTTTCAGGCAATCCCAGCTTTAGTGATAATGACTAAATATGTTGTTGTGATTTCAAACGTCATTTAGATTTTTTCCTGCCACATCCAGATACAACAAAAATTACGAAGTAAGAAAACATCGCTTTTTACAAACTAACTTTTATGTAATTAAAGTGTCTTCCAATAAAAAGTCCCATTTTAATTTATAAAGAAACATTTATTTATTCTAACTAGTGCAAAAATATTTACTTAAATTCAGAATACAAACTCTGTAATTGCTTGTGTAAAATGATATCCAATCCACATACTAGACTCTGTCGGCAAAAGATCATTATCACGAGCCGCGCCTGGATCTTAACAATGAAAATCTAAATTAAAGCCTTTGTTCACTAAAGCATTTTATGATACATAGGTACATATTTAGGACTGTGAGCCTATTATACATATTTAATTAACAATGTGATTTATATTAAGGGTGTATTGAAATCGTTCAATAATAACCCTAGGCAATAAATAGACGGTCTGATGTATAAAGCAATAAATACATTTGGAAAAAGATGACGATTATTAGTAATTCCAGGTAATAAATAGATTTGCGGATGTACAGAATTCTTAGAGCTTAAAGAAAGTTTTTACAACTTGTATTGCTAATAAACATATATTATACAGTGGTTTAAATTCGAAGATGAACGTTCAATATTTATAAAATTAGAAATGTTAATGTTTGAACTCTATATCCTTAATTTACTTATATTTAACAATAAAAAATATTCGAAATTAAAATATTACGAAAGGATATTAAATGTATCCTCAACATATACATTTGCCTAACCCTGTATATAAATAGATAAATTTACAAAACCTTTGAAAAGAGTTTAATATATCGTATACAAAATTTCATTACGTCAGTAATCAAAAATTTAATAATTAAACGAAACAAGAAAAAATAAAACTGCGTTTCATTTTCATGCATATATACGAGTGTGGATCAATAAATACCCGTGTTAGGAAAGAAGACGCAAGTTTTTCACAAATTTTTTATTTATTTTTCAACGTAATCACCTTTTAGTACAATACACTTTTCCCAACGTTTCTGCCATTTCTTTAACCCCTCCAAAAAATACGATTTGTCAAACTCTGCAAAATACGCTTCTGTCTCGACGATAACCTCCTCGTTTGAGCTGAATCTTTTTCCCCCGAGCCACGTTTTCATGTTGGGGAACAGAAAGAAGTCGCAGGGAGCCAAGTCAGGCGAGTACGGTGGGTGCGGCAGCAATTCGTAGTGCAGTTCATGCAACTTTGCCGCGACAATTCTGGATGAATGTGCTGGTGCATTATCGTGGTGAAACAGCACTTTTTTCTTAGCCAAATGGGGCCGTGTCTCCTTCAATTTTATATCGAAGAGGTCCAATAATTCACTGTAGTACTGCCCCGTGACCGTTCTTCCTTTCTGCAAAAAGTCCATGAGGATTATTCCGTTGGAATCCCAAAAAATCGTGGCCATGACCTTTCCGGCCGATGGGACCGTCTTTGCCTTCTTCGGAGCAGATTCATCCCGAAAAATCCATTGTTTTGACTGTCGCTTGGACTCTGGCGTACAATAATGGATCCAGGTTTCATCAACGGTGACGACTCGACGCAAAAACTCCTGCGAATTTCTCTTAAAGAGGTCCAAACACTGCTTCGACATTGACAACCGTATCCGCTTGTTGTCCACCGTAAGCAATCGCAGCACCCATCGGGCCGACACCTTTCTCACCGATAACTTATCATGTAAAATATTAATTGCCGTTCCATACGACACGCCTACGGCCTCTGCTACTTCGCGCACTTTCGTTCGGCGATCAGCGAGAATCATGTCGTGGACCTTTTCAACGATTTCCTCGGTAACCACGTCTGCCGGGCGGCCTGGGCGCTCCTCATCAAAAACAGATGTACGACCACGTTTAAATTCGTTGAACCAATATCTTACGGTTGTCATAGATGGTGAAGGGTCCCCGTAGACAGCATCCAACTTCGCTTTTGTTTCTTCGCATGTTTTTCCATCCAAAAATAAAAAGCGAATTACGGATCGATATTGCTCTTTTTCCATTTTATCGAGAAACACGAAACACGTGTGATACAACTGGCTGCCAAATAAAAACTAACCTATGAATCAGTCTGAAATTTATTATGGTGTTGTCTGACAGATGGTAGTACACGACGGTAATGCCAACTTCCCTCAGCAGCGCCACCTGTCTTCAAACACGGGTACTTACTGATCTTCCCTCGTATATATATATATATATGATTTTTCTCATTTCTATATATATACTCGTAGTACATGCCTTCTAGTAAAATTAACATCATATTTTGTCTATTGCCCATAATTAATTACTGCCAAAGATGAATGTTTCTGTAAATATAATTAATTAATTTTAAATTTTCAATTAAATAAATATTGTATATACACATCAACAGCCGCACACAAATTCAACCTTCAAAATGAAATCAAAAAAATTCACGTCAAATTATAGTTGATAAATAGACGTCTCAACCTTGGAATACTGACTATGTTAATAAAAAGTTTCCAACAATTAAATAAATACGTGCGGATATGCGGAAAAACTTTTATTTGAGAATTCGTCTTTTTTACTTCACATTTATTATTAATTTTAAATAGTAGCTATTAATATATTAAGAACACACTTTTATTTTTAAGATAATAAAAAACTGTTTTTGAAATTCAGCAATCTTTTTGAGAAAAATTAAAAAAATGTTTTTGTTAATATTTCGAATTCGCTTTTATTATTTTTTCGCTAGGGCATAATAAAATTACTAAAGGAGTATTTATCATACAACGAATTGTATAACAAAAATTAAATTTTGTTTTGATAAACAATACGGTATGTACTAATTTAATTATATTTTCATGCATATTAAATCTATTATTTTTACGTATATGTGACACAATATATCTTTATGGAACTTACATATTGCTCAAAATTTTTCAAAGAATTTTTGATTCTGCAAGGATATAAAAATAGACACTATATGTCTCTAGTGTTTTATTTAATTAACGGCAAAATAGTAGAATCTTATAAAGATTATTTATGGCAGATTGTAAAAGTTGAATTGTGTGTTGTGAATTTGAATTGGTAATTGGAAGAAGAAAAAAAAAGGAGGTGGAGCGTGAGGGGTGGAAAGAAATCATATGTCCTAACTTAAGTATATTGATTTACTTAAATTTTAAATGTCAAATGCAGTGGCGGCTCGGGGTGGTTCACATAGGGAGTGCATAATTTCAAAATTAAAAAGTGTAATACAAAAACGCTTACCCAATCCTTATAAATTTCACCGACGTACTGTTCCAGACAGGTACTGCTCATTGTAGAGTTTGTTTTGAGGGAATAGTCAATATTACACTACACAGTTTAATTACATCTGATGATAAACGAAGACCATTTTACGTGTCTTTGACTTGCAGAACAGTTCTATCACTTTTTCATTAAAGTTTGGGAAATCATTTATACATTCTTTTTCACAAGATAACATAGTAATGGCATTTAATCTCTCTTCTTTCATTGTATTTCTCAGGAAAGTTTTTATTCTCTTCAGCCGTGAAAACTGGCGTTCCGCTTCGGACGTTGTCATTGGGATTGTAATGACAATTTTTAAAAGCGTAACAACTTCATTAAAGGTGTCGCTTAATTCATCCAGCTGAAGACCTAGCAGACCTACAGCACCGACTTCTATATTTTGCCTAAATTCTTCTCTAGAATATAGAACGCTTAATTCAGTTCGTAGTCTGCTTTCATTGAGGCATGGATAAAATTTTACTGCTTCTTTAAGGTAATCTTCCGGATTTTTTTTTTAAAAGAGGAGAACTGTTTAAAAGAAATTAAGTTTGCTAATATTAAGTGCCCTGTATACCGAAATCTAGTTTTTATTTCTAGCAAAATAATATCACACACTTCAATAGTTTCCCTCCTTCTTTGGCTACCATCAGTTACTCTTCGCCGCTTTGATGGTCGAGGAGTCAGTTCTGGATCATTTTGTTTAACCAACTGATTATCTGTGTCAGCGATTTCGGTTCGAATTTTTCCAATAGCGCGTTCAAAATTATCTAAATTATTCTTAATTTTTAATGCATCTGTATTGACATTTTGTAATTGATGTTAAACAATATGTCCACATGTTGCATAATTTTATGAAAAAAAGTTAACCAATAGATAAAATTTCCTCCTCTAAAATTCGCAAATTGGCACTAGCTTGATGAATGGTAGTTTGTAAACTAGCTTCTCTCTCGATTTGTTCTAGAGCTTCAATTATTTCTTCTCGGTGCTCATATATTGTATTCACTGTCCTAGAATTGAAGTTCCATCTTATTTTTGAAGAACGAGGTAAGCTTTTTATCTGAAGGAATTCTTCCAATCTTGCAGCTCGTTGTGGTGAAGTGGAGAAAAATGTACATAATCCCGTCAGATTGGCAAAAAAAATTCTGCGATGTAGCATGTGACATAATTAGATTTGTCTGATGTGCATAACAATGTACAAAATTAGCCCTTGGATACTGGTCTTGGACATGTCTTTGCACGCCGTTAATAGCACCGCTCATGACTGCTGGCCCATCATAGCTCTGTGTAATCAGTTTTTCTGGGTCATCAACAAGCAAACTAATTTCGTTAAGGATGGAGGCAGATAAAGAATTAGCATCATGTCCACTAGGCAGAAGAAATTTCCAAAATTTTTCGACCGGTCTCGCGTTCACAATATATCTTAAAACAACCACCAACTGAAACTGATTGGACACATCTGTGGTTTCATCAGCTATCACAGATATCAAGTCGGTTGCTTTAATTTCACTGGAAACTTGTTCATGATACATGTTCAACATTGCATCAAGCAGCTCATTCTGCATCGTTTTTGATAGTCCCTTAAAAACTGGTGCTGCTTCGATGTGATCCCTGAGCGATTTATCCAATTCTGCCGTAAAATTTATCAATTCCCGAAAAATGCCCTTGTTATTCGACGTTTGCTGTTCATCATGACCCCGAAGTGCCAGTTCAAACGCGCCACAAGATCTAATGCAATTTATTATTAAATTTAACACATGCCTATTTTTTGTTACCTTTTCATTGTGTTGTTGAATTGCTTTTCTATATGATGAATCTAACACATTCTGAATGTTATCTTTTCCTAACATTCTTAGACTAAATATATTTTTCAAATGCCCTTCGGAATTTTCATGTTTAATAATTTTAGCACTAAGATGAATTAAGTCTCTTATTCCGTTCTTTGACCAAGACGGTTCACCACCAAACAAAAGACACGGAAAACAAAAAGTATTTTTAATTTCACACCCACAAATCCAGTCATTTTTCTGATAAATATTCATTTTGAATTTTCTTATAACGTGTTTACCTTTAACAGATTGTTTATTTTATAAACATAATTGAGGCATCGGCCGTTTAAGATTTTTTACTGCAATTTTTTCATTATACGTTAACCGCGAAAACGGGTTGTTCTGTAAAAAAGATACCGTATTCATTGTAACAACGTCCGAGAGCAGTCTGGTTCAGTTGCACCAACGGTATTATACGACATTGAAGTACGGCAAAATACAGTTCTCCCCACCATCAATGTAATGTTAATGCCTTAACAGAGCAAGAGTCGGGCTTTGCTCAGTATATCTGTGACGACGATCGGTATATGTACGTTGTTAGCGTGCCACGTTCCTCGTCAATAACTATGAATACATAATATATATAATCAATAAATAGTTTCACAGTTAGTCGCCGCTTGGTTTGTTTTGTTTCATAATTCCAGGGGGTGCAATTGCTCACTTGCTCTCATTAAAGAGCCGCCACTGGTCAAATGTTGTCTTTCGAAAATTGTCAGAATCTGATATAAAAAATAGTATGATATAAAAATAGTGAATTTTAAAATGGTTTAATTAGTCGATAGACAATGGAAGCACTCTATTCAAGATTGTTTAGGAAACTTTCGAGATGAATTTTCATACTTTATCTTATTATAGTACTTTTCAGAATACTCTATAGAATTGTTCCAGTATTTTGACAAACGCCGAGTGTTGGACGACAAGAAGGTAGTAAACGACTAAAAGTTCGGACAGAAGAAGTGGTTAATAATGTTAGACAAATAATGGCTGGTGCTCCAAAAACTTCAATACGGATTCTCACTCAACAAACTGGGTTGTCAGTTGGCTTTTTCACAAAGTTTTAAAACAAGATTTACTGTTATTTCCATATCGTACAACTTGCTTCCAAGAAATCCTCGATATTGATTATTCGCGATGAGTAGTATTTTGTTAATGGTCTTCAAATAATTTTGATGATGAACTCCTAGACAAAACTTTTTTCGGACGAAGCATGTGTTACGTGTCCGTAGACACTTCATTATTTCGTCGGAGATAAGGTATAGCTCGTTACCGTACCGTTACCGTTTTCTTTTCTCTTTCCCTTCTCTTGAGTATATCTTGTTTCGAGTATTGTCTGACGTCAGAAAGAAAAGTAAATTTCATTTCCTTTTCTTTATAGGGAGCGTTAAACAGGGAATGTGACTTATTTTTACTTCATTATTCGCATTACTACAAATGAATATAAAAAAAAGGAAACGAAGTTGAATTTTTTTTTTTCCTGTGACGTCAGACAATACTCGAAACAAGGTATACTCAAGAGAAGAGAAAGAGAAAAGAAAACTATACCTTATCTCCGACGAAGTAATGAAGTGTCTACGGACACGTAACACATGGTTTCATGTTAGTGGATTCCTTAACTCACAAAATATAAGAATATGGAGTGATACAAAACTCAATAATATATATTGAAGTACCTTCACATCCGCAGAAAGTTGTTGTTTGGTGCGCTATAAGTAGAAGAAGGAATATCGGTCCAATTTTTTTAGTGGTACTTTAAATACGGAAAGATATTGACTATAAATAAACACTGTTGGCTTTCTTTAACCAGCTTTGTTTGGGTTACTATCAACAAAATTGGCAAGAGAGGCCGAAACAATAAATATAATGCGAGAAGTGTTTGGAATCGTTTTGCTTGCTCCCGCTTGCTCCAAATAAAAAATGCAGTTATAAAAATCGTACACAGCAAAGCAAAACGGCTTGCTCTAACTGCGCTAGTCAAATATAAATATTCAAAATAATAATACACTCATAAATAATTAAATAACTTTTCAAAATATTTGTGGGGAAAAGTTCATAGCACTAGCGTAAATAATGAAAATCACTATATTCTTAAAGTTTGACATTTGTCAATGAGAAATCCGCGATACCTTAGAAATTGAGTGAGTAGTTTGTTGACAGTGACAGTTTTAAGACTGTGAGTTTGCGTGAAGGTTTTCGTTGGATGATTCTTTACGATTAGAAAAAAGGCCTAACTCCACAAGAATGCATTATATTGCTTCGTTCAACTTTTGGTAATGAAGCACCATCAGAAAACACAGTTTACAATTGGTTTGTAGAATTTCGTCATGGTCGTGCTTCAGTGAGTGATGAATAGAGCTGAGGATGTTTGCGGTATAACCATGGTTATATCATGTAACCATAGTAATTTACTATGGTTACATGATATAACCATGGTTATACCGCAAACATCCTCAGCTCTAGTGATGAATCACGTAAAGGTCGACAAAAAACTGTTGATTCCAAAAAACATCGATGCTGTGCGGAAAATTATAGAAAACGATCGGCGTGTGACTTACAGTGAGGTAGAGGCATCTCTTGGAATATCGCCGACTGCAATTCATTCGATTTTACATGAAAATTTATTTGTAAAAAAAATATGTTCCAGATGGATTCCACATAACTTGACCGAAGCACAGAAAGCAGCTCGTGTCAATTGGTGTAAAGAGATGCGCAAAAAATTCGACGTAGGAACCGCAAAATTCGTATACAACATCGTCATAGGTGACGAAACATGGATATATGCGTATGAACCGGAAACCAAGCAACAATCTACTGTATGGGTGTTCCAAGACGAACCGAACTCCACAAAAGTTGTTCGTGTAAGAAAATGATCGCTTGTTTCTTCGGCTGTACGGACACATCGCAACAATTGCTTTAGAGGATCAGAAAAATGTTAACGCTGAATGGTATACAGTAATTTGTTTGGCAAAAGTTATAGACGAAATCAAGAAGAACAATCGAAAAAGTCGCATTATTCTTCATCACACCAATGCGAGTTCTCATACAGCACGTCTAACAGTTGACTATTTGAAGGAGAGTAAGGAAGGAGAAGGAAGTAATATCACATTGTTCATATTCACCTGACTTGTCGCCGAATGATTTCTTTTGTTCCCAACTGTGAAACAAAAAATGCGTGGACAGCGATTTTCAACACCTCAAGAAGCAGTCGAAGCCTTTGAAAACCATGTTTCTGAGATACAACCTTCAGAGTGGAACACATTTTTTTAGAACTGGTTCGTCCGCATGCAAAAGTGTACAGACCATAAAGGCGAATATTTTGAAAAACAATAAAATAGTTTGTTCCCAAAAATTTTGTTTTCTTCCCAGATTTTGTAAAACTATAAAAGGTGGCCCTCGTACACTACCAAAAGATGAACAGCATACGGACAGGATTATGTAATTTCTTTCATAGTGAGGTAAATCATGAAGAGGTGTTATTGTTTAGTAAGAAGTCTCTAAAATATGAAAATGTGTAATTTTAAATTTGCAAATTAATTACTAAGATCATTAGTTGACTCATTTTGTTAATTAATGTGTCATTTTAATTAAATTTCAAGCCATGTTACAATTACTTGCAAATAGAAATATGATTTGACATAAACTGACATTTGCGTATGCGATAACCTCTATAAAATTATGTTAAATAAATGCAAGAAAATATATCGTTCCATCGTGCTCTTTATTAGACATTACTTTAAATTTCCGTGGATTGCTTTGATGCCGAATTTTTTAAACACCCGATATGTTTCTGGAATACTAAAACAGAATAATAAAGCATGTGTGATTTCTATTTTTATTACTTGCCGAAAGTATCTTGACTAATACGGCAATGTTATACGAGTATCTGTCAGATTCAAAAATCAATAACCTTACCTAATATCTACGAATTTCACTGACTTTTCTCTTCTTATAAATCGACTCGCTCAATTTTTCTATTTTGTATTAATCTTTATTCAAATAATTTTGTTGCAAAGGGTAGATTTTTTTTGTAAATAATGAAAATTACGATTATTTCCATGGATTACTTTGATACCGAATTTGTTTGAACTCTCAATATATATCAAGCGAGCCACAAAATTTGTTTCCTAGGTAAGCCGTGAACGACTGAGATGACATATAAGTCACGTCTGAGCTTAGAGAATTGATGAAGTGTCATTTGTAAATAATCATAAGTCAAATTGACAAGTTACGATTTAACCTATTACTAATAGTACGAAATGAAGGTTAGATCACTTAATCAATCTAAGGTATACTTGATTTAATCCATGGCATACTCTGAGAACTTTTTTTTGTGTCTCACTACTTACATTGTCTTCTATTGTGCAAATATGAGTCAAAAAATCTTACGAACCCGAAATATTTTAATATGTTTAGAAATATAAAATGATTAATTCTGTAAAAAAAAAATATATATATACATATATATATATATATTTTTTAAGGTATATAACCTCTTACCACAATTATTAATCGTATTCTAAATACGTATTTCGACAACTAAGTTGTCATCATCAGTGTGTACGATTCAGTGTATACGTGGACGCTGTGTAAAGTTGTTGCATGAACAGTTGTGCTAGCTTTACTGTGCCCCATGTGCGACACCGTGAATAGTGGTTTTACCTACTGATGATGACAACTTAGTTGTCGAAATGCGTATTAGAATATGATTAATAATTGTGGTAAGAGGTTATATAACTATTTTAAGTTGTTTTTAAGTATCCAAAGAAAGACTTTTCACAATATATTCTATCTCTAGGAATGTCGAATGATCGGCTATAAAGTACCTTCTCGAATATTATTAAACATGTCGAAATAGAAACACCTTGGCACCTATTCTGAAAAACGGAATAATATTTGCAAGGCTTAAAATTTAAGGAAAAACTTCACCTACCACATTTTCTACAGGTTAAACATTGACATAAGATGTACAAATCAATTACATTTTAGCGAAGTGATGTGAATGAATTACATTCTTTCTGCATATATGACGCTAATTATTCGAATTTTTTACAGAAAAAAATTCGAAGAATTACCGCCAATATAATATCTGTTTCTTAATGCAATTTAAGACTTCCCGACGATGCAAACTTCAGTTCCTTAATAGCTTAATGGTAAAAGCGTGGTCCGGCAAACCAATGGACGTAGGTTCGAATCCTGCATAAGGGAGAATTTTTTTCAGTAAAAAATTTGAATAATTAGCGTCGTATATGTAAAAAGCATTTATTTCATTGCCATAAATTATTTTCACTATTCTAGTAAGCACAGAAAACCATATGACATTTTCGATTTTATTATCTACATTTAAAAGAGGAATTAAAATTACAAGAACTTTGATTAAAATTTTGCTAGTATCGTAGTTCTTAATAGGTTTCTAAACTTTTAGAGTTATAAGTTCAAACGTTTGACCCAAATTTAAAGATATAATTATGCCAAATTATTTGGGATTCATTAAACGACATGGCAAAATTTATTCCATAATCGTAAGCACGTTCCATTGTTAACGGTAAGCACACCTCTACCATAACTTACCTATCTTTTGCGTGACCGAAGGCACGTAGCAATAATTTCTATACACAAATCTATTCAATTATTCAACAAACGAAACTCCTTAGAAGTGTTTAGCATATGTAAGTTCAGTATTTTTGCAGCCGCCATCATCTTCGAGAAGTCTTTGCGAATTCTCTTCATCCGGCCGTACTTTCCGTAAGTTAAACGTTAGGTAACTTTCCATAACCGACATTTTATTACTTCCTGGACGAACTTATGCAATACATTTCATTATTAGATGGACACATCAAGGTGATCGAATACGTAAAGCATTAGGTAATGTGCGTATATTATCATTGTTATTAATTGTTATTAAAACGATTCACGTTAATGCTGACACACCTTATTTACATCCAGCATGGAGCGTTTTACTTTTTTGTATTCCGACTGCGATCTTCAGTAAATCCACGTTTTCTAAGTACATTTCAAATGCAGCGTCGTCGCGTCGTTGTGATTGTATGTCTAACAGGAACACGTATGGTAGACAACCAAATCATAAATTTATCATGTTGTCAACCCTACAGCTTTCTGGCGACAATTTATGTAATGCACAGTTAGTAATAATATGCTATATGCACACTAACATACATCTATTTGACGGTATTAGAGAACGCAGGCTGCACTTTTATGAGCAAAACTTCTCAATATATTCTAGACATCTGACTAAATGTCTCGGATTACTGACTTAAAATATTTTCAAGGATTTAAATGACACTTTAAGTCAATGGAATCTATCCACACCGTGAAAAATGAAATTGGTTGCATTAAAATACTGGATTAGGTCATTTCAATATTCGTGAATTAGTTTCACTTGTCAGGTTATATCTATTCACAGAACTACCACTTTTTGACATGCTACTAACTGATAAACGGCTTTTAAATCATTTGTTTCTAACGATTGGTATTTATCATTAGAGTTCGGATTTTTATTCACAAGAAATGCTTTAAATATGCACATACATATGTCACTTCTTTCCAAAAATATGTCAAATATTATTTCCAAAATGGGACTGCTTTCCTCTCAGGGTTCCAATCGGAAAAGTGGAAAATTATTGAATTAGTAGAATAGTTTTTTATTGGACGCCACTCAAAACTTGTTTGAGAAAAGTTATGATAATTATAAGTATATAAGTTATATAAGTATATTAAGTTACTTATTAACATGTGTAGAAAGGATTATTAAATTAAAGAACACAATATAAAATTTAAATGAAAATTTAATAGAAAAATCAGAAAAAAGAAAAAAAATAATCTTTATAAAGTATAAAGATTGATACTGCCTCATTTAACAATATTATAAAGGTAAAAATAACGCATGGAAATGACCGCAGCATACGTCTAAAAAACCTTAATGACAGCCGATCAAAATTAAAAATAATAAATCACAAAGAAACTTTTTAATTTCTCCCAAGAGAACAAAATCAAAATAAACAAACTATCTTGACAGTCCGAAGCAAACTCTAACGCATGTGCACCCATATGTAACAAAAAATGCCCTTGAGATACCAAACGTATAAAATTTTTAGTTACAGAATTTTTTTACTAGAAATTTTAAAAATCCTTCTTTGTTATTTATATCAAATATCTAATACTAAATCTCAATACGATAATAATAATACAATAGAAAAATACAATATTCAATTCATTCAATATAAAAAATATCTTTTAATAATATATTTTACTTACGTAAAAAAAATATATTCAAGACACGTGAGTAAGAAAGTGTAAAAATATAACAATTACGAGATTAACGAACTCGTATAAATATCGGTAATGAAATAAACAAGCACCAACCACTAATTAAATCAAAAATAACTCGAAGTTACAATAAAAGGATAAAGATTAATCTTTTTATAAACACAACTTTCTTATCTCAGAGTACACTTGTGTCTGAAGTATACAGCTAGCACGCAGGCTTCGCATAGAAAAATACAGTATTCAAAATTGTCCACATCTATACAAACGGCTTGCTCCAACTGCGCAAGTCAAATATACATTTGCGTTCAAAATAATAGTACAACTATAAATACATAAATTTTTATAATACTTATGGGGAAAAGTCCACAGCAATATGTTATAGTAGGATCGCGTGAAATTAATTTCGATAGATCCTAACAACTTTTTCAATATAGTCGAGGCAAGATAAATATCAATGCACGTAATTGATCGTTAATGACGTAATATATTACGTGTTTGCCAAGGTAATTTAACAATCATCTATGATTTGTCCTTGTCAGTGAATAAATGAACATTAGGTTATATTTAGCGACGTTCTCAATAATTTGACAATTACATATGATTTGTCAGTGAATAGATGAATATTTGGTTATGTTTAGCAACGTTCTCGATACGAATACGGCATTAGATAACATAAACCGAAATAAATATTGTTATTTATAACGTAATAAGAAGTAAAAGAAACAAAATTAATTTTATTTGTGTATAAGGATTTACAAAATAAATAAATAAAATATTAATATATGTATATATTGTAAAATATCCTCAATATAGTATAAGTTATATGTAGGTACATATACCGTGTGCACAACGTCGTGCGATCGATGGATATATAAGTAATGACTGGCCAACTGCAAGTTTATTCGCCTTGCTTGAACACAATGAGCGACTGATAGGAATATTCAATGTGTTAGAGAGAGATTATTTTATTCGTACTTAGATCGTATGTAGAATGTGTTGGATAAAGAAATGGAACGCCCGTACAGTTAGACAGTAGAACAGATTGAATATACTCTCTCAACCCTAACCACATAAACTCGCTATTCGTCTTCGTCTTACTACATTGTGTAGATCAATCACTCCCCGGCGTTCATACGGTATATGCTATGACATTATGGAATAAACGTATCCACGTATCTCTCTTTTAAACAAAACTTAAATTTTCTATAATACCGAACATGTTTTTCTAACGTAATATTGATTTTTATTTTATTGTAAAGACACTGACTTTCCCATTTCATATATAATTGTTTATTCACTCATATCACTATCACTTGAGTCACTTTCTCCCAGGTGTATGATTATTCGGCTGATATCTTATTTATCAAATCCTACCTCCCTATCCCAACACTTTAAAATTTCTTTGTCTGTGTGATGAATTGCATTTTCCACGTTGTCTTTGTGATGGTGCTTAACGATTCTTCCCACATCTTAATACATTTGTCAGCACCAAACCCATTTCGACCAATGTGTTTATTATAATACATCTTAACATATGATTGCATAAAAGTAACTCTAGCATTTGCTGTGAGGCAATTCCATCAATCCTTGTCGAGGATTAATCTTTGCTCCAACGAAAATCTATTTCTTTTAAAATAGCCCCTGGAGAAGAGAAACTTCCATGAAATATGTTCGTATCCCTAAAAATTTGTAGCACAGTATTCCGTGTAATGTGTTGTTCTAAAATATACATAGTTAGAAGTAAATTAAAATGGTATATAATGTACTTACTAGTACGATACATTTCATATATCATATTCCTTATAGATGCTTTTGTAGCATCATCTATACCTAACACAGGTTTAGACTTTTGTCGATTTGCTTTCGGATCAGTGAGGGATTCATTGTTTTTCACTATTTGAGATTGCACTAGCAGAAGATATGCTGATATTCAAAGCTGCGGCAACACGCTAAAATTACAAAAGTTTTCATTCCTTGAATACTACATTTATGAAAATACTTCAAAAGGTATCAAAGGTTGTGAATGCGAATACTATCACGCTCTTGTTCAAAGAACATTATTAACGATGCAACCATTTCTTTAGCTTGTTTACGTATATACTTCGACATTTTAGCGCAATACAGTCACCAAATATCGTGAATATTTACTAGAATTTCTAATAAGAACTAATGTTAATAAAATATGTAATATCGTAGACAAAATAGGCGTTGAATAAATTATTATAACCTAAACGAACGGCACAAGCACAACGCAAATGCCCAGAAATGTCTGACAGATACAAAGCGACAACGATGTACTTTCATACTTTCATACTTTCGTACTTTCATAATAGTGTTTTAAAATAATTAATTAATTATTGAAAATATGCGCCAAAATGTAGCAATCTCAATCATTTTCGCCTTAATCTATCAATTAGAAAACACAATTTACATATATTATGGACAATGGCAAATACGTATTTTAGAGTTGGTAGTGTGACGTAATAATACGTCATAAAATACGTGCATTGATATTTATCTTGTCTCTACTATACCAGGTATAAAGCTTAATTAATCACTGATATCGTATTTATATCTTTCGGTAACGAGAACGTATGGAGGATATCTTCCTGTAGCGAGTGCATATCTTCCTGTACCGGGTGAATACATTACGGTACCATCTGCATATATTGCGATACCATCTGCATGTATTACGGCGCTCTGTGAATTGTAGGAAGGGTATGCAATATTGTCTGGATATGTTCCTACATGGGTTCCAGCTTCGTCTTTCATATAGCCTTAATCACCGCCTGCAACATAGGCTTGGGCCCCCTCTTCAACTTGCCCTTTAATTCCATCTCCACTGTGGAGATCAGCTCCAAGGCAAAACGATCTAAGGCAAAGATTATCTTTTCTACAATCTCCTGCTTATACTTCAGCTCCAGTTCCGCCTGAACCGTTAATACATGCTTGACTCTGAGCGTCGCCTTCTGCGCTGCCACCTACCCCACCTCCAACTCCGTAATATGGAAGTCTAGGTAAACCTGTTCCTCTAAAAATTGGTCGTATTGATTGCTCACCAAAACGGGCATCGCTTGTAAGTTGGTTCTCAGATGCAGGCAAACCTGTTTAAATTACATTTACTTGTCAACACCTTCACAAACCACACAATTAATTCACAAATATATGAAACGAAATATTGATGTAATAGGTAATTGGTGATTTAATAAAATTAATATACCATGGACTTAATACGCGTTATACTAAATCTTGATTATGCAGATAGTAGCACATATAGAAAAAAAGTTAATGCTGTATGCGTCCATCTGTATTAGATTTCTATTCTTCTTTAAATTAAAATATAAAGAGATGTTACTGTGCTTTATTGACAACAAGAAAGCCTTTGACTGTGTTCAGTGGTGAAGTCTGTAGTAGGTGTTGTTGAAAGAAATGGAAGTACCTAGCCACCTCGTGAAGTTCAAAGCACAATTGTACCAGCAAAGTGAAACATGCATAAAACTAAATAACAACATATCACAGCCTTTGAGATACGAAAAGGAGTACGACCGGGGTACATACTTTCTCCACGACTTTTTAACACATATGAAGAATACATTATTTATGAGACGAGCGCTAGATGACTTTGAAGGACGAGTCTCAATTAGAGGGAGGACACTTACAAATCTAAGATATGCGGATGATACTACATTAATTGTGAATAACATAGACAAAATGCAAACAATACTAGAGCGGATGTCGAGAGAAAGCACGAAATTAGGTCCGGAGATTAATTTGAGCAAGACCAAACTCATGATTATTGACAGAGGCAGCATACTTCCACAAGGCAATCAATTAAATGTGAAAGAAGTCAATGATTTCATATACCTTGGATCACTTATAAGCAATCAAGGAGGATGTGAAAAATAAATTAATAGACGTATTTCAATAGCGAGAGGTGTAACAGCGAACCTGAACAAGATATGGAAAGACCGGTAAATTACGAGAAACACTACAACCATGTTAGTTAAATCCTTGAGATTCTCCATTTTTCTGTATGGAGTTGAGTCGTGGACAAGCAAAGCCTCGGACATGTGGTGCTGGCGGCGTATGATACGTATATCTTGAACAAAAAACGCACTAATGCTTCTATACTGGATGAACTTAAGGTTAAAGATAGACTATCTACGATATGCCGCAGAAGAATCCTGCAGTACTTTGGACACACAACTAGACGAGAGGGAGATAACCTAGAAAAACTGATTGTCCAAGGAAAATTGAGGGTAGAAGACTAAGGGGCAGATCGCCAGATAAAATGAAAGAGATAACAGGCACACCATCGCAGGACCTGTTAGCAGAAACAAAAGACCGTGAAACGTGGAAAGAAAAAAGGGACAACTATACCTAGCGTTAGGATCATGATTTCTGTCATGAGAACACGACAAAGAAGAATGGAATTAAATATATACCTCCCGGCTTTTGTATTCTTTAGTTAAAATCGTTGTTGATATACTCTCTTTAATGTATAAATTATTAATTGTTAGTTTCCTGGTAATACGAGTATTATAGTCATTATCGATTGAAGCATCAACGGTCAATTAATTATTTATTTACAATACGTGACACAAGTCACAGTTTTTTCATTATAAATCATTGTCTTATCTTTTATAATATGGCATTTTGCAATATCCATATAAATAACAATTATCTTTTATTTTTAGATGTGCTGGTAAAGCCAGTAGTTTATACAATATGTGATTTACGGTATTGCGACAACATTTCTCGTAATGATAACATCCTTATTTAATGTCTTTTGTTACTGTTGACCCATATCGATGGTGTTCTATGTTTTATCACGTTATATTCTACACAATATATGTCGTTTCTAATTTGTATAATTGATGTTCGACTGCAATGAGAAACAACAAACATAATTATCGGTTGCGATGAAATTAGTTGTCATAACAAAACTAATTTGTTTATGTGCGGTTAGTGTTTCGTACAATTAGTTAAAAGTTGTTAGGAAATTAATGAGAGTGAAAGAGAGGGAGAAACTGAGAAAAAGAGAGGAAGTAATTACAAGTTTAAAGTTCCTTAAATTCCAATCTAATTAGCTGTTTGCTTACAAATATAAAAGAACTCATACATACATATGCCTTGGAACAAATATTGCTTTGTAATTTAATAATGCTTGGCTTCAAATCGGTTTGAAAAAGACATACTAAAGATAAATATTATTACTTATATATGCATACACAAAACGTGCACACAATTATACAAAATTATATTATATATATATATATATATATATATATATATATATATATATATATATATATATATATATACATATATATATATATATATATATTTAGTGTTTATAAGAATTTTATTTTTCTTATTTATTTTATTGGCCGTGTCTTAATATTAAAAATAATAGACTTTTTATTGGTTTAGCGACCTTTTATTGAATTATGATGTTTTATTCTACGACGTTTCGACTTTTACTATTTTTCAGTCTTTTTCAAGTATCTAGAAACAAGAATTAATACAATGAGAATATGAGAATTGTGTTTGCTTTTGTGAGATTGAATTAACAATTAAATTAACAATTAAAATTAAAATTAGATTAAAGACTGAATTACCAATTAGATTAACAATTAGAGTTAAAATTTAAAATTAGATTAATAATGAGTAAGGACAATTAAAGTGATTACATCTGTATAAATGAATAGAAAAATTTGAATTAAGCTACAATACAGTAAGGTAAATAGAAACAAGAATTACTACACTGAAAACGTGAGAGTTGTGTTTGCTTTTGTGAGACTGAATTAACAATTACATTGACAATTAGAATTAAAATTAGATTAAAGACTGAATTACCGATTAAATTAACAATTAAAGTTAAAATTTAAAATTAGGTTAATAATGAGTAAGGATAAAGTACAGTGGTTAAATCTGTATAAATGAATGAGATGTTAAACTTTTGATGTTAAACTACATTACATGAACAATTAATGACAAAACTCACCGTTTCTTTTGGTTTTCAAAATCACGCATTCTGTGTAACATGTGTGTCGGGTACCCGAGACCTTTTTTTGTAACGAACCGATCGCACTGGTTGGAATATTGTAAGTGTTTGTGGCTTTGTTAAGAGAGGTTAATTTTTGTTCTGTTTTTGGAATTTAGCAAATTGATCAGGACCGTGTTTAGGGGTATGTAGTAAAAGTATTTACAAATGGGAACTGATAAAAAGTTTTTTTGTTTTTTTGTTTTTTTTGGTTTGTGTTTGTGTGTGCGGGGGGGGGGTTGATTTTATCTATTGTTTAATCAGTGGGTAATAGAGTTTAGACAGTCCATCAATTTCGTTCCTGTCGTTTATTGTTCTGCTGTTTTTGAAAATGTGGATCATTTCTAAGACCTCCCTAGCTTTTGTATTCTTTTTCTGTGTTATTACTTTGGTGTTATCAAAATCAAAATTATGTTTTAGTGTCAATTGGTGTTTTTTTAAAGCAGTTTGATTTTTTGCGTATTTGTGACCTTTCAATCTTTCTTGTAGTAACTGTTTTGTTTGGCCTATGTATACTTTGTCACAGTCTTTGCAGGGTATGTTGTATATTGTGTATGATTGTTTTAGTGTAGGTGTTGAGTCTTTTAGTTTGGTGTGGTATATATATATATATATATATAAGTGTTTAGATAATTTCTTAGCCGTTCATTAAATATATCAATTGATAAATTCCTAGAGTTTTTCGGCTTTTATATGAAATATTATCAAAACTGACTTCTGCTTTCAAACCTGACATCTACATTCAATAACTGACATCTGAATCATTAACACTTACTTTATAATGCATTTTTAAATAGCTTGAACCAAGGTCTATCGTGATTTAAGTGGTAAAGCAACGGTCCGGCAAACTATAGACTTGGGTTCAAGTCCCAACGTAGTAAATATTTTTCAATTAAAAATTTCGTATGATTTGCTTTGTAATTTGTAGACAGCAATGTTTACATCCTCATTTACTTGGCAATTACGTACTTATTTGATTATATTTTTAAATATTTCATATAAAAGCCAAAAAACTCCAAGAATTTATCAATTGATATATATATATATATATATACATATATATATATAGATAATTATTTAGTGACCTTAGTATGTTATGGTAAATTCAATTTGTAGGCGATTTAAGGTCTGGTTTTACTTCAAAAACTATATATTTAAAACAATCCTACATGTACATGTTTCGGCTAATGATGCCTTTCTCATATATATATATATATATATATATATATATATATATATATATATATATATGTGTGTGTGTATGTATATATATATGTATATACACGTAATATAATTTCTTAGCCGTTCATTTGATAAATTCTTGGAATTTTCGGCTTTTATATTAAATAATTTCAAATTAGTATGTTATTTTGCGAAGTAAATGTGAATGTAAACGTTACTGTCTACAAATTACAACGGAAATTATACGAAATTTTATTTGAAAAATTTTCGTCCACGTTGGGATTTGAACCTAAATCGACGGTTTGTCGGACTGGCGCTCTAACCAACACTGAGCCACGAGGATCTTGGTTTGAAGTTTTATTGGAAACACATTATAAGGCATTGATGTTAATATTCAGATGTCAGTTTGAAATTGCTAAGAAATTATCTCTATATATTAATAGTCAAGAATGAAAAATTAGCAATTTCAAACTTTCAAACTGACATCTGAATATTAACATCGATGCCTTATAAGGCGTTTCCAATAAAACTTTAAACCAAGGTCCTCGTGCGTTAGTTCGTTGGAGCAATGGTCCGGCAAACCGTAGGCTTGGGTTCAAGTCTCAACGTGTACGAAAATTTTTGAAATAAAATTTCGTATAACTTGCGTTGTAATTTGTAGACAGCACTGTTTACATTCACATTTACTTCGCAAAATAACATACTAATTTAAAAATATTTAAAACATTTAATACAGAAAGCCGAAAATTCCAAGAATTTATCAAATGATATATATATATATATATATATATATATATATATATATATATATATATGTATATACATATATATGAATTCATTAATATTTGGGTTATTGGTCTGTTTACATTAAAACTCCAATGTTCATTCTCAATATTTCATCATTTATTAATGATTTCATCAGGAGATGCTATAAAATTGCAATATATAATTTAAACTTATACTAATATATTTCAAAAAACTTACAGCTATAGTTAAGCGTTGGTAGTCTTATTAATTAATTTGCACATAATTATAACTAGCGACTCACTATTCAGCACTTGAAAAATGCATTTTAAAATAAAACTAACATTGTAATATTTGAAACTTGAACATTTTTCAACTGTATGTCTGTATAATATGTATGTGAAAACAAATCTATACCAATTTCTACGTTGTGTCCTTATCCGGTTGTAAAATGTCGAGGTGGTAAGGAAAAAGCTCTATGTACAAAAATCTATCTATATACATATATAGTTTTATAAATAAGATAAATTCACTGGTTACAGTGTCATGTGTGAGATATTAAAAATATTAAAAATGATTATTTATTCTCTGTTTAATAAATTGGAGTAAATTACACTAAAACTATTGGTGTCTCTTTTAAAATTTAACGTGCTTTTTTCTTGATTAATATGTATGATTTCAAGTACTAGTCTGTTTTTGTAGTGGCTTTCCTTTTCCAAAATTTGTTATAATTATATTATATATAATAAACATTGTTATAATTAAAATTGCGATTATGATTATTGAAATGTTTTGACAAAGCACGAGAGTTCTTTCCAATTCTGCAATCACTCTTATGCTGACTTATCCGTTGTTTGAGTAGTTGCGAAGTTTGCCCTATGTAGCAATCCCCACACTGTTGACAATGTATTTTATAAACGACATTATTTTGATTTAAAATGGGTGTTTTATCTTTAGTTCATGTAAATAAAGTTTGTAAAGTTGTCATGTTATATACCGATAGGTCCAACCCGCTACGAGCCATACGCAACAATATACGTATGGAACGTAATGCGATGTGGCAACGTATGTATGATGCCACTTCGCCTGCGCATACATAAGTCCGATGATCGAGAGCAATAGATTGCCCGTCATTCGTATCTAGCTGTGCAAATGTAAAGGTTGCAACAGTTGCAAGTTCAACTGTTTAGAATTTTCGAGACAATAACCCCTAGAAATCTCGAGGGAGTGAGGCGGGAGTTTTACAATAGGCTCGGCTATTGTTTGGGGAGAGAGGGCGGTATTTTCGAATCCTATATTTAGTGACTTTCTTAGAACTAAAATTTATTTTGCAGAATTATTGATTTTTTTACTTTTATCTTTTAGAAAACGTTATTGTTTTTTTATTACTTAAAATTACTTTTCCGTAGCAGCTAAGAATACCATAATAATAACTTGGAGATATAACGACCTTATTATATCTGAAACAAATGGGCAAATTACGTATACAGAACGAATATGCAAACGACTATATCCTTGCGCGGTTTAAGTCTTACTAAATTCATAACTCTGCAATGTATGGTAATGTAAGCTACTGCGCGTAGAGGGGATTCGCTGTTGCCACTTATTGCTGGGTATGGCCCGTTGAGAGTTGGTCCTATCGGTATATTTGGCTAATTGTAAATTACTGTTAAGTACTTTTTTGAATTGTTGAACTATTGGATCAGTTAAATTTTTAATATTCGGAATTCTTCTGTAAATTACGTAACTTTTGTCTGCATTGTCGTCAGTTGGACCATAAAATGCGTTGGAATTATATATTATTATTAGTTTATTTAATATGTTTTTAGGATAGCCATTGTTAATAAAAGTGTTGAATAATTTTCTTAGATTCTCCTTTAGAAAAATGCTGTTACTGATATGTGTGACTATTTTTCATTGCAATGATAGTATATTATATTATATATTTTTATTTATATTTAGTTATATTTTTGTGTAATTTAAAAAATGCTATTGCATGTATGGAAATTGTATGGAATTACTGTACCGCTACATATCGTGAGTAACATGGGAAATTACCTACTTTATAAACTGAATACCGACAAAAATGACTATAATTATTTGGAACGTGTTCGAATCGAAACGGAAAAAAACATATCTCAAATTCTGATTCAGGCTCGTCAACAATTACATAAGGTGTTCAGAGTTGCTGTCCCTTTTCGATATGAGAGTATCAACTGTGTTTACAAGAAATAACCATCGAACAACGTATGGACTCGACAATTCAATTACTAAAGAACTCAACTGTTTGTCATTTGATATGGATTTATTTAACTGTACGAAAACTGAAAGTAAATGGTATAGATTTTGATATGAATTCGAGTTTCTTTTCATTTTGCAAATTTTATTCTGGCTATTTTATTATAGACATATTTTAGGAATTCGTATCCTGTAATGTTGGAATCCATAAATAAACGAAAAATACTTAAATAAATAAAAATAATGCAAAATCAATAGAACTATAACGTTTACGTTATTACCAACGACCGCCATTCCCGGTCAGCTCACAGAGGCATGCCTAACCTTATCAGCTCTTCGCGTGCTATATGTATGTAGTACATGAATACATGAACAGCTATCATAGTGTGAAGTTGCTTGTAGACGTATTTACGAATATGCACAGATGTAATTATATCGGAGAGCATTTTTCTAAATAACCCGTACTTTTATTTCAGTAAACACAACGCAGTGACGCCACTGCGTGCCTATTTAAGTGCCGGTCTAGTTATTACATATATACATAAATAGCATACATATAGTATACAGGGTGTAAACAAAATATAGCGACATACTTTGAGCTGTAACAGCTGTAATAAAATTAAATATAAAATGCCAATGCACAAAAGCTCTATCTCGAACGAAATCAAAGAAAAAAAATTTAATAAATGCGCGTAGCTCGAGCCGGGTAAATTTATTATTCTTTTATAGCTACAGCGCTACATTTAGTGAAGCGTAATCGTGGGAGTTGCAGATGCGATAGTGCATACTGTAAGGCAGAAGTCAGTCTGTTATCAACTTCTCTGAAGTATGGCTTATTCAAATCACGAATTAACAGATACGGTGAAACAGGTGGAAATGTTAGAGCTACTAGACGTATTTATGAAAGGCGGTTTCCAAACCGAAGATGTTCATCAAATGATTTAATTTTACAAACCGTGTATAGATTTAGAGATCGCAGTACAGTGCTTCCAAGTTATGAAGGCTCTGGCCGTGGAAGATCCGATTTAAATCCATTGGATTCCTTTTTATGGGACTCCATGAAAGGTTCAGTTTATAACGCCACTGATATTGTCAACGAAGACGATCTTCGGCAACGTATTTTTTAAGCCGCGGCCAATATCCCTGAAGATCGATTCGTGTTAGGTCGTGTAATTACCGATCTGTTAGAAGCTTGAATTTACGCAAATGGCAGCCACATTGAACATATCCTTTAAGCATTCCACCTGTTTCATACAAATCTGCCATTTTTAGAGCAAGGAAATTTCCATTAAAAAAAAGAGGCAAATAGAACACAGAAAAAAATATGAACATTAAATTAAAAATTCCAAATATAATTTATTATTTCTCGGCGTGAATTAAGGCATTAAGGCAACAAAATTACAAATTCCATATCACCGCAAAACTTATACCGTTTAAAATTAAAAAAGCTTGATATTGTATTTTTTTCGAGATATTGCTGAGGGTCAGGTAATTTACCTACTTATAAATAACAACAGAGCAGCTGATGTATAAGAAAATTTGGCCGGGCATGGATTTGGCACCAACCACCTGCTGTATAATTTCTACACATGAATTGGGCACCGAGCTCCGAAAAGTTAATTTTAAAATACATGAATTGGGCACCGGACTCTAATTACTGTTTATTTTGCTTATTAATTAATCTGTAATATTCTTTTAGTAGATTTTCGGGGTTAAATAAATATGTACCCGATTACACATAAAACAAATTTTATTTAGTCAACTAGGTACACATTTGAAAAAAAGTCAAATATAAAAATATATGGAAAAGTTTATAAATGCATATATACATATATATATATAATCGATAAAGCCTTCTTATACCCGAAGGCGTTAAGGCGTCTAAAAAACTTTTTATTTACGAACAAACATTGCCCAGTCCCTTCTGTCTCTTGCCATAATAATGTATATGTAATATACATTTTATCTCTTATAAAAATATCCTACGCATTTTACATATTGCAGCCTATCAATTTCCTCCAGGGAATACTGAGAAATTTTATTTTGTAAAAAATCATGCCTACGCCTTGTTTCAGGATCCTTAATTCTGTGCATTTCATTAAGGCTTTGTAATTTAATGTAAGTTTCCGTTTGAACGTTATACAGAACCCTTAAGAAATTATTCACAGAAGGCTGTGACTTATAAAAGCATTCACTAAATTTAGAATGGAATGATTCACAGCAGTTTGTTGTTCTCTCCATGCTTTGTGTAAAACTGGCCCCTATATCGGGTGGAAACACAGCATTTTCTCCAATGTACGTGGAAATCATATAATCGGAAAAACAAACAATTCTATGATCGTCAGGTTGAATAGACATAAGGTCAAAAACAAAACAATCGGAAACTTCGCAAGAATTCAAAAATGGTAGTCCGAAAATATAATTCAGCCATTTGCCAATTTCACTGCTGCTTTTCTTATATTCGGCAGCTAAACCAATTTCCTGGATTTTCCGGAACCAGCTTTGTGCTAAATGAAAGCGACATCCTACTGTTTGAATAGCATTGTGAATGCTTTGTTCAAAGTCGACAACAAAATGCTGAGGACTGAAATTTAAATTTTCTTCCAAACATTTTAATTTAATTATTTCAAATTTTATAATCCTCTAATGACCGATTTAATTGTAGTGCCCAATTCATGTGTTACCCCAGGTAGGGAAATGGTATCCATAATTAGAGATTAGGATAGTGCCCAATTCATGCACGCCCGAAAATTTATATCTAAAATATGAAGGAATAAATGTTTATGAAACGTTTCACACAAAGACGAATTAATTACTGAAATGTAAAGGCTGTTTTTTGCGAGCTTAAACAAATAAATGCTTATTTGTTTGTTGAATCGTCAACATATAAACATACATATAATTCTTTTTATTTAGATTCAATCTGTATACAGAACCGTATTTGAAAAGTTTGTGTATCTAAATTTTCGCAAAAATTAAAGTTTAGATAGAATTTGTTGTAGCTTTAAATTGCTGTCTTACGTATCTCTTATATATTAGCGTACGTCGGCGAATTTCATTCACACCCTGTATATATTATTTCTAAGAGATTAAACAATAGCTTTTAAAAGATAGTATATACTCCAATTTACAGATAATATCGCGGGCTATAAAATCACATAATTTATAGACCAAAATGGCAGGAAAACTAAAAAACCCACAGATTTCTAAAAATCCCTCCCGTGGCATTAAGAACAAAGAACTTAATCACGGCCAGCTGTGCACAATCGTAATAAAAAATACCATTGTGCAATACCAATGGTCCTAAAACTGTCAGCCTTTCATCACCACATGCACATAACTGTTCCAGCTTATATATTTTATCACCAAATCCATTGTCGGTATCCTCTTACCAATCTATTCAGGTCGAAATTCCCTCGTCCTCTACTCCCTCTTCGCAGTTGTAGACGTTCGAAATCGTTATAAGACCTTTTTTCTTACCTCGTTTTTTTTTGTTCAATCGCTTACCACAAAATAATATCTCAATAAGGCGGTTTCGAACGTATGGCTTTGATCTCGGCATGGGCAACGTGATTATTCCGTGACGGAATCGATATCTAAAGAAGCTGATGTTAAATCATCACCGGTTAAGACGCCCGACCATCAACCGTAAACATAATAATTACTGTGTCGTGGAATATTTTTCGTACACCGAAAACAAGTGAGGGAAAAACGACTTGAAATAATTGCAATAAAGGATGATGAAAATGTCTTATTTGTGTGTAGGTGTTTTCTAAAATTAATTTATTATGTTGCTGAGAGTAATAGGGATAAGGTAAGGTAACGGATTCAAGTTTTAGAAATTAATTTTGTTGCATATACGTGTGTTTATAAAACATAGTCTGTGACAAAGGCGTAACATGTATTACGTAATGAAGGTCCATAATTTAAAATAGAAATAAAACTAATGCATAGTTAAAATCTTTTTATAGCGCGTACGAGGGATATTTGAAATGTTTCCGGCCTTTTTTTACAAAAACAGATATTTCAAAGCAAAACAAAATTTATTTTTCGACGTAATCTCCCTGCAACTTGATACATTTGGTCCAACGTTTTTTTCTATCCCTTCAAACCGTCAGAAAGAAATCGAAAAATATTGATTTACGGTGTCTTCAACCTCAGCATTTGACCCACATTTTTTTCCACCTAGATATTTTTTTCAAATTAGGGAACAGGAAAAAGTCGCTGGAAGCTAGATCTGGCAAATAGGGTAGATGCGGAAGCAATTGAAACTTCATTTCGTTCAATTTTGCCATTGAAACCATGCACGTGTGAACGCGAGCGTTATCCTGGTGAAACAGGATTTTATTTTTTTCCAAACGTGGACGCTTTTTCATAATTGTGGCCTTCAATTTATCTAGCAATGCACCGTAGTACTATCCGTTGATTGTTGAACTCTTGGAAAGATAGTCGACAAAATTTACTCCTCAGCTATTCCAAAAGCTGTCGCCATCACTTTCCCTGCAGAGAGAACGACCTTTGTCTTCTTCGGAGTTGATTCTCCCACCGCAATCTACTGCATTAACTGCTGTTTGGTCCCGTAGTACTTTCTGTTGATTGTTGAACCCTCCGCAAGATAGTCGACAAGAATTATTCCTTAGCTATCCCAAGAAACTGTCGGCTTCACTTTCCCCGTAGAGACAACGACCTTTGTCTTCTTCGGAGTTGGTTCTCCAACCGCAATCTACTACGTTGACATTGATGTATGGTCATCGATTTGTTATGATGTACTTTATTGTGCCTATATTTGGTTGTACTGTACTTAATAAACCATTGCACAGGTCTACAGTGATTTAGATGTTTGAAAGCTGTTTGCTAATTTGTATATGTTTGGGGGCCCTTATTCCAAAAAACGCCATGTTTTTGCTCTATCACGTAAATTTTTTTTATAGCGTTCTATATCTCAAAAATGTTAATTTATTAATATACATATCTATGACAAGAATATGTTTGTTCCATGTTAGGCATGATTTTTAAATGAATTGATTTTTATTAAATTAAATGTGATTTGGCAACACTGGTTAATATTAAATTTCTCAGCAAAGCAACAGAGTCGGCGCAGAAGCGTCAATACAACGTTGAAACCTGCTTATGTGCTGTTTGGTTGTGTTAGTCGTCGTGCTACTGTGTCCGCGCGCTTGTTGTCTTCGTTGTTGCGTATTTTAAGTGTTCTAGAACGTATAAATATGGAAAGAAGACGTTGTGTGAACAATCCGAATAACTTTTGTTATATCTGTGGTAGTTATGTCGTAGTAAAGCAGAGGCAAACTATAACTTCGTTTGTGAAAAATGTATACCACGCTTATTTTGGTGTAAAAATTGGCGACTAAGTCAAGTCCTGGGCTCCTCATACTGTTTGTTCCGTTTGCGTTGAAGCATTAAGAAACTGGCAAAAAGGTAGGAAGAAATGTTTAAGCTTTGGTGTTCCTATGGTATGGCGAGAGCCTAGAAATCACAGTGATGATTGTTATTTTTGTTCGTGTAATGTTCAAGGATTCAACAGAAAAAATAAGAAACAAATTGTGTATCCCAGTCTTGACTCTGATATTCGACCAGTTCCTCATGGACCAGATGTACCGATACCTACCGCCCCACTAGAAGCACTAGAAAACGTCATATCGTCAGAATCAGAGGAATCTAATTGCGACCCAGATGACTCAAATTTCACACCAGATTTCAGAGAGCCCGAAGTGTTTAACCAGAGCGAACTAGATGATTTAATTAGAGATTTGCACCTTCCAAAGGATGCATCCGAATTGCTAGCCTCCCGACTTCGTGAGAAACATTTACTGGCACCTGGCGTCCCATCAAGCTTTTACCGGGATCGCGAAAAAGAGTTATGTCAATATTTTACTCAAGACGGACCACTAGTGTATTGAAACAATATTCCTGACCTAATTTCAAAATTAGGAAATGTGCCGTATGTAAAAGAAGAATGGCGCCTGTTTATTGACTCAAGTAAGCGTCGTTTAAAAGGCGTTTTATTGCACAATGGTAAAGACCCGGCCTCGGCTCCCGTTGCCCATTCGGTACATTTAATGGAAACGTATGAAAATTTTGAACTTCTTTTAAAGAAAATAAACTACCAAGAACATCAGTGGATGCTTTGTGGTGACCTTAAAGTGCTGTGCATCCTACTAGGACAATAAGGAGGTTATACAAAATTTCCATGCTTTATTTGTAAGTGGGATAGTCGAGCAAGGGATAGACATTGGACTCAAATAGAATGGACCTCTAGAACAAGCCTTACACCTGGTAGCAAAAATGTATTAAGAGATAGCTTGGTTGACCCCAAAAAAGTTTTACTGCCTCCTCTCCATATCAAACTTGGCTTGATGAAGCAGTTTGTTGAATCCCTAGACAAAAATGGACAGCGTTTTAAATATTTGTGCGAAACATTTCCAGCCTTATCCGATGCCAAGTTAAAAGAAGGTATTTTTGTTGGGCCGCAGGCAAGGATTTTAAAAACACAATGACCAATGTCGAGAAAAACGCCTGGGTTTCATTTAAAGAAGTAATTGATAAGTTTCTTTGGAACTATAAGGACGAAAACTACGAAAATATTGTTCAAAATATGTTACAACACTTTCATCGTCTAGGTTGTAATATGAGTTTGAAAGTGCATTTCCTGTTTTCACACATGAACTATTTTCCTGAAAATCTTGGAGCAGTTAGCGAAGAACAGGGAGAGAGGTTTCACCAAGACATTAGGGAAATGGAACGGCGATACCAAGGCAGATGGAGCATAACGATTATGGCGGACTACTGCTGGATGTTAAAACGGGATATGCCCTTGAAAACGTACAACCGAATGTCCGGACAACGCAGCTTTCTGGCAAAAAGACAAAGATTTCACTTAAAAAAGACTGAATAAAGTATTTTTTTCCACTTTTTTAACTTGTATTCCACCTTTTTACTCAATAAACAAATAAATTTTTTTAGAATTATCGTTTTTTTTCATTTAATATTTGCAGAAAAACCTTACGTGATACAAATAAATGCATAGAATTTTTGAAATCAGCCTACCAAAATTATATAAAATCAGTTTTCAAAATAAAAACATCTGTCAAAAAGTTTAATTTTGTAGAATTTTGTGTTATTATTATAATTATTATTATTATTTTATCTCACTGTTTCCTATCCACTTTTGATGGTTTGAATGGCTTCTTTTACTTCGGGTAATAAAATTATATTATTTTTGCAGATATCTACTTGATGATTTCTTTATTTTTTCTTCATCGTGTTCTATTTTTTTTTTGTTTGACAATTCTTGAAAACGACTTTTCCCTTTCTCCACACTGCTAATAACAAGAGTTGGTATTCACCTATTATCTTAGTATATTGTTTGAAAAATGAACAAATTCTCCTAAAAATATTGCCACGGTTGTGCATTAGGCCTATTAATCCGGAGTCGGTACGGTGCACATATGCACCACCACACTTTACAATATTTGTAACGAGCCATCGAAAAAATTCATAATTGGAGTAGACTGTGAAATTGGGTTGGTACTTTAACCACGAATAAAACAAAATTAAAATAATAGTTATTTATGTACCTAGGTTCGTAAGTACAGTTTTATGGTCGAGAATACGTTTGCAAACCTCGACCCTACGGGTCTCGGTTTGCAAACGTATTCTCGACCATAAAACTGTATTGTACGAGCCGTTGTGCATATGAGATTTTTCGTCATACCTACGTTTTTTTTTAAATAGACGAATTTTGATGATTTTGCACTTTACTTTTATTATATGTATGCACATTAGTAACATCAAGTCAGGAATGTTTGTCGTATCTATGGTAACCATGTTTGTGTCAATATAAATTTATATTTTTTATAAATGTCAAAGTACATGCAATATACATATTCTCAAAAGCTTTTTCTTTTAAATAAACTTTATAAATATGGATCAAATAGAGATGGAGGCTATTATAGCTTGTACTGAAATTTTACTGGAGAAGTCGTGAAGATATCTTACAATTTCCTAAATTGATAGGATTTTCGAAGCATGAAAATGATGGTTTTAGACGGTAAAACCATCGGCAACATTATTAGCAAATTCAGGAATTGATGTTCTTGTTCTGAAAAGATACGGCGCAAAGAAATCTTCCACCGTGGCAGAAAGATCTAATTGTTCGTTTACATTTAATATTACAAAGTGATAAGTTTTTGTACAAGGTTCTACTTTTACTACTTATGTGTTTTTGTTAATTAAAATTATTTAAAAAAGGTATATAACCCCCTACCACAATTATTAGTCGTATCCTAAATACGTATGTCGACAACTAAGTTGTCATCATCAGTAGGTAAAAACTACTAATTAAAAGTCGCACATGGGGCACAGTAAAGTAAGAAAAACGCTTCCGCACAACTACTATACACTGCATCCCCGTAAAGACTAAATTTAACATGCCAATCTAAAACTACGAGACAAACACTTGCCTCTTAAGGAAAAGGTCTAATAAACATGTGTTAAATTGTCGAACAAAGGAACGCCAGACATTCATCTCTAAGGGAAGGCGCCACTAAATTCGATTTTTAAAAACTACGACGACCCGCTATTAAGTTTAAATGAAACACCTTATATTTTCACAAAACAATAGTATATTTAACTATATGTATATTTCATGTGCATTGCACACATCAGTAGTTATTATTTAAACGTATTATCTCGAGCACATGCATAGTAAAAACATCTATTTTGGGTAGGGGTGTAAAAATTTTTCAATTACAAATGGTTAAAAAGTATGGTCGTATATTGCAAAAACTAAACTCTATAGAAATTCCGAGAAGGACAAAATTGGGAAGGGCCGTTACATACGAAAAGACAAGACATCTGACTGTGTTGTGTTATATTAAATAACAATCAAGTAACGTGGAAAGGATCTATGAATTATTAGACATTGCAGGTATACAATTTAAAAGCCAAAAGCACTTTTAATATAATGTATAGAATTCACGGTTGGCTCTAGGTGAAAACATGATTAATAATTTACTAAACAAAACACCCGGTACATTTGTTCTACAAAACGCGAAACAATTTACATTTTGCGAAACAAACACACCAAGTGTTTCATTCAGCAAACCATTGTTAAGGAGGTAATTTTTGTATTTTTTCACGTGTATGGCCTCCCACAAGTCTAAATTTCTGCCGTTACCCCCCCACTTATGGTAATAAAAATGTGAATAGACAGCTGAACGGTATTGGAGATTTATCGCTATTCAAGGAGGTATGTTTATTTTTCGCGATAAATATACTTTCATAAGCATCAAGTTCGTGGGGTTTATTAATTCCTTTGATCAAAAAAAATTTTTACACCCCTACCCAAAATAGATGTTTTTACTATGCATGTGCTCGAGATAATACGTTTAAATAATAACTACTGATGTGTGCAATGCACATGAAATATACATATAGTTAAATATACTATTGTTTTGTGAAAATATAAGGTGTTTCATTTAAATTTAATAGTGGGTCATCGTAGTTTTTAAAAATCGAATTTAGTGGCGCCTTCCCTTAGAGATGAATGGCTGCCGTTCCTTTGTTCGACAATTTAACACATGTTTATTAGACCTTTTCCTTAAGAGGCAAGTGTTTGTCTCGTAGTTTTAGATTGGCATGTTAAATTTAGTCTTTACGGGGATGCAGTGTATAGTAGTTGTGCGGAAGCGTTTTTCTTACTTTACTGTGCCCCATGTGCGACTTTTAATTAGTAGTTTTACCTACTGATGATGACAACTTAGTTGTCGAAATACGTATTTAGGATACGACTAATAATTGTGGTAAGGGGTTATATACCTTTTTTTAATTTTGATATAACCACAGTCTCCATTGAAAGAATTTAATTAAAATTATGTTTCAAATAAATTTGTTATAAATGTTCTAATATCGCTATTATTTACCTAGGGTCGTAATGCAATATTACAGCCCGCTACCATAGCAACTGTCAACAAGGTATGTAAAGTGTCACTTACGTTTCAAAAAAAGGTGTCATAACTGTTTACTTACGCGGTAGGTATGACGAAAAATGTCTTTTTTTATAACTCCCAACACAATAAAAAATAATATTGTATATGTATAACACACACACACACGCGCGCTGTGTAGTATTCGTTCCTATCAATAGATGGCCTGAAATACGATTACTTTCAATAACATTGTAGTTTCTTATCTTTAGTATATATATTATTTGTGAGTACACCGGAGCACAGAATAACCAGAATGGACAAGAGCGGATCATGGAATTTATGCGCAGAATCAAAAAACGCCATGTTGTAAATAGCGTTTGTTTATGTTTACGTTTTAGATGTTATTTATTAGTGTTGTGGTTATAAGTTATACTGATTTTGAAAATTTGAATTATTAAAGTATTAAATATACTTTATATAGTTTTAGTTAAGAATCACTTAGTTTTTATAGTATGCGTTGTATACCTTTGTGATTCAGCAAAATAATCAACATCCACAAAATTAGGTAGGAATTATAAATATTTATACAAAAACTTAAGCAACTTATGCATTTGAATAATATCGATGAATAATGAAATTGACTCAATTTATTTTAAAATAATTGCACTAGATTCACCATCTACAGAGTTATGTATTATAGAGGATATACCCAAGGTAATGAAGCAAGCAATCGAGGTTCCTTCAATGTCAACAGAATTGAATGTCAATTGTAAGTCTTTCCATTAAATCTTTAATATATTATAGCATTTAATTGTATAACCAGTTACACATTTGAATAATATTGATATGAAAATATTAATTAAAGTCACGATCTTTTTCTAGTAAAATGATGTAATTAACTTCATTTATTCTAAAATATTGTTGCAGTAGATGAAGTGCCATCAGAAACAGATACAGAAGATATACCTGAGGAAATATTGGAGGAGATGGAGATACATTAAACAACAATACAATCAGATGTCAATTGTATTTGCATAAAAATATCAATAAATTGTAGCATAAGTACTAATTGTATAACAAATTACTTTGAATAATATTTATGTTTAATTAAACCCACAAGATATTATTTTATCTTTTAATAAGTTTATCAACAAAATATTGGAACGTTGAAGGACACATCACCATTACAAATAACTGAAGAAAATCGGGTTACCACTTAGTTTTCACCATTATAGTTTTGTTACACTTAAAATTGTAATAGGAAAAGCATCTCTTAATAAAAATAATAAATATATTACATAAATATTGCCTGTTTTATTATTAATAATGAAGAATTCCCAAGTATACATTATTTTCAAAGTGTACCAGTTCTTAAGTCCTTAAATTATATTAATACAGTAATAAAGTGTATATACCATATGAAATGATTCTAAAGACTAATTTAACAAAAACATGACAGGGTTTTTCATTAGACCCAAATGTTTCCAAATGTAAAAACCAAATACCAAAGAAATTGTCGATGAGATAGCTATTTGTACGTCTATAGTATTACATTTTATCTGAGCATGGTTTTCTAACTGTCAAATTGGCTCCATAAACATATATATTGGTTATTGTTAGTTGTCGCTGTGTAAGGATTATTAAATATGCTGAGACAATATCAATTGTATCAACATCATATAGAAGAGGTTTAACAGACGTTTATGTGGATCGGAATGGTGTTTGCTTTGTTTGTTTTGCTCTCTTCTTCTGATAACCAGGAAACTAATTTTGAACCAGGTAAATGTAATCGTCGGATATGGGTCACCTCCGATAAATTCTTGGAAGTTACATTTTGTATATTGAAGACAAATAGTTGTAATGTAAATTTTACAATTTAGTAATTCGTATTTTTAATATTTCCTTCGTTTCTTCTTAATTTTCACATTAAAAGCAGTAAAATACAATCCACTTGGGCATTTGGAAATTTAAAACTAGTTTCTTGTATTTGCCTAACCTATCAGTTATATTACGTTGAACGTCAAATTTCAAAACATATACAAACGCTATTTTAAACATGGCGATACGAATACAATGGAATCAAGGTCCCCAAACGACGCTACATCGATAACAATAGAAAAATCAGCTGTTGTCCATTCTGGTTATTCTGTGACCGGAGTAAGAATCAGAAATAGTTTGTTCATCATACACTTTGCATTTGCTTTATTATTTTATCTGTTTGTCAAGGTAATTTTTTCATATTTATCTATACTTCTAAAAAAACATACAAATTTGTATATGCATGTGGTCCTATGAACAAGAGCAAAAAAAGCGCTTACTGCAGTTGTGGGCAGAAGAAATATTCCGGAATGGGAAGTAGAATAGGGTTCGGAAGCAGAAGAGGACTATGCCAGTAAAAGATCTTCACATTCGGACACCGAACAAGAAATTGAAATATCTGAATCTGTTGAATCAAGCATCACGGGGTTCAATACACCTAATGAATATGTTGACAAAGATGGTTCTACGAGATGGCATCAGAAACATGGAAACCTAACCGTGAAAAAAGACCCGAAAATATATATATATATATATATATATATATATATATATATATAAAATAATAGACTTTTTATTGGTTTAGCGACCTTTTATTGAATTGTGATGTTTTATTCTACGACGTTTCGACTTTTATTATTTTTCAGTCTTTTTCAAGTATCTAGAAACAAGAATTAATACAATGAGAACATGAGAATTGTGTTTGCTTTTGTGAGATTGAATTAACAATTAAATTAACAATTAAAATTAAAATTAGATTAAAGACTGAATTACCAATTAGATTAACAATTTAAATTTAATAACAATAAAAATTTAAAATTAGATTAAGAGTAAGGACAATTACAGTGATTACATCTGTATAAATGAATAGAAAAATTTGAATTAAACTACAATACAGTAAGGTAAATAGAAACAAGAATTACTACACTGAAAACGTGAGAGTTGTGTTTGCTATTGTGAGACTGAATTAACAATTACATTGACAATTAGAAATTTAAATTAGATTAAAGACTGAATTACCGATTAAATTAACAATTAAAGTTAAAATTTAAAATTAGGTTAATAATGAGTAAGAATAAATTACAGTGGTTTAATCTGTATAAATGAATGAGACGTTAAACTTTCATTTATACAGATTAAACCACTGTAATTTATCCTTACTCATTATTAACCTAATTTTAAATTTTAACTTTAATTGTTAATTTAATCGGTAATTCAGTCTTTAATCTAATTTAAATTTCTAATTGTCAATGTAATTGTTAATTCAGTCTCACAATAGCAAACACAACTCTCACGTTTTCAGTGTAGTAATTCTTGTTTCTATTTACCTTACTGTATTGTAGTTTAATTCAAATTTTTCTATTCATTTATACAGATGTAATCACTTTAATTGTCCTTACTCATTATTAATCCAATTTTAAATTTTAACTTTAATTGTTAATCTAATTGGTAATTCAGTCTTTAATCTAATTTTAATTTTAATTGTTAATTTAATTGTTAATTCAATCTCACAAAAGCAAACACAATTCTCATGTTCTCATTGTATTAATTCTTGTTTCTAGATACTTGAAAAAGACTGAAAAATAATAAAAGTCGAAACGTCGTAGAATAAAACATCATAATTCAATAAAAGGTCGCTAAACCAATAAAAAGTCTATTATTTTTAATATTAAGACACGGCCAATAAAATAAATAAGAAAAATAAAATTCTTATAAACACTAAATATATATATATATATATATGGTAAACCTAATCAGTAGGCGATTAAAGGTCTGTATATTACTTCAAAATATATGTATTTAAAAAAAACTCTACATGTTTCGGCTGTATACGCCTTTTTCAAGAGAATACAAAATACGAATCTTTCATATTTTGTATTCTCTTGAAAAAGGCGTATACAGCCGAAACATGTAGAGTTTTTTTAAATACATATATTTTGAAGTAATATACAGACCTTTAATCGCCTACTGATTAGGTTTACCATATCATACCAAGGTCACGAAGTTATTATATATATATATATATATATATATATATATATATATATATAAGTGTTTAGATAATTTCTTAGCCGTTCATTAAATATAACATTTGATAAATTATTGGAGTTTTTCGGCCGAAAAACTCCAATAATTTATCAAATGTTATATTTAATGAACGGCTAAGAAATTATCTAAACACTCATATAGCTATGGAGTAATAATTAGCATTTTCAAACATTCAAATCTGACATCTACTTTCAGTAACTCACATCTAATTTCAAAATAGGCATCTGCTTTCTAATCTGACGTTTGCTTTCATAACTGACACCTGCTTTCAAAACAGACATCTGCTTTCAAAACAGACATCTGCTTTCAATAACTGACATTTGCTTTCACTAACTGACATCTGCTATCAAAACTGACATGAGCTTTCAAAACTGACTTCTGCTTTCAGCTTGACATCTACATTCAACAACTGACATTTGATTCATTAACACTGTTACTTTATAATGCATTTCTATATGGCTTGAACCTGGGTCTATTGTAGCCTAGTGGTAAAGGCGACAGCCCGGATAGCTGTAGACTTGGGTTCGAGTCCCAACGTAGACCATATTTTTCAAATAAAAAATTTCGTATGATTTGCTTTGTAATTTGTAGACAGCAATGTTTATATCCCCACTTACTCTGCAATTACATACATTCTAATTTAATATTTGTAAATATTTCATATAAAAAAGCCGAAAAACTCCAATAATTTATCAAATGTTATATATATATATATATATATATATATATATAAGGTAAACTTAATAAGTCGGCGATTAAAGGTCTGGTTCATTACTTCAAAGTATATATATTTAAAATAACTCTACATGTTTCGGAATGATGCCTTTGTCAAGAGAATACAAAATATAAAATTTTATATTTTTAGATTTTATATTTTGTATTCTCTTGACAAAGGCATCATTGCCGAAACATGTAGAGTTATTTTAAATATATATACTTTGAAGTAATGAACCAGACCTTTAATCGCCGACTTATTAAGTTTACCTTATCATACCAAGGTCACGAAGATATTATATATATATATATATATATATATATATATATATATATATATATATATATATAGTATGACTGAAGTTTCATTTTGTTTTTTTGGGGGGATATATTCCAAAAAATTCAACAAATAAAATAGTAAAAATTTTTTCTAATAAAAGTTGTCTAATAACGGCAAAAAAAAATAATTTATAACAGCCCAATGTTTTCAAGTTTCACTGTACAAATTTCATACATAATAGGTCAGTAACCGACGAGTGGCCGTAACGATATCGAACTGTGTCAGGGTCAAGTTTAATATGTGAGACAGCAGTTTACTTGAAACATGTGTTAGAGTGAAATGCTCGGTTTATTTGTATACTTAGTGACGTCAACCAAAACAATGCGTGCAATGTTTCGCAAAACAAAAATTAGTTCAACGGTATTTTTCGTGTCATACGTTGTTTGTTATTTATTGTATTAAAAAGGGTGTTTTCATATTTATTGCACCTTTAAAGAATTTGAAACGCCCTAAGTAGTTTTGTAATCAAAGACAAGCAAGAGCTTAAAGTAAGTAGTATTTTGTTTATTATTTATATAGATTTTAAGTCAAGTGCTATTTCATTTATTTTTTGCTAAACAAAGCAAAGAAATTGTTACATCACCCTACGTACTCTGTGTATTTTTATTTGTATATAAATTCTAATTATGCGCAATAAAAGCATTCAAATTTTAACTTTGAATATATTTTATTAAAACCGAAAGATACAAAGAGTATTGTACATTGATTGACTTTTGGATATTTTTTCTATTGTTCTTTCTTAATAAATGTATTATTATTATTATTATCAACACGGTCTGTTAAATTTATTACTTTTATTGTTAAATTGTATATAATTCCCATATCTTACATTTGCCTACTAATGTTCATATGTTGAACACAAATGAAATACTATTTTGTTGAATTCTATAAAGAAAATTACTGTCAAAAAGAATAAAGCGCAATATATATATTACGAGTATGTGGTATTTTCGCACATTATATTACGCTGAATGCACTGGGTAGATTCTGCAGTCGTAGCATTGGTCCGTGACAGATCATAAATTACCCATGAAATATCCCGAAACTAGAATTATTGACAACTCGAGAAGTCTCAGCGTGCATTTACGACACGCAACAATGATAGAAAAGGTGAGACGAACATGAAAAGATTCCTATCGCTACCTCTCGGTGCGTACCTGAGTCTACCTGGTATTGAAAGAAATCAATGCCTCCTCTAACCATTACCTGTCGGGGCAACGGGTGGAGCGCACAAGGTGCCATTTACTGAAAGGAAAAATAGAAAACCTAAAAGTATAAAACTTGACGGTATAATTAAGACATTAGCGGACGATGAGGTCGCTTCGTCGGACGAGGATGGACGTTCTTTGATGGAATTTACATTTATGAGGAGATAAGGTATGTCGGTCGGCTTAAATATGTTGATGAGTTCTCAGAGTTAACGTTCGACGAAAAATAATATATAAAATATAAAAAAATAATATACATATATATACTTACACTGTTGGCCGAAATTAGCGCACCGCTTAATAAATTTTGAATTATTGTTTTGAATCTTAGTATACCTATCAAAATTAATTTAATTTATTGAAATGAGAATCCAAAGAATTGTTTTTCAATTATTTCGAAACATCTTTTTATGAAAAAAAGAACCAAAAAGATAATCCATATTTTATTAATATTTTCAGTGAAATCTTGGGGAATGTTATGCCATTATTCAAGAGCCGCATTCTCAAGCTCAGCCAAGTTTTCAAGAGCAAGATTTCGATGTCTTATACGTCGTTTAAGTTGATCCCAAACGTGTTCTATTACAGACAAGTCAGAACTACGCGCTGGCTACTCTGAACGTTGAATGTCAACCTCGTCCAGATATTCGTTTAGGATATAGGCTCGGTGCGGTCTGGCACTATCATCCATAAGCAAAAAATTGTCGCCTATGTGAAGCGCAAAAGGTGTGACCTGTTCTTTCAGAATCTCCTGGCTGTACTTCGCAGTGTTTAATGCTCTTCCTTGGATCACTACAAGATCCGTACTGGCCTCGAAAGAAATGCCACTCCAAAGCATTATTGACCCCCCCCCCCCCACAGAAAGATACTTGAGGAACCATACATGCTTGTCTGTATCTTTCTCCTGGTCTTCTCCAGATAAAAGTACGTCCGTCAGAAGATGTTAAGTCTATTTTGACTTCATCAGTAAACAAGACTCTCTTCCAGCCATCCAGATCCCAATACACATGTTCCCGAGCTATGTCAAGCCTAGCTTGTTTGTGGGGTATGGTTAAGAGAGAGACTGTTGTGGAGTGTCTTGCACTCAATCCAGATTTCTTGACGCTTCTTTTAACTATTTTGGAAGAAATCGCAACATTAAAATATTTAGAAGAAGAATTCCATGCCCTTGTAAGTAGCGATTGTCGATTGAAAGTACGTAGGACAGCTAATGAAGTAAGCATTTCAATCGAATGAATATGCAGTATTTTTCATGAATATTTAAAAATGTAAAAGTTATCTGCAATATGGGTGCAGCGCTTGCTTATTGCTGATCAAACGTAATCCAAGGGAATTCTTCCGTCTATATGTCACAGTAGATGAAACTTGGATGTATCATTATACTCCAGAAACGAAAACACAGTCGAAATTTTGGATTTCTTCACAGGGGACACGGTCCTGTGAAGAAATCCAAAGTTTCGACTTTGGAGGATTTAAATTTTTGTAAACAAGTTCTGTTATAAATATTTTAGTCTATTTTAAATTATTTTTGGGTGTTAATGGAGATTATTGAGGAAGTAGAAGATATCATTGACAATGAGTTAGTTAATTAATTTGATTTAGTAAATCCTGAACGTATACTGTACGTTTTCGTTATGACAATTTAGATAAATGGACAAATAATGAATTTCTGGAATTGTTCCGACTTTTCGAAGAAGCAGTTCTAAATTTATTGGAAAAGATAAGAGAAATTTTGAATTAAATTACTTTGTAGTATAATTAGAGATTTTGTTTTTTATATCGTAATTCTAAACATAATAATTCTTTTCTCAAGATAAATTCTTGGTTACTTTTCATCATCGGCAATAATTAACCTTTGTAGATATTAAGAGATAGGATAGAAGAGATTATGCAGTTCGACTAACAATAAATTTTTTCCAAAATATAAATATTTAAAAGACTTTTGTAAAGTATTATAAATTAAGAATTAAATTAATTTGTAGTATTTAATTTTATAATTACAGACTTTTTTCTTTTTACATTGTACCTATTTCCAATAATCAGATTTCCTTTCTCAAGATAAATTATTGTTGCGTCCTTTCTTCATCTGCCATCATGAACTTCCTTTGCAAATGAATGTTTTCTTTGATTGTTTCGCGTTTTTTTTTCGACTTAAATATAATCTATAACGTGCTAACAACCACTAACAACAACATTCAAGGATAGTCATATAGGCAAACTATGAATATTTCCATATGCTAGACATAAAAATTACTAAAATCAAGTGTATTCTCGTCACTTTCTAACACGTCATCGCAAGTACATCTCTATCTCTGTTACTCACCCTTCTGAAAATTACTTGCGGCCTTTCCGATTTATTTGTCGAATAACTGTTCGTCGTGCCCTGCATAGCCTGGTGAGAGGGCTCGAAAGGAGCCTACACTACAAGGAAATTGCACTTGCAGTCTTCTTAGACATAGAGGGAGCTTTCGATAACACCTCGATGTCTTCTATTATTCGATCTTTAAGAGATCGAAAAATAAAAAGCACCACATGTAACTGGATTCATAACATGCTGCGTAGCAGAGTAATTTATGTCCAAATGCAAAACAAAACCATCTCCATGAGGACAACAAAAGGGTGTCCTCAAGGAGGCGTATTGTCACCGCTACTATGGAGTCTAGTAGTGGATAATATCCTCAGGACATTAAATGACCAGGGAATATGGACACAGGGGTTCGCCGATGACATTGTCATAGTGACCTAGGGGAAATTCCGGTGACAGTGGCGGGCATCATGCGAAATGCTCTGCGAATTGTAGAAAGATGGTGCCTTGAGGAGGGATTAACTGTCAATCCTCATAAAACCAAGTTGATAGCCTTTACCAACATGAGAAAACTAAATGATCTAGGCAGCGTAAAACTGTTTGGACTAGAGTTGGAACTAACCAATGAAATAAATGCGAAACTGAATTGGAGCAGACACCTAGCCAAAGTGGCAGACAGGGCGACGCAGCTCTTCTTGAGATGCAGAAGAGCTGTTGGCAAGACCTGGGGACTAAAACCAAATGTGGTACACTGGTTGTACACAGCAGTAATAAGACCAACGATTACCTATGGAGTAGTTGCCTGGTGGAGGAGGACGGAGCGGACATCGTCGGTGGGGCTCCTCACGACTCTCCAGCGACAGGCCCTGTTGGGAATCACGGGAGCTATGAACAGCACGGGAACCGCTTCCATGGAGGCCATCGAGGGTCTCCCTCCGCTGGAACTATTTATAAGGGCGGAGGCAATGGCTGCGATACTGCGAGGCTGAAGGCCAATGATGTATGGTGTCCTAACAAGGTTGTAGGGAGCCATACAGATATCACAGGAACTACTGGAAGAGCCGATATTTCAAATGCCGGTGGACAGTATGACACCTGAAATTATGTTTACAGCTAAGCTGAACATACTTACACCGACCAGGGAACAGGCAAAAAGTCGCTCGATCGATTGTGGTGCCGGCACCTGGTACACTTACGGATCACGATCTAGTCAGGGGGCAGGTGCAGACATATGCGGAATGTGCCCTAGAAGGAAGATATCGATATGTCTTTGGGAAACACACTACGGCTTTCCAGGCCGAATTGTTAGCAGTCGCAGCCTGCGCCGATGAAATTCGGGAAGCCGGCTGCGCAAGCAAAAAAATTAACATAATGACTGATAGTCAGGCGGCTACTAAAGCCATTATGAACCCATCAACCAGGTCTAAGTTGGTGAAATATTGTAAACAGGTCCTCAATAACCTGGCACAAGACAATTCAGTGTCGCTGATATGGGTGCCAGGACATGAGGGAATTAAAGGCAATGAGATAGCCGACAAACTGGCCAAAGAAGGTACTAATAGGAACTTCATAGGACCAGAACCTGTATGTGGAATCACTAAGGATTCCGCTAAAAGGGAGATCTGGTTATGGCTAGAAAAAGAACATAAAAATAAATGGAGGTTAACGGAAGGTCAACTTCATACCAAAACACTACTAAGGGAGCTGGACGGAAAGTTTTCAGACAACCTAATTCGTAGTAGCAAAAAAGAAATTAAAATAATTATCGGGTTAATAACCGGACATTGTCCTTTAAGGAAGCATTTGTACAGCATGGGCTTGGTTAGCGAGCCCTGGTGTAGGAGATGTGAAAAACAGGAGGAGACTAGCCTTCATGTAATATGCACGTGTGAGGAACTGAAGGAACTCAGATAGAAATATTTCGGGAGAGATCTATTGGATCCTTCGAGTGTACTCAAACCTCTCCTGAGGAGGATAGTGGCTTTTATCGAGGACACAAGACTAACAGAGTGGAATTGAGAGATCTATTGGGGATAGTACAAAGAGCAGTGTGCTCAAGTGCCTGGGCGTGGTGGCGTCCAACCCAAAACAGAGAAGAAGAAGAAGAAGAGAACTATTCGTCGAACTGTTGCGATTGGAGAGACGGAAATTTCTATTCGAAGAATAAAAGTACCTAATATATTTATTTATCGAATGGTTATTAGGAACCTTATTAGCAGGGACCGGACACGAGAGACCGAAATTATGATGGACCATATAAATAGTCTATAATATCGCTAAATACAACACACAGTTATTGAATAGTACTATTCATTTGGTTAACAGCACATTTGTTTTTTTTCGTTGAATTGTGACGCAATTACTTCAATATTGTACTGAAATTCCTTTCTTCATGAGCGTAGATGGAAGCGTGAAGAGTTTTTATAATTTGTTTCATTTATTAGTTTATAATTCATAAGGTAAATCAAGTACAGTGAGTTAGTTTCTTTTTTTCGTTGTTTTAACTGTTAATTAAGTGTCCTGTGAATTTCGTTAAGTTCCAATAACTTACGCATATATTTTTAATTTTAATTTATTTTGATCTAGAACATTGTTTAAGTTACTTTTTCCGATATGATTGGAACAATGTCGAGAATGGCATTGTGAAACAATGACGAGTTGGATTAAGGTCAAATTGATTGTATATCAATTGCCAGTGATTCCGAAATTGATTGCAAAGTCTGTAAAATATCTTTAAAAAATTCCAAGAAATCGCACGTAAAACGTCATAACATCCCAGACATATACACAGAAATTAGACGCGTTGAAATCTGACAATTTTAACGAATAACTCTGGGAAACTTTAATGGCGAAAAGTATTCCATTAAATAAACTTAACAATCTCACCTTTAAAATATTTCTCCAAAATATACTGGTCGAAATGTTTCTGATAAATCCACTTTACGCAAATATTATGTTCTAAGTGCTACACGAAAGCAGTAGAACGTATTACTAGCCATCTTTTCAAGCAGTGTCTATAGATAAGTGCAGAAGAAACTGTCGATGTTGTAGCTGGTGTACTACGACCAACTATTCCATATAATGCACATGTAATAGCAACAAAAGTTATAAACACATTTCATGCGGAAACAGTAGCTAAAACCATTTACGAGAATATGCACCAAATTCTTCATTCGACGACAGGTAGAGAGAAAAACTACTTTTATTTATCAGTGACAGTGCTGCATATATATTAAAGACGGGCAGACTATTAAAGGAAACATATCCTAATATGCTGCATATTACTTGTGTAGCACATGCCTTCCACAGAATCTGTGTATATATCGGAGACAACTTTCTGGAAGTTGATAGACTTGTATCCGATTTTACGAAAGTTTTCGGAAAAGTACCATTGAGAGTAGTTCTTTACAGCGAAAAGCTTCCATCTTTATCATTGCCTCCCTCTTCAGTAATAATTAGATGGGGAACAGGGTTGGATGCTACTAGTTTTTATGCAGAAAATTTCGATAGCTTACAAAATTCCGTTACATGTTGAAATGATAATGCTCAAAATATTTCTGAGTGCAAGGAACTAATACAAATTCCAAATTTAAAAAATCAGTTGTACTTTCTTCAGGAATACTTTGCAAATTTGCCAAAATTAATCACTTCTTTTGAAAATCAAAATCTACAATTAAATGATGGATTAACCACATTAGCTGTGGCTATTAATATTTGAAAAATATTCCAAGTGACTTCAGATGTGGCATTCGGCAAGAGTTAGATGCAGTTTTTAATAGAAATCTAGATTTAATAACATTGCGGCAATTGTGTATGGGGACAATGCCTCAAAATCTAACTGCTAAGTACGCTGAAATAAAAGAATATTTCCAGTATGCACCTATAACCAGTTGCGATGTAGAAAGGACGTTTTCTATCTACAAGGATGTATTTCATTCAAAGAGAACAAATTTTACAGAAGAGAACCTTGAGAAAATATTGCTAGTTAATATTAATACTCCTTTATTCAACTTGAACTACAAAATGAACAAATAAAAATGTTAAACTTAAATAAAACACCTTATATTTCACAAACAATAGTTTATTGACTATATGTACATTTCATGTGCACTGCACACATCCTCAGTAGTTACTAATTTAAAAGTATTATTTTTTAAGTACATGTATGAAATTATGTCCGGTATCTACATGATGTAGAGCTAATGCTGATTTATCTACATTGTGAAGTTTTACATGAGCTAAATGTTCTTTGAAACGGGTTTGAATATTTCTTCTTGTTTGGCCGATATATAATTTTGGGCAGGAATTACAGTTAATTCTGTAAATACCTGATTCTTTCAGTGGGTCTGGTTAACTAACTTTGTTTGAAGATATTGTTGTAACTTATGAGTGTTGGAAAATGCAGGAGTTAGATTATATTTTTTTAACAATTTAGTTACGTTATTCTGCCAACTTTTGTGAAAAGTAATTTTGCAATCTTTTTTGGTATTACTCTTTGTATTTGGAGTTAATCTGGTTTTAAACTACTGAGGATGTGTGCAGTGCACATGAAATGTACATATAGTCAATATGCTATTGTTTGTGAAATATAAGGTGTTTTATTTAAGTTTAATAGTGTAATAATTTCACAAGTGCTCAACATATATACTACTATATACTACAAATAAAAATGTATTTAATATTTTATAGATCACCACCCGTTTGTTTTCCAATTATATAAATAAAATTAAAAACTCTTTCAAATTACAAATTTTCAATATCGGCCTCTCGTGTCTAGTCCCTACTTATTAATAGAGTTCGGATTATATGCAAAATATGTTTTTTTTATTGCCCTATTTCATTTAAAAAACATGAAATACACCCAGAAAACTTATAATTTTATTGATATACATTTTAACAACAAAATAATCCGGTATTTCCAAGTTACTAATAAGTTATTTGTAACTTGGAAAGACCGGGCCTAAGTCTGTAGAATTGCAAGAGGGTTATGTTGAAAAATAAATTATATTTATATTATAAATAAGTATTTCATTGAAAAGTCCTTCCCCCATCAAACCACCCTCGTAAACAGCGTAAAATTTTTATATAAAATTCTTCACAATGACATCGATTGCAGTTTCTTATTAAATAAACTTAATTTTAATGTTCCAAGAAAGCATATTCACCAACAGAATTTCTTTTATTGCGCACCAACCAGAACTAATTAATGCATTGCTATTATGTGCTAATTACTAATATTATAGAAGTTTATGATTCCTGTGTTTGTATGTTTTAATTTCTCTTTTTGTTTCTTTTTTACTTCACGCATATATCTCAATACTTTATGTTTCCTGTACTTGTGGTTTGCCTGGAAATAAACAATTATTATTATTATTATTGTTATAATTAGTTATGTGTTGGTGATGATCAAAAACTTCTATTACTGTAACTAAAATAGAAAAATTACAGTAAAGATTAATTAAATCAAATTAGAAAATTAATTTTACCTTACCTGTTATTTAAACTTTGATGCGCGACAACTCTCTCTCTAATAATAAAATAGAAATATATACTTTACACATACATAAACTTATATTAGCTACCTCGTTAATTATAATTACAATCATCCTTATTTAAAATTGTAATTTAATTAGAAATGCATTAATTAAAAAAGGACATTAAAACTTGTTAATTAATTTGCTTGGCATATTTCCTCGTTTTCATTTTTTTTTCTAACAAGTAATCATCGTCCTTTACGTGTATCCAAATAATCGGTGTCAATATTTGTCGTTACGGCATGGTCTACTGATGTTGATGGCCATAATCGTGAACTTCTCGTTATGTTTGCTTTTCAAAGTGGTTGGCGCGCTTACTTGATCCGAACGCAGAACAAGCAAACTGCCTGACGCTGCTATTAACGTGCTTACTACCTCTGGCTACTGCCAAGCACTTTCGGTGTTCGTGTCTTCGAAAAACAAACAAACTACTGAAAATATTTAAATTGATATATCATCCTGTTTAGTTTCACTTCATCCGTACGGTGCATGATGCTTTGAAACTAGATATTTTCTATTCATATTTGATTATTATAACAATATTTAAATATTAATTTTATATAATAACTGCTATATTATTTTTAATTATACGAGTGGTGTTTATTTAATTAGGACAATCAAAAATTAATTTCTCATTTATTTACGATTGCAGTAATTGAAGTAGGCGTCTTAAAATACCAGGTTTTGCTGAAAGGTTCCCGAATTTTAAACCAAACGCGTGAGCGCAGTTAGTTACAATCAAACGCCACTACATGGAGTTATCTACATTTTGTAAGTCAGTATCCGACGTCATTGTAAGTGGAAATGTGTTTTATGTGAACAATTTTTCATTGTTATATCAGATCGTGATCGGTGGATTTGAGGGAACAACGTATCTGGATTAAGTTCTATTTCAAACACGATAAGACTGTAACACACAAGATGCTAAAGGAAGCATTTGGGGACCATACTTTGGGTCAAACACAAACATGTGACTGGTTTGAACGTTTCAAAAATGGCAGAACATCAGTTTACCAAAAAATAACATATCAATGTGTAAACACATCAAGTGTATACAAATTAATACAAATATGTTAAAATATACTTGTATCTGACACAACGTATTTAACCAAAGGTCACTTCAACTGCACACACATGCGTTTCGATCTAGTGATCTCGTCAGTGCAGGTTGTTAGCGAAATGATGTCTCAAGATTTGCTCCCGTGGCAAAAAGACGACTTTGGGTACAGACGTAGATACATTTTACCATATTTGTATTCTTCTTCTAGTTTTTTCAAATTTTTGGGGTGGGCACCAGCACGTCTAGGCACTTGAGCACAGTGTTCTTTGTACCATCCCCGATACATCTCTCAGTTCCACTCTGTTAGTCTTGTGTCCTCAATAAAAGGGGAAGTTGGAGTACCCTCGTAAGATCCAATAGATTTCTTCCGAAGTGTTTCTACACACTTCAGACTCTCCTAAGTGCATATTTCGTAAAAGTTAGTTTCCTTCTGTTTTTCCAATTTTCGACACCAGCGCTCGCTAACCAAACCCATGCTGTACAGATGGTTCCTTGAAGGATAATGTCCGATTATTAACCCGGTAATAGTTTTAATATATTTTTATACTACATATTACTACGAACCAGATTGGCTGAAAACCTAGCGTCCAACTCCTTTAGTGGTGTTTTAGTATGAAGTCGATCTTCCGTTAGCCTCCATTTATTTTTATGTTCTCTTTCTAGCCATAACCAGATCTGCCTTTTAGCGGAATCCTTAACGATTCCACATACAGGTTCTGGTCCTACAAAGTTCCCATTAGTACCTTCGTTGACCAGTTCGTCGGCTAATTCATTGCCTTTAAATCCCTCATGTCCTGGCACCCATATTATTGTCTCGTTCCAATCTATTTAGGACCTATTTGCAATGTTTGACCACTTTATACCAGGTAAATGAATTCATAATAGCTTTAATAGCTGCCTGACTAGAAATAGTTCTAACGGAGGGACCCATGATGGTCTCCATGGAGGCGGTTCCCGTGCTGTTCAATGCTCCACCAGACAACCGCCCCATAGGTAATCGTTCGACTTACTACTACTGTTTTTGTTCATATGGTAAAACGCGCTACCGATGTTAGCACTCCACCAGTACGTTTGAGGAAGGTGATTCCGAATAAATCCAATCCTAGGCCCATAAAAATAATTTTGAAAGATGAGCAGCAGGTTCATGATGTTATTTGTAGATCTATGTGATCTCATCGGGATGGCAGTTTCAAAGATATTCGTATTGCTTTCGACCGAACTCCTCGACAGCAGCAGCATTTCAATTTCTTGAGGACCGAATTGCGATAGCGTATAGGAAACGGTGAATCCCTGCAAATTAAGTACATCAGGCGTGTTTCTAAATTAGTTTCGTTAAACTAGTTTCGCATAACAGTAATAATATTACTTATTACTATGAATTATTGGTCTTAGTGAAACGAGGGTTTCAAGTGATATTTATAGTTCTGAATTTTTTCTGATACCTATTCGGTCATCCGTTGTGATCGACGATTTGAAGAACTACGACAGTCTTGCAGTGGCGGCGTTTTGCTACCATATAGTAGTACTTTGAGTTTTCTTGATTTAAATTCATCAGATGTGTTCCGTGAATTTCCTTATGTTGACATCGTTGGAGGCAAATGTAACATAAATTTTGTTTCCTTACATATTATTATTTCCTACATACCGCCTTATATTTCATTGCAATAAATATTTTGAAAATTTTTTCTTTTTCAATTAGGCTGGTAAATGCGTGAGTGTATATAACGTGTGTTTATTTGAAAAGTCAATCTAGGTTACTTTGAAATTTTGATAGAATAAAACGCATATATATTAGTATGTGTTTGTTGTTCCGTAAACGTAAATCCAAATGGCATTTGCTAATGTCAATCAGAAATATCAGTTAGTAAATAAAATAATCATGCATCGACTCTAGTTTAAAATAAATTGCTTCTCAGTTTTAAAATGGCTTTCACTTCAGAACATAAATTTTTTTTAGTCCAGGCTTATTTTCGAAGTGGTAATAAAATTGATGGTTTATGGGTTTATTCAGTTCAATATTGCATGGTAGAATTTCAAGTTGAGTTTCCACATTTTGTAATAGATTATATACAATTTAAGAATACTTTGGATAGAACTTTAAAACTTTTTCTGAAACTGGTAGTCTCTTAAGAAAATAAGGCAGCGGAGCAGTTAAGAAACGTACACCTCAAGTTGTCAATCGTGTTGAAGAAATAATGGAAAATGAACAACAAACATCTGTTCGACATTTGAGTCAACAATCAAACCTTTCTGTTGGTACAACTCATAAGTTATTAAAAAAAGATATGCAACTTTATCCATACCGTGTCACAGCAGTACAAGAATTTTTAGAAATTGATTACCCACGTAGGCTACAGTTTTGTAATTGGTTTGTAAATATGAACAATAATGGAGAAATTTCGCAAAGAGTCATCTTTACTGATGAAGCATGGTATTATAAAACGGGATACCTAAATTCACAAAATATAAGAATTTGGAGTAGTGAAAATCCACATGTAATTAATGAAGAATCGCTACATCCAGAGAAAATTGGTATTTGGGCAGTAAGCCAAAGGCGAATCATTGGACCAATATCTTTTCAGGGAACGTAACTGCTCAAAGGTACCGCACGGAAATTTTACAAACATTTGTCAATCAATTGCATGATGATGAACTTCAAAATGCATATTTCCAACAAGACGGATCACCTTGTCACTGTACTGCAGAATCTTTGGATTATTTAAGAGAATTTTTTGATGAGCGTATAATTAGTCGAAATACTCAAATTGCCTGGCCTGCACGTTCAAGCGATTTAACACTTTGCGAATCTAAAAAATAACATAATTCGAACACCTATATTGAATTTGAATGATATGCTACAGAGAATCGAACAGAAATGCATGGAAATTAATAACAATCCAGTAATGATGCAGAATATCATCAGAAATTTTGAACGGAGGATTTTAAAGTGCATTGATCTTGAAGGACAACATTTTCAACATTTGTTATAGTTTTCAATAAATACTTATTATTTGTTATTTGTTTGTATGTATGAAACTGTCAAAATATACGACTTCGTAGGTTAAGTAGTAAATTTTAATTTACGACATACTTCAAAATGTTCTCAGTAAATCACATGCTACTAGATTGACTTTTCAAATGAACACTTGTTACAATTAAGCTCACATAAATCTAGTATAACACAACTTGTTAAAATTGCCAAAATTTTCTAATATTGCTTAGTGTTTATTAAACTTTTTTTGAAAGACAAGTCAAATGTCAAGTAATTTTTTTAATACAATTTAGAAAACACAATAAACTAATACTTCATTGATCGCATCAATTACTGTCCTTAACCTTCTAGGTACAGAATCAATGAGACTTCTTAAAAAATTAGGTTTTTCAACAATGTTTCCTAGGTATTTTCAATAGATTTCCATAATTGTTCCCTATTAGTAAATCTTATACGAGATCTATGAATTTTCCTTGTAATTTTTTTGGTTTTCCCTCAAATATTAAAACAAATTGTGATCTTCTATATCAGTTGATATTCTTTTCCACATTTGCAGCATATACTTCCTTCATTTTCCCATCATTTTTAACTTGTAGTACTGTAGATTTGTTCAAATGAAATTCTTCTGCGACTTGTTTAATGGTGCAACTTTCCAAAAATTTGTATTTTGTCTGTCGGAGTCAGTTTTCTTGCCATTTTGGATATCAAAAAGTGAAAATTTGTCATTTTGACGTTACAAGAATGAATTACTTTTAAAAATTACAAAACACTTCGGATCCATATGCTGTTCATCGAATTCGATTTTACATAGGTAGGAATAGAAATCTACTATTAATAATTTCCATATTAAATGACTATGCTAACATAAGCCAGAAGTACCCGACCCGACGTATAGATGGCTGTTGTTGTATGAAAAGACTACCAACCTTATTAAGCATAAACTTACCCCTCTTTGCCGAGTCTAGTAATAATGCTATCACTTATGAAGTTCGGAAGTGGGTAAGAAGAAGGGAAGAAGAAGACGGACAGATTAATGTGCATTATGAGCCAAGGCCCTGACCAATCTTTTCTGATTTCTGAAGATTTGATTCGTGAAGTGGACAACAAAATTTGAGGAACCGGCAATTCACGATTTCAGGATTATCGATTAATTTATCACAGGTTTCAAGGTCAGCTGTGTACACCATTGTTTCGGAAGACCTGAAGTATCGAAAATTGTGTTGTCGGTGGGTTCCAAGACTGTTTCCTAACGATTACAAAACAAAAAGATTGGTCTGTACTTTATCGTTTTTGATTCGATGCGATCAGGAATTAGATACATTTTTGGACCACGTCGTGACAGAAGGTATCACACTTGGTTTTAGTTTCCAGGTCTTACCAACAGCTCTTCTGCATCTCCAGAAGGACTGCGTCGCCCTGTCGGCGATTTTGACTAAATGCCTGCTCCAATTCAGTTTCGCATCAAGTGTAATGCCTAGATATTTCACTTCATTGGTTAGTTCTAACTCTTGCCTTACACTATCCAGATCATTTAGTTTTCTCATGTTGGTAAAAGCTACCGACTAGTGTTGTTGTGTATTGACAGTTGATCCCTCCTGAAGACACAATATCTCCACAATTTGCAGAGCATTTAGCATAATACTCGCCAAAGTCCCCGGGAATTTCTCTTGGGACACAATAACAATGTCGTTGTGTCTCGGGGGACATATTTGTATGAATGTGCATACACTTGATGTGTTTACACATCGATATGCTATTTTGTGGTATATTGAGCCATCTGGGTGCGAGGCTGCTAAAACTGCTAAAAAAAGCTAAAACTCAAATTGAACCCTCAAGTTTGCGTTTGCACTAATGATCTTCACTTATTAGATATAGTATATGTAGATTTGGCCTTGCTAATACTTTCTCAAGCATTGTGCTATAAGTCCATACTGGCACAATGATAGCCTTGTATACTATTACTTTATTTTCAAAGTTGTTTTCTTCTATATTCAATAGAATGTTTTAACCAAGTCAGGCGGCATTCTCAGATATTCGGTTTCTTAAGTTTGTATCAACTCTATACCATTTAGTATAACTGAGGGGCTAGTTTCTTTTTTTAATGTGAATGTAGCGTGAATTGGTTTAGTTTCATTTTGCGAACATTCTTTATCGGTTCAACCAAGATTGGATTTTGTTCAAGTTTTCTTGTTAGTGTTTGGGATATTATTACTGAACTAAAGTGTGAAGCAAGAATATCAGTGTCTCTATACCATTTAGTATAACTGAGGGGTTAGTTTCTTTTTTTTAATGTGAATGTAGCGTGAATTGGTTTAGTTTCATTTACGATCATTCTTTATCGGTTTAACCAAGATTAGATTTTGTTCAAGTTTTCTTGTAAATGTTTGGAATATGATTACTGGACGAAAGTGTGACGCAAGAATACCAGTGTCATCAGCATACATAGCGGTCCTATTGCGCTACCTTGTAGCATATCAAATTTGTTCGGAGCTTTATCATAATTTCTGATTCAGAAAGTGATTTAGATATTCTCTATACACCACCTGAAATAGTAAATCAAGTTGAGAAATCTTCTGCGAGCTAATTATTAGAAAAATCGAGAAAGAGGTATGAAGAAGGCTATGTAAAATTAATTGAATAGAGGGCTGATAATAGCGTAAATTTATATTCGGAAATTGTGGTGCTTGCATATTTTGCAAAATTGTGGGAAAATTTAAAGCCCTCGACCTTATGGTTTACATATTCTATGTATCAATATTTAAATCATAACTAATTTAAATATGATCTATAGTTTTGTAATTTTTAATTGAAAATAAAGTATTTGTTTACATAATTTTTTTAAGTCTGTTATATATATAATGCCATAGGCGAGGTCGTAGAAAAAGTATAGTATTTATTTAACTCGTCGAAATCATTTTTTTAAGCTCGCGAACATTACCAAACTGTAAACTGTTCTCTCGCTTACAAAAAATGCCTTTCGTCACTCGTTACACAATATATTTCTTATATATATATTTCTTTATTCAAGTCGAACACTATCCCAGTTAATATACGGGTGGCAATACGGGATACCGCTTATACTTCTATGTAATCCTCCAGTTCCAGTAAATTCAGAAGCGTTTATTGATATTCACAAAAAAAAAACATTACCATATGTGCGGCTGAGTATACTGTATCCTTTGGTAAAAAAACACAAACATACACTGCTCAACTTTTGAACTGGTACACTTATATAGCATGCAGTAAAAGTAAACAACCCTTCGTAGGCGTTAGGCATGACTTCCTACATGATCAAGGCTATGCTTCGGAATGCAAACAAATGTCTATCGAATGACATTTGAGATTTGAGACTCCATTGTTGTTTGCTGTTATTATCTGTCATAAGTGCAGTTACTGAGCTCGCGGACGCTTATACTTTTATCAAGTTTTAAGAGAATTTTTGCTAATTTCTCGAATAAGTTTTAATGCAGAGTGGTTGATTGCATTTTAGAGATGCCATTAAGGCGTTTAAGTATTGAAAAGTTGAGCCAAGCTATGGGAATGCTTATGACTGGTGCATCGCTAAGAACTGTTGCTGCCCATTTCAATGTGAGCCACAATGTGATCAGAAGAGTTTGAATGCGTTTTAATGATACTGGATCTGTCCAACATAGACACGGCGGAGGGCGAAATCGCAGTACGACAGTCAGGGAGGACCGTTTTATTACGGTTCAGTGTCGAAGGAATAGATTTTCTACTGCAAGAACACTCCAAATTCAGTTATTGAATGCAACAGGTACTCAAGTATCCACTCAAACAGTAAGAAGAAGGCTCCACGGCGTAAATTTAAGGTCCAGATCTTCTAAAAAATGCCCATTGTTGACCAGAGCCCACAAAAGAAGAAAGCTAGAGTGGGCACATCAACATGCAAATTAGAATGTTGAAGATTGGGGTCGTTGTTTATTCAGTGACGAGACCAGAGTGCGTCTCCATAGCTCAGATGGAAGAGTTAGAGTTTGGAGAAACAGAGGAGAACGCTACATTGAGAACAACGTGACTTACCATCAAGCTTATGGAGGTGGTTTAATTACTGTTTGGGGAGGTATTTCTGCGACTCGTCGTACTGAATTAGTTATGCTTGGAAATGCTACAATGAATAGTGTCAGGTATCTTAATGAGATATTACAACCTGTACTGTTGCCATATGCTAATGACGTAGGCGATGGTTTTGTGTTTGCTGATGATAACGCGCGTCCTCATAGAACAAGACGAATCAATGCATTTTTTGAAGAGAACAATATTGCGCACATGGATTGACCAGCGAACTCTCCAGATCTTAATCCCATAGAGAACATATGGGATTACCTGAAGAGGTTGATAAGATCACGAGGATTGGATCCAAACAATCACCATCACCTCCGAACTGCCGTTTTGGAAGAATGTCAAAATATTCCTCAGCATTACATTCGGAATTTGATTTCCAGCATGCCAAGCATTGCCAGGAGGTCATAAGAGCTAGAGGAGGTCCCACGCATTATTAATCTTTAAGCGTTTGGTTATCTTTTCTTTCCAAAGCAAACTTTTCTGTAATACTAAAATGAAGATTTTGTTATTTTTCTATTAAACCATTTGAAATTCGTTATTTAAGTTTTATTCTTTTAATTCTTCGCCTTAAAAGTGTTTCCCAGAACCATATACTATCAATTAAGCAAGAAAGTGCTGCTCAAAAAGTAGTAAATTGTTATTTATATATCTTCTTGTAAGTGTACCAGTTCAAAAGTTGAGCAGTGTATTTATATTCACATTTCTATTCGTAGCTTCTAATAATAAATCGATTTTTTTTCACATGCATGAACTTGAATTATCAACTGTTTTTTCTTAAATACAGAATAAACAAAGATATGGACCAATTTTAACTACATTTTTGTACATGGATTATAGATCGATTTCCTTTTTGATTTTCAGTTAAACATTTATACCTACGTATGTATCCTTCAGATCCGCATAATTCTGTCGCTATTCAGCAGTAACCCTATACAGGGCCAGGCAAATGTATGGATCCATTTGAATATTTTTGATATGGCGACTCAGATTTTAATAAGAAGATTTGGCACCCTTTTGTTCAACAACAACAGAGATATTTATTTAATTAAATCTAAAATGAACACAAAATTTATGAAAAAAATCAGTATCACTTAAGAAAGTTTTCGAAATGATGACCGTTCATTTCTTGGCAATATGCAAATCTGTAAAGAAATTCTTGAATGACATTTGCCAAAGCCTATTTACGAATTAATTGCACTTCTTCAATTATTCTCTGCCGTAACTCGTTGGGAATGTTCTAATATTCTTCTAATATTAAGGGCATAGTGAAAGGGTGCTCCATCTTGTTGGAACCAAACACGTAAATCCCCATCTTCCTCAATATTAGCAACAACCTTATCATGTAAAAGATCTAAATATCTTTGTCCAGTCAGTACCATGAATGAAAAAAGCAACAAAAATACGGTTTCTGAAAATACCAGCCCAAACGTTTCATTTCTGCTGATGTTATGTACGCGTTTCTAGTATCCAATGAGGGTTACCTATTGATTAATATCGACAATTATGGCGATTAACGGTACCATTCAAACAAAACTTAGCCTCGTCGTAAAACAGCAAATCGTATGTAAAATATTGTAAAATATCTCCATCACTCTTTCGCAAAATTCAATTCTACGATCATAATCCCCGTCCAATAATTCTTGCATTAAATGTGGTTTATACGTATGGTATTTTTCGTTCTTCAATATTTTGGCTATTAATCGGCAACTTACATAATAGTTTAGTGCGAGGGATGTAGTAGAAGTTTGTGGTAATTTTTCTAAAGCTACAGCAATGTCATGTGCAAAAACTTCATTAACTAAGTTGCGTATTTTGGCCTTCCGCTTTTCGGTAAATTTCTAGAATTTCCGGTCAAGTTATACCTTCTCAAAATTTTACCAACGACAGTTCGTGATATTGGATGGCGATTTTGATGCTAAATGTTAAATAAATCGCATACTTTGTTCGGTCCATAAAGATTTCATTTGTATTTCAGTTTTATTTGCCTATAATCAAATAGATTTAGTTGCATTTATTTTACGTATTCAATCATAAATTTTAATTCCATACTATTTGTAAATATAAGGTGTATAAGAAGGTCTTGGAGTTTCTCAAATACCTAATTTGTTAATTATCGTAAGTGGTCAGGTATTATATTGCTTATGCATTGTCCTGTTTCCTACGGTTATAAAACTCTTTATTAAATACAGGTACAATCCTTTTTGTAAATTCTTTCATTTGCGGATGTAGGTCTATATAATGGCATAAGTTTTATTGTTATATTTCATTTATTGTATTTACTATATTGAATGTTACAATGTATTCATATTTTTACGATAAGATTTAGAGATTATGGTTTAATTGCATTTCTCCTGTATTCTTAGAATATTATTCTTTATATCTAGCCCACTTCCTATTTATTGTAATTTGTGTACTAGGTATATTGCCATTAAATATCTGTAACAATTGTATTGTTTGTATTTAATATTTATTTCATTTGCCAGTATTACAATTAAGGGTTCATGTGCATATTGTTTATTTTAATCCATGACACTGGTAAACTACATCATATACCTTTCCTTGAAGAAGGAAGGCAATTTCATTATAATTATTTAGTTGTTTTCTTCCTACCTTGTAACTGACGGGGACAAAATCTTCATTGTGAAAATAAGTAAAAACAATAATCAGTTCTAACCCAGATCTCACCGATCTCGTTTCAAGAATATATTTATGTATTAGCCAGTTTCTCGGTCTTTACTATTAAGGCCAAATTCATACATTTATATTAAAATGCAACTCCAAGATTCAATTTATTAATAATTATCTTGTAAATATATTCGTTTTAATTTAAACTAGTGTATTATTCAAAACATATATTTCGACCAAACACATTCCGAAAATTCCTTAAAACCAGGAGGAACTACATACTTCTTCACGGTTGTGACGTGGTCACCAAAATCAATAATCATCAGAATTTCAATACGTTGTTTTTGAGTTAATTGGACCATTATTAATATTTGGAAGTCTATAAAGTTAATTCTAAGAGTTTAGTCAAGTCAAGTACCGAATTTTAATATACAGTGGAACCCCCCTAACTCGAAAATTTCTCTAACTCGAATATTTTTCTGATCCCGTGCTTTATCTATAAAATTTATATGCGTAGGACTCTCCTTAACTCGAATTTCTTTAACTCGAAAAAAAATTGACCAAATTTAAGACGAAGAATGTCTGTAACTCGAAATTTCCGCCAAAGGTACGCGATACGCCATCTATTAGCGGTTAGATCTTAATATCTATCTATCAAACATGCCTAAATAAGTACAGATTCCTCAGCAATCTGAAGGAATTCGGGGAAGTACCAATGACAACAGGTTTTATCATTCTTATTCACCTGCGTGTTACACTATATGTTTCATTCGTATTCGTTAGTGTCTGTCGTCATCATGCTCCCGCAATGAAAACTTAAAAGTTTGATAGTAGAACAGAAACAGAAATATTAATGAAAGTTGATGATGGAATAAAAAAGAAGATAATAGCTGCGGAATATGAGATACCAGCGAGTACATTGTCAACTATAATTAAAAACAAGCAACATTTTTGAAGTTTCGCTAGTAAACTTACACGACCCGCTAATTTCAAGTGAAACTGAGTTTCAAATAAAAATGTAAACAGTGCGGTATTTAAGTAGTTTGTGTTTGCTAGAGAAAAAACTTTCCGGTGTCAGGAAAAAGCACTGGAATCAGTCAACATTTAGGAACAACAAATTTTAAGGCCAGTACCGGTTGGCTTCATAAATTTAAAAAAACGTAAAATTTACGTGATTGTGTTGGATATAAGGGTGTCCAGAAACTCTCCTGACAAACGAAGACCGGAGATTCCTCTGATAATTTTAAGAAATTAAACCCAAATTCACCTAGTCCGAAAATGCTTCCTAAGGGAGCTAGAGTTCTTTGAAGATGGCGCCTTGTATTTATTTTTTTTTAAATTCCTCCAGAACGCTTCTATTTAGAAAAACAAAAACTGGTATGCTTATTTATCCTCCAGAGATGAATCGATTCCATCAATTGCGAATTTCTAGTACCGGTCATAGACGTCCGTTTTGGGTAGGTCAACGGTTATTTTAAGGCATAACTTTTTTGTCTTTAACTTTTAAGCATTTGTGACACTAGATTATTAAATTTTCAGGTATTCCAGTACTAAAATGTACTCTTACTTTAAGTCGGTAGGATACACCGTTTTCTAGAAAAATCGATTTGTAAATTTTTCGTTTTCTTCATTAAAGTTCAATTTATTATGTACCTACTTATTTTTAGGGACGAAGTTGGCTTGGACTATCAAGGCATGGATGAAAATTAATTTAATAAATTAAAAACAAATTATTTATTACAATGGAACGAAACTAACAAAAAAGGAACAAGTATCAAAGGTAGATTGTTACAAAAGTTGCTAGATGTGATGACCATTAGTCTCTATGCATAAGTTTACCCTTTTGCTTAGAGAACGCCGAATTCTTGCAAAAATTCCAAAGTTATTTCTAAATTCGTTGCAAGCATCTTGTATCCTTAGACAGAGTTGTGCGCGATTTTGTATCGGAACGGAATAAACAAATGCTTTTATGTATCCCCAAACACAATAATCGCAAGGATTCAAATCCGGCGACCTTGCTGGCCAAGCAACTGGACCGCCTCTTCCAATCCAATGGTCTTCCTAGTTATTATCTAGAAAGTCTCGTACATTCCTGCTAAAGGGGGCCGGACAGCCGTCCTGTAGAAACCATAAGTTTTGCCGAATATTTAAACGCACCTCATCTAACAAATCAGGTAAAATATTTTGCAGGAAATGTAAGTAATCAGCACCATTTAAACGAGCTGGTAATTCCACAGGTCCAAGTAGATAATCGTCAACTACTCCTATCCAGACGTTTATGCTAAACCTATGCTGATGCTTAAATTCTTGAACAACGTGGGGATTGTCACCAACGTACGAATAATAATGTGCATTATGTACATTAAAAATTCCATTTTTTGAGAATGTAGCTTCGTCACCAAACAAAATGTTCCTGAAGAAATCTTCATCTTGATTTTTCTGATTTTGTAACCATCTAGCGAATTCTACGCGAGCAGGAAAATCTCCTTCTAGCAGTGCTTGCACCTTTGTAAAATTAAAAGGATATAAATTTTCTTTGTGTAAGATATTTCCTACGGAAGATTTTGAAATTGCGGGGTACATGGCAGATAATCTTCGAACGCTAATTTCTGGATTTTCCTCAACTTATTAAAATAACATCTTCATGTTCTGCTGTTACATCATTATGTCTCCCTGTTTCATTATTTTCTGGGACCACTGAACCTGTTTCTCTTAATCGTTGATGAAGAGCTGTAAATGTTGAGTGAGTGGGATGCTGGCGATTGGGAAATTTTTCAGCGTATCTACGTTGCGCCGCTCGAGCGTTACACCTCATTTCGCCATAAACTAAATGCATATCGGCGTATTCCTCATTAGTAAAAACCATTTTTTTTTAAATTGAAATCGTTGTGTTTGAATAACACAAAGTAAAAAATGAAAAGATAAACTTCGCGAACTGACAACAATTTGACAATGAAAAACGTAGGTTTTACTTCTGTTGGCAGTTCAGAGCTAACTATTGCAAAAAATAAAAAATTGAACTTTAATGAAGAAAAAACGAAAAATTTACAAATCGATTTTTCTAGAAAACGGTGTATCCTACCGACTTAAAGTAAGAGTACATTTTAGTACTGGAATACCTGAAAATTTAATAATCTAGTGTCACAAATGCTTAAAAGTTAAAGACAAAAAAGTTATGCCTTAAAATAACCGTTGACCTACCCAAAACGGACGCCTATGACCGGTACTAGAAATTCGCAATTGATGGAATCGATTCATCTCTGGAGGATAAATAAGCATACCAGTTTTTGTTTTTCTAAATAGAAGCGTTCTGGAGGAATTAAAAAAAAATAAATACAAGGCGCCATCTTCAAAGAACTCTAGCTCCCTTAGGAAGCATTTTCGGACTAGGTGAATTTGGGTTTAATTGTCTTAAAATTATCTGAGGAAACTCCGGTCTTCGTTTGTCAGGAGAGTTTCTGGACACCCTGTATACATATGCAATTTATATTTTATTTTTGAAATTTAGACACGACATATCGCATAAGAATATCTGTAGTGAAACTGCCGCAGTGGATAATCATTAGATTCATTAGGTTAGTGATTGGATTCGAAATGTATTGCCGGAGACTTTGGGGCAGTATAGCGAAGATGATATTTTCAACACTAACGAGACCGGGTTATTCTTCAAATGTCTACCTAAGAAAAACCTACTGTGTTGGTATTATATTAACATTTTAAATTTACTTTTGTAAATAAACAACAATACAGATTATTATTATCATTATTATTATTATTATTATTATTATTATTATTATTATTATTATTATTATTATTATTATTATTATTAAATGTAGATGTGTCTGTCTTCCTATATACTTTTCTGATCTGTTTCTTCAATACTTCCTTATTAAATCTAATTTATCTTCTGTTATAACCTTTGTGAGAAATGTTTAAAATTAAAAATTATTTAAAGAACTAATGACGAGTTATAAAAGACATAAGTTACACATTCCCATTGACAATCAAATAGATCTTTGACAACGAGAAAGGAAGAAATTCCGTTCTTTATTATAGTTGTTGTTGTTGTTGTTAATGATGTTTGTTGGCCTCTAGTGACTGCGTGTGCGTGTATAAGTAAGAACGTACATATACGCGGACTATACAGGGTCGGGGTCACTGTACCAACTCAAACGAAGTAGATGCTCGATTCCTAGAGATCACAAACTCTCCTCGTCCTAACGTTTTAAAGACTGCATCCCCATCTGGCATCAGCGCTATATTACTGCCGCTGCAGCGACGGGAAAAGAGACGACACACAAGAAAGTATAGAGACAAGAAAGGAAGAAGACGTGTTGAATAAAGAACGGACACATCGTAAACATGGTTAGGTTCGACCTTCCGATGCACTAGAAAAGGACAGATGCGGGCTGTATTGGTTCATTCGGGCGTTTTACAGGAACAAAAAACAAAGACGGAGAATTCTCTCAAGCTCACTGTCAGCCTTCCTCCGGCACAACTTAATCCAAAAGCAACATTCTCGGGTTTGCGTTCGAGGTGAGAAGACGCGTTTTGTTTGGTGGTTTTAAAGAAAACTCCGTACCGTTCTCGTGGTGCATCTTAGATCCCTGACTGAAGGATTATTAGTCAGTAAAGCCCGTCTTCAATATACGAAGAAGAAGAAGTTACGCACTAACAAATCGTCTGTTTGGACCCTCCAAGACGTTTTTTACGAAAGTCGTGCCCTGTTTTATTATTTTTTCAGCGTTTTGTTCGCCGTTTTAACGTAGAGAATATCAGTTTTGTTGCTCATTATAAAATAATTGTTTACATTTTCTTTATGATTTATATAATTTCGTATTTAATATTTGGAATTCACTCGATGTGTTAATTTTCCTTTATGTAAACGTGCATGTGTTGGAAACTGTTGTGTTTAGTTGCCGCTGTTGAGAACAATGTGATTAGATCAAGGGAAACACAAATCACGGTAAGTTTTCTGATACCATTAATTAATTACTTACTACATACATACAACATAAATCTGAAATTATTAAATATCGTAAATTCGATTAATGTTTTTATTTCTAATGACAACCAAATGAAACATATCACGTCAGTCTTGTCTTGTTTGCAATATACATAGTTGTTGAATTGTCTTTTAAATTTTAACTCAATAAGATGACAATTGTATATCACAGCGTGTCTTAAACTGTACTCCGCAAAACAATTCCCAGTGCTCCGTAAAAAGGTAGCACATGTTTAAAATGAAAAATATTTTTATTTGTTAATAGGAAATTAGTGCAGAAACAAAATTTAAACGGTGAAGTCTAATGTCCTGCAATTTAAACGACAAAACTACCTTGTACCGTCAATGCTATTTTGTCGTTATATTTACTAAATACGGTATATAGCTGCGAGATAAAATTTAATGTTCCGCGTTCAATTTCCAATTTCAAAGGTGCTGCGACTGAAAAAGTTTTAGAACCTCTAGCATATCAGAGAACATAAATTTTATTACTGGCGAGCATTCACCGAAACATTCACCAAAACTAATTTATTATGATCTGTGTCAAAATTCGATGTACAAAAGAGAATAACAAGGACAAAAAATAAGCAAGTGGTTTATCTTTATTATAATAAACAAAAAATAAGTTTTTTTCATGCTAATAATTCGTTCTAAAATTGTCACTAGTAGTAGCTGATAATTTTATAAAATATTCAAAACATAGAAACATGAATCATAACATTTTAATTTTTATTATGTTCTAAAGTAATTACCAATTACATTATAACATAATAAAAAGTATAAACCAATTTAATGTCGAGTTCAGCTTGTCTATATAAAAATTGAGCGCAAATTTAAATATTAAATTTTTTTTTTGAAACGCATTCTTTGTAAATACATACAACATGAAAGAGAAAATTTGTTTCAAATTTATGGGTAACATTATTTTGTTGTATAACGTAACGTTCTTAAGCAATCGGTGCCCTATTTACTAAGCGAATAACATTCTACCCGTCGCAAACAATTCTGTAAACTTGCGTAGTTCAAGAAATGGATCTACTACCAAATATATTCTTCCAACAACAGCATCAAATTTTGCTTGAAATATACATGTTATTATAAGGCTGTAGTTATTATAGGGCGAGGAAGTATCAATTTGTGGCAGAAGTTTATACTCAAAATTCTCGGAAAAGTAATGTATCCATAGAAATAATCGACAGCGAAGAATAACAGTATTTATGTCTTCGATTAAACCCTTAAGTTGGTTTTACGCTTGTCGATTTTGTATTCAATAAATCGTTCAAGTTGATCTTAGATTTATTGGCATATGCAAAGCATCATCTTTAGGTCAATTTATTGAGGCAAAAAAGATCGTCGATAAATTGAGGAAATCGAATCATGTTCTATTTTCTACAATTTTAACCTCGATTTTTTAGTGTTTTCAAGCAATATTTCGTTGTTGTGTAAGCGTAAATATAAATAGTGACTACGTCAATGTGTTAACGTAATCTCGTAAGGGTTATGTTGAGGAAAAATATGAAGTAAAACAACACAAAAAATTGATATTTATAGAAAACGACGATTTGTTAAAAATTAATGATAAATTGTGAAAACACAAAAACAGTAAAATAAACACCAATTTGTCAACTAGTGGAGTAGTATGAGGAAGTGTGAAGTCATCTAAATCTGTTTGCCAACCTACTAAGAAAAACAACTCAATTAGAAGTAAAAAACAACTCAACTAAAAGTAAATTTTGTTATAAGATCGACTGTAAAAATTGGTATGTGTAAAACGTAACGCGATTTTCAATAAATTGATGATTTATTGAGCTAGAAATCGAACAATTTATTGACAAATGTAAAACAAGTTTTAGGGAGGAAATGTATTAGAATTTCTTGAGTATATTTGCCGTCGATCCTATCTTTGTACAATCTCACTGGAAGTAGGTCTTATTTGATAAATAAACCAGCAATTTCTTCATCCCGTACAGAATTATTTAAGTGACACCCTCCTGGGTAGCAGATTGACAAATTCATATGTGATCCGATGTCTACAAAACTCTGAGATTTATTATGCCTGTATCAAAATACTTTAAGGATCTCACTTTGCTTAAATCACTGTACCATTCTTATGTTTTGAGCAAAATGGAATATGCCTCATTAATTTGGTATCCCATTTATGCTTGCGATTTTATTCCTCTTGACTGTGTTCACCGTAAGTTTTTGAAGTACCTCACATTCAAGACTGATGGTATCCACCCGGAACGTGGTGCATCTCAGGTTGATTTGGTTTTACGCCACGGCATGTCATCTCTAAGTAAGAAGGGAGAATATTTGTAGGAAATTCCTAACTAAACTAATGAAAAATATTATTGACTGCCCGTTCATATTGCAGCGAATGTCGTTTTTGGTTCCTCGTATGAACTCCAAGTATGAAGTTACATTTATGGTTCCCTTCGCAAAGACGAACGTCTTGAAACGGACTTCTACCTATATTCTCTCCAACGTGGCCAACAAAATGCTGGATGATCTATTTGTTTGAGGATGGCTGATGGATGGACAGCACTGTTTAAGTCCATAGTTTATTTAATTGCACTGCAATGTCTTGTAATTATAATTATAATGTACCTTGTAATAGGATCTAGCCTGTTGGGTATTAAAGTATATTATTATTATTATTATTATTATTATTATTATTATTAAAAGAGGGCGATAGAGTGGCCTATATGAACCTTAACTCCTTGATTATTTCTATGCGCATATTTAAATTAAAAGTTCTAAGATGAAAAAAAAAACGAAACTTCAAATATCGATTAACAAGAAACTTTAATTTAATTATTTATATATTCTTCTACGTTGTATTATAAAATTTAATTAAAAGTAAACCCTTACCATAATGAATTTTAATTTATAGTAACGATTTATACCAAAAACAAATTAGCATATCGATGCATCGAGAGCTTGCATCAGGCTTTGGTACAAAATAATAAAAATCTGTATAAAAACAAATCTGTATCTGCATACATGGACACACAATACGTATTTACCAGCGTTTGCTTCAACCACCAGACGCATGCGTTTCTGTCTAACGACTTTGTCAATGGAGGGTTTACGAAGACAAACGACTGTAGTACACTTCCCGGTCAAGTAGCAAATTTTATCCTATCAGATAGCACCAGATAACCTCGTGACATCTGACGGACAAAACAGACTCATAGTAATATGCGTATTTTTTCTTCTCCTATAATAGCTTAGCTATTCGAGAAGAAATCACCTACATCGGCGTAGTCTGTTTTGTCCGTCAGATGTCATGAGGTTATCTGGTGTCATCTGATAGGATAAAATTTGCTACTTGACCGAGAAGTGTACTACAGTCGCTTGTCTTCGTAAACCCTCCATTGACAAAGTCGTTAGACAGAAACATATGCGTCTGGTTGAAGCAAACTCTGGTAAATACGTACTGTGTGTCCATGTATACAGATACAGATTTGTTTTCATACAGATTTGTATTATTTTGTAACGATTTAGGCCCAAATCTGGAAATTTGCCATATAATTGAATACGCAGATGATACAACAGCATTTTTTGCCGGAAAATCGGTTGAGGAGTTTTGAAGCAGAACAGCGTATCTGAAGCAGAACAATGGTTTAGAGTAAATAAATTGTAACTAAATAAATATAAAATACAGGAAATTTAATTTGAAACGAAATCACATAACAAGGAAGTAGGTAGTTCAGATGGAATTTGATGACTCGGTTTTTTGTTTATGTTCGACATTAACATTGGAATTTGTTGATATCAAGTCACGAATTTGACCTATGATTTTGAAATACATTTTTCGAAATCTGCACTTTCAGTATCATCGGATTCTCCTTCCAATGTATCTTCGATTAGTGTTTGTATATTTTCAAATTGATCTAGAAGTGGTTGTAATTTATCGTGGCGCTGCTTAAGCTCTCCTAAAATGATGTCCTTGTCTAAAGAAGCAATGCATTCAGCAGCTGTCGATAAGGATGTCTTTGGCTTTCTTTTTTGAATGTTTAAGGTTTTTAAAGCGGGAGTACTCATTTTGAAGCTAATAAGTATTTAAGATACTGATCGGTAAAGAATAATAGAAAAGTAAGTTAATTGGAGACTTACTGTTGTGTGTTGATAGCTGCTTGAGTTGTCGCTGGCGTTTCGGCTCTCGAAGGACCAAAATTTATGATGGAGATGTCAGGTCTTGGAACCAAATCGTTTGCGATGAATCCGGCTCGAAAGACCAAAATGATGATGGGGATGTCGGCTCTTGAAATCAAATGGTTGCGGTGACTCCGGTTTGTGAAGGACCAATGTTATGCTTATTTCTGGTTTCTTAGAATCACTACCCCGTGGTTGCTACACCGTGCACAGGTTGTAAGGCTGTATACACTTTACTATTTAAATTTTCGGTGACTGTTATATTATATATATATTTATTTACATTATATACATTTATTTTTGGATCTACAACGAGTTATGTTAACATAAAACTGCTGTTGAGACTGATGTCTCTGTTAAAATATCATTATTATGTTGATGTTTAAAGTAAGATCTATGTGTTTTGTTTGTTGATACTGTATTTTAGAATGTTGTTGCTTGTTATATTATGAAATCGACTGTCGCGTTAAGATTGTTTGTTGTACTGTTGCTGAGTTCATACTGATCTATTCTGTACTGTTTTAGAAGTAGGTAAAAATATACCACTACCCCTAAGTATTACATAAGTAAAATGTACGTATTCGTTGAACATGTATTGTTTGACGTCATAATGGTTAATTTTCTGTGTTATTTCATAGAAATTATTTTCGGGCTCATACGCATAGATCCAAGATTCGTCATCTGTGTATATGTATTTTATGAGCGATTTTTTTAAATAAATCGACGCGGTCTTTTTTGAGCGATTGTCAAATTAGATGATATCCAACGCGAGCGAATCTTTTTCACTACTGAACGTTAATACAATATCTTGTATATACTTCATAAAGTATCTTTTCAGCTCAAGGCCAAATTCAAAGCATGTGATTCAAATCAGTACTGCAGCGTCAAATGAAGGAAGTATTCAATCGCGGAAACAACCGCTTGGCATCATTAAAATATAAACGTCATGTTGTTTTGCAATATTATCAAAATTTTAGTATGTTACTTGCAATATAACCAAAGAAAGCATATACATAACCTACCTATCAAAATAATAATGAGTAAAATAGGTTAGAAATGTCAAAATGATAATCAAACAATTTCGTACTTATTGCCATTATTACTATCTATTATCAGTAGAGCAGACCAATTTCCGTGCGCGCCATGTGCGCCGATCTGAGGATGATTGTATTGCATCAGAACTAATAAAAAGCATTCAGTATGTGTTTGGTACTTGCTTAGACTGCATGTAAGTGTAAGCATACGTAATAAAATGTCGTCGACACATAAATTGAGAAAACGACCGTTGTCAGACGAAGTGAATAAGTTTATAATGGATTTCCCGGACTTAATATACGATGGCTCAAAAATGAAATGTGTTTGTCAAAAACACATTGTAAAGAACACGTAAGCAGTTCGAAGCATAATAATAACAAAATTAATCGACAACAGTTTATACATGAACTATGTGTAACTATGATTGTGTGTACACTGCCGTTTACCTTGTTAAGTAATGATTCATTTATTTCATTTTGGAATAAATACGCGAATCAAACATTACCGAGCACGACAACGTTACTGCTGCTTAATATGTACTATTCTTATGTTTCGTGTGTTTATGCATATTACTTTAATAGCAGAAAACCAAATGTATATTTAATTATTTCTGATAGAATAAATGTTTCTACTTCTATACTTATATCGGTAACAAGCTCATGTTGCGTCCCCATTCTATCGCGTATTCTAATATATTACGGATTACACTCCCACACCGGCGCTCATGGCGCGCACGGAAATTGGTCTGCTCTAATTATCAGTAGACTGCGGAAACGGCGCTATCCCGTATCGGATGTGATTAATCGGTGTCGACAATGTACAATCAATCAACTTAACATGTATATATGAATGTTATACCGCGATTGTATTGATAGAAGTTGTCTGTTTGTACCCCTTTTAATGTAAATTGACGGAGTGAAGTATATTTCGCCAGAGTCGTAATAAAGGCAATGAAATGTATATACGGAAATTTATTTTTACGAAAATAAATAAAACACTGAAGTTAAATAAATTTAAATTAACTTGAATTGAAATTAATTTCAGATATATACAAAATACATTTTTCTTCAAACGATCTAAAATATGATTATTTTAATACTGAATACATACCTTAGAAGTAATACATTTTTTTACTAGTAAAAAAATGGGCTCATTTCTTTACTAGTAAAAAAATGTAACCGACCAATCATAACTGCTTAAAGTGACTGCACAATTATTTGATAACTGTCAAATATTTACAAAATGGGCGAAGAAGAATTTCAATGTACGCCATCAGAATTAATAAAAATCGCCAATCAAGCTGCTGCAACTTTAATCCCAACCAAATCTCGTAAAGTGTGTGAAAATGCGTATGGAAAATTTCTGAAGTGGACTAGAGAACACAACAACTACACCGAAAACGTTTTGTTGGCATATTTTGCAAGTTTATCGAAAAATTTGAAAAGCTCCATATTATGGGCACAATATTCAATCATTAAAGCTCAACTAAACTTAACACATAATGTAAATATTGGAAAATATAACAAATTGACAGCATTTTTAAAGCGTCAAGGCGAAGGTTATAAACCAAAAAAATCTAAGGTATTGTGTAAAGGTGAAATTGACAATTTCTTAGTTAATGCACCGAACAGAGAATATTTAGTTGCTGAGGTACGTATATGTGTCAGTGCGCAATATAACGTTATTTTACTATAATCGGAGACTTTTACATGAATATGTACAGAGAGTATGCTGCTCTTCGTCTAAAGGCCACAAACTTGACCAGATTTTTTATTAAATATCAAAATGGGAAATGTCAGAATGTCAACTACTTCTATCAACACCGACATCGAAATAGGCAATAGTGATTTCAATATACAAAATTATTCTGTTCATAATTGTACTTTTAATATTACTTAAATAAATAAAAGTTTACACAAAACACTTTGACAGTTGTTTGACAGATATATAAAACCTATATTTAAGCGACTATAATGCATGATATGTTTAAATGTGTAGCTCACAAGAACGGTAAGAATTATTTGAAGAAAAAATAATATACATCACACGGAGTAGAAAGCTTTTTGTGTCTCGCCCAGTTTGCACTGTCTCGGCTATCGCCTCGACAGCAAACTTCTGGGCTCGACACAAAAATGACAGCTTTCTACTCCTAGTAATGTAATATACTATTACTTTATAGAGTGAAAAAATTCAAAATATTGAAAAAATATAAACTTGAAATAAATTATACAGGGTGGCGCAGGGGAACAGGAAATTTTGAAATAACGTCATGTTCACGAATAAATTCATAAAACTAGTAATTTATTAACGAAAGTGCATGTATGCAGCATGCCATTTATGTTTTTGCAATCAAAATGTTCAAAAGTGTCTCTTTACTTTTTAAAGATGACATCGGAAAGATGTCCTCCCATTCGGCGTTCACACTCTAACAGCCTGTTATGAAAACTCTGGAATGCGCGGTGTAGCAAATCTTGGGGAATGGCAGTGATTTCTTGTTGAATGTTCTCCTTCACTTCATGGATTGTTGTAGGACGTGTACGGTACACCTTGCCTTTAAGATACCCCCACAGGAAGAAGTCGCACACACTAAGATCAGGGGATCTCGCAGGCCATTCAATCTCACCGTTACGTGAAATAATGCGTCTTCCAAACAATTGACGAACTGCTGCCATCGAATGTCGAGCAGTGTGTGACGTGGCTCCGTCCTGCTGGAACCACATGTTTTCGATGTTAAGATTAAGCTCGTACAGTCTCGGTGTAAAGAATGTTTGAAGCATTTCAACATATCGAGCGGATGTTACTGTCGCTGCACTACCATTCTCACTTGTAAAAAAATAAGGGCCGATAACACCATGACATGATACAGCACACCATATTGTTACCTTGTCGCTATGTAGTGGTCGCTGGTGTAACTCACAAGGATTGTCCTGGGCCCAATAACGAAAATTCTGTTTGTTTACGATACCGTTTAGGTGGAAATGTGCTTCGTCTGATATCCATATGTTACCAATGAAATTCGCGTCCTCGTTAATTTTAGCCAATATCTGCCTACTAAACTCCATACGTGACGCTGGGTCTCGTTCATGTAATTGTTGCACAATCTGCAACTTATAGGGATGGAAATGTAATTCGTGCAGTATTCTTTGTAAGCTTCGTCGCTTAATCCCTAGCGTAGATGCATGCTGTCGAACGGAGCGGCGAGGAATTCTCTCGATTGCAGCTCTACCAGCTTCAATGTTCTCTGGGGTACGTACCGTTCGAATGCCACCTGGAGCTTTCTTTTTCAAGGCAGATCCTGTTTCTTCAAAATTACGCACCCACGTTGTAATCGCATGCGCAGATGGGACACGTCCATGGCGTCCAAGCTGGTAATGCTGTCGAAATATTCTCTGCGCGGCAGTCGCACTATCACCATTTTTATAAAACGCTCTCACAGCTACTGCACGTTCCGCACCAGTCCAACGATCCATGATTACTAAATGGCAATGCGTTCACAACAATTGTGCGACGTTACGAACAACTGACGGCTCTACAGTGCTGACAACTGTAACGTTCAAAATTCCCCGTTCCCCTGCGCCACCCTGTATCACCTATAGTTAAAGTGAATGTTTAGTCTGTATAAAAACTGTCTATTGATGTACTCGCGATGCATTTTAGTATTTAGATGCGCGGTTAGTGAAGAGGAAAAACGTACAGTGCAAGGTATTTTGAACAAACTTTGAGATAACGGCGTCACTTTTGCTGAAAATGTATATTTGCTTGTTGCAGAACCAATTTTTTGGTTAGCAACCATAATTTAGAAGTATAAAATAATAATATAAAATTTAAATTAATCACTTATGAACGTATTCTACACCGATGTTTTTTTAGACTGGCTGTAGCACATGACGTTTATATTTTCGTGCAGGTTGGTGTCAACAAAAAACGCGTGAACTCTACCCTCGTTAAGAATAAATTTTCTGTTAGATTGCTTTTATACTTAATTTTGCCACGATATGTTCGTAGTTGTATAAAAAAAGTCTGTCTAATATTAGTCATTATAAAAGATAAAAATTTATATTTCTTGTTAATTGCTAAACGTAAATTATTTAATTTAGTATGACTATAAAACATAATTTCTAATCAGGAAAAAGCACGCTTCATTAAATAAAGTAACATATTGCGAAGAAAATGTATGTGTAAATTCCAATAAATATGTTAACGGTCTCGACTCGCCTAGAATGTTAATTAGAAGATGAAGATTTACCGCGTAAATATATATGTAACCTTTAAAAAATTTTGCATAATTAGGTTGATTATTAAACTTGAATAACGTTATAATTTATTGTCATATATAAAGAATATCTTGTTAATAATTTAACAAAACTATGTATTTTAATAAGAAACGGTATCTATTTCTAAATGATCTACAATTTTTTGTCTAATTATATTTCCAGATTATGTGCTGGTGCAGATTTTATGACCTTTGAACATACATTCTAGATAAGTCTTTCGAAACTTCTGTCTACTCTTGACGTTCCATTGATCACAAAATGACCTTTTTGGAGAAAGTTTTTAAATACTGAAGAAACTGATTATATGATTAGTAAAACGTCAAAGAGAAGAAGAAGAGTGGCAAAGAGAAGACCACAGTAACATCCGGAAGACTTATCTACAGTTATAAATTATTTTATACTCTGATAGTGTTACCAAATTACAAATTAAAAAAAAGAATTTCAAAGTAAGTTCACATATGGAACTTACTGCAAGTGAGAATTAATGAATATTAAATCTCATTCTTACATGTAAATGTCGACTTATGTGATGCGTTCATAACTACAATCCGACAAACTAAGTTTGTACCAGTATGCAGAACACACTCTTTCGCGACAACGAACTTCCTGGTAATTAGGTTAATTAAGAATTGCTGAAAAAAACAAGTCAATCAACGGGAAACGTACAGACGCGTTTCGTTCTGGTTGGAACTTTTCAATGCTCGGCATTCCTCGAAGACGGACATTGCTTTTCATTTCTATACTTTCTGTATATATAGTTAACATTTGGAACTTACTGCAAGTGAGAATTAATGAATATTAAATCTCATTCTTACATGTAAAAGTCGACTTATGTGATGCGTTCATAACTACAATCCGACAAACTAAGTTTGTACCAGTATGCAGAACACACCCTTTCGCGACAACGAACTTCGGAAGGAAGTTCGTTGTCGCGAAAGGGTGTGTTCTGTCGGTAACAGCCGTAGGAGGACGCCTTGCTCCTTTTTGAAGCTGAACAGAATTCCTTTCGCGTTTAAATTCATTATACCATCGGTAAATTGTAGCCGAGGAAGGTGCTTGTTTACTAAAAACTAAATCTAAACTCTCTTTACACTCTTAAGTGCTTAAACCTCTTTTAAAATCATCACAAATTATGATTCGAAAGTGCGCTCTAGTTAGTTCCATTTTCTTTTACGTTTAAAAAATAATTAGCTAAGTTATAACGAACGTAATTTCAACAACAAAATGTCAAATGACAAGTAAAGAGTTGCTCTAAATAAACACTGTATGATTTTTTTCAGTCTACTCGATTTTCTTATTCTCAATAAATTCAGCTTATCTCTCGTATAACGAAGAGGACAATAAAGCCATTTATGCGGTAACAGAGCATCAACTCAAGATTGGTTCCTCAACTGTTAAAACAATCATACGCGATCACCTGCATTAAAAAAGTGGTAAGTCGTTTTGTGCCGCATCGTTTTCTGACTTCCAAATAACAAAGCGTTTAAGAATTTGTCATGAAACTGCTTGAAGCAAGATACCCCACCTGACTAGGGCTGGTTCCGGGGGCAATAGAATTTTGGAATTTTTCTTTGTATACTCGGAGACGTATCATCATTAATAATACGTTGTCTGTTGGTATTTTCTTAGGTAAATAAAAACTGTTTAAGCACTCATTGATAAACCGACTATCAAATTACTTGTTTTCTTAACTTCTTTTACATTGATCAAATAATTAGAGTCGGCAAAGAGGGGCAAGTTTCAGCGCAGTGCGGAGAACAACGTGGAGGGGCCTAGCGGCCGTGTCAAGGCGAACGTTCAGTAACGTTTACGTACTCGCCATCATATATATTCGTGACTTTCATGAGTGAGCATAGGCGATGCGGACGCATGAATGTTTATACATAAAATAATGATAAAATAGTATATTATGCAACAAGCACAAAATGATGCACATTTTGCACGAGTTTGAAACGAGTGCAAAATTGCCATTTTGTGCGCGTTGCATACTATACTTTTTCTACGACAACGACAATTATAAAAATAGATACAAATAAATATGAAAATATTTTATTTATTGCTTTGGATCCATGAAAATACGAAATTACCTATTCATTAACAGAGCCTGTGTAGTGCCCAACCATTTAAGAAGAAGAACTATGAAATAACTTCCTACTTACGTATTTTATTTATTGTTAAAGTTAAATGTGCAATTATTGAAAATCATTTTTGGAGAACTTGTGGAATGCTGGATACTAAAATTTTCTTGATATTGACAATTTTCCATTGTCGAAGTAGATGGCATTTCACGATTTCCTATTCCTGAAGTCGATGGTATATTTGAAATGCTCTGTATTGCATTTACAATTTTATAAGCTGTGTCAAATTTATATTTCTCCGATTTATCGATATATCCCTCGGCGACTGTCGTGGACTTCCAGCCACCGTGACGCTTCAAACTAGTCACCACCAGCATCAACAAGAATTGTTGCTGAAGATCGACGAAAGCAGTGTCCGGTGTATAATTCGTAGTTTGGCAAATTTAAATATTTAGCAATCTCTTTTCCCATGCCTCCAAGCTTATTCACGCCTATTCTTTGGACGGTACATTTTCCGTTTTGATAATTAATGAAGAACCATGTACCATTTACATTTGAAGGGCGGAGGTTTGCATATTTTTTGTAAATTTCATAATAAGGACTAGTTACAGTAAAACTTCGTATAGTTTTGTTTTTAGTGTCTGGTATAGTTATTAAAACAGCTGAACCCAAATCATTGAAATTAGTAATTTTCATTTGATGTAATTCATGTCTTCTACATGCACCCATTATGCCCATAATTAATGCGCCCTAAAATATAGATTAAATATATATTTCATTATATAGCTATATAAAACTTACTTTTGTCGCTAAATAGATCTCATCTGGGGCTTCTTTAATAAATTTATTGATGTCATTTGATGTAAAGATCTTCGACTTTTTGGGTTTGTAGCCGTCGGACTGTCGCTTAAGAAATGCTTTCAGTTTTAAGTATTTTACAATATCTATATTATTATGAATACTGAGAGTCGTTCGAAGCATTGAGTATTGTGTCCATAATGTGGAACTTTTGAATTTTTTTGCCAAGTCGCCAAAATACGCCATTAAGACGTTCTCGGAAAACGATTTGGCGTTCCGATCTCCTTTCCACTCCAAAAATAGGTTATAAGTCCGTTTGTACATTTTCTTCGATGTTTCCGGCAATAAATTTAGTGTTGTTAAATTTTCTGCTTCTGTTATACTTGGAGGTGTTAATTCCAGGTCACTATCACTATCACTTTCCATATTAATTATCTGGTTTCTTTGAAATAACTACGAAATTATTTGTAATGCACAAACTGTAACAAACTGATGACATTTGTCGTTCGGCGTTATATTCTCTAAGCCACCTTACTTTTTGTTATCAAAAACAGCAGACCGAACACGAACTATTTCAAATTGCATTTGTTGACTAACAACTTGCCTAGCAACCGATGCAAAATGAAATTCAGTACAAAATGTAGCTTCTTATGATTCAATTTACACTCTTGATATGAACATTTTTCGATGTTGTCGTAAAAAAAATATATTATATAACGTGCTGAAACACATACTGTCTTAAAAAGCTTCAATTAAATCACAAACTGGGTGGCATCCATTAAATATTTAAATCATTAAATTTGTTTCTACACTTGTTTCAGTCAAATGAGTATGGCGTGTGGAATAAATATTTTTCAATGACGAAAACTACCGTTCCACATCGAGTGATGTTATATTTGCAAATTTAAAGTAATTCTTGTGACAACTTAATGGATCTTTCGACGCACCTTCACAAATTTGTCTTAGTATGAGAAAATCTGAATCTTTGTCAAAGCACTTTCAAATTTTCGTATTGCACACTTATTTTTTTCGCTTCCGCCGCACATAGGTGTGAGTGAACATCATCCACAATTTGAACAGAATCTACAAACGATATCGAATCATTTTGTAAGTTTTCAATTCCCTCCGCTAGTCCATAGTAGTTCCTGCGAATAGTTTCTAAATCACTTTTTACCTGACTAGGTATCTTGGAACATTTTCTGGATTTTCTTGATAGCTTCGGCGTGTCTCGGATCGAATTGTAAAACCACCTTCTTTACATCATCAAAATGTTCACAGTAGTAAAACGCAGCCTCTAACCATGTTCCCCAATGCATAGTAATCGGCTGTGGTGATTCAGGCACTTTGGGGCACAGTTCGTGAATTTTTTTTGTACGTTTTGGGGACTTTAGAAACACTGCCTTCGTATGAGCTATTAAAGCATTTACTCGTGGAAAGCTTTTAGGTATCAATTGCGCCACAAGGTTTAAAGCATGGATTTTACATGTTACATGTAACAGATTGCCACTCTCTTCTTCAAAAGGTCGGCCTAAGGAAAGCATGTTAGCGGCATCAAAACTAACAAACATTAAAAGTTGGTTTGTTGAAACTTGAAATTTGTTCAAGGCGCTCAACACCACTTTTAAAATTTCATCGCTAGTACATTTTGCAACTCTTTTGGAAGCAAGTAACATAGAGGATGGCGGTTCAATTTCTTCCATTGTACGTATCATCACATTCACCACAGAATTTTTTTACCGATCGGTAGTTTCGTCCACACATAACCACAACTTTTTATCTTTCAATTCTACTTTAATTCTTCTTTCAACATAGTCACGAGCAGATGGCATAACGTTTCTTATCGATGTCCGCATTTGTCTCCTTCTGGAGCAAGTATTCGGATTATACATTACCAAGTCGGACATACTAAAACAAACACCTATATCAAAAGTTTATTGTTTATTGCTCGTTTATTGCTTACACATTTAATTAAATCGCCGGCATACTCGCTAACACGTTTTCTAGTTTCTTCGAAATACGCCGTTTCCGAAACGTACTTAAATGCGACATTTTCTAAGTATCTGTGTATTAAACATGGACTTACAACGACCAGTGGAATAATACTGAACAAGTGTGCTTTGATACGGACGCTTGAGTTTATGTACCGCGCGCGTCTCCCCTCTACGTTGCTCTCAGCACTGCACTGCCCCTCTTTGTCGAGTCTACAAATATGTAATCATATTGCTAAGTGCAAAAAATATGATTCGAGTCAAGTTCCTTTTTCCAGTAGTTTACTCTTTATCAGAGTACGTTTGTTTGTTACTTGCCTAGTTATTTTAGCACACTTTGCATACTTGGAAAACTAACTCATTTAAGTAAATGGTAAGAACTGAACAAATAACTGAACAAATAATAATAAGTTTTCTGTTTACACAAAAATAAACGGAGAGGGTTGAAATCCATCCCCGTTAGTATTTAGTAACTAATCAAAACAACATTCCAAATACAATTAAGAAAACATATTTGACATAAAATGATCACATTATCAATAACTAATAATGTCATCTAATTCTTTCCACACTTAATCACTAATCGTTAAAGCGGGGATAATTAGACGGCATGCATGAGCGTAAGTATTTAACAACAATAATAACATGAAATATATTACTTATTAATATTCGTTCATATGGCATTGCGGTATTTATTGTACACCTTTCGTATGTCTCACGATGTATGCGTTTTTGACATCGCACATCGGTGACGGCGTAGATTAGCTTAGTCATCTCGCTCGTCGTCCATACAAACTGTCAAAATATCCCCGCTTTATTAATCGTGGTCACAAGCAAAGAACATTAACTAAGGTTTCATAATCAATTTAAAGTTCAATTAAATTTTTAAGGTAAACTTTAACTTTCGTGATGCGTAAAATTAACATTAACTCTAAAGTACCATTTTTGCAACTTTAACTTAGAAGTCGGCTTTAAACTTCGCTGTTTTCTCAGTCGATTACTGCAATAAGCTGGTTATTACAGTAATTAACTGAGAAATCGTGAAATATTTGTTATTATTCTAACCGCATTATATAGCTTTTGTTTTGTCATATTATACATATACTGCAATAATAATAATATGTACATATAAACTCCGAGGTAGTTCAGAATAAATTTTAATACATGCAACACTTCTAAAGGACATTCAATTGTTTATATAAATATTTTATGACTTAACTGTTCTAAAAAAAAGAAACTCATCTAATGTTCAGTATATGTATACATAAGCCAACAATTCCATCTGGCTAATAAAAGTTCAAAACAGGGAATGCATTTCCAGCACACTTCCCTTTTTCTTCATTACTTTTTTCCGTCCTCTTTTCTTTTATTATTCATCCTGTCTAAATATGCCATCGCGAGAAACTTATACACGTTCAGTTGTTTACTTTTGTTTCCTCAACTTGTTTCAAATTATGATGCCATTACGAAAGCTCTGTTTACGAAATCGGTAAACATAATTTGAGGTGTTGATTTTATTGCCTAACACGAACCCCTGCGCATATGTTCGTAACAAACTTCCTCGCTGCTCTCCCTACCCTCCCACTCTCTTTGGATATCCACTGCAGAAAACGACTTTTGAATTTAATAGATTGTTATGTAGGTGTCCGAGGTGAGTTTCATAACATTAAATTACAATACGGTTAACTACCTACCTGAGTGAATTCGATACAATAATTTGCAAAAATAAAAAATAAAAAAATCATTGCTTGTTGAGAGAGAGGTTCTATGGCATAAAATACTATTATTCATATAAATAGTGTGTGCTTCTGTGGCTTGAAGGCTTTAACCTCGTTGTCCATGATTGTTTCTAGGATTTAGAACCGCGTTCTTGCCATTGCTTTCTTCTATAATGATAAATCTACATCTAGAGGACATATACAGTGGATGCTACATCAGTCCAGAAGAACCAAAAGACAGTTCCAGCCCGGAATCCCAGAAGTACCGCATCTTTTTTATTAATTATAGTGGAGTTATGGACATTTCTCATGAAAATAAGCTATGGAAGGTAAGAAGAATTATGTCGTAATGTGACTATAACTTAATCACACGTGATATAACTTCAAAATCAATTTAAAAAGATTGAAATGTGATAACTATATTTATTCGCGTCAATTTTCAATAATACTGGTAGCCGTAACTTTGTGGTAATTCATTTTGAAAATAATAAAATAAAATAAAACAATAACTTTGTTATACCACTTTATTCACATGTAATAGTGACCGCGCTTTCGACATACAATGTCATTATCAAACTGCAAAAGTTACAGGCCTACATAGATCTTATAATTGACACAAAAATATATGGGCGTGGTTTATGATGTTATTTAAAATTACTACTATATACTTAACTATTATATACAACATTGGAAAAGAGGTGTATATATAAGATCCAACTGGTCGTTAAGAACAATATCTATTGTGTTGTTTCCGCTTTTAAAAATTTCTAGGGACTCTAAAAGATTTAATTTACGACCTTTCTCGGCCCAAAATGCAATATTTTATGATGACCAAATGTATGCCTTTCTGTAATAAGATGGTTTGCGAATGCTGAATCTGTCTTCTTTAGTTTATATGACCTCATGTGTTCTTTTACCCGTATAATAAAACTTCGACCAGTCTGACCTATATATACACTTTTACAATCTCTACAATATAATTTGTACACTCCTGATTTATTATTGATTATTATTTATTGTCATAAACGCCCTGATCTTGTAGTGCGACTAAAAGATCAGGGCGTTTGTATTTTAACACCCTGATGTTCTAGTCCCACAAAAAGATAGATGAGATTTCATGTTCATACTGTGACCAATCATATGTTGGACAGACAAATAAGCAAATAAACGTTAGGAGAGATGAACACAGAAGTGTGGTCATCAAGAAGGATCCTACATCATCTCTAGTACGACACCTTCTTTTAACAGGTCATAATATTGACTTCGACAATAAGAATACTAAGAGAAGCAATAGAGATAGAAAAGAGACCTAAAAGTCTGAACAAATGGGACAACGGCCAATACCTACCACATACTTGGAAACCGCTCCTGATTGACTAAAAGGTAGAACAAGTGAATCATAATATATCACCATCTTCAAACAAACACGCCCCGAGTCTAGAACATACAGACAACTGTACCAATTACACCCAGTTGCTTGTATGCAGCGTCAATAATGCCTCGCCTTTCTCCAATACAGCGATTTATAGGTAGATACACCGCAAGATAGCAACAGATGATCTCAAGCTCAAGATGACAAGTGCGATCTTGCCAAAATATCGAAACAACGGTCAGTATGATGGCACGTCGCGTGCGGCCAAGAATCCAAAAAAACAGTATCTCATGTCCTTGAAATAAAAAGAATCTAAAATATTGTGAGACAATTACGACGCAAACATCAAAATAAAAATGCAATGAAAATTGTATCATGTTCCGCCTATGAATTAAAAAAATAAGTTATACACACATACATACGCTACAGCGTATGTTTACATAGGCAACACCTGTCGATGTTATAAATACTGTATGCTAAAGTCAATAACCGCATGAAATGGTGTCAGTTCTAAAGGTCAACAAATTATTTTTAGTGAATGTTTTTTTTTTGTTACGAGAAGTAAAAAATATAATATCGATTTATAATGCCGCTACTATATTTAAAGGCTGCAATGTTTATGTTTATAGAAACGATAACAACAACATATCTTATTAGAATAAAATCAGAGTTTTTTAGTTGCGTAAACAGGACAAATATATTCATACTGTCACTAATAGACTTCATAGGTTATATATACATTGCTAATACCTATAACTTTAAGTCAAATTTGACAGCTCAAATAAGACATGTCAAATTTGATAAGCCTGACTTACATTGATAATATGTTACTATACGGGTTTTATATGTCCGGCAGTGTACGATAATCGGCGTGAATTTCTAAAGATGATATATTAAAATAACATGTAAGATGTGTGCTTCACGGGCATTTATCGTCCTATTTGCAACAGTCCCTCTTCAATCGAAAAATTGTATCTAGCATACGTAACGATCGACAACTGAACGAAACATAGAGCGAGATGGGCAGTAATAAAACTATTTTTTTTTTGTATTGTCGTTCAACTTTAGCGTATCGTCTTTTATAATATAGTCTATCGTACAGTGGCGTGAGGAAATTTTTTTAAATATCTTTCTTTCTCGTTTATGAGAAGAAATTTTCGGAAAATATTCTATATAATTTAATCTGTCCATTTTTCATACGTTGTCTTTTTATTTCAAGGACACCCGGTATATGGACAAAGTAGTAAATTACCTAATTGAAACTAAAAAGAAAACTATACAACTAAGAATCAATAATTATAATTACTGGAAAAATACAATAATTAAATATATATAATGTTAGTATTCAGTACTTGCTTCAAGACAAATATGTTAGAATTAGAACTTGTTCGATTGAGTGCATTAGAGATAAGTGTAACTGGTTGACTTATGCAAAGATTTTTACGCACCACTGCCAATGTATAGAACGTTATAAAAATTTCTCGTGAAATGCTAGTCGACTAATAGAAAGGGCGGATCAATTTCGTTGTGAAAGAAAAAAACGCATAGACATGAATTGGGTACGTCTTTTAGGTTTCACAGACATCATCGAAAACGTGTTCAATAATACATAATGTGGAAATATTCTGCAAGGATAATAAGTATTATGTACTCTAAGTAATAGATAGATAGAGAAAACATTTTTGTATATTCTTAATAGATTTCCTGTTTCATAGTGGAGACACCGCATTCAAGTTTATGGTGCTCCAATGAGAAAAACAACATTGATGTTACATTAATTAACAATTTTGCGCAGAATAAAGCCTGTCATCCTGGTGACAAAGGAAACGATATCATTGATATGAGTTATAAATTGCATGCGAGTAATAAGAACAGTAATGGCCCTAAATTAAGACCTTGCGGAATTTCGGATGTGACAAGTTTCTTTTTAGAGTGATACAAAAGTGTGATTAACTCGTCGATACCATACCTACGCGCAACAATACCAAAGTTTACGATAGGGTCTTAAAAATCTAATCTTATTAATAAATAAATCGTGAAATATTATTACTAATTAAGTATTAGTTGGTGTTGTAAATCTAAGTATGTAGTTCTGGATAAATTGGATTGTTTGATAATGGAATTTATTATACATATTTAGGAAACGTGAGCCTAACAACAGTTCAATTAAATATCGTCTATTGAATTTATTCACTGATAACCTTAGGTAACAAAACAATTGCTCTAAATCCTAAAGTAATTAAATTGCAGAAGATGTTGTTTCTTATAATCTAGAGAAAGTTTTACAATTTGAATATTCTAAATAGATATGTTATATAGTGATTTAAATTTGAAAATGAAACGTTGAATATTTATAAAATTGGAAATGTTATAGTTTAATTTGTTTATCTTAGATTTACTTATATCTAACTTATGTAAATATAAACAATACGAGGTATAAGTTGTAATTACTGATAATAAAAAACACGGTTAATATTTTCTAGGATTTTATTTTAAATATGCTCAAAGTAATTCCCTTCAGCAATGATACATTTGACCATTCTTTCTTTCCACTGTTTAAAAGCTCCCAACCAATCTTCTTTCAGAATACCTTCAAAATAAGCGTGAACTACGGTATTAATCTCTTCACAAATAAATAAAACACACATAAGATGTTTTAGATTTACACTTTATTAATAAAATAGGAGGAGGTGAACCCGATCATTAAAGTGGAGCCAGACAAGCAGTTTAAATCATTTACTTACATAGGTCAACAGCAACTTAAATTATCAAAATTCCTTAAAAAGAAAACATTAATATTGCTTATAAAATTAATAATAATCTAGCCAAATATATTAAAAATAATAAAGAAAAAACTACCAAAGACAATAAATCAGGAGTCTACAAGTTATCATGCGGATCATGTACCAAAACATATATTGGACAGACAGGTAGAACGTTTAAAAAACGAATCCAAGACCACTATCATTCTTATATCAACAAGAAAACTGACTCAACCTACTCTAATCATTTAATAGAGAATGAACACGAATTTAACTTACAATTCGATATCATACATGTAGTAATATGTAGAAAATAAAGGTAGAAAACTAAATTGTTTAGAGTCTTTAGAAATTAATAAACTCAAAAACTCAGAAATGTTACTAAACGATAAATTAGACTTGAATTCATCCCCACTGTTAAATCTGTTCACCGATTGAAATATTGTTTCTTAGTTGCTTATGTTATATAATTAAACTTAAACCTCACACAAGTAAGACATGGTATAGTTTTCAAAAAGCAAAATATAAATGTAATAGTTCCTAGAATTTTAACTTGGGTCAACTACCTGATTTAACGCTGTATATTGTATGTATCTTTAGTCTTAAGTTGAATTTGAAGAAGCTACTGTGTTAGCGAAACAGCTGCCATTATTTTATTAATAAAGTGTAAATCTAAAACATCTTATGTGTGTTTTATTTATTTGTGATATGGATTTACATCAAGCAAAGGTCGAAACAATCAAAGAATTAATCTCTTCTTCAGACGAACACCTTCTACCCCGCAAATTGCAATTAAGCCCAAAGAATAGCCAAAGGTCACACAATTGCATTGGTGAATATGGTGGATGTTCTATTACTTTTACATTTTTACCAGACAAAAACTGAAGAGTTAAAACTGCCATAGTGCACTACTTAGCTGTAACTGTCTTTTCTCCATCTAGCTTAATTACATTTACTAAGCTCGTACTTCTGAAGAATACCGCATATATAACCTTTTTCATAACTCGCTGCATCTTAGTAATTGTAGGGTTTCTTCATCTTCGTGAATCCATACAGGACTCTCTTGGCGGGTAGGAAGGCCGAAAATAGGAATACAAGTTTTGTCACCTGTCACTATTTTGGAAAAAAATTTGGTGCCCGCCATTACTTAAGAAATTTACATTTTATTTCAATAAATTATAAAGGATGTAATGAAAGAGATAGTTTCCGCTATTAGTCCCGACAGTTTAGTAGTTATTGAAAAATGTGTAAAGCTTTTTAGCGATTGATTATTATTAAAAAAGTTTTGTATATATTGCTAATAATAAATTTGGTAATTAAAGAACTCTCATTACACGAATTTATTTCTATTGTGAATAAAACAAAAGATAAAATTTGAAAAAAGTCTAAAAAACTTACAAAAATATAAAACCCAGTGTATACGCGAACGCGTTGTAAATTGTCTTGGCTTTACTGTGCACCACTGTGTTTATTAATTTTATGATGACAACTTAGTTGAGGTATATAGCATATGATTATGAATATTAATTGTGTTAGAGGTTTTATACATTTTTTTAAATAAAATTTGTAAAGTAAAGATGTCAGTCTATTTAAAATAAGTTTCGTTCGATTATAGAAAAAAATAGTAACATTCCAATTGAATTTGATTTGAAACCACATTTCATCAGCATATATAAATTTGCTCCTATAACGCCTTGCATGGTAGAAAGAGTATTTTCAGCTTACAAATACATTTAAGTGACCGCAGACAACTATCTTTAACAGGTTTATCGAGTGAAATATTTAGTAATTTATTATTTCAATTGGCATATTAATGAATTATAATTTATAATCATATGTATGAATTACTTATAAATTATAATGACGATTATAGCGATAAAGTAATAAAACTATTAGATTACGTATATTAATTACATTCTTTCAAATTAATTAGTGTTCAGCGGAAGAGCAATTAACTGCATACTTAAATGCAAATTTAAATGTATTTTTTTTATGCAGTGTATATATGCAAGCATATGTGTTTGCATATAATAATTCGATTCTTTTATGTTAGAATTTGATATAAAATTTCAATTACCCACTCTTGAAAAATAAATCCATTAAACTAAAACAGTACGCAATTTTTGTAATGTTCTAATAGCGTTGTTTTAGTAGTAAATTAGAAAAAAATATGATTATAATACTATTATTAATAAATTACGTGTAATACAAATTGTGGAAATATCAAAGTTTAAACCAAATGATTTACGATTGATTAGCTATTCATATTACCAACTTATAAAAGTTGTAAAACAAGAGTCAATCAAATTATAAACCTAGATTTTAATCTGCATATAAATTTTCATAATTTCAATACGAAAAATTGTTATAAGAAAAAGAGAAAAAACATTATTAATTCGTGACTTTTTCAAGGTTAACCTTCACGTCAAAACAAATGCATATGAAGAAAATTTATTGATGTTATGCTTATCTAAAATTAAGAACAAAAAATATGGTTTTGAAATTTTCAGTGTTTTATTTAAAATTCTATATAGTTTTCTTTGTTTATCTGAACTAACTTTAAAGATTCTACTGTTATTAACAGGTCACAACAGTGTTAAAAGTATTTGTAATTTGTTTTATATATTGGCGCGTATTTCTAAAATAATTGAAAATTAATACTACTGTTTTTACAATATGAAACAGATATGTAAATAATTTACATATCTGTAACTGTACACATGGACAATACACCTCGTATTTTCAGCATTTACTTCTGCTTAAGACATATGTTTCTGCCATCTAGGTGTCTTCAGTCAAGCTAGTGAAGCAATGTATACACATTGATACTAATCTCTTAAACAATAGATCTGTATCTGTATCTACATTACGCTAAAATCATCTCCAAGCCATAGCAAGTTACCTCCTATCAGATGGCACTAATTTAATAAGTGACATCTGCCGTGTTAATGGACTGCACCAATATACGTATTTTTCCGTTTTTGTAATAGCCTAGCTATTCGAGCGGAAGGTCGCCTTTTCTGGTATAGTCTCTTTCGTCCGTCAGATGTCACTTATTAAATTAGTGCCATCTGATAGGAGGTAACTTGCTATGGCTTGGAGACGATTCACTAGCTTGACTGAAGACGCCTAGATGGCAGAAACATATGTCTTAAGCAGAAGTAAATGCTGAAAATACGAGGTGTATATTTACATATCTGTTTCATATTGTAACAAATGCTTTATACGTGCATAACGTATTGTTATACATAAACACAACCTTTTTGTATATTTACCGCCATCTGGCGCGTGTTAATGGACTGCACCAATATACGTATTTTTCCGTTTTTGTAATAGCCTAGCTATTCGAGCGGAAGGTCGCTTTTTCTGGCATAGTCTCTTTCGCCCGTCAGATGTCACTTATTAAATTAGTGCCATCTGATAGGAGGTAACTTGCTATGGCTTGGAGGCGATTTTAGCGTAATGTAGATACAGATACAGATCTATTGTTTAAGAGATTTGTATCAATGTGTATACATTGCTTCACTAGCTTGACTGAAGACGCCTAGATGGCAGAAACATATGTCTTAAGCAGAAGTAAATGCTGAAAATACGAGGTGTATTGTCCATGTGTACAGTTACAGATATGTAAATTATTTACATATCTGTTTCATATTGTAACAAATGCTTTATACGTGCATAACGTATTGTTATACATAAACACAACCTTTTTGTTTAACTACTGTTTTTATTTATTTTTTTTTTCGGGCACATGTAGCAAATAGTTATTTATTAAACATTAAAAAAAATCAACTCTCTTTAATTAAAATAACAGTAATAAATAAGTTAAAAATTTTCCAGAAACATTTTGACGATTTTGCTTCACCCTATGAGGCAAAGCCGCTCAGAGGATGGGACAAAACCACTAGAACCAACCTATCTAAAGGCACTTATTACATATGAAATAGTCCAAATCTTCAGCTGCTACACCAGTGTATGCCTCGTGATGCCATTTGTTACACCGCCAACACTCCACCCAGCCTTCGTTAGCCTTCGACTTGGAGAAAGCTTTCTTGCAAACCATACAGAGTGGATCATCGTCGTCACTAAAGTCATTTTCTGAATCGCTTGAGGATGAAGGAGTACATTTTTTATGTACTATTTTTTTTTACTTTTCGGCATTAAACTCAAGGGTCTCTCCTTCGCACATCTATTTTGGAACCTTTTTTGTTGTTACTCCAATTCGTCCTTGTAAGGAGTGGACGTCAAAATAGCCGCTTTTCCTCTCTTTCGTTTACTTTCCTTGCGAATACCTTGTGGAATTGGGCAAACATTGTGGGGCGAAACTTTGAAGCTGGTGTTTGAGCAGCCTGGAAGTGAAATGTCAACTTTCCAACCCAATTTAGCCAAGGTACTGTTCGTTAAATGGTTTGTATGTGAGTTAGCGTTCTAGCTTAATCTTTCCAAGAAATTCATTGTAATAAGCTGAATTAGTCGATTTTACTTCTTCAAGAAAATAAATGTAAATTGGTCCAATAGTCATTTACTATACAAGCTTTCATATTATTGTTTTTTCAGATCACCCTGTATGAAGCGCTGAAAATATCTGAAAAAAACTATAATGTTAAAACTTGTAACGTAAATGCCAGCAATAAAATAATGACACCAACTTTAAATATTAACAAAGCTAAATATAAAAACTGTAAAGGCACTAAAAATATTAAAAAAAGACTGTCCGGAGAACTAAAAGAAACGTTTTTTTTTCCAATTTACTCCATTTAAGATAAATACCCTTGAACACAACTGACATATATATGCGGTATATTCATATTTTGTACCTGTGGTTGCAAAGTAATTCTTTGTAGTAGTGTGGTTAATCCGCGGTGTATTTCAAAAGAGTTTCATATTATTTTTTCCTACAATTGTTTACAACTTGTTTGTACCTATATTATTATCACTAATCTTGGTATTTTCTTTGGCGTGTCAAAACTATTCATAACCGTGTCGTAAGCTTGCTTAAAACCTCCAAATAACTATAAGGTATAATGACGATTACTTTGGTTAAAGATAACAAATTTTGTTGACAGTTGTCGTGTTTTACCTGAAATTACATTGTTATTCCTCCTCATTTTTCTATTATATACAATATTTTTCTAATAATATGAGAGATACTTTGTTATATAATATAACATAGCATAGAGATATGTCTTATATCTCTAGAAACGTAATAAAATATTTATTATTACCACAATTTCTTTTGTATGAGGTAGCTTCAAATCCTTTTATGGCAATAAAATCTAAGAAGCAGAAAATAGGTCGCCCTGAAATAGTTTATTCTTGAATTCAATCACAAAATTTATATATAAACACGAATTGAATAAAGCAGTATTAGGTGTAACTCTTCTAAATAATAATATTTTTTGTAGTCACCACAAAAAATGTATTCTTCTAAATCTGTTAATTGCTAGTTAATAGTAATTTAATCACTTTTGTTCGAAGACATATTATTATATACACACCATTCTTTTTATTCGAAATTTATAGGAGACAGATATTGTTAAAAAATTACAATTAAAAGAAGTCAAAAATCAAAACTTACATTACGTTTTCTTTTCACCGTCGTCAAAAATATTTGCATAGTACTGATTCTATTTTAACACATTTACTGCCACAGGTTACGAGATTCCAAAAATCAATATTATTTTCTTCTTGATTTTCACTTTGAGTAAGTAATAATATTGAAATAAATAGTGCGTTTATAATCTATAGAGGTACTGCTTTAGTTTACTGTAATCTATGTTATACAGGGTTCCACAAAAAATTTCAAAGGGCTACAATGTCTTTATTTCTTATCTGATTTTAATGATATATACATGAAATTAAACGGTTTCGGAAGGGTAATATGTTAATATTTAGTAGGTCTCTGTTTTTTAAATAGTTTAGGTTAACATGGTTTGAATTGATCGTATTTAAAAACACGTAAAGATTCAAGCGAAATTGACAACAAGAAAATGATATATCTCTTGTCAGCTGACGGCATAAGATTGTGCATATCTTACGGGAACATATCTAAAGACATTACTTCATAGCTTCACTGAGGAGAACGTAAGATCGAAACACATGTGGCTGTAGTTGGTTAAATATGTCGTTATATGTCCATCTGTATTGTTTTTCACATATTGGTATTAATTTGTATTCACAAATGATGCACATTTATATACTATTTTTTGGTATTTCTTATGTAATAAAAGTGGACCGTATCAGCGCACGGCCACATGACGATATAACAGGAGAATTTCCAAAGGTACCGATTCTTGGTAAATTGTATCTACTTCAATAAGAAACGTTGAAGATGTTTGACAATCTACGAATAAAGTGTTTTTTTGCAGTCATATGACCAAATTTAAGGCATAAGAATCCCTTAACATAACTAAAGTGTGTAGTATTACACCGCGTATTTATGTGTGTTAGAAAGATATAAAGTATAATTTACGATTCACACTTTTCAATACGAACTTCAAAGATACACTTTATGAACTGTATGTATGTGGAATTAATATAGGTCCTAGTTCTTCTAGTGCTAAGCCTAAGTATCAAGTTTATCATTATACCATTTTTTGTACTGGTATTTATTGCGGGATAGCTAATAAACGTGAATTTATGAAAAGATAGGCAGCTTACAACTATGTATTGAATTCGTACACTAATAATAAAGCAAATTAGAGATATACAGACTGTCTAATGAATAGAGTAATAAATCTTCGCAAATACAAAAGAGGCCGCTTCTTAAAATATCGATAAAGTTTTACAATTCAAATATTGTAATAGAATTCTGTTTATACAATTACTTCAACTTGTAAATGAACATTGTTGATATTACGTTTAAATTTTACATCCTACATTTACTTATATTTTACATATGAAGTGGTACCCAAATTCCTGGAAATTGAATGTGGCGCGTAGTATAGCTCTATAGCACTAGATGGTGTGAGCTACGTCTATACTAAGTCAGTCTGTCAGACGATACCTTGGTAGGTGATGACACACAGTTTTTTCGTTTATGTTTGTTGATTTCTATTTGAGGTATTCTGCGACACTACAATGTCTGATGTGAAATAGCAAAGGACGTGCATCGAATTCTGCTTCAAACTTGGTAAAACGGCAGCGGAAACTAGGAGAATGCTTAAACAAGGCGAGTATACCTTAGACCAGATGCAAACTTATAAGTGGTACAACCGTTTTAAAAATAAATGTATGTCGGTTGGTAATGATGAGCGTTTTGGTCGTTCATCAACGGAAAACACATCATTAAATAGGCAAAATTACGTGATACTATCTTGCCAGGCTAAAGGAGAACAATCCATGACATTTGCAAAATTGTCGGCTTGTTGTTGCGTTTGTCGTGTAGCGTATTCTGTCCAACGAACTCAACATGTGACTTATTGCTGCGAAGTTTGTATCAAAGTTACTCAGTATTGAACAAAAAACGCCACCGTGTTCATATGTGCACAGAGCTGAAAATAACTGCCGAAGGGGATGCGAATTTCAGCATCAAAATCATTACTGGCGACGAATTATGGGCGTACAGGTATGATCCCGAAACAACGCAATAGTCATCGCAGCGGAAGACGCCATCATCATCACGATCGAAGAAACGCGGAAGTTCGAAACTAGATCAAGTCCATGTTGATTTGCTTCTTTGACGCTGATGGAATCGTGCATAAAGAATTTCTCCCACCAGGTGAAACAGTTAATGGACGATTTTATTGCGATAATCTTCGGCGACTAAGAGAAAACATTCGACTTGCCAAATGGTGCAACAATTCGTGGATCCTACATCACGACAATTCACCAACCCACACGCCATGTGCGTCAGTTTCTAGCCTCAACGAGAACGGCAGTACCCCACCTTCCCTAATCTCCAGATCTTGCCCCTTGTGACCCCTGACGCCGAAATTGAAACTTAAGCTCAAGGAGCGCCATTCGAGGAGATCCAGGCCGAATCGCACACAATGACTTCTAGCACTGCTTCTAGTCATGGACAAGTCGCTGGGATCGGTGTATTCATGCGGAATGAGACTATTTTGAAGGGAAGGGTAGTTAATAAGTTGTAAGAACAATTTATTGTGTTTTTTCGTCACAATTCGGGGATATCTGGGTAGCACCTCATACATATATGTAAATGAACAGCTTTAGTTTTAAGACGAAGCAACTATGTTATTTAGTATTTAGACAATTACTTCTTTCTTTACTTTTGGTAAAGTGTAATACATTTCCTATGTACTAGGGAATAAAAGCAATTATTATTATTATTATTAATGAACACCATTAACTGCTTAATCAGGGCATGAATTTGTAAAAATCCGAATGTGGAAAATGCATTTTATTAAATAAATATAAAGGTCATGGCATGATACTGCTTAATACTGTAATTTGCGTTAGCTGTATAACAAGACGTAAAAGTTTTCTAACCACTTGATTGAAAATAAATTTGGTAATTTTATGTAACTACGAAGCGATCCAACACAACTCGTATACCAAATGTTGTTTAAAAAAATGATTTCTATTTTAAAAGCTTATGACACTACTTAAATATAAATTAAGATTGGTATCCGAATATCATTGGAACTGGCTTTATATCCTTTCACTTCACCCAGAAATTTCTCAAACATATTGTAATGAATATGGCTATATAAAAGCAAAGTATGCGGAACATAATGATATTAATTATGAGTTTATTGACTAGAAAGTTATAAAAACCACTACCCTATTAATGTTAATATAATATTCGAATATATGACCTGGTAACGATATCATTTAAGTGTATGTAGCATTATACAGATTAAAACATTTATTCATTCCAGCAAGAGATATAACAATTTTATATATTTATAGCAGGGGCGTACTGACGCATCTCTAGAAAGATGAAAAACATATCTGCGTCTCTGGAGAAGGATACGTTCACAAAAATATTAATAATGAAAAATCTTGCTTTGGAGACTGTGGCTAAGCAAAAACTCAAAAAGATATACAACCCCTTACCACAATTAATAATCGTATCCTAAATGCGCATTTCGACAACTAAATTGTCATCATCAGTAGGTAAGATCACTAATCAAAGTGTCTCATATGAGGCACAGTAAAGTAAATACATATAATAACGCAACACCTTTACACGGCGTCCACGTATATATGTACCACGTATACACGTATCAGTATATACGTGGACGCCGTGTAAAGTTGTTGCGTTATAATATGTGTTAGCTTTACTGTGCCCCATGTGCGACACTATGAATAGTGACTTTACCTACTGATGATGGCAACTAAGTTGCCCAAATACGTGTTTAGGATACGATTATTAGAGACCGGACACGAGAGGTTGATGACTCATCGCCCACGAGCGTACTATTGAACATTTGTATTTTTAAAGTTTTTAATTTTATTTATATAATTATACTTTTCAAATTATTAATAGCCACATCTACTGTCGTTAAACCATAATTTAATTTGAGATTTCGATTTTCAAAATAAGTGATTAGTTTTGGCAAATTTCCAAAGTGTTCCTGAAGAAAGTACAACTGATTTTTTAAATGTGGAATTTGTGTTAGTTCCTTGTACTCAGAAATACTCCAAGCAACGTCATTAGACATGCAACGAAATTTTGTAAACTATCGAAATTCTCTGCATAAACACTAGTAGCTTCCAACCATGCCCCCCATATAGTTATTACTGGAGAGGGAGGCAGTGAGAAAGATGGCAGTGTTTCCATGTAAAGAGCTACTCTCAATTGTGCTTTTCTGAAAACATTTTTAAAAGCGGATACAATTTCTGGAAAGGTGTCTCTGTCATATTCCCAGATTCTGTGGAGTGCATGTTCTACACAAGTAATATGCAGCATATTAGGATATGTTTTCTTTAATAGTTTGCCTGTTTTTAACATATATGCAGCACTGTCCCTTACAAATAAAAGTACTTTTTCTTTGTACTTGTCGTCCGAGTGAGGTATTTTTTTAATATTACACATACGTTATATGAAATAGTTGGATGTAGTACACCAGCTACAACATGTACCACACAGCGTCCTAATATATCGACAGTTTCATCGACACTTATCCATAAGTACTGATTTGAAAGAGGGCTTCTAATGCATTCTACTGCTTTCGTATAGCACTTAGAAACATAATATTTGCGTAAGGTGGATTCATCAGGAACTTTTCGGCCAGTATATGTTTAGAGAAATACTTTTAAAGTGGGATTGTTAAGTTTATTTAATGGAATATTAGCAGCCATAAAAGTTTCACAGAGTTCTTCGTTAAAATTGTCAGATTCCAACTGTTCCAATTTCTGTGCATGTTTTTGCGATGCTAAGTGACGTTGTACGTGCGATTTCATGGAATTTTTTAACGATATTTTACAGATTTTCCAATAAATTTCGGAATCACTGACAATGGACACACAATCAGTATGAACGTCAATCCAACTCGCCAATGTTTTATGATGACGTTCTCGACGTTCTTCCATATCATATCTAAAAAAGTAACTTAAACAATGCTCTAGATCTAAATAAATGAAAACTAAAAATGTATGCGTAAGTTATTGAAACTGAACGAAATTCAATGCACACTTACGTCGAAATAATTGGGAGAAGTAGATTCAAATTCAATCTACTTCTCTCTTGATTGAATCATTCAATCAAAGGATATTAAACAGGATCTATCACAAAAATTACGAGTTAAAACTGTGAAAACAAGAAACTAACACAGCAGCACTTTATTTATCTTACGAAATATAATCTAAATAGACTAAATTATTAAAATTCCACATGCTTCTATTTACGCCAATGAAAACAGAAATTTAGCTGTAAATATCCAACAAAAAACGTCGTAATTCTCGATGAAAACAGATGTGCGCGTTAGCCAGATCGATAGTGCATTCAATAACTGCTTGATGTACTTACAGATGTTGTAGACTATTTATATCGTCCGTCGGAATGACGTCATTGCAACGCGATGTGTCCGGTCTCTTACGATTATTAATTGTGGTAAGGGGTTTTATACCTTTTTGAGTTTTAATAATGAACTTGTATTGTGTACTTCACATCAGATTTTTAACAATATTTTTTATTATTAAAAATACCTTCGTATTATACAAAATTGGTAACTTTTTTGCTTACTCAAGTATGTTTCGAATTATTCAGTGCAACACAAACTGAATTCATAACAAATTGTTATGGCGTTTTACCAAGAAAGTGAAATTTAAGTGATATTGTTTTTTTCACTTTTACTTCATTATTAGTAAAAGTAATTATTTGGAAGGGTTTAATAATACGAGGAAAGTCATTAAATAAGTCACAAACTGCTGTAGGAAAGCTGAAAATAGGAGTGAGTTGTTTCCTTATTTGTCAATAGGTGTCACCACAATCCAGCTTTATAATTCTCAAGTGACAGTTGGTGTGCGCGAACACAGGCAGTGTTAAAATGGCGACCGTGCTCGAAGATTGTACTGTGGAAGAGCAACGTGCTATTGTGCATTTTTTCTGGACAAAAGGACTTTCTGCAAAAGATATTCATAAGGAAATGTCTCCTGTTCACGGTGAAAAGTGTTTCTCGCGTAAAGCCGTATATAACTGGGTCGAGAAATTCTGTCAAGGACGCTCAAAAGTTGTTGACGATCAGCGAAGTGGCCGCCCCGTTCAGATTTCGACAGATGCAACACTTCGACGGGTGGAAGGGATGATTCGAACTGACAGGCGGGTAGCAATAGACAGTATAGCAACTGCAATAAGGTGTTCTCATGGTTTAGCCTACGAACTAATGCACGATCGTTTGAATTTCCGAAAAGTTTGCGCACTGTGGGTACCTAGACAACTGACCGAGGAACACAGAAGAATTCAAATGCGCTTGCCCTTGCAACACCTCTGGCGATACACAGTGGAAGGGGAGAACATGCTTAACAGCATTGTTACTGGTGATGAGTCATGGGTGCACCACTACCAACCCGAAACAAAGCGTGCTTCAATGCAATGGAAACATCCGTCTCCGTCGTCAACAAAGAAATTTAAGGTTGTGCCCTCAGCTGGTAAGGTTATGCTTACCGTGTTCTGGGATTCTCAAGGAGTGCTCCTAGCCCATTTCCAGAACAAAAAAGAGAACGTGACTGCTGAATCATACTGTAGAGTTTTGTTTTTGCTTCGGGATGCTTCGACGAAAACGTCCAGGCCTACTGACGAGAGGAATATTGCTGCATCACGATAATGCCAGGCCCCATTCGGCCCACTTGACCCAGGCGAGAATTGCGCAATTAGAGTGGGAACTTCTTGAACATCCGGCTTACAGTCCCGACCTGGCCCCAAGCGACTATCATCTGTTCGGTCCACTCAAAAAGCATCTTGGCGGCTAACATTTCGAGGGTGACAACGATGTTCAACAAGAGGTACGCACGTGGTTCAGACGCCGGCCCAAACACTTTTATGCAGCAGGCATTGGGGCATTGATAAAGCGATGGGATAAGTGTATTAATGTAGATGGAGACTTTGTTGAAAAATAAAACTTGTTGTTGGCTAACTATTTCTCTAATTATTTTTATAATACCTTTTTGTGACCTAATTACTGACTTTCCCTCGTAGTATATTGTGTAACATGTGTGCGAAGCAAGGTGTATGCACAAGTGAGAAGTTTGAAATGTAGCGAGTGTATACAAGGAGGTCAGATAGAGTGCTACAAACTGAAATTTGTAATATAACTCCATCTGAGGAAGACATTATGTGTCGATATAATTCTTATGCTATTTTACCAATAAAGTGAAAATGTAATTACAAAAGTATTTATATACAAATGAAATTATTTAGAAAGTGCTATTGAATTATATAACATTAAAGTGTGATTAGAATTAAATCTAAATGTGCACGAATTTATGAAAAAATGTCAAGACACCATCTGATTGAACATTTCTCTCCTAACATCTACTACCTGAACCTAAACAAAAACGTCATCTCTGAACTTTGTTAGACCGAAAAACTCGGACAGCTGCTCGCCGAATGCTTACGAAATAAAGGAAGGAAGAATAGGTCTCTGTATTCGTTTCTCTTCTGTCTATCTCTTTCTTCATCCTGCATCCTGCGCTTCTAGTGAGTGAAAACACGTGAAGTCGAATTCAAGGTCATACGGCGAACGTTTAACGGCTGCACTTGTTTTTTTTTTCTTGCTATTTACTTTGGCTGTAGATCGGGTCCTGATGCCTTACATTCACGGTGCAAATTTTGGACTCGCGAATTTATTATTCTTGTTTCATTTAAGTTTACGTTTTTGTTATCGGGATGTGTAAAAAGGTAAATATTTATCGAACGTCGATCTTCTATAATATCAAAGTTAATTTATTATTTTATGAGACAGCGTATTTCCGATTATTGATGAGCGAACTTACGAAAATATTTATTTATTTTGATATGATTTCCTGATAACGTTTTCATTAATAAATAACATTCTATATGTGGTTTGTGTGTATAAATTTTGCAAATTAATAAAATAAACAAAATTGTGTTATCGTAACATAAATTGAGAATTACTAAGCGTTTATTAAAGTGAACTAGGCACTCTAGAAATTTCTAATATTCATGAAACTAGAATGACATTTATCTTTAAAAACGTTTTCTGTAAATAAATGTACAGTAGCCGCTCGGTTATGTGAACTAATTAAAACTTACCTATCCACAGAAGCAAAATTTTCACTCAATCGAATGTGCAGTTTAAATCGTTTATTTATACCGGGTGTATTTTTTAACTTGAAACTTTCAAATATTTCGAAAAGAAGCAGTTCAAGAAATGCTTGTACCGAAATTCAAGAAGATACACTTCCCAGTTGTCTACACTCATTTGAAATGCGGATCAATAAGTACCGTAAAATGGGGTTACTTTGATAATTTTTTTTAAAAACTCTGTATCTTTTGTATAAATTGGCAGAAAAATACGTAAAAAAAAAAATGTCGGTTTTTTTGTCTTCTACCAGAAACTTAACTTAAAAAATTATCAATTTATTTAGTTTTTGAGAAAAAAAAATAAACCACTTGATCAAATTTATACACTGATCGGGGTTACTTTGATCACCATGCTTATTTCCATGTCATTTGAAAGTAAACCCAAAATGAACATAAAATTTAAAAACAAATTGAAATCTGTCCGCAGGTTTTTTTAATAAAGCTGTTTAAAACACTTTGGGTGACTTTGATATAGACAAAAATAATGTTTTAGTTATAATTTTCTTTGAAATTAACATTTTAAAACACAGAAAATCAAATTCTTAAGCTCTAAACCTCATTAACATTGATCTCGTGTGGAAACACGACCAATTCAGTCCCGTCTTGAAAGGTAGGCATAGGCAGGTATGCAACAATAGCAGACTGTTCAATTTCAGAAATGTCGTCTTTAATTAATCTGAATTTTGTTTTTGTTTTGGCACGATTTTAAGCCGCCAGCCACCACTACCAGCGGAGTGATTTCGTTAATGTAACATACGTAACGATATGTTTTTTTCCTCGCTGAGAAGTAAATGTTGCCAATACATAACGACCCTCGGTCAATATATTATCTTCTTCCTCTTCATGCTCTCTCTCGTTTTCCTCTTCTTCGAATGTTTCCTCTACAGTCTCGTTGTCATCAGATATGTTTTCTTCAAGTGGTGTGTCAATCGTCTGATTAGTTTTCTTTGTCTTCCGCTTTTTTTCTACACTTGGCGAGGGGTCATCTATTAAATCCGCTGTCGAAATACTCTTTCCAGCAGCAACATTTAGTCTTTTCTTTCTTTTTACAGTATGGTATGATTCTACAAATCTTAGAGTTCTTAATAGTTCAGTCAGAGCGCTCTCAGTTTCAGCCTCAACGTTACTATCATCAGATGGTAACCGCTTGTACACCTGATCAGGGTTAAACGGCAATATTCCTGTTGCATTAAATGCACTTATGAGATTTCGTTTGATGGCACCGTTTTCATTATCCAACGGGGGTACCACAATTTTTTTCGGTTTAATTTCGTCCATTCTTAGAAGTGTCTTGTTGAGGAGATTCGGAAATGCGTATTTTGGAACAGTGGTCAGTCTTAAGTTCTCAAGTTTCCATTTCGTTAATATACTTCGCCATGCCTCTTTCATCGGACGAAAAAATGCTACGTCCAAAGGCTGAAGCAGATGGGTGGAGTGTGGTACCAAACAAACAAAATTGATATCGTTTTCTTCCCATAATCGTAACACATCTTCATCGATATGAGACGACAAATTGTCTCCAAATAACACTTTACGACCGTTTAGTCTTTTCGCGTGTGACAAAAAACATGTCTTAAACCAATCCCGGAATGTTACGTTGTCAATCCAGCCACTTGCAGTTCGGTTATATCTAGTTCCACGTGAGCAACATGGTTCATTGCATCACGGTGAGCCACACGGTCCTCTCTCCTTCCAAGTGTCATATAGATGTCTGCTCTTGTATATCACATAAGGTGGTAAAAGAACACTATTTGCAGACCCACAAACCATGATAGACGTGCAGCTCTTGGAAAAGTTTATTATTTTTTCTGGATACTTGACTCTTCGTCGATATATATAGCGTTTCTTGTCCGGGTCGTCGCTTAAATTTGACTCGTCGTAGTTAAAAATATTACTACTAGGCACGTTTTTAACAACAGTTTCGAAATGTTTAAAATATTCTTCTATAGTTTTTTTTGAAACTCCAGCTCGAGCCCTTTTTATATTTGCTGCAAGACGCTGACTGTAAGAATCCTGATGACGTCGTAAAACCGAGTAGGTCCAGTCAATACCGGGCACATTATTGGAAAATTTGGCAACAATTCGCCCAGTTCGGTCTAAACAAGCTTTAGCGAACATACGCAAGTCAAAGAGACTAACAGGAACCCCCCATTCCGCACACTTTGCTGCTGATTTAAGTATAGCCTTTTCTTGAGCGTCAGTGAACACAGTTTGAGCTCCAGGTTTATTTATGTGTTGTCCTTTATACCTATTGTAAAGACTTCCATAGGGGATTTTAAATTCTTTTGCAGCGCCACGAATCGTCAAACCTCCGTCTAATATAGATTGCAGCGCATTTTCAATCACTGCATCTGAATAATTTTTGTACTGTCGACTTCCAAGCGGCTTTCTATAAGTCCTTGGCATTATTCTGTACTAAAAACAACCCAGTTAATACTATGCAGAAAAACTATTTTACGAAAATATATCGTAAACCATAGTTACTTCAACATGTGGGGTTATTTTGATGATGTGATTAAAGTAACCCCGTACACCTGATCAAAGATACCCCAATACACATTCAAGTTTAAAACATGGCGACTCTATTAAAACATGTCAACATAAATAGTATTCAGAGGAAACCGTAATTACCAATAACCAAGACGGTAAAAATAAAATTATTGTAATTTTGTAAGTACATAAAGAGTTCTACACACCTCAAATTCCTATATTATGCACACTTTCTACAAAAACACAAAACTTATAACGATACACTGTGCCGTTGGTAAACAAAATCCACCATACTGTTAAATCGGTATCAGTGTTGCCAATACCTTAAAAAGAAAACATTTGGCAGTTTCAGCAATCTCAATATTCGCGCTTTTCAAGAATAAGTAAACTGTTGTCAAAGTAACCCCTTAATATCAAAGTAACCCCATTTTACGGTACATCGAAATCGACGGCCATTATTTTGAGCAGTTACTTTAATTGCAAGATGATGAGGCGAGAGGAAATCTAACACTCTGATAAGTGAGAGGCGAAGGGACTTACATACATGCAGCACCCTGATACGTAAAAGGCAAAGAGACTCAGGGTTAATCAAGCACTCCAAGGTGGTACTACGTACACGTCGTTGTAGTTGAGTTACGCTAAAAGTATTTAATTCAGCAGCAATTTACATTTCTACAGATGACATTTTCAAAGTTATTCGAAATTCGTAAAATAAATAAAGTTTTTCCAAGACAAATTTTTATTATTTCCAAAGAAAACGTATTTTTTATTGCACACGTATTGCAGAATCGTATGCATAGGTTTTCAGTTTAATAAATTGAAAATAATTGAATTTCATCAATTACAATGCTATCTATCATGAAGATAAAAAATATTTCAGACAAATCCTATGTACTTTTTCTAGTAGAAATCGAATCTGTAATAAAATATACGGGATCCTAAGATTTCAAAGTTACTCCCGCCCCACCTAGATTGAGGAAGAGAGAGGAACTAATGTACGACGGGTCGTTTTTACATTCCCGGACTAGACATTTTTCAATTTTAATATAATTTTTCATTATCATTCATGCCTTGGTAACGACTTTGACAATTTATAAAACAATTGCAGCAGTATTAGTTCTAATATCTGTGAGTGTGTGTTGTCACATATCAAAATGAACAAACTTGAATATCGGGCAGTTATAAAATTCTTGACAAAATAAGGAAAATCTCCAAAAATTATTCTCTAAGAATTGTTGGCTGTATACGGGGATGACTGTCCTTCAAAGTCAACCATTTGCGAATGGTTAAAATTGTTTAAACTTTGCCGACAATCACTGTATGATGATCCCCGTCCAGGTCGGCCTGTTGACGTGATCACCTCCGATGTTATTGAAAAAAAAAACAAGTGTTTGGTACTGGAGGATGCAAGATTAAAGAAGCGACAATTAGCAGCTTCATTGGGAGTTTCAGAAAGCACGGTTTTCAGAATTGTGCACGAATATCTTGGAATGACAAAAATAGTGCGAGATGGGTTCCGCGAATGCTTTCGCCATTCCAAATGCGTGTACGGATGGAGACGTGTGAACAATTTTTGGCGCTTTGTGGGGACGAATCAGGTTTAATTATCAATCGACTTGTCACTGTAGATGAGACCCGGGTCCATCATTTTGACCCTGAATCAAAACAATAATCAATGCAGTGGCACATTAAGGGTTCTAGTCCTCCCCCCCCCCCCCTCCCAGGAAGCTTAAAATCCCCCCTTCCACAGGAAAAATAATGGAAACGTTTTTTTGGAATTGTCAGGGAATACTAATGATTGATTATCTATGCAAGGGTAGTAGGTAACAGGAGAGTATTACGCAAGATTAATACATCGCCTAAAAGATTCTATTAAAGCGAAAAGGCACGGAAAACTGACGCCAGGTGTCGCTTCACGATAATGCACCAGTCCACAAATCAAGACTTGTAAAAGCTACCGTAGTCGAATGTGTCTTCACAGAAATAGACCATCCACCTTATAGTCCAGATCTCGCTTCGTGCAACTATTTTTTGTTTTCTAATCTCAAAAGAACTCTAAGGGGAACAAAATTTATGGACGATGACGAATTTATAGCGGCCGTTGATATGTATTTTGCAGACAAATCAAAGGAATTTTTTTATAATAGATTAGAGATGTTATTAAAACGATGTAATACTTGTATACAAAAGCAAGTAGGCTATATTGAAAAATAAATTTTTATTGTTGTTCGAACCTTTTTTTCATGCCTAGTCCAGGAATATAAAAACGACCCCACCCGTATTTCCTCCATTGAATTATTAAATTTTGAATTTGAAAATTTTTTCGTGAACTGCTTATTTTTCGAAATATTTGAAGGTTTCGGTATATTCAGTAACATCGAAAAGAACTTATAAATGAAATAGTTATTTTTATATTAAGTGCGCAAATGGGTTTTTTTAAGTTTGAGAATGTCGAAAACTCAAAAACTGCTTTGCACACGTTACATAAACAACGTTTTTTTTTCTCAAATTTTAGTAATTCAAAACTGTAGATTAATATAAATTTAAAAAAATGTTATCTACATAATTACGGCGGCTACGGAAACTGCGCTGAGTTATCTTAGTTACGAGTGTAAATAAAAAAGTGTCATGAAATTTGTGCAAGTCGGGTAAAATTTGATTGCGAAATTTGGGTCAAAATGGAATCCAGTGATGCAAGCGAAAGAAAATCTAGAGGTGGATGAAATTGCAAATCAAGCAATTTCTAAAATTTTTCCCGTAAAATCGATACCCTAATAGGAAAAAGTTGGATGTAATTTTAATAAAATAAATAATTAATTTACTTATATGTGTATATATACATATATAGTGCGTCCACAGATTCATTCTCAACATGGGGATCTAACTTATTATGAGAGATAGAGATTTGGTTAAATGGGATTAAATACTTCAGAAGTAAAGTTGTACCAAACCCTATACACTAGTTTTGAATATTTAACATACTTCGGGCGCTATTGCAAAAAAAGTGAATTTCAGTTTTTTCGATTTTCTTTAATAACTCATTTATCTTTAAAGTAAGACAAATTTAGTTTGCACTTCCGTAAGGCACTTTTCTAATAGGAATCTGGTGGTGTATTTAAATTTTTGAATACTGCTGTAGTAGTTGAGCTACAATGGTCAAGTTTCATTTTTCTTATGGGGGTTATAGTTGGCTATGACATCATCGAATACAATTTTTCATTCCTTTTTCAAAAATGTATAATTTGTTATACCTGATACCAAAACTAAATTCAAAAATTAAAAAAAATAACATATTGTTACATTAGCAGGTTAGAGCGCTTGTGAAATTTGACAATAGGAAACCTTGGAAACATGAAATAATCTAAGATACAACTGTCATTGTTAATGTTTGGTTATAGTTGACATTTAGTTTATGTTCTGCGAAATTCACAAATCGAATAGCAAAATAAATACCTAGCATAATAAAATATAAAGTACCATTTAAATACTAAATTTAGTGATTATTATTAAATAATTTTGCTGTAATGGAGCCGTTTAGTAAAAGTGGCAAATTGTATATGTTGTCCTGTTACAATCTGTGTCACAAAAATTCGACGAGAGCTGCCGAAATGTACTTAAACCAGAATCCAGAACGCAGACAACCCCATATTTCTACTTACAGAAATTTCACGATAAATTTAATACTTCATGGATACATCATTCACTAAGCCATATACAAAACCGCAGCGCATAAGTAATGAAACTAAAACTAATGTTGTACAAGCAGTTGTTGAAAATCCAAACACATCAGTTCGGGAAATTTAACATAACAAATCTATTGCTCATAAAATTTTGACCTCCCACAAATATCATCCCTATAAATACAATGTATGTCAATCTTTAAGACCAGGGGATAATGAAAGACAAAGAAAATTTTGTGAATGGTACACTAGGCAATGCGATGATTTTCGATCATTTTCTTCTCAAATATTATGGTCCGATGAAGTTAGATTCACAAACAATGGTTTATTCAATAGACAAGTTACGATTTTGAAAACCCTCATGTAATCAGACCTGCTCCACATCAAGTGCGTTTTGGATTTAATGTCTGATGTGGCGTACTAGGATCACGATTAATTGGGCCAATAATTTTTAATGAAACACTAATGTCCGACATTTATTTGCATTTACTGCAAATTAATATTGAAGACTTGCTGTGTGAATTACCTTTACAAGAGGCTCATAATTGTTGGTTTCATCAGGACGGTGTTCCAGCACATAATTCCAGAATTGTAACCAATTTCCTCAGTCAGCGGTTTGGTAACAGGTGGATCGGAACTCGTAGACCAGTTGCATGGCCGCCAAGATCTCCTGATCTGACGCCGCTCGACTTCTATTTGTGGGGTTACATTAAAGACAAAGTGTATGCCCGCAGCTACAATAACGTAAATGAACTTCGTGAAAGCGTGGTTCACGAATGTCGAGCTATTCCAAGGCGTATTTTACATAAAGTTGTTAAATCTACTATTCGTAGATCCTATTTATGTTTGGAAAATAATGGTTTGAACATTTTTTATAATTTATTATAATTTTGTTTTAAATAATATCTAAGTATTTTTTGAGCTGCCTATTAATAGGTTTTTAAATAAATATTCTTGGTTTACTTTTGTAAATTCCTTGTCGCCTAACATTGCAATTTCTTGTAATAAAAAAAAATTTCACAATGAGGAAAAAGTTTTTTTTAACAGTGAAAAAAATAGCGTCTTGTGTAACGAGTGACGAAAGTAACATTTTTTTAAGCGAGCGAACAGTTTACCAAGCGAGGCGAAACCGAGTTTGATAATGTTCGCGAGCTTAAAAAAATAATTTTGATAAGTTAAACACTATACTTTATCTACGACATGGCGTTAAAAAAATTATGCAAACAAATACTTTATTTTCAATTAAAAATTTCATATTTAAATTAGTTATGATTTAAATATTGATACATTAGAATATGTAGACCATAAGGTCGATGGCTTCAAATTTTCCCATAATTTTGCAAAATATGCAATCAGCACAATTTCCGAATATGAATTTACGCTATTATCAGCCCTCTACTCAATGAATTTTACATAGAATTCTTCATACCTCTTTCTCGATTCTTCTCGTAATAAGCCCGCATAGATTTTCTCAGCTTGATTTACTGTTTCTGGTGATGTATTGGGAAAATCTAAATCACTTTCTGAATCAGAAATCATGATGAAGCTCCAAAGAGCACAAATTGACATGATTTAAACATGACGCGATATAGCAACAGCAGGCACCTGGACGCTGATGAAAATTAGTAGGTAATTTTTGTCAATAGGGACGAAAGTTAACGTTATGGAATTTTCTCTCACTAGTGACGGAAATCAAATTTTCGCTGCAGTAGTCGGTGGCAAAAAAAACGTCTTTTTATAAAGAGTCGTAGAAAAAAGTTTTTTTCTACGACCCTTTATAAAAGATATTATCTTGATGAAGATTTTAGTTAACGTGTAATGTAAATTCTGCACAAGAGGCGATACGTGTATGCACAAAATATTGACATATATGCTCTAATATAGAAAAACATCCATCAATATGCTAAATTTTTTAGAACATTCCAACAAAAACAAATCCAATTCTATGAAACACAACTTTATTTCATATTTAAGGTCTGTTGCATTGCATAATATTTGTGTGCACACTATTAAGAATATGTTTACAAGAACTTAAAATATTCTTAGACATTATAAATTCTGTTCAAGAATATGCAATAACTAATAATTAGTATATATATATATATATATATATATATATATATATGTATATATATATATATATATATATTTATATATATAAATATATATATATATATAATAAATTAAAAGCGGGCAAGCTGTCTGTCAATTAAAAAACTCATTTATTAAGTATCCCTATATTTCGCAACAACTTTGTATCTTCTTCCGGAGATACTACAAGATTAATGAGAAATAACATTAAATAAATAAGAGTATAAAGCAGTAGTACAATACTTACAAAATGTAGAGTCGAAAAAATTATTTTTACAATACATGTTATGCTCCAATTCCTTCAGGCAAATTTATGCTATCATGTAAAAGAAAAAGCGGTGTTTTTGTCAATATTGTACTTAAATTGTGCATAATTTTCCCAATTAGTATGTCTTTAAATTGAAAAAAAAAAATGGTTTTAAGTTTCTATTTCAATTACTTTTGTAATGTAACCGCTGAATAAATTGACTTGTAAAACTACATTCATTTTTTTTGAATTAAGTTTAAAGTTTGAGTAATAGATATCAATACAGCAAAAACTTCCTTTGTAAAATTATAATTATACTTTGCTATGTTACAAACAAGATATTCATTAAAGGAAATTGACTCATCAATCACCATTCAATTAAAATGAATATTTAACGAAAGAAGACGATAACAGACGTGACGTCCATCTACATAAATTGCATCTTTAATGTCGTGAAATGGTCAAGTTGACAAACAAGCTCTGTTTATGAATTAGACGTGTCGTAGTTTTCCATACGGACTCGTGCTCATATCGCTTGTCTATATAATGTACTTACATGCACCATTAATATCTCTCTAAGTCGTAGCGCATAGTGCTAACTTATTAAAACATCACTCGAGCGCTAGCAATCAACTGGAATTCCTCGGACGTATTGTTTTTTATTTTTTATAAATCCATCGACAATCATCTCTAAATTTGACCTTTGACAGCTGATGAATACTAAGTCGTTTGTATTCCTCGTTGAACTATTATCTTGGTTTATGGCGCTTACGTATAAACAATATGCTTCATTTATATTTATTGGAAAGGAAGTAAATAAGATAGGAATAGTTGTGGGAATTAGATATGCTGACCTTATAAAAGCGCTCCGCTTGAAATTTACTTAATAATAATAATAATCATAATCATAATGATTTATTAGACAAAGAGAAAATATACAAAAAAAGAAGTGCAAATTTAAATTAATTGTTCTCAAGTTTTTCAAGGCTTTCGATAGCCTTTATCATAAATTTATAATTTCCATGCTACACTATATAGGTTTCTATGGTTGCACTACGCGTCTTCTTGAGGATTACTTACTAAATAGATGTCTAGGGATAGCGTTCTACAATTTTTTTATTGACATCAGAATCTGCCTATATTTGCTTTGTTCGCGGAGGGTATCTTGAACGTGTTCGGGTATGAAAGACCTGCCCACTGAAAATTTCGTCGTTCGCGGTAACACAACTTTCTGTCCCGTACAAAATATTCCCTGTTCGCGCAACTCTTTTCTCAAATCCCGAATAAGTTCGTTACACGTTCTGTAGATCCCGAATAAAGGGTAAGAATTATATATCCTAAGTATGCGCTCTGAATTCTGAGATAAGTAATCGGTAGTCGTTTATAGTTTTATTTTTTTATTATAGCAAATTGAAGGTACAATTTAAAGATAGGTTTTTATTTTGTTTGTATATATTGTTATTAGATAACTATACCGGGTGTCTCAATTATGTTGTTCCAATGGCGTACCTCCGGTAACTAAAAAAATACAAATTTGAAATTTGGGGCATCCGATATACACCTAATGGTCTTTAAATTGAGCCTAATACTAATATTCTTTCACTTCCGGTTTAACCGAAAACGATTCTAACTTTTTTGTTTTAAATAGTACTCTATATATTTTCCTCAAAATTCCTCGGAAAATTCTCTTTCCCATAAAGTATCACACTTTGCATTTAGATATCAGAACAGAGGTGAAATTGTCTTTCAAATATTTGAAAATTGTGATTGTAAAAAAGCGATCTATGGAAACTAAAGCAAAATTTGACTTTATTTATTTGTTAACTTTGACAGTTCATAAGGAGTTATTAAAATTTGTCTCAGAATTGCTTCGAACAAAGTTGTATTTAAAATTAATAACGACGATTTTACAAATGAGGAAAATTTTAATTTGATCCTAATTTTTGGCGAATGTAGAAAATATAGGCGTGATGCCTTCCGTGTTTACGAAGAGCGGTATCCTGACAGACGTATGCCAATCGCTATGTATTTGTCTATGTCTGACTTCAAATTTCGAGACCTGTGGTGCCTTTCCAAAGAAAAAAAAACGCTTTTAAAAGAAAGACTGCTACTGATGAAGGTCACAATATTTGTGTTTTGTAGAGTGTGCTTAAAAATCCGCTTATTTCAATTCGGGAAATTAAAGCAGAATGTGATATCTATCGTTCTTCTATTCAACGAATCCTAAGATCTGCCAAATTCAGGACTTTCAAAATTCACCTGCATCAAGGATTAGAACCAGGAGATTATAATAGATGGCGTTTCTTGCATGGCTAGCAACTGTCCCTGAAGATGTAATTATTAGTTCAATATTACGGACAGATGAGAGCCGCTTTCATAATAATGGAACCGTAAATCGACACAATTGCCATTATTGATCTGTAGAAAATCCTGATTGGATAACAGAGACCAACTTTCAGAGAATTTGGGGCATATTTAGAATTCTTTCAGGACGAGCATCCAGGTTTTCCTGAAAATGTTCCGCTGAATATACGTGCCAACATGTATTTTCAGCGTGATAAAATATATAATATAAATAATAAATTTAATGGAATAAAATTTTAAATGATTATTTTGTATAGACAAAGTTCTAACCGCAAAACCCAAATCGAAAAGAACTAATAACCAGGAGCAAAGCTAACTTCGCAAGCTATCAATACTTATGCCGATGCCATCTGGTGAATATAACAGTAATTACAAAGTGTGTTTGATTAGCTTCTCGGTGGAAGAAATTTCTTGACATATTCAGTGGCCCGCATGCGCAATAAAAATATTCTGAACATATCTTACATATATCCCGAATATATTCAAAAACCGCTCCGCGAACAAAGCTATTAGTGTCGGACTGGACATTGAAATTATTGCAATATATCAGAGCAAACCAGATATATTTATTTCGTCCATATATCTGTGTAAAATAGAATACTAAGATTCTCTCCCTCCATCTAGAGACTCGTGCAAGTAGTGTTTAAATGCATTCGAAGTGGTTTCCGCTACATATTGAATTCCAGAAGTATTCTATTTTAAATTTTGGTCTGTATTTGTACAGTGAAGGTACTTAAATAAAATTTGTACCGTTGAAGAAAAAATGCAAATAATTAAGTGGCATTGTGGTTGATCCAGTACTAATGAAATTATTACACAAATTTGTTCTTTTATTTGACGACAGATTTTTCCCACAAGGTCCACTGTGTACAAGTCTGAATTGCTTTAAAAATTATCGGTGATGATTACACTTGACAATGCCGATACACATGCAATTCGTCTAACAGACGATCTAGAACGTAGGGAAACAAATTTATGCTTTCGCGGAGTTAAATCAACTTATCGAGTCAAAATTTCTGCCTAAGTTAATGTAATTCTAATGTAATAATTAGAATTATTTTGAAACGAAGTAAGTATAGTAGTGTTTCGCCGTTGATGAGAAATAACAGGGCACTTTTTTATGTATTTATTTCAATTAATCATTAAGTACATTATTTTATACACAATCTTAAAATAATATATATTAAAATAACGATCTTGAATATTTAAATTCTTATATCGACATTGATTGTTAAGATCTAGTTAGAATTTGCAATTTATTTATGACATATTTAGAACGTATCGACTCAGAAAATGTTACATTCAGACTAAATTTAAAGTTTATATCCTTCTATCGTAACAATGATAAAAAAAGGTACAACTTCTATGCTATTCTTATTATTCCAAGAATTATCGCTACGAACGGAAATTAGGTTTACGAGTAACATCATGACAAAATAAATAAATTTGTAAGCATCGAAGATGAAAAATAAATAATAAAGAGAGAAATGTATTTTTGTGTTCTAATTTATGGCAATACTTTAGTACGTTCCGTTTGTACGATGTACACTGATGGACAAAATTAGCGCACCACTTAATCAATTTTGAATTCATTCCTTCAATCTTAGTATACCTATCAAAATTAATTTAAATTTAAAAGGGTACAACTTCTATACTACCTTTGTAATTCCAAGAATTATTGCTACGAACGGAAATTGTGATCCAATGATTGGAAGGACTTTCTTACGCCAAATAATAAAAGGTGATGTGTGCGCCGAAAAGAGAAGACCGTACACTAGGGTAGAAAAGTTACGGCTACTTTTTGAGACTGCAGTGGTATTCATCTTATCGATTATCTTCAAAAAGTTAAAGACGATAATAGGCGAATACAATGCATCTCTTTAAATCATGTGTACGATACAATATATGGCGAAAGGTTCCTCTCAAAGAAGAAACACGTGCTTCTTCTTTCTTCTTTAGGATGATGTACATGTTGCACCTCGACTATTTCAATAACAAAAATTCTTGAAAGACATTTCGAACTGTTTCCTTGTCCAACTTACTCACCAGATTTGGCGTCTTCAGACTTTTCTCTTTCCTAACTTGAAAAGTTGGCTCCGTGACAATAGAGTTGGGGCGAATTGGAAGGTATAGCAAACGCCAATTAAGTTGGCGCGAGGAGGGGGTGCGCAGAAGCCGTTTTTAAAAACGTCCACCCCCACTACTCAAGTAATTGTCAGAATACATTTGTCATTGACGTTTGACAAAACATATTTTGTAATGTCTTTGCTAGGGGAGCATGCACGCTCAGAGGTTAGAATTATCTGACATTTGATGCAAAATCAAATACAAATCTCCCGACTACTTCTAATCCTGCGCGAACTTACCCCTTCTCGCGCCAACTTAATTGGCGTTTGCTATAACTACTGAAACTAATACATATTTCTTTCAAACACTTTAATAAAAGTTCTTTTTGAATTTCGGTCTGGAACCACGTCCATGGCATGGCTTAGTTCTTGGCCGATGTTTCGTCAACTGTCGTTGAAGATGAAGACATCAGTTTCTCTTTTTGTTTTCTTCTTGTTTCGATCCTGTTTTCTTAAGTTACTATTTTTATTGTTGAGGATACAATCACTATCCTTTTGTAATATTTTAATTTCGAAAATTTTTTAGTGTTAAATATAAGTAGGATCTAGGATATAGAATTCAACCATAAACATTTTCAATTTAAGAAATATTTAACTTTCATTTTCGAGTTAAAATCACTGTAAAACATATTTTTATTAGCACATTCAAATTGTAAGAACTTTGTATAAGTTCTAAGAAAGCCATATCTTTTACAATTACAAATTTATTTATTACCTACTTTCTAGTTTAGACCGCTCGTATTACCTATTATATGTTAATAATTAGCATTTTTTCCAAATTTATTTATTGCTTTATACATCAACCGCTTGTTTTATTGCCTAGGGTTATTAGTGAACGTATTCAAAGACGATATTTAATCTGACCACCCGATATGAACTAAATATGTATAATTGGATTCCTTTATTATACAAAGGAATTAACCGGAACTGCATTCTTAGGTTTACGACACATTAATAATGATATTTTATTTATTTATTAGTAAGATTTTTAAGACACTATCGTAAACGTTGGGTATTATTGCTTGTAGGCACAATTTCCACAAAGTAATAACACAAAAATTTCCCCGTTACGACGTCAAAGAATATACTGTGCAAACAATCCGAGTATGTTAATATGTAATAATTAGATCATTACTTACTTGAAAAACAATACGAATAGATCAGTATGAACTCAAACACAATATGAACTCAACGTCAGTACAAGACACACAGTTTCAACATAACGGTCATATCAAAGAGTATCAACTCAACATCAGTACATGGCACACAGTCTGAACATAACATTCATATCAAACAGTATCAATTCAACATCAGTATATGACACACAGTCTTAACATAACATTCATATCAAACAGTATCAACTTAACATCAACACAAGACACACAGTCTTCTTCGGAACATCATAACAATCATACTTTTCCAAAAGATTCCAGCCTCAACAACACGTCTATGTTAGTATAAGTCGTTGTCGGTCCAAAATAAATGTATATAGTATAAATAAATATATTTAGATGAAAGTATTCATTTAACAGTCACCGAAGATTTAAATAGTAAAGTGTATACAGCCTTACAAGCTGTACGTGATTCTAGTAACCGGATACAACAACATTGGTACATCAAGCACCAACAATTTGGTTTCAAGAGCCGACATCCCCTACAATTATTATTATTTATTATTATTATTATTATGTAAGTACTTGCATTTGTTTATTGTTGTCCTGTAACTGGGGTGACCTCTTGGACAATAAACGATATTATTATCGTTAGTAACTATTGCAAGAGACATCTTCGGGGCTACTACTTGCTGCACGGTGTTTTTCAGTTCCAGTATAGCAACAGTAGCGCAAACGATCTTATATAATTAACAATTTACCACCGATAACTTTCGAAATCAATGTTAGTTTGTTATGTGAAATATTGAGTAAATAATACTCTTTTGAATTAGATAATAGACATAATTTACATAAGCCCCCAATTTATTGTATAATAAATATTATAAATAAATATTTATTGATAATATTAGAAATACAATTATACAATATATTGTCTTTCGTTTGTATAGTAGAATGTGTTTACATTTATCATTAATATATCTACATTATTTGCATTATATACTACTGTTTCCTTTTTCTTTAATATAAACATTAGGCGCGTCTGTAAATAAACTTTTGTATTTTTGTATTTATGTACGTATTTAGACACACACTGCGTGCTAACCTTTTTATACACACTGATATTTGCACAGATTTAAAAGATAAGTTCAAAGAAAAAGGGAGAGATTTCGTTTTAAACAAAAGGCTCAATATAAAGATGTAATAATTATTAATTACACATTCAAACTTGCAATTTCAATGAGACTATCTAAATGCATGCTTACGGTCACGTATACAAGTACATTTTTTTTCAATTCTATTTGACGCTTGAAAACTGCCTGCCTTGTGATTTTGAACGAACGGTTCGCAATTACATTACATACATGTTATTATACATAACATTACATAAAATACAGTGACGGAGATATCTTGGAGACATCAGATAAGGTAATTTCTGTAGTTCCTTCGCAGGCAAGCAAGTAGCATTTCGGTGAATGACATATTACTGATTTTGTGGTTTCAGTAAGTATTCTATTATTTTTTCTGTTTATCTTCTATTATTATAAGCTTATATGTACATAAATTAGTTCACGAAAGACGAATGGGACTTATCTGTAAATACATATAATTTGATAATAATTAAATTTTTTTTTTCGAAAAGTTGTTGGCAAATTGTCAAGATTACTACAAAATAATTTGATTTATTTTTTATGTGCAGTAAAAATAATATTGTTTACTTTATAATTGATGACATAATTTTACGCAATTTTCATTATTTAATATTTATGATCTAATTGTGTTATAAACCTTGAATTTGCATTTATATTTTTAAATTTGTATGACATTATTTAAATTTTGCATTTTAACAGTATATAATTATGTCCAATGTCGCTGTCTTGAACACGTCACGAATTCATATATACTATTAGATCGATCTAATTTATCATTATTTCTGTCACTACATCATTGCACGGCGTATTCTTATTTTGTGAATAGTTATTTAGCTCTTATATTCATCAATATTAGACCGGTAAGTCTGTGGTTTCCTCAAAAGCTGCATTTTTAATGATTATTTTTCCATTGGCTTTGATTTGTTTATTTATTATTTTTTATTTTATATATTTTCATATTAAATGATATAACGATGTTTACCGAATCGTTAAAAGAGGATTTTTTTAGCATATCTTAAAGTGTTTCTTTGGAGTCTGTGGCCAAAGAAAACTTAAAAAGTGTATAAAACCCCTTATCATATTAATATTCATATCTTAAATTCGTATTTTGACAACTAAATTGTCATCTTCAGTATATGCTGTGTATCAGTGTATATGTGGACATCTTGTCAATGGCGATTTTTGTGTTAGCTTTACTGTGCCCAATAATCAACACTATTATGTTTACCTATTGAGGATGACAACGTAGCTGTCGAAATACGAATTTTGGAAACGAATATTGACTTCATAAGAGGCATTATACCTTTTTTTAAATATCATTCTAAAATGGAATCTAAAACAATTCTTCCTTTTTTTTGTTTTTTTTTTTTACAATAATTTGATCCTTTAGGATATAATAGTATAAGATAATTCAATAATTTTAAGATAAAGCTTTAATAACAGTCGTAATCCTTTTCGCATGTTCTGAGTGCTATCGTAAGCATTTATATCTAACTAGCTAAACCCGGCAATGCATTGCTATTGCTAGATTTGAGTATATTTTATTTATTTATTATCTGATTTTAATGATCTATACAGTGTGTTTAAAAAAGATGCGGCAATATTAAAGGGGGTGATTGCCCAGGTCATTTTATACAAAAAGTTCCTATAAACATAGGTCCGCATACGCTTCGTTACCGATCTACAGCGTGTTGAAGTTTAATTTTAAGAAACAGTAAAAACTTGATTTTTCCAAAGCGGCTTGAGATATCATAATGAAATTTTAGGCGTGTTAATAGCTGTGGGAGACACATACGTTGCAATACAACACAATGTTTCAGTCGTACCTGTGGCGCGCGTATTGGCATGTCACAGGCTATTTTTCAAGAAAAAATAGGACGCCTCTGATTTCTCTAAAAATACAAATATGCTTTTATTTATTGTTCAATTATGAAGAAAAAAGCTCTCTTAACTTTTTATCGTACAACGTACCGTTTTTTTATTTAAAAAAAACATTTTAGTGCATGTCCATTTATTACAGAAAAAAATATTAAAGAACAAGGTTTTATTCAAGGGCAAAAACAAATATTTTACCAAACCAACAATTTTATCAACCAAAAATTACAAAAACTGTGTAATGTGACCACTCTAGCTCGGATGCAAGAATCCAATCTTCTCCTCATTGACTGGCGAACTCTCTGAAAAACACCAGGATCGGTTTTAATTGAGTTGCACCCAGCAATGATTCGGTTTCTTAAGTCTTCTACGTTTTCCAATGGAGTAGCGTACATCAAGGACTTCAAATGGCCCCACATGAAAAAATCCAGGGGATTTAAGTCCGGGCATCGTGCAGGCCATGAGTGAGGTCCACCTCGGCCTAACCAGCGATTTCCGTATGCTTGTGTTAAGAAATCACGTGCTACTTGACTAAAGTGGGCTGGTGCGCCATCGTGCATATACCACATTGCATCTCTAATTGCTAATGGTACGTCCTCCAGAAATCCAGGGAGCGTGTTTTCCAAAAAAGTTGCAATACACCTCTCCGGTAAGTCTCCTTGGTAAAAATACCGGTCCAATTATGCAGTTACCCACAATCCCAAACCAAACGTTCAAAGAAAACTGATGTTGAAAACGATCTTCAACAATTTCATGTGGATTTTCATCACACCATACATGGTTATTATGGAAATTCCGTATTGCATTTCTTGAAAAATTCGCTTCATCGGTGAAATATTTGTTTTTGCCCTTGAATAAAACCTTGTTTTTTTATTTTTTTTTCTGTAATAAATGGACATGCACTAAAATATTTTTTTTACTAAAAAACGGTAAGTCGTGCGATAAAAAGTTAAGAGAGCTTTTTTCTTCATAATTGAACAATAAATAAAAGCATATTTGTATTTTTAGAGAAATCAGAGGCGTCCTATTTTTTCTTGAAAAATAGCCTGTGACGTGCCAATACGCGCGCCACAGGTACGACTGAAACATCGTGTTGTATTGCAAAGCATGTGTCTCCCACAGCTATTAACACGCCTAAAATTTCATTATGATATCTCAAGCCGCTTTGGAAAAATCAGGTTTTTACTGTTTTTTAAAATTAAACTTCAACTTCAAACTAGATCGGTAACGAAGCGTATGCGGACCTATGTTTATAGGAACTTTTTGTATAAAATGACCTGGGCAATCACCCTCTTTAATATTGTCGCATCTTTTTTAAACAAACTGTATACACTGCTCCAATAAATTAAAGGAACACTAAGAATAATAATTATAATGTGTTGCATAGTTTTATCAAACCAACGAAATGTCGTAAGCTGGTCATATTATCGTTTATTTATTATAAAATGAGTTCAATTTTTACATTTCAATTCAATAAACAATCAAAAACTACCAAACAAAACAATAAACTAAAAAAAATTCTTAATGAACTAACAAATTAGACTTAAGTAACTAAAGAAAATTTACCTTTAAAGCGGGCATGTCATCCACGAGATTGAACGACTGCTCGACACCTTCATGGCATAGTATCAATCAACCTCTGGATGTCCTCTTGGGGTAACCCATTATTCGTAAAGTGTCACCAGAAGCTGTTGTAGAGTTTCAGGAAACACACGGATTTAGGTATAGGCTAAGAGCTGGCCAATCTATAACTTGAATTTGATGTTCTTCCAGGAATTGTCTTGTCTGACCTGCTACATGTGGTCTTGCATTATCATGCTGGAACAGAAATCTAGGGCCTATAAGAGCTCTAGAAGGTATCACATGATTCGTAAATATGTCTTCAATATATCGGGCAGCATTCATTCGCGCAGGTATATGAACAAGATCTGTACGAGTATGGAATGAGATTCCAAACCACACCATGCCAGATCCTCTTCCAAACCAGTCCAATTCCTGAACCAGTCCTTCACGATAGCGTTCACTTATACGCGCCCAAATTCGAAGACGTCAATCACAACGTGTCAACCGAAATCTTGATTCATCGCTGAAAAGCACTGAGGAGCACTGCTCCCTCTCCCAATCTACATGGTGTTGAGCAAACGCCTATCGGTTCCTTTTATGAACTATATATATTATATTATAGTCAGTCGTGGCTTTCGGACTGGTCTCCTCGATCTAAGATTATTTTCTCACAACCTTTTTCGTGCGGTTTCCGTACAAACTTGATTTCCCGTTGCTCTTCTAAGGTCACTCTGCAAGTCTCTAGCAGTAGATGTGCACCGTCAAAGTCCACAGTTGCGCAAGTTTCTGTCTTGCTCAGCAGTTGTCGCACGTTCACGACCTTGACTAGCTCTTCTAATATACCTTCCTGTCTCCAAGTATCGATTCCAAACCCTGCATATCACAGAAGGTCTCACAATAAATTGTCTTGCAACATGACGTAAGCTGTATCTTTCTTCGATTAATGTTACGGCTCTTACAACTGCAACTTCATTTAGATCCCTCATGATACGCTATTAGTATTTAATGACATATAATTGACAAACGCGCAAATTAAACGTGAACGTTCAAATTAAATTCATTAAATGATAAATAAACGAGAATATAAGCAACTTGTAAGAATTCGTCACTCCCATAAAACTATATAGAGCATTACAACTATTATTCTTAGTGTTCCTCTAATTTATTGGCGCAGTTTATTAAATTATACGGTTTCGGAAGGACTACATACAGTAATGCGAATTATCTTTTTGTCACATATAATTTACCAGAAACGTGAATAAATTTTTCCCTCTCAAATTGAAGTGTTTCTTTTCTCGATTTTTACAAAAGAAAATTTTCTACAGATTCCAGTAACGTAATAAAAATACATACTTGAATAAAGAAAAATGCAAGAAACTCAGGGTTTTTTGCAAATCTTTGTCACATGAGTTGGTGTAGGCAGTTGCACACTGACAACGTCTAGGTATTGATCATTTACTGTCACTGTTTGTGTGAATCTTATAGCATCATTCAAAGACACTATTAACGGTTATAAGAAATAAGTAATTATGTGTATGTTTTCTTTATTTTGCTTATTATTAAATTAATACCTATAAAATATGAATTTTGAATATTTAGCGGATATTCTTCAAGTTTATTTTAAATTTGTTTCCCTGATAGGAAATCACAGTATCATAAAAAATTTGCGCAATTGGAAGCTAATTTGAGAATGTTTGGAACTTTTAAAAAGCCAAAGTAGGAGTACGAACTTTAAATAAAAATTTAAGTTTAGCCGTTTTGCTGGGCATACAAGAAAATCCCAGGACGTTTGTTACAGAAATTCCTAGCAATGTTGAATCCTCCGGTACAACCATACATTCTATTTTGAAAAAAACAGAAACTGAGACCGTACATACCTCAAACGATCCATCATTTGCTGGAAGACGATTATCCGCCGAGAATGCAATTTGGCAATTTTTATTTAAATAAATTACGGGAAGGTCGACTATGTTGTCCTAAAATTCTGTGATCGGACGAATGCACCTCTATCAATAACGCCGTGTTTAATAGGAACAACCGACAAAAATCCTAGATTTTCGTCGTCACATTACCAGTGTTTAAAAATCGTTCGATTATTCCAACACTGTGTTGTGTGTGTGAAAAGTAACGATATTCAATTCAATTTCTTCCTCTTTTGCTTGTTTTACGTTTATTTTGTCAAAATTTTGATAAATTTGAATTTAAAAATCAAGCCTGTCAACATAATTAATAACACAGGCCTGCATTTTTTCACTCTTTGAATGTTGATTTAAAAATTTTGACTGTTTTCTAGTAATTGGGTAGCGCTGTTTTCAAATCTGCTTTTATTTTTTTGTATAACGTAAGGTTATTTTTCAAACCAGTAAAATCAAAAAATATAGAAAAAAACACGATTTATTTCATTTATAAGCTAGTTTTATATTATATTAAAAAATACAAAAATATACACATAGAAACTATTAGAAATAGTTATTTATTCTTTATGCTTCTTAAAAAAACGTTTTCGTTTTTCAGAAAAGCTTCGTTTGGTTGTTTTTCTGTCATATTCAGCTAAAGGAAGATCTGAAGGTAGTTTCCGGCGCAAGCAAATTTTTTTGTTTCAACCTAGACCCCAGTACTTCAGAAAGATCTTTTGAAAGTCCCAAATCTCTTACTAAATCATTCAGTTCGGCTTGTGAAAATAGCTGAGGTTGGGTTTGACCTGTGGTTGATGGTTCAGAATCACTATCTATCTGTACGGAGCCGGAAGTTGAACAGGTTTCAATATCTTCTTCTAGTACTTTGGGGGGTATAGGTATAGGTACATGATCACTGTGAGGAACTGGTCTGATAGCTGATTTAATATTGTTTGGGTACAAAATATGTTTCAAAGTTTTTCTATTATGCCCCTTAATATCACAAAGACAAAAGTAGCAATCTTCATGATGATTTTGCGGTCCTCTCCAAACCATCGGTATTCCAAAAGGAAGGCTTTTTCTATTCCCTTTGGTCCAATGTCTTAAACCTTCTTCACATACCTTACAAACAACGTGCGGTGCCCAATCTTTATAACGCTAAGAAATAAGTAATTAAACTTCTAGTTTCAAACAATGTTGTAGTGGTATTTACAATAAAAGAATTTTTGAAACTAGAAGTTTAATTACTTATTTCTTAGCGTTATAATGAAGTTTCAACAAGTATCGCCTTCGTCAATTAACTATTCCCAATCTTTATCTTGATCTCCTAATTTGATTTTGAAATAAGCATAATATGCATTTTTCACAAATTCACCAATTGGTCTCTTAAACTTTTTCAAGACGAAATATTCACAAATATAACAGAAATCATCTGCTTTGTTTTTGCAACACCGGCTAGACATATTTTTAAGCAATGTTTATTTATCAAATACCACGCACAACACCAAAGACAAATTAATTTTACTTGTTTACTGATCGACACTCAGAGCTATAATGAAGTAAATGACATTAAAATATACATTTTGTTTGGAGTGATAAACTTGAAATCCTTCTTCGCAGTACTAATAAAGTGAAAGCCTAATAAATAGGATTTAGCAGGTAAAAATTCCCGGAAATCTTGTACAAAATTAATACATGTAATAAAAGATTTACATCAGGTAATGAGAGCCTATTTAACAAATTTCTTTAAAACCACAACAGAAAATCATTTTTGGGTTAATACCTAGAATTTGAAGTAGTACATTCATTTTAAAATGTATTAAGACGCCTATTATAAGATTTTTTTTATATATATATTTTTTATATATATATTTTTTCTTTTTCTTTTGTGCAAAAAAAATCTGTGGGTGGTAGAGACCAACTGTATTTTAATTAGTTATTGCTATATAAAAACTGAGCTTAACAAACAAAAATCACGTAATCACAAATTTTATGCAGGCCTGTGTAATTATAACAAAAGTTTCAATCATTTATAGTCACCTTAGTTTTTTACTCACATAAGTTTTAATAATATTATTGATCATAGTCAATTACTAAATTGACCGAAAACAATGCACATATTCATTACTTCGTTATTATGTTAATTTAATATCAAGTTACTGAAGATCAATTCTGAAATTTACATCCTTTTTCACATAACTTAACAGTTTATTATTGTGTTCAAGTCCAACTCCATATGTTAATGTGGTTCAAATTTTTGATAACAAATGGACTTACAACGTGGCGAGTATAGTTTTTTGATGTAAGAGAAGAAAGAGGCCGTAATTGTCCCAAATTGTATATGTATTAGTAGAACAAAATATACAATATGGCTATTAATTTACAGTTGTCAAACGACAGGCCGTCTAATGGTTAAACCTCTAACAATTGACACTGTTATTTGACATAAACATTGACGTTTAGTTTTGGTTAGATGTACTGATATATTTGCAAGCTCGAAAATAATGTTATCTTCTTATTTGAAAACTACTTTCGTTCATACGGTTTAGGTAGACAAAATGGTCCAAACATTAAATTCGTTCGTAGTCAATTTTCGGAGCATTTCAATAAACAGGCACCAAGTAATGCTATTGTACTGAACATTATAACCAAGTTTAGAAGAGCTGGAAGTGTGTTACATCAAGGAAAAGGTAAAGCTGGACGACGAAAACTGGATACCAACGAATATCACGTACTCGTTCGTAATTCAATCAAATTATAAATAGTCAACGGAGATTTGCAGCAAAATTGAATATCAACAGGAGGACTCTTCAGAAAATATTGAAACAACTTAATGCTCACTCATACGTTATCAGATGACCCAACAATTGCGAATGGCTGATTATGCTGCAAGACATGAATACTATGTCAGAATCTTTGCTCTGCAATATAATAATCCCAGTTTCATCAGTAGCATCTGGTACAGTGACGAATGTCATTCTCATTTGTCGGGTCATGTATATAAGCGTAGCAATAGATTTTTAGGCTTCCAACAACCAGAAAAGGTGCAAGAAATACCATTGCATAATGAAAAAGTGACCGTCTTGTGCGCCGTTTATGGACGAAGAATTATTAAGCCTTACTTCATTGAGGAAAACGGACGTCCAGTAACTGTTACTCAAGAGCGTTATATTACTTCAAGTTCACACACCGTTTATAGAGTTGTGCAGATCAAGAAACTTACCCTTCGGTAGCCAGTGTTTTTAGCAAGGTGGTGCAACGTGCCACACAGCACATGCTACAAGAACCTTCCTGCGGGAGGCGTTTGGAAACAATGTAATTTCACGTTTCATCGATTTTTCTTTTCCATCCTACTCTCCGGACTTAACATCATTGGATGCAAATGTTTGAGGTCATGTCAAAACTATGGGTTTTCCAAGATAACCCTCCGTCTACAATACAACAGTTAAAAGAGAAAACTACAGAAGTGAAGATGCAATAGCCTCTATTTTCAGATGTGGTCACAAATATGCAAGAACAATACGAACTGTACGTTCAACGTAATGGAGGCTACTTGAAACATGTTATTCGTAACGCTAATACTTAAGTGTTAACTTATTGTTACATATTATTTTAAGTGTATAATGTTTGAAAGTTACAGTACTATAAATTAATAGCCATATTGTATTAATGGTCCCATTGTAGACTAAATATTAAAATTTGATATCGACTGTTCTGAATTAGGGAGGGTGAATTTTTCATACATTCCATACCATACATTGTATATCTAGAAGCCTTCATAATATTGTGAAATTGTAGTTTTCCTAATTGTTTTGCTAAGCATGCACGGAGGCACCTCCACAAAACATTATCTTTTAATGTTCATATTTTATAGCATTTTCACATTACTAAAGCGAATTAAATGATGCGCATTCTATTATGTAACCTTTCCATTTATGAAGTTTTAATACCGTGTGTCCCCGAATGGAGTTGACAAGAGGAAAAAAAAAATATTATTGATTCTACGACAAAAAGTCATTCTTTATAAAAAGTTCTGCTTGTTGAGTAGATAAATTAACCATCGGAAAATCTAAGATTAAATGTACAGAATGTCCATAAATTAAGATAACATGAAAATGCTTCAATAGAAAAAGTTCTTTAATTTTGGCGATCAAAGGTTGTTGTAACGTATAACAATATTGTACTGTAAAACGTCATTAATTGTAGATTTGTCAGTGATTATCCGTTGGATTTGCAAAATGTTAACTATCAGAGAACGTATTTATTTGATTAAATGTTATGGAATTGGAAACGTATCTTATCGATACGCTATAGACATGTTTCACGAAAAATTCCCAAACACGGCAGTATCGCGCGAAGCACTGCGCAAACTTGTGCAGAAATTTGATTTAACTGGATCTGTAGTAAATGTTAAGAAACCCAAGAAAAAATACAATGAAGACGATACGGCTACACTTTTGGCAGTAGATTCAGTGATAGAAACACCAACATTATCCTTACGGAAACGATCACAAAGACTGAATATTAGTAAATCTCATTTGCAGAGAATTTATAAAGAAAACAAAGTTCGACCGTTTAAACCACAGTTCCGACATACACTTGAAAATGGAGATGAAGAGAAGCGATTGGATTTTTGTTTATGGGTTGGTAAGAAATACCTCGTAGATACACGTTTTCATAGAGTGATATTTTTTACTGATGAAGTAACCTTCTGCACCAATGGTCACGTTTTATCACAAAACAGTCGCTATTGGGCTTTTCATAATCCAAACTACGTCATTCAAAAACGAAGTCAACGTTATAAAAAAGTAAATGTTTGGTGCGGAATTTTTTACGATCGAATCGTTGGACCATATTTTATTGACGAGAACTTGAATCAACACGTTTATGTGCGTCTTTTAGAAACTTATCTATTACCATTTCTACATAATTTACCGCTAGAAATTCGGCGTAACATTTTCTGGCAACAAGACGGATGCCCTGCTACGGCAGTGGTTGACAGATCAGTTCGGAGACAGATGGATAGGTAGATTTGGACCAATAAATTTTCCTGCTAGATCACCTGACCTGACACCACTTGATTTTTTTTGTGGGGTACATTAAAGCAAAAAGTTTACGGAAATGACCTGCCACATGATCGGGAAATACTAAAAGCACGAATACAGGATGCAGTGAATGATATAAATGTACCACAAACCATACGCAAAGTCTATGGTGAATTTATTAAAAGGGCGGAGGTATGTGTGGAAGTTGGAGGTGGCCTTGTAGAGTAATTTTTGTTGACTTTAATTAATTGAAATTTTGTACTTAAACTACAAAACATGCAATAAATGATATAAAAGCAGAACTTTTTATAAAGAATGACTTTTTGTCGTAAAATCAATAATAAAATTTTTTTTTTCTCTTGTCGACTCCATCCGGGGACAAATGGTATTTTCCAAGAATAAAAAAGAAACATCTTTATATGCATGTAACTTAATATGGAAGCAAAATGATGCTACAATTACTAGTACATATATTAGTAATTACAATGGATCATAAATATAAAGAAACAATATATAATACATAAATTACAAAAATAAAAACTGTTGATATACTATCAGAAGATAAAAAGAATTAAAGAAATATCTGTTCACCAACACACTTTATACCAATAAGAAAATATGTACACATGAATACAAGTATGTAATAATAAAAGTATTTTTGTATTTTATTATTGACGTTGCTAATCTAAATATGTACATATTAATTTATGTATTTATTATTTAATCTTTGCCATACTTATTATTGTTGTATTATTATCATATTATTGTAATTCTGTATGACAATGTTAATAATTTTATTGAACTGAACTATGATAATAAAATTTATTAAAAATTAATCCACTAATCACTCGTTTCAGATAGAAATTATTATGTTCCACTCAAAGTCACTTAGGTTATAACGGGTGTCTCAATTAGAATTTAATATTTGAACAAGACACATTAGTTACTTTTTAATTTATTAGTATACGAGGGCTGATCCCTTTGCTTCGCCCCTGACCTATTTATAAACGTAAACAATTATTTATCTTCACGTCGCATTGTAACCTGCTATGTATAGACTAAGGCTAGAAACTTACATGTCTGAACCTGATGCAGCGTGCCTATAGTAGACACCCGAGTTCGAGAGAGTTATATATTAGTATCGAAAGGGATCGTGTCGAGCAACGAGCGGTGATTAAATAATTATGTTTAAAAGAGACGAACCCAATTTAAATTCATAAAAATTTCCTAGATAAATTAAGGGAATCTGAAGTATCATATGATATAGTTAAAAGGTGGTGTCGTGAGTTTAAATGTGACAAACAGTCGTGTACACGCGAACATGTAGATGGGTACCACGAATATTAAGAGATGCACACAAGCAAACTCGAAAATGCATTTACAGTCGCCTTTTAACGCAATATAGACACGATAAAGAACAAAATTTTCTTGCAAGATTAGTGACAATGGATGAGTCCTGGATCCATCATTATGATGTAGAGGCCAAAATACAGAGTAAGGAATGGACACATCGAGGTTCACCACCACCATCGAGGTTCAATTCCCAAATTACGTGACTTGTTAAAAGAAAAACGTCAGGGGAAGATGTTCTCTTGCATCAGATTTGGCCCCCAGTGATTACCGACTGTTTCCAAAACTTAAAGAACATTTGCGTGGTAAACTATTCGTCAGATAATAATATGATATGTGCGGTAAATCAGTGGTTTGCAGAGGTTGAACAATCTTTTTTCGGGAAGCATAAGAAATATTAGAACATCGATGAGAAAAATGTGTTAACCTTAATGGGGACTATGTTGAAAAGTAAAAGTAAGATATTTGCCAGTTTTTTATTGTGAGTGGGTCAGGGGTGGAGCAAAGGGATCCACCCTCGCACGATGAGTTTAAGTGTGGAAAACAATATCTTACTATTTTTACAAATTTTGCATTTCTGCTTATTTCGCACATTTCTGATTCGATTTTCGCAATTACGCGCTCAATTTCGTCCTTTAACTTAGGAATCGTTTTCGGATTGTTTGCGTAATAAGCACGTGATAAATCACATGGCGTCCTATTGCAGGACCTCGGTGGTCAATTCTGATCTCTATGACGCGAGATGACACGATCCGGAAATTTCTCCTGCAACAATTTGCACGACTCCTGCGCAATATAGGAGATGGCGCTATTTTGCTGGAACCACATGTTTTTCGGTATCCATTCCTACCAATGGGAACAAAAAAAACTCGCTTATCATGGTGTGATAACGTACGCTCGTCACGGTCACTGCAGTACCTGACACATTCTCGAAGAAGTGCTTAAAATCTAATCACAATGATCGGTTGGGAAAGGGTCTTTATGGGAACGATATATCGCAGAATACGCTCTTTTGGGCTTCGTTCGTATAGACCATTTTTATACCCTCGACATCATGCTGCTCGGATGGAATGGTGTAGCGCCAGATCAAATTGGGGTTGTAAATGGAATCGTGTTGTATTCTCTAACAAGTCCCGCTTCTGCTCCACGATGGTCGCAGATGAGTAAGACAATTTCGTGAAGAACGCAGAAATTTAGATTTTGGCATGACGGAAGCAGGTCACTTCTATTTTTTATTGACAGAAATTTGAATGCAAATGATTACATACGAAACGTACTTTAGCCTGTTACATTTCTATACCTACAAAGGTTAATTCAACCCCTTTTCCAACAAGACAACGCACGTCTTCATACGGCAAGAGTTACTACAAGAAAATATCTTGACCCTGCTACCAGCTTCTCGCTCCACAGATTTGTCACCAATCGAACATGTGTGGGATATAATTGGTACTCGACTGGGCAATTTACCCTAACCACCAAATCACTTACTTGACTTTCGTCACCTAATTCAAGAAGCCTGGGATGACATTCCCCAGGATACCATAAATCATTTAATTTCAAGCATGCCTCGAAAAATTATCGAATGCATAAGAAACCGCGGTGGACCCACTCATTATTAAATAAATTCCTACTTTTTCATATTTTAGTTTGAAAATGTAATCATTTCTTAAGTTTGATCAAACAAACATTATGTATAAATTTTATTAAAATTGATTAACTCCTTCTTGGTGTTTTTGGGGTTTTCTGGGATTTTTTTGAAAGTCAGTATATTTTTTTATACTAATACAAGTATTTTCTATTTTTATTGTTTTCTTTTCTAAATCATTGCAACGCGTACACATATTTTCCCTAGTTATTAATACGTAATTATATGTGATAATACCCGTTTATACTTATCATGACAGTGGTGATAAACTTGTTAATAATACATGTGCGAAAATATCAAATTAAATTTATGCGAAAGTTTGTGAATTGCAGGTTATTAAATAGGTAATTAACGAAGCAATAATCTTTCGTATAATTTCTTAATGTACTTTCCTGATTAGAATGCCTTTGCAAATGAAATTCATCCATTGATGTCTATTTTATAAGTTAATATGCGCCAGGCAGTGCTGTTTTGAGTTTTCAATATTTTATTCGTAATATTTTCATCAATCCACTCTTATAAGATATATTTCTAATTCACTTTAACAACCAGATTCTCATTTTAGACTACAATTTGCCATTATATGAGGGTAGCTATTGACATATCCATCGTAAAGTTTAATATTTTTGAAGGTATAATGGGTGTTCATTTGAAAAGTCAACCTAGTAGCATGTGATTTACTTTGAAGTATGTCGTAAATTAAAATTTACTACTTAACCTACGAAGTCGTATATTTTGACAGTTTCATACATACAAATAAATAACAAATGTGATTGACATTATCAAATGTCATTTGGATTCATGTTTACGGAACAACAAACACATACTAATATACAGGGTGGCCCAAAATGACCGAAGGGGTTTGAGTTCATTATAACTTCTTATTTAAGACATAATTATTAAATTGTTTTTATTTTAAATACAGTATATTAATGGAGAATATTTTTAATTTAATTATGAAAAATTATATAGTGGTGGCCATTTTCTGCTTCGCATATTCGTGCTCTTTCCAAAACATTTTCCATAACCTTTCGCAAAACTTCAGGTGTTATGTTGTTGATTTCGTCGCGAATATAATTTTTTAAATCTTTTCGTATTTCCGAGGTTCTTATTCTGTCCATCCTTGTAACTCCTCTAACTCTTCTTAAATGCTTCATTTCTACTGCCTATAATTTATTTTTTTGTTTTCTATTTAATATCCAGGATTCACAGCCATATGTTAATATCGGTCGGTAAATTGCCTTATATACTTTTAGTTTTGTTTCTCGGGATATCTCTTTTTTGTTAATGAAATTAATCCTCATGCTGTGGTACAGCTTTGTTGTTTTAAAAAGATTTAAAAATGCAGTCAGTGCTAGAATGCATTGAACAAAGACAGTTAGGATGGTGGGGACATTTATATAGAATGGAAAATACAAGACAAACAAGAAGGATATGGGAAGCAAGGATAATGAAAAATAAAAGAAGAGGAAGGCCAAGGACAACATGGAATGATGTCAAAGCTGAAATATTGGGAAGGAAAGGCAAAACATGGACAGACGCGAAGAACATGACAAGGAATAGAAATGAATGGAAAACGTTTATAAAAGGCTAGAAGAAGATAAACACCCTACACCATTGTTATGGTAGAAGGGATTATCGGATTATATATATATATATATATATATATATATATATATATATATATAATAACTTCGTGACCTTGGTATGATATGGTAAACCTAATCAGTAGGCGATTAAAGGTCTGTATATTACTTCAAAATATATGTATTTAAAAAAAACTCTACATGTTTCGGCTGTATACGCCTTTTTCAAGAGAATACAAAATATGAATGACAGGATATAAATGTCAAGTAATTAAGTTGCTTTGGTTTAAATTATTCAAAGATACATTCTAGTAATAATAATAAATCATGCCTTAGTATTCCAAAAAATAGATAACAAGGTGTGAAAATACGTGTTGTATTTTCACACCTTGTTATCTATTTTTTGGAATACTAAGGCATGATTTATTATTATTACTAGAATGTATCTTTGAATAATTTAAACCAAAGCAACTTAATTACTTGACATTTATATCCTGTCATTCATATTTTGTATTCTCTTGAAAAAGGCGTATACAGCCGAAACATGTAGAGTTTTTTTTAAATACATATATTTTGAAGTAATATACAGACCTTTAATCGCCTACTGATTAGGTTTACCATATATATATATATATATATATATATATATATATATATATATATATATATATATATATATTATATTATTTTTTAATTGCTGTATGGTTCGAGGCTTATTAATATAGACTTTTCCTTTCAAATAACCCCAAAGGAAACAGTCTGAAGCGGTTAAATCCGGTGAACGCGGAGGCCAATTAAAATCGCTTGTACGGGAAATAATTCGTTCACCAAAGATGTCGCGTAAAAGAGCCATTGTGTCCCTCGAAGTGTGCGTTGTGGCTCTATCCTGTTAGAACCATACTTGCGGATGGTTTTCCACTGCTGGCCTTAAAAAATTTTCCAACATTGTCCGATATCTAACACCAGTGATGGAAACGGCGACACCGTGTTCATTTTCAAAAAAATATGGGCCAATTATCCTTTCCGACGAAACACCGCACCAAACGGTACACTTAAGTGGGTGTAATTCTCGCTGTTGAACTACTCTTGGATTTTCCGTAGCCCATATCCTGCAGTTTTGCCTATTAGCGAACCCATTTAATTGGAAATGGGCTTCGTCGCTCATAATTAAATTATGAATAAAATCATGATTTTCTTCTGCTTTTTGACGAAAATAAATTGCATAATCAAGTCGTTGCTGGTAATCTGTCGGTTTCAATTGTTGGACAAGCTGAATTTTGTATGGAAACATTCTTATTGTATGCAAAATTCTCTGCAGCGACCCTCTTGAGAGGCCAAGTTGTGTCGAACGTCTCCTGGTTGATGTTTCTCCATCTTCCCGAATACTCTCCTGTACTCGTTCAATATTGTCATCCATGTGCACCGTTCGTCGTCTGCCGGCACCAGGAAGGTTCCTTACTGCCCCTTGTTCTCGAAAATTTGCAACCAGACGGTTTATTGTTGACTCTGAGGGTCCAACCCGCACATTAAAATATCGACGATATGCACGCTGAGTCAAAACAATGGATCGTTGATTTGAGAAATAAAGTTCAACGATTTTGGCACGTTGTTCAATTGTGTACTGTTCCATTTTAATTTCCCCAAGTCTTCTTTACAAAATACTGAAAAAAAAAAAGAAAAATTATAATAAAAAAGTTATAAGGAATTAAAACCCCTTCGGTCATTTTGGACCACCCTGTATATGCATCTTATTCTATCAAAATTTCAAAGTAACCTAGATTGACTTTTCAAATGAACACACGTTATGTACTCAGAATGTTTTGTCATACGCATGCTATTTGTGTTATTAACAGGGAAATTTCGTCTCAGTCAATAAATGAAATTAGCCCGCGAAAATTTTTATGTGATGATTTACTGACTCGATTTAAGGCTGGTTTCGATTAGTCCAAAGAAATGCTCATAAAAATCAAACGCGGTACGTCAAAAGCCATCCGCATTGAACATCTACATAGGTAAGGTGTCTGTTGGATCTATGCGTGTGTGAGTCCGAAAACAAACAGTAGTCGACAGCGAGAGTGTTCCAAGATGGGGCTCGACCCAACAAAAGTTGTTCGCGCAGGAAGCAAATGGTCGCCTGTTTTTTTTTTGTTAACATACTAAACTGCTGTTCAATTGAAGTGGTCCACTATTAAAAGTTTGATGTTACTCTTAGTCTAAGTAATTAGTAATGCATAGCATGACGAATTTAAATGTTTTATAGTTTATTTAACGCAGCAAGTCTAATATAATGTTCATTTTGTTAAAATTTTAACTTATGATACTTTATTAATTTATTGGATTAAATTTTAATGGAAATATGTTTTTAAGCTAGGGGAATATTTCACACAAAATGTTAGGTTGGCATTGATTTTTTGATATTAGTTTATATCTGTCAGTTTGTTGCTGACTTAAAACTAGGGATAAGTAACTTAAATTAATAAAAATGCCGCGTCTTAGTGAAGATATTATCAACAATGCCCTAAGATTAATACAAAATGGATATTCCAACAGAGAAGTGGCTAGAATTTATAATGTATCTCACAGTGTCATTAATAGAGTTGCAATACGATTTCGTAGAAGTGGTAGTGTAAGATTTACTCATGGGCGAGGCCGTCGGAGGAGTACAACTCCTGCACAAGATCAGTATTTAAGACTCCATGTCAGACGAAATGGAGTTCAGTCGTCTAGGACATTGAATAACGATCTTCGTGCAGCTACAGGAGTGGTTATATCTAATCTAACAGTTAGAAGAAGGCTGCACGAGTTTGGTTTAAGGGCTAGAAGAAGGGCCATATGCCCACTGTTGACCAGGCAACACAAGATCGCTAGGAGGCAGTGGGCTGCAAATCACTTACCATGGGAGGCCCGCGGCTGGAGAAGATGCCTTTTCTCTGACGAGTCCAGATTCACTCTACATCATTCTGATAGTAGAGTTTTAGTGTGGAGGAGGCGTGGAGAACGGTATCTTGAAAGGAACATGGCCCCACGTGTGCCATTTGGAGGTGGGGGTGTTACGGTTTGGGGTGGCATAAGATTTGACGGTCGCACCGAGCTGGTGGTTTTGAGAAATCAATCCATGAATGCAGAGAGGTATAGGAACTTATGTATTTTGCCAATAGTTGTACCATTTGCCCGAAATTTTGGAAGAAATTTCGTATTTGTGGACGATAATGCTCGTTCCCACCGAGCCCACATCGTCGAGGATATCATTGTTACCAATAATATTGAAAGAATGATATGGCCCCCTAATTCTCCAGATTGCAATTGCTTCGAGCATGTTTGGAACAAACTTGATCGACAGTTGCGATCTCGTGCTCGTCCTCCCACAATGCTAGATGAACTCACGGAAGCGGTGCGAGAAGAATGGGATAGAATATCGCAAGAATTCATCAATACGCTAATAGAAAACATGCCAAGAAGATGCTTAGCTGTGTCACGAGCTCGAGGGGGGCCTACAAAATATTAAAATTGAAGTTGCCACATTTAAAGTTATTTTTTATGTAAAAAATGTTTCCTTTTAGTTAAAACATTATTTTTTTGAATTATCACTTAAGTTTATTTTTTAACAATTTATTCATTCTTATCATTAAGTTAGTGCTTAAATGGTTTTTAATAGTTAAAAAATACATATTTTGTTATATTCCTGCCGCCTTTTGCTTTTTTGTTAATTTATTTTGGAAAAACGTTGATTTATATTATTTTTTCATTAGTGGACCACTTCAATTGAACAGCAGTTTATATAGTACTCTACTAGAGGACAATAGAATAGTAAATGCTGAATGACACGCAAACATTTGCTTGCCAAAAATATTCGGAGAAATAAGAAAAAGAAACCAGCGATGCAGGATCATTTTTCAACATGACAAAGCGAGCTCTTACAGATTGGCACAAATAAGTCAATATTCGACCGGCCAAAACATAGAATTGATGGACCATCTGCCGCACAGCCCTGACTTGGCACTCAAAGATTTCTTCTTGTTCCCGTACGTGAAGAATAATCTATAACAGTAAACGATTTTCGCTGGCAGAAGAAGCAGTTGATGCGTTAAAAATACATGTCTTAGAGATATCTCAATGGGAATGGAAAAAGTGCTGTGCAAATTGATTCATAACGGAGAATATTTTGAAAACAAAACCATTTTAAATGATAAATATTTGTTTTTATTTGTTGTTCTCGGTACATAAATAGAAAATCTTGTACAATCTTTTATACTCTAGAAATGCATTCAACTATTTATTTTTAACGATCAACAACTGAACGAAACTTAAAGCGAGATAGACAATAATAAAACTATTTTTGTCAACTTTAGACTATCGTTTTTTATAATACGAGGGAAGATCGGAAAGTTTCTAGAACGGGACATACAATACCACTTTTCGGGGTAAAATCAAATTTATTTTTCTACATAGTCTCCTAGTAATTCTATACATTTAGTCGAACGTTTTCAAGACCTTTCATTCCTTCAGAAAAATACGAACTATCAAAACTTTCCAAATGTTCATTTACAGCTTCGATGAGAATTTCTGTCTAGCCAACCATTACTTGAGGTTCAAAAATAGAAATAAGTCCAAAGGGATGAAATCTAGTACGGTGTATGTTTAATTATTTGGAATCGCAATTCGTGCAGTTTCGCCATTGCAATTGCCGACTTGTGGGATGGGATATTGGCTTTTTTGAAACAAGACTTTTTTCTTTGCCATATGAGGCCTTTTGACTTTGATTTCTTCGTACAATCTGTCTAATACCGATCCATAAATTATTCCTCGGGAATCGCAAAAGACGGTAGTCATCACCTTTCCAGCTGACGGGATCCTCTTGGCCTTCTTTGGAGTTGGTTCATCGCGTACTGTCCACTGCTTTGATTGTGTTATAGTATCGAGCGGGTAGTGGTGTAGCCACGTTTCATCGACGGTTACAAAACGTCTCAAAAATCGCAAGGATTTCGCTTAAACATGTCTAGACATTGCTGAGCTTGCTTTTGATTGTCTGACAGCAAAGGCAGCATGCATCTTGTACTGAACTTTCTCATGTCCAAATGTTGATGTAAAATGTAATGTGCGCGGTCATGTGATATGCCTACTGCCTTTTCTATCTCCCTCAATTTTAATCGGCGATAATTTATTACGATTCCCTGAATTTTTCTAATGGTTTCTTCATCGCTGATGTTTTTGGTCTCCCAGAATCTTCTATGTTTGTTCGGCCACCGCAACAGACGACGGTGAAGACTCTCCACGAACGTCCGTCTAATTACATTTTTATTTCTTTAGCATTTAAGCCTTTCGAAAAAAATGTTTAATAACTGCACGGAATTCAATTTTATTGATGATTAAGAAAACGCGCGCACTGTTTACTTTCCTTGGCTATAACAGTTTTACTTTATGCACTATTTGTCTATAAATTTGACACCAGTTATATATAATAGATGAGGCACTCAAAATATATACCCGGTACGTGCACATAGCGCCATCTTCTGGTTCGTTCTAGAAACATACCGACCTTTTCTCGTATAGTCGATTGTACAGTGGCGTGACAAAAATGTTTTAAATATCTTTTATTTATAATTTAAGAAGATATGAAAGACTTATCTAGAATGTAGGTTCAATGGCCATGAAATTCTATATCAGCAAGTAATCTGGAAATATAATTAGAAAAATATTCTAGATCTTTTAGATCTTTAGATCTTTGCAATTTTCTTATTAAAACACAGTGTTTTATACTGGCAGTGGCAAATAAAATACAACTGTTATTTTGTTGGTTTGTCGACACTGAACCACAAAGTTTTCATTATCGAAGGTTATACTTTTTACAGCCATGTATGGAAGAACTTCGAGTCAAATTTCCAAATTTCGCAGTAACCTATGTCAGGCTTATCTTTCACAAAAAGAAATCATCATGTGTTAAATTTCGATATTTCACATGATTAACCGAAAATTTTATACTTCACAAATAGTCGAATCTTACTATACATACTGTTATAAGACCATTAAAAAATAAATTTTTTATAAATAAATTATGAGATGAAAAGATAATGGTGTCTTGACGATTAAAAATGTTCTATATCTGCCAAGAGAATTTAGTCGTTAAGGATCGATGACAACTAAACATTTTCAGAACACCATTTGTATTTCTAGAAGCATAATTCCAAAATTGTAATATATAATAATGGGTCTTTCAAATTGAGCGCCTTATTTTAAAAATAAATAATATATAGACGGCGCACTGAATTCGTATGGGCATTATGATAGACGATACAACAATGCGTTCAAATTATTGAATTATTTTATGAAAATCAGCGTTATGTGAAAAATGTTTTTAGAAAATTACTTGAATTTTATGGTTTATATGATCGTCCATCTGAAAGAACTATTAATCGAATTATTAAAAAATTTCAAGATACCGGTTCGGTGGAAGATCAAAAAAGAGAAAGTGGTCGTTCACAAGAGTATATTGATTTGTTTCGTGAAAGTGTTGCTGAATCACCTGAAATGTCCATTTGTCAACGTTGTCAAAATTGTCGAATTTGGGGTGAGGAAAATCCACGAGTGATGAAAGACCTTTTTTGTGGCCTGAAGATATTGACCTATGGGATAAATGTTTTCAACTAGATAATTCAATCCCGCATGAAAACTTCAATCCCGCAAGTCTGCGGGACTGAGTGCATCAATCCCGCGGATCCGCAGGATTTGCGGGATTACAAACTATCACAAAACTTTCTTTCATTTACTAAGTAAATGATGTACCAGAAGTTAGTTATGCAATAAAAGACACTAAATTCAAAATAAAATTGCCGTTTTCGGCTGACGGTTGAGATGCGTCTAATAGTAGCCGCTGGATTTAACTCTGAATTTCCTTTCTTAGTATTGCTTTGCTTGGATAGAAAAACGTATCTTCGTAGTTTGTACCTTTTTCCAGATATTTCTTTGGATTCTCTAAGCATCACACTTGTCACTGAAGTTCGGCGTTCTTTTATCCGACGTAGTAAGGACGTTATCAGTTCATTCCTTATTGTCGTGTTTTGCTTTGTTTATTCAATATCAAACAAAATTGCATATTCTTGCTCATTAAAAGAATATGAGGATGAATTTTTTTTTAGATCAATAAGAGCTTTGGATATGAAGTTTTTAACCTTGTTGAACCTCGTTATCATTGTTCCCAGATTTCTCCACCGCGTTCTGCAGTCTTGTATTAACTGCAACTCTGCCAAATTCTGCTTTTATATAATTTTGTAAGATCGTGTTTCATTGGAAATTTTGAGCTAAACAGTTTTACTACTTTCCGGACTTTTTGAATTAATTCTCTGAAACATGAATTATCTATGATTAAAACGACTGAAAAACAAAAAGAAACACTTATATCATATTTTACTAATGGTATGATTATTTCTAACAAGATTTATCATTTTTTTTGCCTTTTTATGTTTCAGTTTTTATGTCTATCTAGATATATAGTATAATTAATTATTTACCTGTATTATGGTGATATCTCTACTTCTGGAAACTCTGCTTCTACAGAAAAATCACCTAGATCGTCTTCATCAACTTCATTGCCACTGTTAACATGGGAATTCACTTCAGGAGTGTCCAGTAAGTACATCGTCTTCTGCTTCTGTTTCTGAGCTAGTTTTTTTATATAGTACGTCAACTACTGCTAGTTGCCCCCATGAGCATAGCATAACTGATGATGTGCTGATAACAGTCTGCCAACTTTCTTCATGACTGCACCACCATCTGTTATTACTGCGACAATATCTCGTTCCAAGTTAATATTATATTCCTTCAGTTTTTTATCAAGGGCAGTCACACAAGATTCAGCAGGAAACCTAGCTGAAATTCTTACTAATTCCAAATTACAAATGTTTACAGCTGCAGCGGTAAACATGTGAAGATTGATATTTAAATATCGACGATTTCTTAACGATGACCATTCATCGAATGTTAATGTGAATCGTTTTTGAGACTTTTTCAGTGCTTCAAGTTCTTCGATGTTTTTTTTTTATAATTGATGCCCTGTAGGCCATTGCTATAGTTTGAATCAAACTGTCAGAAGAAGGCAATTTGTAGCCTGCTAATTCAAAAAATTCACGCAGATCACTCGATTTAATAAACTTAGCGAATGGTATGCCTTCCATAGCTACCATTCGAGGCGCCCTTTCTTCCATAGAAACCTTTTTCTCACTTGGGAAAAATTCTGTAATTTTCTTCTTTTTCAGTAGCACAGAAACACTTTTACTCAAGCTTTCGAAAATGGAAGTGAATGATACACTTGGACTTGTTGTTCCTTGTGCATATTTTTTCAAATTCGGATATATTTATTCAACCCCGAGCGTCCCGCGGATCCCGCATGTGTAAATCACGCATTACTGATCCCGCAAAAATCATGCGGGCCCCCGCATTTACGGGAGCCTACGTTTGCGGGATTGAATTCCCTAGTTTCAAGAGGAAGGTGCAACACCTCATTTAGCTAATGAAGCAATTGCTTTATTAAGACAAAAACGTCCTGGAAGAATTATTTCAAGAAATCGTGATGTTATTTGGCCACCAAGATCATGTGATCTAATCCCGTTGGACTATTTGGGTTACGTAAAAAGCCAGGTCTATAAGAACAAACCACAATCGATTCGTGAACTAAAGAATGAAATTGTTCGTGTCATTGGCGAAACAGAGCCTCAATTATGTCGGAATGTAATAGAAAATTTTAATAAAAGAGTGAACACCTGTGAAGCAGCAAGAAGTGGTCACTTGTCACATATTATTTCTCGTGTATAAATTTCACAACTGTTACTACAATTACCAATAAAAGTTTTTGAAAATCAATGAAAATTATGGGTTTTATTTATTAAAAAAAGGGCTAAATTTGAAAGACCCTTCATTAAAATTGTTTATCGTATGCCTGTGTTTTGGAAGTATTCTTAAATAAAGTTGTTGTTTATTAAAATAAGGTTACTTTGTTGTATATACAGTGTACTCTCTCCTTACGGACACCTCTCTTAAGCGGACACCTCCCATAAACGGACACTTTTTGCAGTACCAAAAGATTACTTAGGGATTTTTAAAATTTTTCTCTCTTGAGCGGACAACCTTCCCATAACCGGACGCGGACACTTTTTTCGCACACCAAAGTGATTTTAGTTCGCCATAACCGGACAGCTTACAACACTGTAACACTGTTTTTCCGCTTACTTTTCTTCATATTCGTACAGATGTTGCTCATTGAATAATACGTGTATGTACAAAGGGGAATTCCCTAAATACGCACAGCTTGTTGTTTTGAATGTAGTACGTAAATACATAGTACATTTATAGATTATTATTGTATACATACTTGAATCGCTATGCCTAAAGCAGTGTTGACTATTAAAGACAAAGTCAATGTCATTGAAATTCAAAAAAATGAGAAACTTAGTGTACGCGAGTTAGCAAAGAAATGTAAGATCAGTAAAACTCAAGCTGCTTGTATCATCAAAAGCAGTGACCAAATTTTAAGGTTGTGGGACACTGATGTCAATCCGGATAGAAAAAGGAGTATGCTGAACGTCAAAGGCGTTAACATTGATAAATTGTGCTACGAATGGTTTGTGAAGGCTCGAAATAAATGTATTCCTCTCTCGGGCACACTTATCAGGAGCAAGGCTAAAGAAATTGCAGATAAATTGAATTACGCAGATTTTAGTGCATCATCTGGCTGGCTGGAAAGGTTCAAAAAACGGCATAACATAACCTTCCGTGCCATTTCTGGAGAAGCCGCTAGTGTAAACCAAGATGATGTCAAAAGTTCTACCGAAAAAGTGCCATCTTTGATTCAAGGATATGATTCACGAGATATTTATAATGCGGATGAGACTGGATTGTTTTTTCGGGCATTACCCGATAAAACATTTGCATTAAAAGGTGAAAAATGCACTGGTGGAAAAATGGCTAAGGATAGGCTAACGATTTTGCACTGCGTCAATATGGCTGGAGAAAAGGAACCCCTTTTTGTTATTGGGAAAGCTGCAAAACCTCGGGCGTTTCGCAATGTTAATTTGAACAATTTACCAGTTACGTGGCGATCAAACAAAAAGGCTGGATGACGTCTGATTTGGTGACTAATTTTCTAGCGCAGTTCGATAGAAAAATGCAACTTCAAGAACGGAACGTCCTGCTATTTTTAGACAATGCGGCCTCTCATCCTCGCGATCTTAAATTGAAAAATGAAGTTATTTTTCTTCCAGAAAACACAACAGCATTTTGTCAGCCCCTGGATCAAGGCGTTATAAAAAACTTTAAGTTTTTGTACAAATCGTTATTTTTAAAAAATATTTTGCTGCAGATGGAAGACGCAAATTCTGCTTTGGATTTATCAAAATCAATAAATTTGTTAGATGTCGTTTATTTCATACACAAAGCGTGGGAGCAAGTGGGTCCCCAGACAATAAAACATTGTTTCAGGAAAGCTGGTTTTGAGAAAACAGATATCCTAAATGACGATAGCGGTTGGACCGCAGAAGATGAGCTTCCACTATCAGCACTTGCTCAGTTCTCCAATATTATTAATCAAGTTCAGAGCTAAATCCAAATTGACGTCGAAGACTATATTAATTTAGATAATGAAGTCTTCATTAATGATGAAGATGTGGAAAACATTAATACTGAAATGTTAATTGCTTCCCAAGAAACGCTCGCAAACTCGTCTGAACATGAGCTAGAAAGTCAAATTGAAGACAAGTTAACTTCCTATAAAGAGGCTTATTTAGCTATAAGAAAACTAAAGGCTTTTTCTTTGTATCACAGCGACCTTAAAGGTGTTCAATTGCTTACTGATCTTCAAATACATCTCCAAGATAATGAAATTAATGGAAAAACGCGCCAAGCTAAAATTTCTGACTTTTTTAAATCTATTTGAATACCTTGCATAACAAATTTTGTTTTCTTTTACTTCTCGCAAAAATGTTAATGAAAATTCTGTTTACTTTATCTAATATTTATATGTTCTTGTTTTGAAATAAAATTGTTTAAAGATAAATATATTACAAATTATTATTTACACTTTTTGTACTTTTCTCATAAACGGACACTTCTCATAAGCGGACAAATTTTTCAGTCCCATGGCTGTCCCCTTAAGAGAGAGTACACTGTAATACAAATGAACAAATTATTTTTATTCATTCGAAATTAGTTTTAATGATTTTAAACTAATTTAAGAATTCGTGCTTAATCGAAATCAATAAAAAAATTAATTATTTTTTATAACGATATCCAAAAATAGACGAAACTCTTGCTTAACAATACTTAATCAATGGTTCATTAATTAATAAAATCTTGATATTAAGCAAAATATAGGTCACAAATCATGTATGTACACTCAAATAACAAACATATTTCATTAATATTGATTATAACTTGGTTTTTATGTTATTCCAGGAATGTGGTGGATGATGGTGCTTGTAACGACGCTGTTTAGTGGTGTCGATTGTTACGGAAACTACGTCCATCCACAACAATCGCAGATGTCTTGCGAGGAGGCCAGGTTCAAGTGCGCCCAGAGGGAAGGCTGCGGTATGGCCTTGGAAAATTATCTCACCGGCTGTTCGGCTGTACTCCACGGCTACCAGCTACAATATTGTCCGGAAATATGTCAGAATTCGTTAATTGCCCTGACGTCTACCGAGGAGGGCAAAGCTCTTATGACGGTGGGTATTATTATATGTGTACAGTGTGTCACAGAATAACTGTTCCTAATTTTCAAAAATGATAGAGGGCACTTAAATAAACATTTTTTTATTAATAAACTAGTGTGCGGAAATTTTTCAGTATCGAGATACTGCCAGGACATTTCCGACTGTATACAATGTAAAAATTTGATCATAGCAACCTTTGAAAAATAACAACCATTTTAGTGTTAATAGTTGTCATTTTACGTCTGTCACAAATTATTCCTTTTAAGAAAAGTGTTTTTAATTGTCATTTTATGTGTCTCAAATTTAATCTTTATTAGATAAACTAGCGGATACCCGGCGTGTGCTACTACGCTAAAAAAATGAAATACGTGTGTTTGAAAAAAAGAAAATTTTGTTTATTTATTAACTTTTTTATCTTAATGCTAGCGGATAAATAATATTTTTGGTTTTTTCGGTATGTGTGTAAACATAAAGATTTTTTGGCTTTCCAACTCTAGAGCAAGCAACATATAATTGGCCGTGCGAAAAACAGGAATTTTCTAAGTTCAAACCAGCAACACTTATCGATTGGCCTTGAGCCTTGTTGATGGTTATGGCGAAAGCAAGACACTGGAAACTGTAATCGCTTGAAATCGAAGGGTCGGTTGAAATCATTGGAATTCATAGTATCAGCACATCTTCTCCTTTACATTTGCCGCTGATGATTGTGGCTTCGATTAAATTTGGAGATAGCTTTTTAACAGCAAGTCTTGTTCCGTTGCACAATTTCGGTGGATCTAAGTTGCGAATGAGCATCAATGGTGCACCAACTTTTAAAGTTAAGATGTGTGGTGGCATTCCAGAAGGTTCCAAAGAGTTAAGAAACTCTATTGGATAGTTGACAGCTTGTTCCTCATTTATAACTGTGTCAATCGATTTGTTCTTCGCTACTTCACCGGGTAGCTTCAATTGAATTTGATGGTTTATTTTGTTGACATCATCATTCTTCGGAGCCCAAATTGCACGTTCGCAAAGCCAATCATGGTTTTTGAAATTATTTGCAATATCGGGAAAAATTTTCTGCACAGCATCTTGAATTGATGACTGCATTTGGCAAAAGTTTAGCGGAAAAGATATTTCACATCGAATTTCACTTCGGCTCTAACTATTATATAACTCTAGATATTTGATATTAAAAATTTATTTTGTATGAGAGCAGCCACGCCCACTTGTCCGATCCCATCCACTTTTGTCCTGATTACTCACATTAGTAACATATTGCTATGAATTGTGATTTTAAAATTTGCTTATTCACAATTCTCGACAAATCTATCCAGCTTGGATACTTAGTCGGTTTATTTCCAACAATGGGACTGCTTTCCTCTCAGGGTTCCAATTGGAAAACGTGGTTTTTCTCTTGTAAAAAATATATTCAAGACACGTGAGTAAGAAAGTGAAAAATATAACAATTACGAGATCAACAAACTCGTTAAATAGCGGCAATGAAATTAAAACAGCACCAACCACTAATAAATCAAAAATTAACCCGAAGTTACTTAATAAAAATATAAAGATTTATCTTTTTATAAACACGTCTTTCTTAACTCAGAGTACACTTGTCTCCCTGTGGATACAGCAAGCACGCAGGCTCCGCATAAAAAAATACAGTTTTACAATCATCCACAGCAGAACAAACGGTATACTCAAACTGCGCACGTCAAATATATATTTAAGTTCAAAATAATTGTGCATTCATAAATACATAAATTTTAATAATATTTATGGGGAAAAGTCCATAGCAATATGTACTATTGCAATGTTTCAAAACTCTTGCTAACACAATAGTCGAGATATATGATGTTATTAAATTTATGTGGGAGGGGCCACGCCCACTTGAAATATAAAAAGATATGTAGCCGTAAACCTAATCTGGACTATTACCTTTCTAATGAAACCGGTTTGGATCACATCGGTTGGATAGTTTCAGAGTCTATAAAGGACAAACAAACATTTTTTGTATTTTATATATATAGATTAGTGTTTGATCGAAAAAACATAATTTTACAAATATTGAATTAGCAGACATGCATTTTGCCTGAGGAGCAACTTACGGTAATGCCAACGAGGCAAGGCGAATTTATGCAGAGCAGCATCCTCAACGTCAAATTCCTTGTCATACATAATTCTCAAGATTTGATCAGCGTATTCGAGATACTTATGAATACCAGGTAAAGAAAATAGATTCGGGAGCCAATCGTACTGTCCGAAATGTTAACAAAGTTCTGCAACGATTTGAAAATAACCCGAAAGCAAGCACTTGTGCCATTGCCCATGAGATGCATACAAGTCACACATTTGTATGGAGGGTATTGAAGGAATACCAGAAGCATCCGTTTCATATTCAAAAAGTGCAAACGTTAATTCCATCTGATTATCTCAACGGAGTTCAATTTGCTGAATAGTATTTGAATAAAATATTAACGACGAACCAAGATTTCCTAGGAGTGTATTATGAACAAACGAGGCATGTTTTAGAAAAGATGGCTATTTTAATATAAGTAATGGTCACATTTAGAGCGGAGAAAATCCTCACGCCGTTACATCATCCATGGTTTTTTGCTAATATTTGGGCTGGGATTGTTGACCATTATGTAGTGGGATATTTTAACAGAATTTCTTGAAAATGTCCACTTAATATTTGAAGAAATATTGTTTTCTAACACGATGATGCCCAGCACACTTTGGATTAAATGATTAAATTGGCGAAATTAATAACTAAATGCACAATTTCCAAATGGATGATCGGAAGAGGAGAGTCGATTTCTTGGCCTGCACGTTCGCCAAATATGACTTCTGTTGAATTTTGTATTTGAGGTCATTTTAAATCACTGGCTTATGAAGCACCTCTTAGTACAGAAGAAGAGTTAGTATCTCGAATTATTCTAGCGTTTGATGATATTCGTGAACGTCCGCAGCTATTTCGAGGAATTCGGCAATAGATTGTGTCCAGAAACCTGGACAACGTTTTTAATTAATAAGTTTTTTAATTAATCAATTTAATTCTAGGCATGTAATTCTATATATTCTAAGATTTCTTTTTAATTTTGAATTTTATTACTTCATTCAGAGGGATCAGGCATTCCCCGTTATTAACGTTTATGACAGCGTTAACCCCAATTATAACATCCCTTTTAGAAATGTATTTAACACGAATTTATCAACTTAGTTGATGGTTATTTATTCCGGTCTTTTACTATTTCTATTATTCCTACTTAAGGTATAGCCGCTAAGGTCACCGTATGTATAGGCACCTCAGTTAAGCCTTTTAATCTTCAAATCCAAAGTTTACCGCCTATTGTAATAAACACGCCGTTGTCCGTTAAACCAGACGAACCCTTTACAAAGTTTTATTACGGTCGCATTATTAAGGGCCTTTGGTATTAAACAATACCATTTTGGAGGCACGATGTATCTCAAGTCACGTCTGGGTAAAACCATGCAACTAGCTTGTTTCGACCAATCGCAAGTGTATTATGATTGGCATTCACCTTTACTTGCCTAATACATTTCAGAATACAGTCAAGTTTGCTAAGATCCATCAAGGGGAATACACGCACTATTCCAAGCAACTTCAAGCGTTACCGAAATTAAATATGTAACCGAGTGTTTTTGTAATTATATATTTTGCTGTCGCTTATGTAAATTTAGTTTTTGTTTATAACTTAATAATTAAAGAGTGTTGTGCCTTCAACAAGTGTTTTTTTTATTCTGTGAACTACTGAGCGAAAGAAGAACTTCTATTCAAAGTTGAATTAACGACAATATTCAACGAAATTTAGTTATTGCGGATTTACGACCCGTGATTACGCAGAAGTGTAAAACCCAGCCACATTCGCCCAAAACAGATTGCACATCTTTACAACTTGTTTATCGAAAATAGTGGTCGTAGCTTCAAACAATTGTTATAAAGTTTGATGCAGTATTATTTCTAATAAAATTTTCCTTAATTTAACTCTTTCCTGTTGTAATTGAGATTGTTTTTAAAAGTTTCTAGTTTATCTTGACACCGAGAAATTTTCAGACACTAGTTTATTAATAAAAAATGTTTACTTAAGTGCCCTGTATCATTTCTGAAAATTAGGAATAGTTATTCTGTGATGCCCTGTATATACCTGCATATTAGAAACATTGCATCATAAAACGTCCCTCTAAAATTACATAATTTTTTATATAGTAAAATGCACATTTTTCTAGTTTGTATAACGTATGAAAATAGATTTTACCTTTGGCCTTTTTGCATTATTTTTCTAAATGTTATTCTGAAATTTTAGGACTAATTATTGTAACATTTAAAAATAATTATAATTATAAATATAGGGTGTTGCAATAACTTGGATAGATGTTAACTGTAAATGAAGTTTAAACACCAATTAATCTTTGGCATTATTTTTGTCATCTATTATGTTTAGTCTTTGTAAATTTTAGCTATGCATGCATATAGTAGAACAACCTGTAAAAGTTATTCAAGCCTCTTATGAAAATTGGTGTTCAAATATAAAGGCATATCGCGGCACTTAGTGATTTTTTTTACCTACATAATCAACCAATCGAGAGAGAAACTGACTAAGACTAACAAATGTGAAAATACCAGCGCGCAAGAATCTGGTCTAGAGCCTAGGTATCTTAGTTTGTCATCGTGCATAGAAATTGAACCTCTTCACAGCTACGTCGAATTTTAAAAAAATATTTGAATTTGCAACTTACAAAGTTGTATTAACGCAACAAATAAAGCCTGCTGACCATTTTGTTCGTTGATAGGACGCACGAGGAAACATAGCATGATTACGATTTTTTTTAAATAATCTTCAGAGTTGAATTTGTCTTTAGTGGATTCCTTAATAAACAAAATTGTCATATTTTAGGAGATTAGAATCGAAGAAACAGATACATCTACAAAAAGTCATTGTTTGGTGTGGATATTGGGCTGGCGGAATCATTGAACGGTTTTTTTTTTCTAAGATAATGCCGGAAATTCCGTTACTCTGAACGAGTTACTGTGAGATAATAACAAACTTTATACGACCCAAATTGGAAACTATGTGGACAATATGTTCTTTCAACAAGAGAACGTCTCATATACCGCACACTCAATGCAACAATAGCTTTATTGCATGAGAAGTTCGCAGATCGCATTATTTCACGAAAAAGCGAAATCAGTTGGCCACCGGGATCACGCGATTTGACATAATCGGATCTCTTTCTTTGGAGCTCTCTCAAAAGTAAAATCTATGCTAATAAATCAGCAACGACTCCAGAGCTAAAGGACGAGATAATAATGGGTAGGGCAGAGGCCCAATTATGCCGAGATGTCATCCAAAATTTAAACCAGCGAGTGCAGGTGTGTCGTCGTAGCCGTGGCGAACATTTGCCCGTTATTATCTTTCACATACAATTACTATATACCAAATAACATAATTAAATAATAATTTTACAGCGAAAATATTATTTTCATTTACTTAATATCTGCCCAACTTATTGCCCTTTATATTCTATTTATATTATATTTTAAATACAAGTGCAGGGCTTCGGAAAGCAATAGATAAATAATTTGAGTTTAAGAAACATATAGTCGATAAAGTATTTCTTTGCAGTTCGTACTGCTCAGAGTGCGAACCGCACATTGTATTTTATCTCTTTCTAACACACATAAATACGCGCTGTAATATTACACACGTTAGTCACTTTAAAGTATTCTTATGCCTAAAATTTGGCCTTGAGCTGCAAAGAAATACTTTATGAACTGTATTTGTAAATATACAGCTATGGTCAAATAATTAGCCCACCCATTGAATTTTAATTATCGCTCCGAATTTCACAATTTTGGTTTAAAATGTGGTGTCAATTTATCCTTTACAACTATAAATGCTAGAAAGTTTGGATTTAGGCCTTTTGATTTTTAGTTAACAAAAATAAATTTAATTGAAGAAAATAAGGGATGAACCAAACTTGCAAATTAAAATTTATTTATTCACTAGTTATTTTTAATTTGTACATAATTCATATTAATATTCATCCTCCATTTACGTGTAATTTTTTTTTACCTCCGTCCAATCATTTTCTAAGAAGTACTGTTTCCCAACGCTATGTTCTTAACGTAAATCAAAGATTAGTAACATACCCTTTAGATTTAATAACGCTGCACATCTTTTTGGCATAGACTCCACTAATGTTTGATAGATCTCTGCTGGCACATTCTTCCAGGCTTGTTCGACTTGGTTAAATTAATAATTTCCATTTTTCATTAAAAATAAAAACACATACTTTATAACAATATCGTTTTATTGTGCTTAATCAGCTACTACATTTCCAGCATACTATACCATTTTGGTTAAGCTCAACAAAGTGATATTGTTAGAAACTATAGTATATGTTGTTATTATTTATATATGAAATATGGAATATCACAAAGTAAGGACCCCAAGTGTTAAATTTTCATTTTTACATAGCTTTTTCCTATTTTCGTTTTTACAACTAGTTTGGGGTCGTTATATTGAGACAGGCAAATATTCTTCCGCGAATGGAAGCATTACAGTTCTGAGGGTCTTATCAAGATTTATATCCAAAATCTTATTTACGCGATGTATGTGGCCCATCCCTCGCCATGAAAAGCAGGCCCAATATATTTTCATAATCTTACTTTAATGTTATTTGGGCGTATTGTGGATTAAATGATTGTCGTCTCGGACACTATTCTATAATTTTTCCATCGGTAGAATATCAATACATTTTTGTTTCATCGAACTACAGAACATTTTTCCATAGATCTATGGTTTAATAGGCATGAGCCGTTACAAACTTCAATTTTTCATTCGACTTGGTTTTGCTACCAAGGGTTTTTCCAAGTTTATCTTACATGCAGTCCAATTTCATAAATTTGTCTCCTAGTTGTTCTTACAACATTTCTGAAGTTTTATCATCAAAGACATCACGATTAATTTCCATTGCCACAGCGCAACGGTTTCGCTTTGAAGCTATTCTGATGCGATTATCCTTCTGCGTCGTTGTTTAACGTGTGGGGCGTTTTAGAGTATCTTTCGTTGCCTTTTAAGTTCAATTAGTCCCATTGTATACCATCTTTATTAAAAAAGTATTTCAAAGTGCAATAATTGCACTTTGAAATATTTTTTTCTTAAATTTTGTTAAACATTTCTGGGTTTTAAATAAAACTAATGGTAAAATTTAATACTATATTAATAATAAAACAAACTATATTAATAACAAAATACTCTAAATACACTTAATAACTAATAATAACAGTATATTTATTTACATATTTATTTTACATTTATATATCAAGGCGATCACTCATTGAATGAATCACAATCCCTTCCGAATAGTTCTTATATAGTGTATAGCCCATTCGAGGACCATCCGGAAGCTCTTTTCTAGGAGGTTCGGGAGACTTGATGACATATTTGGCGCGTGACACCGCTCGCGTGGCGTATCGTCGGATGGCTCACACCACATTGTCCCCTTCTTAAAGATGAAGTTTCGTCCCGAAACATGTCGAGCTTTGTTTCACTCAAACGATGACGAAATCTACAAATAGGGCCTTTGTTGCATTGCGACTCCATATCGAAGTAACAGTTCACTGTCTTATCTTGCCATGGTGTAAGGGAATATTCAGGCCGGTAACTGCATACCAGAATTTCCATCCATACCAATATATTGGAATATTACTTCTAACATGCTTCTTACAATTCTCCAGTACACACGGTCCAATTCACAACCCAATTTTTGGACTGCTAATTTCAAAATCTCTTGTTGTAACATTTGTTGACGCAAATGGACCAGGACCTCTCATAAGGCACGATAGGTTCGCTTCAGGTTTAACAGTTCTTTCGTGGTCAAATAGAGAATGGACTTCCTAATTTCCCAATTGCCGGTCTCTGCCGCCTTAATTCTTCGGTTCTGCCAAATCTCTCTTTAAACTCTTAGGCAATTCCTTTTAACATTCGTAGATCTCGGGCTACGCAATGGGCAAGCGCGTGGTCTATCGGAACCGTAAACAAATCTTGGTCTAAATGCGCATGGCCATATCTCATCTCCAACCGTTTAATAAGTTGAGAATAATCTTTGCGTTCCTGAGTGGGCAATGTCTGCAAATTATCACTAGCATCACTCCTGAACGCTATAATTAAAGCAGTAACCTTTTCGGTAGATGATAATGCATTTGCTTCCGCGGCAACTTCGAATTGCATCAGGTAAGTCGCCCATGACGTTTCCCCATCAAAAGTTGGTGGCTTTATTCTGATTTTTGAGATAGCCACACCTTCTTCTTTTATTTCGATGGGCCGCGGCATAACTTCTTCGTTGACCTACTTGAGATCAGAATGACTCGTGGTCACAGATAATTTCATCTGAGTCATTATTGCCTCTAATAGTTTAGAATGTTCTCCAATTTTCTCCCCTACAGCTATGAAAAGCTCTTCCGTTAACGGTTCTGACTTTTCCATTGGTCGCTGTTCTAGAACTTTCTCCGAAGTTCTCGAATTTTCAGAATTATTCTTTTTCATTATTTCCAGAGTTTACTCCATTTGTTCCAGACTTTTCTCGAAAGTTCCGGAATTTTCCAGTAATTGCTTTTCCAGATTCTTCTCCAGGATTCTAGAGGTTTCCAGGTTTCTTTGTTCCATCTTTTCCATTTGGGTTTGCGAATCTATTAGACGATGTTCCAAATTATTCTGGTCTATTTGTTTCATTTGAGTTTGCGAATCCATTATTCGTTGTTTCGAAGTTTTTACACTGTCAGGATTCTTCTGCTCCATTTGTTGCATTTGAGTTTGCGAATTCTCTATTAATCGCTGTTCCATTTTCATTAACAACGAATTCAGTCAGTATGTCTATCTGGAACTTGAAAGAAATAATTCTCTGGATCCTCGCCTTCTTGGATCAACACATCTCGAAGTCGTTGCTGCAGCGTTGCTTTTTTACCGGTTGTATCCTGATTCCTTTCCTCTAATTCTCGTTTCACGTCCATCACTTTTAAATCAGAGAGTTTTACTGTATTTGCCATTACGATATTCACAATAAACATCTTTCCGCACTGTATATATAGCGAATATTTAATTAACACTTAATTATCCACTTAGCCTGTTATTTATTAAACTCTACACCTGATCACCACTGTAAAAGTTTGTCTTTATGGGTTCTTTTAAATAAAACTAACGGTAATTTAAAACACACTATCTTAATAACAAAACACACTAAATACACCTAATAACTAATAATAATAGTATATTTATTTACATATTTATTTTACATTTATATATTAAGGCGATCACTCGTTGATTGAATCACAATCCCTTCGGAGCGGTTCTTATAGAGTGTCTATTCTAGGGCCTTCTAGAAGTTCTTTTCTAGGAGCTCCGAGAGACTTGATGATGTATTCGGCGCGTGATAACACTCGCCTGACGTATCGTCGGTTGACTCACACCACAATATGTTTTATTATAATTTTTCATATAGATGCATTACAATATTTGTTTCTTCGCAATTTCAGCATTCGCACTTTCTATAAAATACTATAAATGTCAGACAGACATTCCCGTTTCTGTTGAATAACACCTAAAATGCAATTAAATAACTTTAGTTTTATTTTATTTTCTTATATACTATTCGAATCCATTGTAGGTTCAGGTTTAAGAATACTGTTTCATTGCATCCAATTCCTATTTTTCCTATTGTTCCTATTTTTAATTCAACATTGAAGACAATTTACAAGTAACTAAGAAAAGTATTTCAAACATCGATCAAGTAATATTACTACTTATATTGCTTGTCCCCTTGTAGTTATATTTTCTCGATTTCCTTAAGCAATTTAGATTTTATGTCAGCCTGCCTATATTTTAAATCTGCCTCATATAGTTAGTTACATAATTGTAGTATTTGGTCACATGTTTTTTTGATGAAAAATCGTACTTAAAAATTAACGTTTCTAGTAGATCGTCCATTACTTGACAAACACATCTTTGTAAAAATATAAAACTGGTCTAACTAATGCAATTATATTTCCGATATCTTGAATTTCGAAATTGTAAACTTTCTTTTTTACTTCCAGTGCACATGCAACGACGACTTCTGCGACGAAACCAAGAAAAGAGTAGAGATCTGTCGACCACAAGTGATGATGGCTAATATGAACGAAACCGTAGTGAATTGCCACGTGGCACATTTGATCTGTTTAGCGGATCCGGCTTGCGCCAAAGCTCTAGAATACTACGATCATTATTGTAAATCAATGTTCCACGGTAAAAAGTGTACAAATCGCTGTCGAAATTCCATCCATATTCTGCGCAGACAAGAGAAATCGGCGAAATTAAGAACTTGCAGATGTGTCGGTAGTGATAGGGCGAATTGCACCAAAATACAGAACAATATGGCGAAATTGTGTTATCGCAAAAAGGTGCATCCTACCAACGAAATACCAACGGAAGAAATCAAATCTAAATCCAGTGTTGCCCCATTATTAGAAGTTAACGTGTTGAGTTTCTTATCTATACTTTCGATTGTGCTATTGACGTGACGAAGAGATATCTTTCTATATTAGTGAGAATTTGATTTTATATTTTATCTACCTCAGTACGTCCGACAGTATTTGTTTAAAGAATTTACTTATTGTTTTCTTACCTGTAAAATGCGCAACAATTTTGTTTTTAATTTATATTACCAAAGCGACGGGTTGAATTGATAAAAAAAGAGACAGGTGTAACTTATAATATCTAAATATTAGTTCCTAGGAAACTTACCATGGATTACGATAGGGTAATTAGACAAAGCTCAAATGCTGTTTATGTTACATTTGTGGAGTCTACATTTGTCGAAACATGAATTCCTCTTTAAATTTCAAACTTTGATATATTTCAATATTACGTCAATTTAATAATTAGACGATAAATAAAATATTTTAATATTTTATTTGTGAAAAGAAAAATGGACGTTACCTTGTTTAAAGCCGAACCTTCCAAATTTGAAATATTTATTGGATATTATTGTAACTATTAACAATTTGTAGTTCTTGAAAGTTCTAAAACTCTGACAAATTTAAAATACATTATTCTATGGTCTAAAACAGTACAGTACTTATGGAAATACCGTAGATAGTTGGAAAATATTTTAATAAAATAGTATAAGAAGCTTGCAAAACTGAATTTAATTTTATAACCTTGGAAAACTTAATTTAAATAGTTATTAAAATTGAGATTCGGTATAATACCTTATGAAGAGGTAGGGATATAGTCGTGAATTTCTGTAATTTAATGTTTGTGGTTGGTATTTCATTGGCATACTTGTCCGATATTTATTATTAATGTAATTATGCACATAACCAAAACATAAGTTACAAAATTGTCAATGAACGAGGGTGGATCCCTTTACTCCATACCCTGACCTACTCACAATAAAGAATCTTAATTTTAATATCTTATATTTAACAATTTTTTTGCATTCTGATGTACCTCAAGGCATCCCCACAAAGATTCGAAATCACTGCCTTTGATAGCTCAGTGGTTAGAGCGGTGGTCCGGCAAACCATGTACGTGGGTTCGAATCCTATTTAAGGGCGAATTTTTTTCCATACAAAATTCGAATAAATTAGCGTCGTAATATGTAGAAAACATATTTACTTCTTACGTTTATATTTCAAAATAGTTTTCATTCAGGTTAACACATTTTTCGCATCAATGTTCTAGCATTTCTAATGCTTCTCGAAAAAACTTCTGCGAACCAATGATTTGCCGCACATATCACATCATTATCTGACGGAAATCGTTTAGCGCACAAGCGTACTTTAAGTTTTGGAAACAGTCGGTAATCGCTGTGAGCCAAATCTGGAGAATACAACTACTTCGAAGCCTGCTTGAGCTATTGCAGCTGTTGTTCACCGAGACGCGAAACGTCGAAGTGACCTTAATCTCGAGACGAGAATGAATCTTTCCGCCGGGGTTTGTATACTATTTTACTCACGATCGGTTAGTAATTAATTAAGTAAATCACCAAATTTCAAAAATGTAATAGTATTAAATATCATGGCATTTTGATAAATGCTTTTGATAGGTACTGTTGCTAGGTAACGTAACTATTAATAGTGATATTTTCTGACAGATCACTAAATTATATCCTACGATTTTAAACATGGTCTTTCTCTAACAGTAAACAGTCATGGAAATTCTAATGTAACAATTAATATTAATTCCAAAAGCGAATAAATTTTGTATTAAAACGTTGTCTTGTTATTTACTTGTTAAAGATTTGTGAATAGTTTGATTATAATTTAATTTACTTGTTTAAATGACACTGACGCTTCATAAATACTAAAATTACCTACCTCGGAATGTAATAGCGCGCTTTCTAACCGGTTTGAAGGTTAGAAATATTCAGTTTACTAACCGATCGTAAGTAAAAATAATTATTTCATTTAAAATATTTCAAATTTGGATGTTATCTATGTGATAAAGAAAGAGAGAAATTGAGCTCTGTCTTAAATTATTATCGGATTAAATTAAAATGTTAGAATCATATTTTTGTAAATAAAATTTAATTTAAGTAGCGAAATTCAATAAATGTACAATTCCTTTATTGTTGTGTAAAATAAAAATATGTAAAATGCGATTAAACAAAATCCAAACTGTTTTTTTCTAACCAAAGAGGTGTCAAACATCTGTATTATGGGCTTTAATTTATTCCCTTGCTTTCGATACAGTTACAAACACTTCGAAATAACATATGATCGATATGTTTAATAGAAATAAATATATATTATTTATATTTTCTTTTTTGCAAAGCATGCTTTATATTTAATATCTGTTGGTTTATAATTTTCAAAGTCAATATTTATTCAAATAACTTTTAATGTTGACTTTTATACAAAAGAAAAATACAACAGTATTTCCGAAATAATCAGGCTTAAATCGCTATGGAAAAACTTGTATTTTTTATTTTGCATTTTTGATATAACTTATTCTACTTATAACACTGAATCCACCTTTAAAATATGTAATAATTATGGTCATTATTTTTCCCCACATTCTAGAGTCCTACTCAATACAAGTTAATATGTACAAATGTTTTCAATATACATCGCGTACTGATATATATCGACGTACTGATGTATGTGTTTATAACATCACAAGTTCAGCCGCCTCGCGTCGAGTACCGTTAACTAAAATATAAACATCTGGCTGGCAAACACAAACTAACACAATGCATAGAATGAAACTGCTTATCTTTAAATTCGTAATCTTTCTTTTGTAACTGGGTGCGTCTCGTAAAAAAACAAAACTTTTCGTAAACATCTCTTACAATAAGTAATTTCTCTGTTAATACTTAAATCTTATCTAACTGTATATATTAACGAAAATGCTGAGTTGCAATTTCATACGAACACATATTCTTTATAAAACCTGATGTATTTTTAAATCGTTCGTACGTACATATTAACTTATACTGAGTAGGATTCTGGAATGTGGGGAATATCTAACAACCCTAGTAATAATGCATTATGTTAAAGCGCAATTAATTAATTACAAGTTTCGCTTTATCTGTACATTATGATATTTATAACAAAATTGATACTACCACTTACCTCAGTGGTATATCGTAATGACTTCAAAGACATTATAAAAATTATTTACTACTCTCACTAATTGTTTTAATTCACTATCTAATTTAATTTAAAATAACGATCTTCTCAGCAAACTATGAAACAATATAATACTAAAAAGAAATAATGTTTGGCATGCTCTCATAAATAAATAAAGAACGGCACTTAGATGGGCAAACAGTGCGTTTGGTTTACTGAAATAAAAGTGGTCGTTATCTAGAAAAATGCTTTCAGTTTGAATTACACCTAAGCGTATTCGTACATACGTCTATAAACAACTTCGCACTATGATAGCTGTTCACGTATCCATGTAGTACATGCACATAGCGCACGAAGCGCTAGTCACTGGTCACTGGTCGACGCCTCTGTGATCCGACCGAAAATGCCGGTCTTTACTCATAAACCAACATGTATTGAATATGATAAAAACTTTATATGTTCCAAATGTTCTTCCTGTGTCTTATAAAAAAAAAGAAATTATTGTATAGATTTTGTTGTTTCTGTTTAAATTTTCTTCTGTTTTGTTTATTATTCCATCTGTAAATATATTATTTATATGTAGATTTTTTTAATTAATAGCATTTATTTTGTTTGTAAATTAGATTCTTTTTTGTGTATATTAATAATAAACTGTAAGATTTTTTAATATTATTAAAATATTACAATTGATAACAAGTATTTTTATTTATATAACCATAATTTAAAATCCTAAAGTGCTCAAAGTAAAATCAATTTAATTATGTTCTGAAGAACTCTTTACGTAATCTTAACAAATAGTAATCATTTTTATCATCCAACAGACATACAAATCCACTTAAAGAATAATATAAAAATACAAATACTGTCAAAGTAATTTTAAAATTTTTAATGTCTGGATAATTAAGGAAAAAATACGTCATAGCCTGGTTAAAGCAATGGGATATCTTATCACCCTCGTCGGTTACATACGACGCAATTCCTACGTAATTATTTTTACTCGTGAAAATTTGAGTTTACTATATAAACATGAAATACGTCTATTCTCTTTTAAGGCCGCTTTACAGTTTGCAATTTTCGTTACATGCAATTTTTCCTGCACGCTGGTTGTGACTTTACACTTTGCAATTTTTACGCGCAGGTCCGTGAAATTATTGTGGTCAATCAGGTTGATTAACACATTTATCATAAACAAAATAACATACATAATCTGTACATCCTATAAAAGCAGAAAACTGCAATTATGGATAAAATCACCGCAAAATTAAAATTAAAGCTACTAGTTTCCTGCTAATTATTGCGTTTTCTGCATTATTAATTGAAATCACAAACATTCAGAAACGAAGATGGTGGGTGAAAAAACCCTGTGGTTAAATAGAAAAAAGGATATATAAATTTAACAGAAGAATTTTTGGATATCAACGATCTAAAAACAATCGAAAATCACAACTCCCAAATGTAGGTTATATTTGTAAAAAGGCGGAAATTTTTATCATATGTTGGCTATGATAAAATGAAAAAAAATACTAGAATTGTAGCAGCTTGCATTCAAAATAGAACATGTTTTATTACTTGCAATGCAAGAAAAATTGCAACAACTGATCGAAAATGATTGAATTGCAAACTGTAAAGCGGCCTTTAGAAACCCTAGTATTATTGTTTCAGACCCAGAAAGCTGGTTTAAGTAGAACATATAGACCTCTTTGCCACGTAAAGACTATTGAACTCATCCTCGTATATGTTATGTGACATTACAATTGGAAAAGTTAAATTTGAACTTTGTAACTGTAATGTGATACACGAGTTGACGCTATACATACATAAAATAATAAAATATTCGAAAGGTCGATAAATTTCCAGATAGCGTAGAAAATATAAAATTTATGGAGCGTTCGTAGTTTGAGTTAGCGCCAACTGCTATGCATTTAGCAAAGATTTTCTTAATATTAAAATTGAAACTATTCCCACTTTCGAGGATGTTCTACGACTGCGCGATTTCTGTAAAATTGTCTTTAATTTAAAAATTATAATGCGTTTTGTTTTTTCAAAACAAAAAAAAAGTATTTTTCTATTTTGCGTTCGAAATGAACTCATTATGAAACCGAAAACAGTATCGAAATGAGCTTCATTTCGATACGCTTTTTTTTCATTTTTCAATGTTGGCGTTGTTCGAATACAGAAATAAATATCATTGCTGTCATTTGATTTTAAGAATTTATGTACATTTGACAGATATGATATATGTCCGTATTTTACACAAACAACGTATGTTGTATACAATTGACAACAACATATATATGTTTCTATGTCACTCATGTTTATATTTTTAAATGAAATATCAAGTAATGTTAACGAAAATTAATAAATAATATGTAATATAATATACTTCGCGGATAGCAAGATTTAAATTTGAAAATGTCAAGTATCAATGTGACCAACTGCATGCTTTATATAAAAATTAAACTCTGAACTTTCAAATTAAATAATTCCAATTTAAGCAATTTATTAATGTAAAAAACGCAAAATAGAAAAAATAGTATAAAAAACTCGTTTCATAAGGCCTTTTGCCGCACTCGTTCTTTAGAAAACTCACCGCTATCGCGGCTCGTTTTCTAAACTGATCTCGTGCGGCAAAATGGTGCCTTATGAAACTTGTTTTTTAATATACTATTTTCTATTTTGCGTTCGAAATGAACTCATTATGAAACCAAAAACGGTATCGAAATGAGCTCTATTTCGATACACTTTTTTTCATTTTTCAATGTTGGTGTTCGAATACAGAAATAAATATCATTGCTGTCATTTGATTTTAAGAATTTATGTACATTTGACAGATATGATATATGTCCGTATTTTACACAAACAACGTATGTTGTATACAATTGACAACAACATATATATGTTTCTATGTCACTCATGTTAAAGATAAAATGCGGGGAATCACTTTTACGTAATCAAATGAAGCAGTAAAACATTATAAGAACCTAGTTTCTAAAGTGTCTGCAAAAGAGTGGTATCATTGCTTTAAGGACTGGTTTAATCGAATGCAAAAATGTCTGCCTATCTGGACACTTATATTGTGTACTCCATACTCGATTTTTAATAATATTTCGATATTATTAAACATGTTTTTGTTTTGTGTTATTTTGTTTTTACAAAATTCGAAAATGCTACCATATTAGAAGAAGACGAGTTTTGAGTAAATGACACGAATTTTTTGTACACTGATCATATAGATGAGAGTTTTTTAAAACTCTTATAGAGCTTGTTTTTTCGAGCGATACTGAAGAACGACAGCAGTAACACCGGCAATTAGAAGATGGCAGTAGAGAGACTGTCGAAAGCTAGTTTACACATGGCGGGACACCCGAAATAAAGCTTTGACACATTTTGTCCATCTACAAAATCTACATCACACACGCGCGCACGCGCAGTCACGCACACACACACACACATATACAGTCTTTCTTGGTGAGTTCTTGAGATATGTCTTGAGAAGGATCGTTGTCTCGACATTTTAAGAGAAGTAATAAAAAAGCCTGAACAACGAGAACACTGAAACCGCTCCTGAATGACCAACAAGTACGTAGGCCTGAACAGTTGTTCTTGAGCCCCTTTATCTCCCTTAGAGCCCCCGATGTCTCGGGTTGTTGAGTTCTATTTGCGGTACACCTTGGGTTCCTATATTTTGTTTGAGCTTCAGTTAAGGGATGATCTCGGAAGCTTGACACGGTATTATTATCCCATCTTATTATTCGGTCCTACGTTGGAGGAGGCAACATTCCAATGGGGGCGATATAAATCCCCCAAAAATCTAACCGCCACTTTCGGGCGCGGGCGTCTTTTGCGTCTCAGCGTAAGTCTATCGAAGGGGTTGGTCGAAACCGTAGCTCGTCCCCACGTGCCCGGGCTAATTTATGAAAATGGTCTTCAAGGTTCTCCGTGTTGAGATCTACCCTCAGCCGGGTGTTTCGTATGAACAAAAGGGCCTCCGTATTCAGCCTCAACATTTAATTCCAAACAGCATCCAAGGTCTTCACGTGGTTTGCCTATCTTCGTCCTTGCCAGGCCGTTAGACGTAAGCTGCTGCTTCAGGATTGTCTTATAAATTTGTGGCTTTGCCCTAATGCAGACTCTGGTGCCCCAAGAGCGGTAATAAAAGGTTCCTCGCTCCAAGATATTTTTTCTTGATGACCTCCACATGAGGTCTCTAAGTCAGCCTCTGGTCCACTCTCAGGCCGAGGTATCTAGTTTGCTGGGATCAGGCGAGTTCTGTGTCGCTAATCGTGATAAAATCACTGGGTAGTGAGAGTTTTTTGGTGAATTTAATGGTGACACATCTAAATTCAATAATTTTCAATCTTCATTTCTCGACCCAATCCTGTATTTTGTTGGGAGACGACGGAACATATTACGTCATGTCTTTTGTCCGCGGTATATATCTCTATATCATTAACGTAGCTTATCATTTCAACAGCCATTCCCCCGGCATATGTGCCATGTATAAGATAAACAATTCCGGAGTCAAAAGGGAGCCCTGTGGGGCACGGGTCAGAAGCGGCTGCGCTTCCAACGTAACTCTTCCGCTCTTTACCCTGAAGGACCTTCCATTCAAGTATGATCCAATCAAGTTGATCAGGTTGTAGTTTATCCCCCTTTCGAGCATCTTATATATTAGGTTCCAACAGGTAGAACTAGGTAACCGTAATATATCACTATCTCTGCCCAAACATACGCATCGTCTCCAGACAACCGAACCAATTATACGAAGGTCACTAGGCTTCGTCCTCTCCAACACAGGGACATATAAGGAGGTGTACCGTTAGACAAATTTCGTTTACTTTAATATTTAAATAATATTAAGGAAAGACCCTAAGTACCTGCTTTGGTTGTATTTTTTATTAGTAAGTCATACTACCTAATTAATTATTATTATTATTAATTAATTTTAACAATATACTGTAACTAAAGAGAAATATTTAATTAACTATATTTGAATTCTATAAAATACAAAATTACTTAATTTGTTTCTAATACGCTCTTCTATTTTTAATATGTTCTGGTTACTCGCTTTTGTATTTTTATTGACCATAACTAAGGATGATAAACAAACCAATTATATTATTACTAGTAATGATCTAACAACTTGCATAGCATTTCAGAATTACTATAACTTTTGTTTTCGTCTGGAACGTCGAAATTATCCTTTAATTACATCTAATTAGTAGGTATAGCGAAAGAAGTCGAAACTTCCAATTACGCCCAACAATTATGTATTGAGCAATTAAGGTGAAGAATGTGGAAATATAGTAATTTTAAATATCCGTGAACTAGATACCATAATTAAACTTGAACGCACAATATGAAAATACTTGATATTTATGAAATTGCGGTATTTATTAAAAAGAAAAACAATTATTATGGAAGTGATTATATAACAAAGATACAGGGTTACAAATGTTCAAACAGCTTCAATATTATATATAATTTGTTCACAAATGCAAGTAAAATATGGAAATGCTTTTAATAATTCATTCGTCAGAAAAATACTACATATTACTGTAAACTTTGCTTTCAAATACAAGTTATTTAAATGAATGGTTGTGTGGGCAATTATAGAAGCATAATTTTGTTGAGACTTTGTATAATCTTTGAGTATCTCAGGGCTGTCTTTTTGGTTCTACACAACTAGGCCCAGTGTCCAAAGTAAATGCAAAGAAATAGTACAACAAGAAGTACTCGTTTAAAAATATTTTATTGTTTGTTTGTATTTTCACATCTCATTTTTGTTGTAACTTAAAATATCTCATTCTTAACCTACCAACGCAACTTTAATATACAAATATTCTTTTGTGAATCACACACGGCTAATATTGGAGTTTTGATTCTGATACGAAATGAATCTCGCAAACAAAAACTCTTGAGGATTTCACTCGCAAAAGGTGGTATTTGCCCTCTAAATGCTGAGAGAACTATGGATCTCTGGTCTCTACTGATAATTTTCTAGAAAGCAGGTGTGCTATTCAGCGCCTATTTAAGTGGAAACTAGTCCTTACAGAATTGGACGATTATCATCACACTGTATAAGTACCTATTTTCTTATTTTCACATCTATTTCTGAATGTTTTGAATTTAAGATTTTTAAACACCACAGATATTTACATAATATTCAGGGAAAACTACTTCCTCTTCATCAAACTCTGATATCTGGCCTAAGACACACTTTAATCGTGTATTTTTGACTAATTAATTATTTAAGATAATGATCCACATGCACCTTTATTAATTCAATTTACTCTATACAATGTGTCCAAAAAAAAAGTGCTCAGAGTTATACCTCGTGTAGATAAAACAATTTCATCGAAAAAAAACCCAAAATGTGCTTGTCAAAAATGTTTATTTTTTATTGTAATTTACGTATAATTAGGTATGGTAAAAAAAGTAGTATAACTTACTACATAAGATTATGATTAATTAAGATTATAAATAAAACAACCAAAAATAGTTTTTAATCAATACTATATTAATTAATTATGTTTTCAAAATGGCCTCCTTCACATTCGAGACACGCAATAGCCCTGAACGTTATTTGTCTCGTAGCACGTTGAATCATATCAGGGTTTTGTTTTAATCGCTCTGCACAATTCCTTATCCTATTTTCTAATTCTTCTAGTGTGTTCACCGGGCTACTGTACACCTCTTGCTTCATTGTGCCCCACAAAAAATAATCCACGGGAGTCATGTCTGGCGACCTTGGCGGCCACGCAACTGTGCCACCTCGTCCGACCCATCGGTGATAATTTTCATTTAGAAATAATCTTACTGCCCTAGCGCAATGTGCCGGAGCGCCGTCCAACTGCAGCCACATGTTTAGACGAATATTCAATGGCACGTCATCCAGCAACTCTGGTAGTTCATTTAGCAATAATTCCAAAAATCTTTCACCATTTAAAATTCGAGGAAGAAAAATAGGTCCAATTAATAAATTTCCTATCAATGCGGCCCAGACATTGACAGAAAACTGTTCCTGGAATGAGGCAGGCTTTGCTAAGTGTGGGTTTTCATCGGACCATCCGTGTAAATTTCGAAAATTTGTTATTCCATTTCGTGTAAATTTTGCTTCGTCCGGCCAAAGAATTTTGTTGAAAAATTCTGGATTTCTTCTCCTCTGTCTCAAAATCCATGTTGAAAAAATACAACGCTGTACATAGTCTCCTTCATTAATATTCTGTACTCTTCGATAATGATATGGCCTAAGTCCATTCGCTTTTAAAATCACACCCACTGTAGATTTCGATACTTTAAACATAAGCGCTAACCGTCTGAGGCTTATGGATGGATTGCGGAAAACCTCGTCCAAGATATCTTCTTCTGTATTCCCTAGCTGCAGTGCTGCAGCTCTGCCTTGTCCTCCCATATTTCTCCTTCCTAGTCCGTTCTCGCTGAACAATCGGTGAATTGTAAAAAATGTCCGGTAAGTTGGAACTGGCTGCCTATTCGGGAAGGCTGCTATGTACGCTCGACAAGCAACTCGAGCCACTCCATGGTGCATGCCATAATAATAATGCATATCAGCAATATGATTACTTTCAAACATTGAAAGACGCGCCATTTCAGTCCTTAATAACAATAGTCCAAAGCGAGAAACAAATCTAAAAGTGCAGTATACACGGCAATAGTTAACATAACAGAATGTAAAACGAAACAAGGTACACCGAACATCACTTGGGTTCAAGCCTGCCACTTCTACCCGTAATCCATGTCTGCGTTGTATCGTCATTCTCCCGTAGTATTTTCTTTCTCTTTCTTCGCTTGGGTTTGTTCATTTGGTGTCGTCTTGTCCTTTGCTTACATTCGCACGTCCCTTTGATGCGACCCCCAAGAGTCCCCATTGAGCATGCGACTTTTGATATGCTTTTGTTAACATTTTTTTGTTTAAATCGAAATATTACTGCATTAATTGCTTTATCTGTATTTTACAATGTTTTTTTACTTCTTGTTAATGATATTCTTGTTGTTTTAGATTTTACTGGTTCAAATTTCCCGCTTGTTTGACTTATATAATTAACTTTTCCTATTCTTTAAATTTTATTGGACGTCCTATGTCAATGCATCCATTTTGACGATGTTATTTACAAAAATATAATGAATTGAAATTAAATATGGTTACTAACATTATTACTGTACAAGGAAAATATTCTTTTATATCCTTTTTATAATCTTACTGCTGCGTATAGCATGTTTTATTAATTTACTTGCATTCTAAGCATTTAATTCCTCATGGTATATTATTGAACTTTTATAATAATGATGAGAATAATAATGATAATAATATTAATGATTAAAATGAAATTAAACATTTAATTTATTCTTAACTTAATAGAATGCCAACAGGCTTAAAATTTTAGAGATTATTGACTATATCTAAAATACAATTTTTGAAATGAAAGTAGCTGAATAAATCAGTGAATCTTTGTGAACGTCGAGGTTATATTGATGAATCTCCTCATTTTGCAGTGATGTTCGCTTTTATACCCAGGGTTTCTTTCCTCTTAGAAATTTGTCCCTACTCCAAATTATATATTTTTGTTTTCCCTAATTTTCATATTTATTTAATATTTTCACCCCGTGTTTGTATCGATCCTACGTAAGTTTAATTTTTCCATCTCTATACTTTGTCCCCCAGTTTATATATTTTTTCTTTTTGTTATAATTATAATATTTGTAAATCTTATTGTGGAATAGTGAACTTTTAGTCTCGTTCTTCCAATTCCAATCGTTTCTTCAATTTCGCGTTCAAGCCTGCCACTTCTACCCGTAATCCATGTCTGCGTTGTATCGTCATTCTCCCGTAGTATTTTCTTTCTCTTTCTTCGCTTGGGTTTGTTCATTTGGTGTCGTCTTGTCCTTTGCTTACATTCGCACGTCCCTTTGATGCGACCCCCAAGAGTCCCCATTGAGCATGCGACTTTTGATATGCTTTTGTTAACATTTTTTTGTTTAAATCGAAATATTACTGCATTAATTGCTTTATCTGTATTTTACAATGTTTTTTTACTTCTTGTTAATGATATTCTTGTTGTTTTAGATTTTACTGGTTCAAATTTCCCGCTTGTTTGACTTATATAATTAACTTTTCCTATTCTTTAAATTTTATTGGACGTCCTATGTCAATGCATCCATTTTGACGATGTTATTTACAAAAATATAATGAATTGAAATTAAATATGGTTACTAACATTATTACTGTACAAGGAAAATATTCTTTTATATCCTTTTTATAATCTTACTGCTGCGTATAGCATGTTTTATTAATTTACTTGCATTCTAAGCATTTAATATTCAAATTAACCTAAAATTTATTGACATAACGTTACTTGTTTACCTATTAATTCTTGGAAATATACATCTAAAATTTTAATACTACATTGATGTATGATATACCAGGTGCATTTAAAATGCTCAACGTCGGTTGATTTATTTTTCATTTGTTTTTGCTTGTCCAGTTATATTTAATTAATTTATACGTTATTAAATCTAATTTTCTTTCCAAAGAGAATTATACAGCGTCATGTGTTTGAAGAATGTTAAAAGAAAGAAAAAATATTACATAAAGAATCATTTAGGCTATAACAATTAATTTTAGGAAGGTTCTTAAATTTCTAATATCATTCGGGAGATTATTGAAGAACTTACAAGTCCATTTTTGAAACACTGCAGGTTTATGAAGTGCCGCTAATAAATAATCGGTTGTGCGAGCATTATACTCATGAGTAATATTATATTTCTTAAATTCTGACTTGTATTTGTATACAAAGCAAAGCATATCATAGATATAACACTAACCTTATTACACATTTTTGCATTGAAAATATCCGCTGTGCCCCGGTCGATGTGCCCCAGTGGATAATTGCGTAGCGTATACAAGACACAAAATTAGTGTGGTAAAATGCTTTCCAACCTGGAGATTGCACATTTTCTATAAGTTCCTTATAGCGTAACATATTCTAGCCAAAGTATTGGACAAACAGTCAGTGTGTGAACACCGCTTTAAGCACGGGGTTAGTCCTAGAACTTTAGCTGATGTATCCAAGGCATAAGTCTCATTTGAAATCGATATAGTTTTAATGAGCTCCAGTTTATTATGAAAGTGAATAAATTTCGTCTTTTAACCATTAGTAACTGATTGTTTCGCATCCAATTATTAATGGTATCCATAACATTGCTAATTTTGTTATCCAGTACACCAGAACTTGATGCGCTAATAGCTATACTTATATAATCCGCGTATAGTACAACCACCTCAGCTGCAGGTAAGTTGTGAGGTAAGTCATTAATATAGAGCGAGAACAAAGTGTGTCCCAGCACAGAGGTCTAGGGTACACCAGTAACTACTTGCTTAGTACTCGAATATATATTACAGAGAAAGACGCTTTGCTTTCTTTCACAAAGATACGTTTGAAACCATTTTAATGCTACACCATTGATTCCGTAGTGTTGCAATTTATGTAAAAGTATCATGTAATTAACCAGGTCAAACGCTTTAAATAAATCAATAAATAATCCAATGGCCCATGTTCAACACTTTGATTAGTGGTTTTACCTATTGACGATGACAACTTAGTTGTCGAAATACGTATTTAGGATACTATTATTAATTATGATAAGGTGTTTTGTACCTTTTTTGAGCTTTCTTTAAGCTATTATGAAAAAAAAATTATTTTAATAATAATTTAAATTTATTTATTTATTTCATATGAGAAGCTAAATCCAAATTTAGATATTAGTATATAAAACACTTTTATGACAAAAAAAGGGTAATAAAACTAATTTATACATTAATATCTAAATTTTTTAACCAGTCGAGAGCTGCAGAAGTTGCCTTGCTCAACTCGTGGATACTACCACGAAAACTTCTCTGGGGCAGTTGTTGACTATATGAGCCATAGATTGTTCCACATATCCGCAGTTCCAGAAGATGGTATCTGCTAGTTTCCATTTATACAACATTGACTTGCATCTTCCGTGGCCTGTGGGGAAGCTATCCAATTGAGATCATTGCCTACGCGCCTGGCTGAGATTCTGAAGGATTAGAAATAAGATCTCTATTCCTTAATTCAGAGTTTTATTTGAGGAGGGCTATTCCGCAATCATTTAAATCAATGGGATGCTGAACTTCCGTATCTAGCCAAATTGGTCTCTTAGATTTTAGTCGGGTCCTGGGAAAGCTCCCCAAAGAGCATCATCGTTTATGGGAAAATCAATATTATTGAAAATCTTAGCGCGTTTACTCTGTGCTGCAGCGAGACATCTGATATCCGGTAGGGCAACGTTAGAAAGAAATAATTTAAATTAATTTTACGAACGGTTTGAAATTAATTTGTTTCACAAAATTTTATATTTTATTATATTAATATTTTATACAAATAAATATCTTTCACAATAACACGTGCCAACTCTGTATGATATTCCTGTAAGCGCTGTAATATTTTCTAGGGTGCAAACGGACTATAGATAATGTATCACCAAAACACCTGTACTGTGAGACGAGATATAAATGTATAGAGTTGGAAGGAAACTTTGCGAAAATATATTAATTATTTATTTTCGAAACAAAGTCGTTTTTTCTTAATGGGGCTGAAAATATTTCACAGTACGAGCGCACAAGCGCATACGAGTTGCGTCAAAGCACATGAATTAATCCTAGAAATAAAATTTTAGGGATTATCCAACCCCTAATGAACAAATGTCATTAAGTAGGTCCTTAAATATTTTGCATACGAGTTGTGTCACAATTTAATCCCCCTTAAATCCATATACGGGTTGCGCCAAAGATACACCTCGAGGGTGGTAAATGTTCAAGGTGAAAGTAAAGTAGATGTAACAGACTTTTAAAGTTTAATACAATTTATTTATGTTATATCATTATACTTTGAAATTACAAGTAATAAACTAAAATAATGATCAGTAATTACAATTAAAACATGAATATTATATTACACAGAGCTGGGCAAACATTTATGCGAGACATATTTGATAAAATCTATTTTACTAATATATAAAATAAAATAAAATATTTTACTGTCTTATACACATATAGTTCATCGATTTTATGTTTTATATAGGCTTGCTTGTTTTTTATGTATGTTCTAATTTTCTTCGCAAACTTATTTGCTGTATTAATTTTAACGTATATTTCTAACTATAAATTGACAAGCATTTCTGCAAAATTTATAATGTTCGGATGTGAATTATAAAAAAAAATGCCAAATTTTGAATGAAATGACTCAATTATTTGTAATTATAGTCGTTAAAGATGAAGCAGAAGGGCTTCACACTGGGAGGAAATGCAGCGTTTTCATCAATATAATTATTTAGTACATAATCGCAAAATTCTATCACCCTATCATCGTTAGGTGCAGATTGAAATATCTCCGTAAAACATTCGCCGACATCATCTGGATTGAATAATGACAAGCCAAAAAATTGTTTTAAAAAAATGAGTTCAGAGTATGATATATTGATTTATCAAACCAAGTGATTGAATTTTTCTAAACCAAGCCTGACTTAAATGAAACCGACATCTCGTAATTTTTGTATATGGAGACAATGTGTTGACAGATTTATGAATTGCAGATTCAAAATCAATAATAATTTCTTTGGGATTAAAGCTGATATCTGAATTGATTCGGCTTTTACTTGATGAAGATCCATAATTTAAAATAGAAATAAAACTACGGTTCAAATCTTCACTTTTTAATATTTAATCGTAACACGACAATTGTTTCGCCAGAACAGTGGCTTTCTCAAGTACTTACAGTTACAAACTAAATTATAAAAATATATATAAAATCAACAAGGTTGGTATTATTTTACAACGTTTTTAAAGAAATCTATTAATTTACACAAGTATAATATAATATAACAGTTAGGGCCGACCAGATAAGCCACATTTTCTCACTACCGACAGTACTTGTGTAAATTCATAGATTTCTTTAAAAACGTTGTAAAATAATACCAACCTTGTTTATATATATTTTTTTAATTTAGTTTGTAACGTACACTTTAGCTGTAAGTACCTAAGCAAGCCCTGTGCTGGTGAAACAATTCTCGTGTTACGATTAAATATTAAAAAGTGAAGATTTGAACCGTAGTTTTATTTCTTTTTTAAAACTGATATTATAAGTTATACATTTTTCTTTAATAAATTTTTGAGTGTTTAGGAACATTTCACTGGTTTTATTTGGTAATAAGCAAAACACTAAAGGCACATAGTGTCCATTTTTATAACGTGAATTGTAAATAGTTGAAAGAAAAATTTTGTGCAAAATTCAATGTACCGTCCAGGTAGACTGAATCCATCGAATATAGGAAGTTCAAATTTGTAAAACAAGAAAATATTATAATTTGTGTTGCACTATCAGCTATTAACAAAAAGTTTTCTTCTTTACTTGTTTTTGGCGTAAAATTCTTCACTACATCAAAAACCTCTTCCCTGTTCTTCGGAAATGGAGATAAAATGCTTCGACGCGCATAATACATATTTATTAGTTCAAATCTTCTGTTGTTAGAATTGATAAATTGTCTTCATTTAAACGTTTTATTTCTCGATGAATCAACATGACAGGTTTTTCGTATATGTCATCTTGTGCTTTCCTTTTGACTGAATTACTTGCAATTGTGCTGTCACCTGGATGGTTGTGATTTAAATCTTTATTTATTATGGAATAATTTCCATTTTTTGTACAACTTTGCGGTACAAGTTTTATTTCTACACCTCCAACAAACACCATTTGAATTTTCAGAACTTTTTCGGAATTTGTAATTATTTATTACCTAATAATAATTTTCCTTTCTCACTAAACATAGTATTCACTTCATTGATAACTAACTAACTTGACTAAGACCTACTTAATGACATTTTAAAGACCTTGAACATTTACCATTTACCCCGAATCCAAGACCACTATCATTCTAATATCAATAAGAAAACTGACTCAACCTACTCTAATCATTTAATAGAGAATGAACACGAATTTAATTTACAATTCGATATTATACATGTAGAAAATAAAGGTAGAAAACTAAATTGTTTAGGGTCTTTAGAAATTAATAAACTCAAAAACTCATAAATGGTACTAAACGATAAATTAGACTTGAATTCATCCCCACTGTTAAATCTGTTCACCCATTGAAATATTGTTTCTTAGTTGCTTATGTTATATTAATTACTTAAACCTCACACAAGTAGGACATGGTATAGTTTTCAAAAAGCTAAATATAAATGTAATAGTTCCTAGAATTTTAACTTGGGTCAACTACCTGATTTAACGCTGAATATTGTATGTATCTTTAGTCTTAAGTTGAATTTGAAGAAACTACTGTGTTAGCGAAACAGCTGTCATTATCTTATTAATAAAGTGTAAATCTCAAACATCTTATGTGTGTTTTATTTATTTATGTCCTTTAGCTTTTTAACACTCTCATTTTATCCTATTACACTTAAAATTTTTTCGTACATGGACTTTCCCACTCCTCCTTTAACATCAAAACATTACTTTTCAAATTTGTTTATTATTTCAACGCTCTCGATTAGCCACATAAATTGTTTTTCCAACTGCAATATAGAAGTGGAAATAAAACTGTAATTGACTTTAATAAACGCCAACTGTTGAGATATTTCTTTACTAGAATACACCTTTTGGACGTCTATCACAGATTGTGCATCCTTATCAAGGTCTATAATAATTGTCTTTATTCCTTCATAATGATTTGCATGAAAAATAGCAGCTTCCACGTTCCCCATCTTGTGATTACTGGTTGAGGAGGAGCGGAACACCGGGTAGATGATTGTAAAACTGAACTCGTAATGGGGCCTTTAAAAATACTTTCTTAACACTACTAATTAAAGTATTTACTAAGGGAAAATGGTTTCTGACTTATTCTGCAACACGATTTAGTCCGTGCGCCAAGCAAGTTGTGTGAATTAAATTTGGGTAAAAGATTTTCAAGTTGAAAGCTGCCTTCACCATGTATGGTGCAGTATCCGTCAAAAACGATAGAATTTTCTCTGTTGGAATCGATTCCGGTAAGAAGAAAGTTGCCAGTTCTTCTTGTATAAACCTTGTTATTGTCAAATTATTTCCCTTTTCCGACTGTTTGGATGAAATTAAATAAGAATAAGATAAGAACCGATACGATAATTAAATGACCTATGTATCGGCCCACACTATCAGTAGTTTCATCTACGCATATATAAAGATAATTCTTTGCAATAACCTTCTTAATCCTATTCAATGTTTCTGCATAGATACAGCGAATATAATTTTTTCTTAACGTGCTCTCGTCGAGAATGTTATATTTGCTGATGTACTTTTAAAAAAATAACTTGACATTTAAATTGTTTAATTTATGTAGTGGTATATCTGCCGACACAAACATTTGACATAAATCTTCATTAAATTACTCTTGTTCCGATTTCTTGGAAGTTGATGACAAACATTGCTATCATGTTTGCTGACTCTTCTTCGCCAATTTCATCTTTGTTAGTTTTGCAGCATGAGATGGAGTTTTCATATGTTGGTCGACTTGGAACTTTCTCTCATTCTTAACCTGCCAAAAAAAAATATCACACATCGGTTGTTTTCTTATAAAATAAATGTTAGTAAAAGATAAAGGAATACCTAATTAAAAACTTAATTAATTAATAAGAGGAAATAAACTTACAATTTTACTCACAATCTTACAGCATGCTAAGCAAAATACATTTTCTCCATCCATACGCAATTCTGAATACGGTGCAATCCATCCAGACACAGTCGCTATTTTCGGCATTTTTACTATTATATATCACAACTCACAAGTTTACACTTCAAAAAGCCAACGTAAAATGACGTCTAAAATAAAATTACTTTCGAATATGGGAATAAATTTCTCCGAATAGTAAAGAAACACATATACATACTCCTAATTTTCTGGTAAAATGTATTTTTGTATTTATTTAGAAGTTTTAAGGTATTAACGTTTCCTGGAATTTTGTCTCGGCCTGGATGTATGGGAAGAGCATTAATAAATTCTTGGAGACACTTATCGGAAAAGTAATAGGAAGAGGCTTAATAAAATGATATTTTTAATTTAAAGAGGTCTGTTTAATTTTTGTTTGTTTGTTACATCCACGACATATTTTTAGTAAAGCCTATAATAAATTTGATTTAGTAAATAAATAAAACTCGGATACTTAAAATATGCAAAAATGCTGAATTACTACAAAATATGCAAATAATATACAAAATGCATATATTATGCAAATATGCAAATTTATGCAAACTGCATAAAATCCGGCCTTTAGTGATTACTAATCCTTAGAAACTGTGGCGCAACTCGTACGTCTGCATAAATGTTTTGTTTTTGATTCATAAAAGTTGAATCTACAACCAAAAGAAAGCACAACGAAATCGTGAACAATACGAACCGAATAGGTTATAGGTTATCGGTGCAAAGAATGAATGATTAATGTACTATATCATAACTAATAAGTCGTATATTGATCTTTATTAATCGTATACAATCCTTAATGATAGTGTTTCCTTGTACCACATAAACATTGTTTGGTAATGTATCTCTATTGATACGTGTATGTACACATATATATATATATATTCAACCACACCCTTTTATTGTGCATGAAGTGAGAGTACTTCCTCTAAAAGGTTTTTCAACTTTAAGAAAGTTATCAGAAGAATTTACGCCTGTAACCGTCACTTAATCACACATTAGGAAATCGAAATATTATCGGACTACACACATCTTTACATTCAAACTATTAATACAACGACATGAAGTTTCAACATCAAAACGTGCTTCATTTCGCCTACCAACTCGTGTTCTAAGAGAGAACCAGAGATGTAAATCAAATTGCAAAGCAGCCCACACCCACCAACCCGCTCGTTCAACCAAAAATGGTCTCCCCTTCGTATTTAGTATCTGTATCGCATTCTGCACATTGTTGAAGTGAACGTGTGAACTGATTTATGTGTAATTTTCGTATAGAAATACAGTAACACGACCTCATTTTACAGTTATTTCGTTAGAAATGTACTGCACACGAAGCCATTACGAAATCACAGAGCACGAAAACGCAACGTATACTGGAGAAGAAATGTTGGACCTCACAGGGTCTCGTGAAACATGGAAAAAAACAATTATTATCAATTATTATTACGCTAGATATGCTTGCGTTTATTTTGTTCCGCACACGTGCAAGGAAAAAGGTCACGACAGAAAACTACCTTTATTCGTTCCCTTTCTAACGTTTCATTTTTATGTTCGTTAAAATTACTTAATATCCGAAAATAATTCGTTTAGTCTAAAATAGTAAAACATCGCTTTCACAACACAATACCTACATTACACAAAGCAACATTTCTATTTCTTTTCAGTTTGAAAGTTTGGTTCAAATGTCATAATTTTTTGTGAGATTAACCACAAATAACGTCATCTATACTTACTAAGGGAGAGTGGGGGAATCGGGCACACTTAAGCGGAAATCGTTATAGTATATATCAGCGTTTCTTAATCTTTTTGATAACTGGAACCCTTTTTAGCAGTCACTTTTATTGTGGAACCCCTGGTTTGTTTCAATAGTATTAATGTATATTGCTTTTTATTATCACAAATATACTTAATATTAGGCTTAATTGATGAAAGTTGAATTCTTATGTCAGGTTCGGCATCAAGTCTGTTCCGGTATTTAGTTTTTGTCGACAAATAAGCTGAGAACCCCGTTTCGCACATATATGTGGTTACAAATGGTAAAAGCACCAACACGGCCTTTTGCGACAATTGAGGATATTCATCTTTTATACTGCACCAGAATTCCGTTAATGGCATTAATTTAAATTTATTTTGCAATGATGAATTAGATGTCATTTCAATAAAAGTTTCGTATTCTTTCGTTGACATGGTCGAAGGTCGTGCATTGAAAATAAATTGGTTTTTAATCCACAATTCATTTTGATATTTAATCTGCTGTTCATTTGGAAAATACTTATTAAAAGCTTCACTCAATCCTTTCAGATGTTGAATAATTTCTTCAATAAATGCCTCTGCCATTTCAACCCCTTCTTCTTCTAAAAAGCCTTTTATAGTTGGGAAACAATCAAACTCGTTGGAGCGCATACAAATTGTCCAAAATTCTATTTTTTTCTTGAAAGCAAGATTTTTTCGTGGGCAATAAATACATTTACTTGTTTGCCCTGGAGGGTTAAATTAAGTTCATTTATCTTTGTAAAAATGTCGCTTAAATAGGCAATTTTAAGTAACCAATTTCTATCAAATAATTAATCGACCTTTCAATTCAAAATTGTGTTCTAAAAAAAAGCACGCACCTCGTCCCTTAATTCAAGAAAACGGGTTAGTATCTTTCCTCGAGATAACTATCTGACTTCAGTATGTAAAAGAAGAGATGTATGTACACTTCCAATCTCCTCACAGAGTATTTTGAATAAACGATTATTTAGCGGTCGAGATTTTATGAAGTTAATGATTTTGATGACCTCATCAAGAGCATTCTTATAACTGGGGGATAATTCTTTAGCAGCAAGTGCCTGCCTATGGATCATGCAGTGGCTACTAGAACAGTTTTTAGCTATATTTTTAATAAGCTGTACAGCCCCATTAATTATGCCACTCATGGCCTTTGCTCCATCGGTACAAATATCAATACAGTTGTCCCATGGTATGTTATTCTCTTCAAGACAAGAATTTAGAAGACCAAATATTTCGACTCCAGTAGTACGTGTTGGTAGAGATTTGCATAAAAGAAGATCTTCCAATAATGCGTTTTCGTGCTGTTATCTAACGATTACAATTAATATTGCGAGTCCAGATACATCGGTTGAGTCATCCATTTGTAAAGAAAATTTGCATGATTTGAGACGAAAAGTAAGTTCATTCTTTATATTGGCTGCTAAATCTCTGATGCGCTGAGCTACCGTGTCATTCGAAAGTGGAATCTTAGCCATTTCTTTTGCAGATTTTTCACGTAACGCACATTTTACCATCTCCATACATGAAGGTTTAATAAGATTTTCCGCAATTGAGTATGCTTCACCGCGTTGAGCTATCAGATAGCTGACTAAGTAAGAAGCCTCACTTGCTTTTTCATTCACCGTTTTTGTGGTTTGAACCATAACCGTTTTTAATTTTAAAAGTTCGTTACGCTTCCGAATGAAGAATTCAACATTTTTTTCTTTAAGCTCGCCATGAACAGATTCTAAATGACGACGCATTTTAGCTGGAGCTATAGAGCTATTTAGTAGAACTTTGTTGCATATAACACACTGAGGATTATCATTATCGTTCATGAATCCTAAACATATATAACTTTCATCATATTTCCTTAGTTTTTTAGTAACTGCTCTGGGTTAATTACTTGTAGAGGTCATTACTGGCCTAATTTCGATTGTGGCGATTTCAGTTGCATCACTTTTATTATTACCACAGTTATCTTTAGCAAAAGAGCTAGTTGCTGGATCCGAAACAGAAGAGTCAAGTTCTGAAGCAGAACGCTTTAAAGTGCCTTCTTTAAGCCACCTCTCCATCCTGCAACAAAATATCGAAAATGGTTTTAAGACAAAAATAACAGCACCAGTTACCTTTTAAGGGGGAGTTCTCATTTTTTAATTAAAAAAAGTTTTTTTTTCTTTTATTATCTTACTTTTATTATCTTAATGCTATATGTGTCTAGAATAAGTCTAGAATAAGTACTCGGTTCCGTATAAAAGTTATAGCTTTATGTATCCCTTGTATACAAGCTGTATACATCACTCGTATGAAGTTTAAGCAAATTTTTCCCAAAATGATGTTTCTGAAATCGGTAACAAGAATTTCCCAGACGTTAATTGACCAATCTAGTGGCACGAGTGGGCAAACTAGGATCTTTGATTAAAATGCTATATTTCAGTTTTAATTCCACTTTTCCTAATCTAAAAAGGTCGTTTTTTCAAATTTTTAGTAAAATGCGCGCCATTCTTATAATTTTTAATTTTTTGAAAAGATCCTATTTTACTCAACAGACTACCGTTTGGTATCTCGTTTTTCGGGCGTCAATTTTAACGCCCTCTGCTACAGAGGCAAATTATGGCAAATTAAAACAAAATTTGTTTTTGCAAAGATATGCGTAACGCATTAAAAAAAAGTTTCTATATATAAAAAAATAATCCTCTTTAAAAAGAATTATTAAAAATCGTCGTGTTTTTATTCAAAAAATGAGAACTCCCCCTTAAGACCGAAAGAACGAATTTTACAGAAGAGAACCTTGAGGAAGTATTGCTAATATTAATATTCTCTTACTCAACTTGAACTACAAAATGAACAAATAAAATGTATTTCGTATTTTATAGATCACCACCTGTTTGTTTTCCAATTATGTAAATAAAATTAAAAACTCTTTAAAAATACAAATTTTCAATAGTACGCCTGTGGGCGATGAGTCATCGGCCTCTCGTGTCCGGTCCCTAGTAATTATTATAATATTTAAAAAATATTGTCTAGGCATCGTCTAAAGTTCCGTATATAAAATAATGAAGGAGCATAAGAAAACAGGATTACTGTTGTCACCAGACGTGTACGTCCGAGAACTTTTATCCGAACAGAAAATTCTAGAAAGTTGATGTACTGTACAGAGAGGAAGAAGACATTCAAGCTGAAATCACGGCCTAGTTAAATGTGAAATAAATACTGTTAGATAAATGCGAAATAAATACTGTTATTAGTTATTAAATGTTATATCGCGTGTTTTATTTATTATTAATATAGTGTTTTAAATTAGCGTTAGTTTTATTTACAAAGAACTCGAAAGACACGTACTTTACAGTGGTAATCAGGTGTGAAATTAATAAATAACGGACTAAATTGACAATTGAGTGTCAATTAAATATTCGTTTAAATAAATATAGAGTGCGGAAAGACGTTTATTTTAAATATCGTGGTGAAACTCTCTTATTTAAAAGTGACTGACCTGAAACAAGAACTAGAGGAGAAAGATGAGGAAGCAACCGGTAAAAAGGCAATGCTCCAGCAATAACTTCGCGATGTATTGACCAAAGAAGGCGAGGATCTAGATAATTATTTATTTCAAGTTCCAGGTGGAGATGCTGACGTGAATTAGCTGTTAATGAAAATGAAACAGCGACTAATAGATTCACAAATACAAATGGAGCAGAAGAATCTGGATAGTGGGAAAATATGGAACAGCGATAGAGAATTCGGAAAGGCAAATGGAACAAATGGAGTAGAAGAATCTGGACAGTGCCAAAATATGGAGCAGCGATTAATAGAGAATGGGTAAAGTCAAATGGAGCAAATGGAACAGAGGAATCTGGACAGTGTAAAAACTTTGGAACAACGACTAATATAGAATGTGCAAACCTAAACGAAACAAATGGAACAGAAAATAATAGGTTCCCAAAGTCAAAAGCAAAATTGGAAAAACAACTACTTGAAAATTCTATAATTTTTGACCAAAGTCTATAACAAATGCAGCAAAAGAATCTGGAGAGCGTGAAAATTTTTGGAGAAAGTTCTAGAACAGCTACTAGCGGAAAACTCAGAAGCGTTAAAGGAAGAGGTCTTCGTAGCTGTAGAGGAGAAAATTAGAGGAGAACATTCTAGGCTTTTAGAGGCAATAGTAACTCAGATGAATTTACCTGTGACCATGAGCCATTCTGATCTCAAGCAGGTCAACGAAAAAGCTGTACCAGGGCCCATCGAAGTAAAAGAAGTTGTGCATCTCTCCAAGACCAGAATCAAACCACCAACCTTTGATGGAGAAACGTCATAGGCGACTTACCTAACACAGTTCGAAGCAGCCGCAAAAGTAAACGCATGGTCATCTTCCTAAAATGCTACTACTTTAATTAATTATAGCGTTGAGGGGTGATGCTAGTGACATTCTGCAAACGTTACCTCCTGAAGAACGCAAAAACTATTTTCAACTCATTAAACGGGTGGAGATAAGATATGGCCATGGGCATCTGGACCAGGTATATCATATCCAACTGAAGAATCTTCAGGAATTTTAGGCAGGTATTCTCGTCTGATTCGATTTGCATATCCGATGGCGCCAGATAATTTCATGGAACATCTGGCTGTCCAAACGTTCATAGATGGTCTCCGGGATAGTGATACGCAGGATAAGGTTGGCACCATCAAAGACCTTGATCAATGCTTTGGCGAACGCACTTGAGTTTAAGACTGCAAAATAAGCTTTTCGGAACCATGCTCGAGTAGGAAAACGGGGAATTCATGGAAATAATAAAATACTGTTATTAGTTATTAAGTATTATTTAGTTTGTTTTATTGTTAAAATAGTATTTTTAATTACCATTAGTTTTATTTACAAAGAATCTGAAAGACAAGTACCATATAATATAAATATCTCCTACATGTATTTCAAACCCTTTGTAGCGAGTTCTTCATTTTATAAACTTATGACCGTTGAATACTCTAATTTAAGATTCGCTTAGGTCTTTTTCTAAATGACTTCTAGATAGTTAATTTTGTTAGCTTGCTTCTTATCTTAATCACTTACAAATGCTTATATTTCTCTTCTTCCTGCAATATCCTCATTTTAATAGGATATATTAAAAAAATGTTGGACAGCAATACACTTTTAAAATACATTTTATGCATATATTTGCATATTTTTATCTGCGCTGATAGTTAAATTAATTATCAAATAGACTGCATTTCTATGTCGTAAAATATAGAGATACATAGCTAATTACAAATTTCTTTCAACTTAATCCCACATGAAAGAAAACTATAATAAATCACTGTGACAGATATTGTTGAAATTATTGAAATTGTGCGTAATAAAGAGTATTAATAGAATGGAAAAACGATTTTGTCTTCAGCAAGCAGTTTGCGATGCCCGCGGCGGTAAATTTATATTCCTATAAAAAAAATAGTCGCCATATAAAAGTTGTAAATATTAATATACTACTTCTATTTAAATTTATGTGTTTTGTTGGAATAAAATGTGATTACATGATTAAGCTTGAAATTTATGGTTGCAATGACAGAATAAACGGCTTATTATTTATGTACATTTGTACGTAGTTGACGCAACTGATTTCAATAAAACATATAATCATTAGCAAATGTGTAGAACCATGTAAATATTAAAAATTAAATTATTAATTGAAAAATTAAAAAATATATTTTAATAAAATTTTGAACACGGAAATTAAGGATGAAGAGTCATTCCCTTGAAGTATATTTTAAATATACAGAGTATTCAAAAATATAAGGCAGTTTTTAATTAAATTTATTTTTTTTTCATTTTTAGAATTCCCCTCGATAATACGATTTAAACAAACTCAAACACTTGTGGTCTAAAGTATTTAGCTTGAGATTTACATGCAAATGAAAATTATAATTTTTATAACAATTTATCGCTCGGTGTTTTCAAAATCGTAAATACTGCTTGATACTTAGGTATGATCATTTAAATGAAAACCTTTACAATAAGAAATGCAAGTAATCTATGAGCTAAAAAAAGTTTTTCAGAGTATGCCATGAATAAAATCACGTGTGTCTTAATTTGACTCGACTTAGAGCTATTTGCCAGTTTATAAAAAAGGTTTAAGTATATCAATACGTTAAGCACGTATTACGCATTTGTTACAAATGAAACAGACATGCAATATACATATCTGTAACTGTACACATGGACAATACACCTCGTATTTTCAGCATTTACTTCTGCTTAAGACACGTGTTTCTGCCATTTACTATTAGGCGTCATCTGTTAAGCTAGTGAAGTAATTAATTAAAGCTTAAATCGCCTATAAGGTATAGCAAATTTTGTCCTATCAGGTAGCACCATATAATATAGTGACATCTGACCGACAAAAGAGACTATGCCGAAAAAGGCAACCCTTCCCTTGACCGGCTATGTCGGTACAGAAGGGAAGAAAATACGTAACGGGTGTTCAGAAACATTCTAAGTCAAGTGGGCTCTGAACAAAAAATTGTATATCTTTAGTTAAGTATCTGATACTAATTTGATAACCTATAAAATTGTATTAAGTAAATGTATCAATCTATCTCAGACATGACTTCATTTTTTCAAGGACTACTTTGACTTCGAATGTTTCTGAACACCCGTTAAATAGGTGTAAGTCCATTAACATGATGCCAGATGGCAGTAAATATACAAAAAAGGTTTAAGTATATCAATACTTTAAGCGCGTATTACGCATTTCATTTGTAACAAATGCGTAAGACGTCAAATTTCTAAGAGTTTGAATGTCTCAATCGGAAGCGTACATGCCATTTTTTAGGGAAGAATAAATGCAAGCCATTCGTATCGCGAAAAATTCACACAGTCCAAGCGTGTCCACACAGCGTTGCATAAATTTTTGTAATTTCTTTTTTAACAAATTAAGGCGAGACTTGTTGTTTTACACAAAAATCTTGTGGACTGACAAAAGTAAATTTACAAACAAAAGACATTTTAATCGTTTTATCCACCGGTACTGAAGAGTAGAAAACCCACATATCGCCATCGAACAAAATCCTCAAATATGGTTTTCTGTGAACGTTTGGTGTGAGATACTAATCAGCAGTAAGCCCAACTTTTATTGACGGAAACCTCAACCAAGAAAAATATCTCCAAATTTTGACTGAAGATTTACAAGAAATATTAGATAACTTGCCATTAATTGAAAGGAATGAGCTATTCTTTCAACAAGATGGAGCTACACAACATAACGTTCTTATGATTAGAGATTATTTAAAAATAGAATTTGAAGATAAATGGATAGGAACTTACGGACCTGTACCATGGCCCGCCCGATTTTGTGATATAACACCCTTGGAGTTTTTCTTTCGGGGATACATTCAGGACACTGTTTATGTTACTCGCCCAGAAACGGTCGAAATTTTGTAAGACAGAATAGCCAACAATCACAACTATATAAAAGTCTAGTATACAATATAAAACTGTTGTCGTTCAAATTTATATGCTCCCGATGGTACCAATATAGTGTTTTAGAAATCTAATTTTTTTTAAAAACTATTTTTAACATACATTCAAAAAATATTGGCCCAATAATCCTCATCTGGCTGATAATTGTCCAAACTCCATTTTTTTGCGAATGTAATGGGGTCTCTATAAAAAAGTGTGGATTATATGTACACCACATACTCATACTCATATTTTGAGAGTTGGCATACCCAGAGAGGTGGAACCATGATTCGTCTGTAAACATAACGTTTGCCAATGCTTCATCATTGTTATTGAATTGTTCAATAAATCGTTGGCAAAATCCTTGTCTTGGTGGCCTATTAACAGGAAGTATCTCATGTGTTACTTGTATACGGTAAGGATGCGTATATAGATCATTTTTAAGGATACGTCGACAGGTACCGTAAGAAAGATTTAATTCTTGCTGTAAATGTCGTACAGAAGATTGTGGACGTTCTTCGACTACATACCTTACCGCTTCGACAGTAATTTCATTTATGACCACTGGAGGACAAATAAATTTATTTTCAAATAATTTATGAGATTCATATTGCAATCGGCCATGGAGGGCGGAACAAAATGATGAGAGAGGTTAAAGCAAAATATAAGAATATTACAATTGAAATAGTAATCAGTCATTTGGATCTTTGTGAACCTTGTCAAAAGAAACAAAGTGTTCTAAAAAAAAGGCCTCCTTAAACCAATAACCTAGTGAATGAAGTTCCAGTGAATGAAATAATTCTAGGAAAATGCACTCGTCAGGATTCCAACTAAGGTGATCTGTAATGGTGTAATAAGAGGTCTTCGATGTATTTGTATTTGTGGAAACTAAATTAAAATTTGTGAAGTCAAGATTTGAAAATTATCATTCATGAATAGATATAATGAAATATAAAAAAATAAAACAAATTTATCTTTTAGAGCTGTTATTTTAAACGAAATCTATCTGTAAGGAATAGTCAGTATTTTATTTAATCCATGATTTCTTTAAATCTACTAATGTTTACAATAACATATTCAAAAAAGTCCTTCTTTGGAGACTGTGGTTAAGTAAAAACTCAAAAAAGGTATAAAACCCCTTACCACAATTAATAATCGTATCCTAAATACGTATTTCGACAACTAAGTTGTCACCATCAGTAGGTAAAACCACTAATCAATGTGTCGCACATGGGGTAAGAGGTTTTATACCTTTTTTGAATAACATATTCATTATCACAGCATATAGATTCATAAAAATTACATTAGAGTTGAAGCTTCAATAAATTAGACCTAATTAATCACATTGACTAAACTTCATTCGTCATTATCAATTACTCGCTAATGTAATTAATGTGAATTATTTATCATATTTACCAAAAGACGTAGTCATTATTAATAATAATCGGTGATTATTAATAATGTGATAACTTGTCTTTCTGGGTTCGTTTACATAAAACTAACGGTAATTACAACCACACAAGATTAATAATAAAACACACCAGTGGCGGCTCTTGATGACGTACGATGTGCGCTGCTGCACGGATGAGACTACTTCGAACTATTTCGGAAGATTTCGGTACGGTTACTTGCTTCTCTGTATATATGAAAGCTTAAACGAAGCAGTCTCATCCGTGCAGCAGCGCACATCGTACGTCATCAAGAGCCGCCACTAAAACACACTAAATAACACCTAATAACTAATAACAATTATAATGGTATTTATTTTACATTTACATAACAATATTCATTTGACATTTATAACTACTATCAACTTGGCCACCGTCACTGCTTGACTGCCATCCCTTCCTTGCTTTCGAGCGTTATATATATATATATATATATATATATATATATATATATATATATATATATATAACAATTGATAAATTATTGGAGTTTTTCGGCTTTTATATGAAATATTTACAAATATCAAATTAGAATGTATGTAATTGCAGAGTAAGTGGGGATGTAAATACTGCTGTCTACAAATTACAAAGCAAATCATACGAAATTTTTAATTGAAAAATATGGGCTACGTTGGGACTCGAACCCAAGTCTAAAGTTTGCCGGACTCTCGCTTTAAAAAACGGCTGAGAAATGATCTTAACATACATATATATATATATATATATATATATATATATATCATTCGATAAATTCTTGAAATTTTCGACTATTATATTAAATATTTTCAAATTTGTATGTTATTTTTGCGAAGTAAATGTTAATGTAAACATTGCTGTCTACAAATTATAAAGCAAATTATACGAATTTTTGTTTGAAAATTTTTCATCCATATTGGGACTTGAACCCAAGTCTACGGTTTTCCGGACCGTCGCTCTAACCAATATTAATATATATCCAAGGGGAAGGCTCGAACGTTCAGTTTTCTAGTATCGTTTCTCTGGTGTTTTCCAGAAGACCCTAGACGTGTTGACGCGTCCGGGGCGGGTGACGTCATTGTATAACTCATATCACAATAATAACTAGGTTTATTTCTTTAACATATTGTTACAAAAACGCTGGTTCGGTTGTAGCTGCGTGCTAATAATAAAGGAAATTATTTAAAATAAATAATTGGTGGTGAAGTTGCACCAAAGGTCCAGGACGTGTATAATGTGTGCTGAAATAACTATATTACAACTTATTAACTAAAAAAAGTTTTTATTTAATATTTACATAAGAAACATACAGTGACCACTATCTTGTTACTGCAAAAATGAGGATACAGAACGGAAGGAAAAAGCCAGCAATGGAAAAAGGTACATCAAAGAAAGCGAATGAGGTCATCAGATCATATAGGTTACAAGAAATGGAAACAGCGGGTACATTTAGAGAAGAAGTAGAAACAAGACTTACAATGACTGGAGAGTGGGGGACTTTGGAATTGGAGCGATCGTGGAATATTGTAAAGAATATTATTTTAGCATCAGCTAGGAAGGCTTGCGGACCGACAATTGTTAACAAAAGTAAGAAACAAACGAGGTGGTGGAATCAAGAAATAAAAGATGAAATTAAAGCCATGAAAGCCTTATGGAACCGGTACCTCGGATACAAGTCCGAGGAGGCCTATGCCACATACAAGCAACAAAGAATAAAAGTAAAGGAATTGGTACAAGAGGCAAAGAATAACTCGTGGGAGGATTTCGGAAGAAAAATGGAAACAGACAGTCGATCAAATCAAAAGCTATTCTATAAAGTACTGAAATATATAAGGAAAGGAAAGCAACAGATTATAAAACAGGTAAAATCAAAAGATAATAGAATAATATCAGAAGACGTATTAATTACGGAACGGTGGAGAGAATATTTCCAGGAACTTTTGAGCGCTGGTGAGGAGCAAATCATTAGTCCAACAGACGAAAGCGCAAACTACGCACAAGTCAGGGAAGAAGGAGAAAGCATACAGAGGGAAGAGGTGATAGAAGCAATAAGGCAGATAAAGCATGGAAAATCAGCAGGACATGACAAAATTACTCCAGAAATGCTAAAGTTCTTAGGAAACCAAGGAATAGACAGCATAACACACCTCTTTAACAGAGCTTGGAATGAAGGTAGGGTCCCCAAAGATTGGAAAGTGGGAATAGTGATACCCATATTTAAAAAAAGGGGTAACAAAGACTGTGCCAATTACAGAGGTATTACGCTCCTAAGTATTGTGTCCAAAATATACGAGAGTATCCTGGAGAAAAGGCTCAAGGTAATAACAGAAAGCCAAATGGCAGAAGCACAAAGTGGATTTAGGAAGGGTAGAAGCGCACAGGACCATATTTTTACGATAAAGCAGTTAATAGAGAAAACAAGAATAAAAAATACAGATTTATATGCGGCATTCTTAGACATGGAAAAGGCATTCGACACAGTATCACAAAAGGCTATATGGGAAAGTCTAGAACGAAGAAAAGTAAACCGGAAACTAATAAAGGCAATACAAAGTTTACACCACAACAACCAAAATTACGTCAGGAAAGATAACATGCAATCGAAGATATTTAATATAAACGACGGTCTGAGACAAGGGGGGGGTCATGAGCCCAACACTATTTGTTTTGGTTATGGATGATGTTATAAAGGCAGTGGCACGGAGGAGCTGCGGTGTACATGTGGGGTATCTCGGAATGATGCCGGTCCGCCTATCCGGGTGTGCCTTCACTGATGACGTCATGATCTGTGCACCAACGGAAAGGCACCTCCAAAAAGATATAAAGATATGGAAAGAAGAACTAATGAAAAAGAACTTGAGAGTTAACATAAGCAAAACAAAAGTGATGATGATAGGTAATGAAAATAAGAAAATCAATATAGAATTGAACGAAGAAAAGATAGAGCAAGTAGACGAGTTTAAGTACTTAGGAACAGAGCTGGAGAGAGACGATAATATGGACAATGAAGTAAAAGAGAGAATAAGTAGCGCGTCGAAAATATATCATAGTCTAAGCAAACCTTTAATAAGGAAAAGAGAAATAAGTGAGAAAACCAAAGTAACAGTGTATAAAACCATTTTTAGGCCTACGTTAATTTACGGAAGTGAGAGCTGGGTATTGAACCAATCCCAAAAAAGTAAAATACAAGCAATAGATATGAAATATCTAAGAGCAGTCAAAGGTATAACAAGGAGGGACAGGATAAGAAACCAATTGGTTAGAGAAGAATTGAATATTGAACCAGTTCTCAACATGATCAAGAAAAACCAATTAAAGTGGTTTGGCCATCTTAACCGCATGTCTGGGAATAGGCAGGTAAAACGGGTATGGGAAGCAAGAGTTCAGAATGGAAGAGGAAGGGGAAGACCAAGAAAGACGTGGAATGCAGACTTGCAACAATTCTCAAGGAAAGAAATAAGCCCTGGACAGAAGCTGTGGTAATGACGAAAAACAAGAAAGAATGGACAAAGTTTGTGCACCTAAGTGATTTGTAAAATTTTGTATAGTATACTCCTTACACCTTAGGGTAAAAAGGTTACTGATTATATATATATATATATATATATATATATATATATATATACATAAGTAACGGAGATATTTAAAATATTTTGAAATTATTAAATAAAAATAGCAATATATACAAGAACCGGCAAATTAGTAATTAAAAATTAACACACAAACAATAGTCTTAAAAGGAATTTAAATTTAATTAATTAAATGTGATTAATATAAAATAACCTATGTATCGAACAATACAGAGCTACCTGTGGAAGCGTGTATTGGTTGGCCACGTGGTCCGCGGCCGATACTTAGAGAAGAGAAGTATGGAGAGTGATGTTTGGCAGGAGGACGAAGAAAATTAATTACTTAAATTAATGTGAATGCAACTAAAATAAAATAATCTCTGTATCGAACAATACAGAGTTACCTTAGAAACGTAGACACATGCTTCGTGACAGGAAGGTACTTGAACAGTACGCAGAGTTAGCTGTTACGAAGAAATTATGGTTACGGCATGGCAGCTGGACTAAGAAGCAGGATGAGTTTGGTGTAATAGAACACTCGTCTAGAAAAAAGGTTTTTATGGCCCAGTTTTTAAGAGAGGGTAAATTGAAGTTGTCGCTGTCTTGAATAATGAACTAATTAAAAGCGCGAGATAAAAAAGATATCGATGACATAAATATCATTAAAATATCCCTTTTGAATAAAGCTTTAAAATGATACGCGACATGACATAATTATAAAGAAGACTACGTAATTAATTAATAACCATGTTTCAAAAATGAAATGTATTTGTAGGAATTGTAACCAAACATTAGATACTTGAGTTGAAGGTTTAATAAGAAGGTAGATTTCTTGGAAGGGTCAACTGACCAGAATGATAACAAAAGAAAGGCTTTCTCGTTGCAAATACGAAATATACACAGAAAATATTTAAGTTTGAATCTATATTTTTAAATTCGAAATATCTGAAGAAATCATAATTTAAAATTAAATTAAAACATTCTTATTATACGAAGTGTAAAAATATATACTGCTGGACAAAATTGTTTCTTTCTTTTAATTCTAAAGTAACAAAACCTTTTAGTTTACTAATTGTTTGTAAGGTGATTTTGGACATCCCTTAACATTAAAACCTCATATCGAAAATCGTTCAGGTTTATAGCATTCAGCTATAGAAAAACATTCTATTCGCAGATTTCAAAATAGTAGCTATTTATAAGTTACAAGGAATGTAAGAACGTATTAACATTCGAGGTAGGCAAATATAAGCTGCCTATTTTACAACGTCCACGTATACATTAAATTTTAAGAATCTAAAATTAGGTCAACTTACCCCTCTTCAGAAATGGCACACATGTGTTTATTCTCACACCTTTGTCTCCTAACCTATTTCTTACCTTTTACTTTTTTAAGAATACGAAGAGGCAAGTAACTAGGACTATATGTATTATTTTTGTTTTTAATTATAAGAATACTTTCGTATATATGTAGTTCACTCGGATTGTTTATATTTTTAATAAGATTTAAACACTCTACCGTGATATTATGACCGGGTTCTAATACATGTCGGACAATATTCGATTTTTTCCGATCTATTGAATTTAATATGCAATATATGTTCATATGTTCTTTATAAAGGGTTATCACTAAACATTTTGTTTAACTAATATATTTCAATTTACAATCGTGGCAATTAATTTCATATATTGCCTCTTTCTGGTTCATATCTAATTTATCTTTGGTATTACTAAGGAGAAATTCAATTGTGTTTTCAGATCGAAACGCAACTTAGAGACCCCATTCTCGAATAACCCTATTTAGGTTTTTCGGTTTGTACTTATGTTTATTTTCCTTTTATAAAGGTACGCTGTTCTGTTTCTAGTTTGTTTTTTTTCTATTTATTTCCTTAATTTATTTTCTATTATTCTCGTATACGTTTTAAAAAGAATTATAATAGTTTTATACGTTTTAATAAGTTTGTTTTTTTTTTGTATATTGTCTCTCTCTCTCTCTAACGAAAAGTGTCATGTTTAGAAACATATTTTCAAAAATAAAAAATTTCATCATGCAAATTAATTAAAACACAATTTGGTTGTTTAAGAAACTGAAAACTTATTACTAATGGAATTCACGATATTTGTAATTTTGTGATTTTTACTCAGACAAAATGAATATTATAAATGTCCAGAAGCTATAAATTCAACTTCTGTACATATTCTGGATAATGTCGGATATTTAACAGTTAAAACAGATGAAATCGTAACTTGAGATCGTGTTAGCGCACTTTCTACTCTGATCTAGTTCTCTTAATTAGATGAAAATACACCGGGCAATAAATTATTTGGTGACATTTTTAGTAGATACTATCGGCGTATTAGGAAAATTAGCTACGATTTATTATTCTCCATATTCTAGCATGTACCATAATCGGAATCAACGGCAAGAGAATAAGGATTACGTAATACCTACGCATTGCCGAAGCAAAAATCGTTAATGACTATGATAATATGTATAAATCAGAGGTGCCCAAACTTTTTTATCTTGTAAACTACTTGCCATGTTTTTCGGTTTTGGGTAGACGTAATGGCGTAAAGACACTTTGAGAGATTTAAATTTGTAACTATAGTGTGAAAAACAGAAAAAAACACATGTTAAGTATTGTACATTTATTAATAGAATTCAAATTAAAATGAACCAAATTAAAATTTCGTATCTACAGGGTGCGACTTGGGAACAGTCAATTTTTAATTTGGATAATACTCTAAGAGAGTGATAGAATAGTGGAGGAACGATCCTAGGTTCGCCATTAACGTATTCAACATCCAACATGGCGTTGTGGAGGTTAGAACATCGAGTTTTCGCGTATGAGCCGTACGTCAGAATGGGCGAGTCAATTGTCAACGCACAGTAAGAATTCCGACGGTATTTCAACATCAGGCATCACGGAAGTATTCCATTCTACAGAACCATTATGAGTTGGGTTACAGGCTTCAGAACCAAAGGAACCGTGATGAAAAAGAAATCTCCAGGCCCATAGAGAAGTGTCCGGATCCCAGAGAATGTGGAAAGATTAAGGCGGGCGATTTCGACAAATCCTGATCGTTCAGCACGTCGTCATTCTGCAGAAATGGAAATTAATGAACACACAGTAAGACGCATTCTCCATAAATATCTAGGATTTCATCCTTATAAGATTATAAGATTACGATGGTACAGAAGCTAAATGAAGGTGACTAAAATGCAGTGATCATGATGAGCGATGAATTCACCTAAATGGTAATTTAAATAAACAAAATTGCCGATATTGGACAACACAGTTCCCACAGTTAGTTGAAAGAACGCCCTCTACACAGCGCAAAAGTTACGGTTTGATATGGGCTCACTAGGTGTTATATCATTGGCCCTTACTTCTTTGAAGCGAACGGATTGATAGTGATAGTTAATTCTGTTCGCTACATAAACATATTAAACAACTTTTTTGTTCCGGAACATCGTAGATGACGAATTAGTGGACATAATTTGTAGTACCAACAAGACGGGGCCACCACCCACAGAGTAAGAGGTTCGATGCCAGTTGTACGAGTTTCGTTTCCGAATCAAGTGATTTCCAGGTTTGGCATGTTCTGTGGCCTCCTCGCTCGCCAGACTTGTCAACCTGCGACTTCTTCGTTTGGAGCTACCTCAAGTCGCGTGTTTATCTCTGGAAACCGAGAACATTGGAAGAGTTGAAGGATGAAACATGACATGAGATTGACGACATCGATGGCAACCTTCTTGAAAGAGTGGATACCAAGTTCAAGGAAAAACTTCAAATTTATATTCAAGAAAATGGTCACCTTACAGACATATTTTTCACACATAACATTTTACATAATCTATGTTTTTTTTTAATAAATTATTTTCTCGCCATATATTGACCATGTACTGCTCAATTCAAAAATTGACTATTCCAGAGTCGCACCCTGTATTACATAAAATAACTAAGCAAAAAATAAATGCTTTTAGTGGCAGAGATGAATCTGATAGTTTAATAACAAATTTTCAATATTTGGCATCAATTTAGTTAGGTTTAATCTCAAATATCCTCGGTTAGTGATGTTCAGTATTTCTTTTTTTTTTGTTAGGAGATTAGAAACCGCTCTGACACTCTTTTCCACCAGGTATGAAGATGGAAAAGCAATTAAAAATTTTCTCGCGATATTCCATGATACGGGATAAGTAACGGATATGTCCTTTTGAAGCCAGAAAGTCTGATATCTGTTTCTAAATTGTACTTTATGTTCTTCGTTAGTGCTTATTCCGATCAGCTCCTCTTGTAATATGACATCCGTTTCTTCAATATCACCATATGGATTGATTATCCACTGTGGTAGTCAAAATGTCCTCAAACCTAGTTTCAAAATCTGTATAAAGGGCATTTAAACGTTGAACGTAAGTTGAAACGTTATCTTCCTGGCAAATTGTCTTTGACAAATTGGGAAACTGGGAAAATTCACGCCGTCTTATGTTTTGCTCATTAGCTTAATTCTGACAAAAAAAGCTGAAATGATGAACTTTGTTTTATGTAACTGCAAGTTAACCTCATTTTAATTTACAAATTTAGTAAACAAATCTGTTAAATTGGCAATGTCTGATTTTCATCTGATTAAATTTTCTTTTAAAATTGGATCTTAAGCATCCAAAGCTCTAAAACAGTCTCGAAAAGTGCAAAAAAATCTTGTCAAACCTAAGTCTTTCGACAGTCAGCGTACTTCAGTGCGAAGGAGTTTCTTCACACAACTGCGCAAATAGCCGCGTATTTGACGCGTTGCTTCGTATTTAGTTTACTGCGTTGATGACTAACTGAAGAGATTTTGAGCAAATAAATGATGTCGATGGATGACGTAGAGTATTTTTAACGCTCCGGTACATTTTGTTTTAAATGACTTATAAACCCACAACAGCGCCCAAACATGGCAGATGCTCGATCTGTTGCTACTGATATTATATTTGATAAAGTGTTTACGTTTTCCATGAAGTAATCCTTCAAAAAATAAAATATTGATTCGCCTTTAGTGTCTGTTGTCAAAGTTCTCGCGAAGAGCAGTTCTTCATGGATTTCCTGATCCATAATAAAACGAACATATGCCAATAATAATGCTTCGTTACCAGGTAAAATGGATGAAATGGATCGTTAGCAAATAATTACAAATGAAGCTCTCATTTCATCAATATGCCTTTGAACTGTGTTGTTGCTTAAAGGAATTTTTTTGATGATATCAGATGCAGGTTTGTGTAGAACAATTTTTAAAACCTCTTCAACGACTGGCAAAATGAACTTTTCTCCGATAGTATGCGGCTTTCCGGACGTTGTAATAACTAAACCAGGTCATATATTCACAATATCCATTTCATCAACACGACCTCGTTGAGTTATGATCTTACACCACATTGTTTTCATCTTGTAACCAGGTCACTAGGCTAAGGGGACACACTCCAAAAGTAAAAAACGAGACACTGAATGGTCTCTACAAGCAGAGCTACTGCAAACCCAGAGTGAGTACAGTGCCTAGTGAATCTCATTTACTATGTATCATTTATCTTTTTATTGTTTTTGTTATTGCATTAAATATTGTTATTTAATCGTTCCGATGCTTGTTATTTGTGTCTCTATGAAACCTACCATATAAATGGAACTACCTCGGCAACAATGTTACCTCCGGGACCACGTGATATTACATGGCGATCCTGCCTTTAATTAGATGGTCAGATATTACATGACGATCCTGCAATCCCATCATCTGACATTAAATGGCCATCCTGCCATCCCACTTCTGGCATTTCAACGTGCGCAAACCATCATCATCTCTTTGTGCTGTCCTGTCTACCGTGGGTGTCGTCTGAAGTTTATCTTTAAGTGTTTGAAGTATTCCACATTTTTACCTGTTTTATCACCTTCTCAGATGATCCTCCAGCTTAGATGGTTTCATGGCGTCGTTGCTTAAAACTCTGTTGCATAAAAGGCACATAATGCACTGCTTGAATGAGATCCATTATCGTAGACCCCCATTTACATCTCATGGACCCCCAATTTTTTTTTCCCTGATATGGACCCTTTGCAGGTCGTAGTAGATCGCTGGGGGTCGATATAGACCACTTTTGGAATCTACAGTATAAATGAATGATGTAAAAGTAAAAGAATAGTTATTTTATCATTTTTGCTTAATTTGCATGAAACTCTTAAGGATTCTAGGTAGGTTCATGAGCTGATGAATTATCTAACGTTATTTGTATGGATAAATAAATAATAGTTTTGTAAATGATGTAAATATGTATATCTCTTTACGATCAAATGGAATAATTATTATAAATCTCCCGGACACCAACGGAGCCACGTGTCCTACTTTTTAACAAATTGGAGGTGCTACAATTTAAGCGCCTGCACAATATCGGCAGCTCTCCCCTAGCTCCTTAGAAGATCCGTAATAAGAACAATGTGCCACCCAGGAAAATTAATAAGAAACGTACTAAAAAATCTATAAGTTCACAGTCAACAACAGAAAAAGACGTAGTAAGATTATATATAAGAGCAGAAGCTAAGAGGTGGTGGCCACTTATTTGGAATGGAGCTGAAGGAAGCATGTCCAAAAAAAAGTTGGTGGTAATAGTAAATCATATCTTTCAGTTAATAAATATGGTTTTGTCAGCCACAGATACTATCACGAACTTACGGAGTACATAGGTGAAGGCTTTGAATGTTCGACAGCAAGGCGTTAGATATAGCTGACCGCTCTCTACAGTTGCCGAAGTTACAATCTATAGATACTTCAGCGAGAACTGTATCCTTTTTTAAAATATATCTATTAAACCGATCATACTATGCTAAATATGAGGAATATAATTCCAATGTTCATACTGTTACCACTGGCGTTTCCCAATGCTTCAACTTGGGCCAGCAAATATACCATAACTCGATGAGGGAAGTAAACTTCTAAAGGCGCTAAATTTTCGCGAGTTGTATGTGCAGTAGCCCCATCTTTCTGGAAGTAACCCCCACTGAATTCGTCTCGTTCCACTTGAGTTAAAAATAGTGTTAATAACTGTTCTCGGTATCGTTGGCTATTAACGTTATTGTGAAAAAATATTTCTATTTGTTTCTATTTTTCTACGACGAGATACAGCTAACCATACTCCAACTATAACAGGATGTAAAGGAACTTCGATGTGATTGCTTAGATTGTTCATAGATCATGTTCTGTAATTTTGTTTATTTACAAACCCGCTTAAATGAAACCATGCTTCATCAGTAAAAAAACATAGATCAAGAATTTCGTTATTATTTAAATTTTCTTGAAAGAAATTGCAATAATTAAGCCTACTAGCACGATCTCTAGGTAAGACCTGTTAAGCAATCGATATTTTGTATGAATACATATAAACGACGCTTCGAAATTCTATGAACGGTACTAGAAGATACGTTCGTTTGAACTGATAAATGACGAACTGATGTATGTAGGTTTTCTCCAACAAGGTCTTGTATGTGTTCAACAATATTTTGCTGTATACGTGGTCTACCAAAACTTTTGCTTTTTAACACAGATATCCTGTAGCCTGAAACTTCTCCACGACTAGATGAATGTGATGATGTAAACCGGTATTATCCACAATTCTATTAGGAAACTGCAAATAAGACTGTCGCTTACATTTCGCGTAGGAATATTGCCATTCTCAGAAATTGTGCACTTCGGAAATATGCTTCAACAACAAAAATATTTTGTTGTAATGTATACATTATTTAGTGGTATTGTTTATTAAGTAAAAAAAATATTTGTAAGAAAAAATTATATATCAAAATGACATTAGATTAATAATTATGGTGTGTCTCAGAATAAGGAGTGACTCAAATATCCCGCCAAAACTCGGTCCACATAGCTTAAAATTTGACCTACCGTACGTGTACACACCTGAGAATGTAGTTGTTTGTTGTAATGTCATTTATTTTTATTACATACTTAACATAACCTATTTCTGACGTTCCGAAAAACACGAGCATAAATATTTCATGTATATCATTATGTTACCCATATTTCTACAAAATATTCCTAATTTAAAGTAAGACAAAAACTAAATTACTGTCACTTATTAACTATCACTGTTTCCAATATGAATAATAAATGGTTCCAAGATATCGTCCATTAATCCATCTAGGTCCTATATTCTACTTTAATTACATGGTCAATACAATGTTTCCATTTGTTTGCTGTAACATTTGTAAGTGCTTCCATTAAAAGTTCTTGCCCATGTGATATTTTGAACGTTTTATTTTTGGAAGCAACTTGAATTGCAGCTTTTCTCCAGGAAGAAGTTGGTACCTTTTCAGCTCATATGAATGATATGTTGCATTGTCAATCACTATTACAACATTATCCGGTAGCTTTGACAATATCTTTGCAAATCAATCTTCAAAAACAGTGCTATTCATTTCATCGTGATAGTCAGCCGAAATAAAAGTTACATATAATAATAATAACCACAGTTTTTCAGTTATACTTACTTGAAATTATACTCTATTTTTAAAGTAGAGAGACGAATTTCTGAACAGACCACTTTGACAGTGAAATCTCATTGGTTGAAAGCAATTTGGCCTTGCTTTCAACCAATGAAATTTCACTGTCAAAGTGGTCTGTTCAGAAATTCGTCTCTCTACTTTAAAAATATAGTATAGTATATTTGAAGTAAGTTTGAAGAATCTGTGTAAGGGAGCTCTACTTATTTTTGGTACAGGTGCATCTCTAGTACTTATTCTGCCATGATTTTATTAAGAGTCGAAAGATTTTATTTAGTACAGTGGTAGATAACGATAACAACGACAGAAAATGCAAGAAACCTGTCCATATTTCTAGATTATTACCGATATTGAACTAGGCTGCAAAAGAGCCAATGAAATTCTTGAAAAATAAGTAGCTTTTGGCGGGATATTTGAATCAGTCCTTATTCTGAGACACACCATAGTTATAAATAAAAGGCAAGTGGCTTATAATAATTTGCAAGTACTAGTTACTCAGTACCTACTGAGATCAAGTTTTTTTTAAAACACATTGTATTATGAGTTGTTTAATCGATAAAATTTATATCACGGCATTCACTTATCGAACGTAGATACGTAAATTGTTGTTTATAGAGCTGTATCCGTAAAAATCAATAAATAAAAATAGTTTTTCCCAGAGTCAGTGAGGATTGAAATTAGTAGATACGAGATCTGTTTCGCTCTTCATTAATTCTCCGCAAAAGAACATAATAACATACAAAAGAAAACAGCGATTTTGCAATAAATAAAATAATTGATACTTTCGTTATGCAATGATGCATTTACACAATAACTTGATTAATGTGTAACAAACATATTTTATATTTCCTTTCAAAAAACATTTACATAATCTAAAAGAACTTTACCTGATTTTTTTCGAAACCAGGAAATTAACAGTAGGAAGTTCTTATTGTTTCGAGCGCATATAAGGTAAAAACGACAAAGAGAGACAAGGAAAGAGCAATCTAAATTTTCTAATATACAGTGTTCAACTCGCGGTTAGAGGGCGACCAGGACGCGAAGAATAGGAGAGTATAGAATCAACCGTGCGGGCTATTTCTCCTCGTCTTCGATAAAAAGACCCCGATGATGGTAGGAGTAACGGCTAGAGGAAGTCCGGGGTGGCGAGAGGGGCAAAGTGGGATCGCCACACACGTCGGTGGCCACACCGAGGACCACCCAGCGAGGCACACAGGTCCCCGCGGGGCTCAAGCACTCGATCCACTCCGTACTACGTCTGAGGCGCCCTGGCCTCATAACCTAACTTCTCTCTCTCGACGTTTTGGAACTGAAAAACACCAAACAACGGACAATCGAATAGACACGGGCTCCGAAAAAAAGAGACTTAAAGGAATATATATGTGAATATACAATATACAAAGTGTTCAATAGTGCAAGAAAAATATTTCTGCTATAACAAGAGTAATTGATTTGTTAAAAATCAAATTAAAGAAGTAAACAGAAATTAATAATAACATGACTTTACAAATTTAAGTTTGTTCGCTAGCGTTTGAATTTTAACAGGTGGTATGTTGTGATTTAGATTTTTTCTTTCACATCCGGATACAACACAAATTACGAAATAGAAAAGCATTGCTTTTTACACACTTATATAACTGTACGAGGGAGTATTGATTTATTCTTAGCCTACTACTGAAGCAATTTAATGTAGGGAATATTTTATTATTCAACATACATACACAATTCAACATACACTTAATACAGCGATCCTTCTACCCTTTTAACCTTTCTAAAAAAAGTATTCTTCCTGGTCTGAGCCCTCCACAGCTTCTATTACTTCTACGTTACACAAAAATTGACGTCCTGTTAAACTTTTTTTCAGTCGACGGAACAGAGTCTGAGGGCGCTAACTCTAGGGCATAGGGTACACCCGCCCTATGCCATTTTTAGGTAATCAATCATAATTATTCTTCCATGGATATCCTAAAAAACTGAAGCAAGAACTTTTCCAACAAATTTTTCAACTCGAAACTTCTTAGGTCTTGGAAAACCATGATGCTTCCACTCCATCGATTACCGCTTTGTTTCTGGATCGTAAAAATGGACCCATGTTTCACCCATAGTCACAAGACAAAAAATTTGGATCACCTTCAAAACGGGCAGAGATTGACCGTGATGCTTTCACTCTTACTCATTTGTGTTCGGTATTTCCGTTTTGCAGAAATTTATTTCATATCTAAATCGACGCGAACTATATGATGGACACGTTCATATGAAATCTTTAGTGCCTCAGCTATATGTTTCAACCCAATTCGACGGCCTGATAATATCATGTCATGGACTGCGTCAATATTTTCAGGGTTGGACACCGAAATCGGTTGCTTCTGATCTTCAATGAAAAGTTTTCCTTTATTGAATGATGCAATCCAATTTTAACAGTCGCATACGATAATCACCAAATTCATAAATTTCTTTACCATTTAAGCTCTTCAAATATAAGTATTTAATGATGCCTCAATACTCCAATTTATCTACATTTGCATTCGATATGCTTTCTTTCAAAGTTTACTGCACAGCAATACTACCACTTCTTGACGTAAGATTTGACAGTGACACTTTTAAAATGTCATTACTTCTTGTCATTATAACAAGATTTTGTTTTATGTTCAAGGAAAATGATCTAAGCTAACTAGATATACCTTCGTATTGCATTTAATAATAACAAATTGACACTTTTACATTTTAATATATCAAAAATATACATATATACCAAATAGTATTAATCGAAATTCTGAAACTTTCATTAACAAGATTGTTGTCTCTTTGTTTGGAAAGACCGTCTAATCGATTTTCTTTTATGCATAGACACAAGGATGTCTCTTTTTAAACACAATAGTAATCGGCCATCATGCTTGTATCCCACCTTCCCTAGCACCTCTGCTCTATTTCTTTTATGCCCTTCTTCTTGTTCTTCGCTCATTTGTCCAAGATTTTTCGGCAAAAAATCAAGATGGAACGCAAAAGTGAATTTTCATGCTCATATTGCGACCTAAATCGCGAGGTACAACTTTATAATCCTGTGATTTATGATTTCCTAGGAAGTTCTCCATTACATTTTCGAAAGAAAATCAGGCATCCCTTTCAACGGCAGTCATATTATTTTTGAAGTGACAGTCCAAAACCAATTTTCTAATCTGAAGACTAGTGAAGACGCCTTTAAATTTTGCGTCATGTAAACCAAGAAACTTACTACAAAGGCACTTAAAGCAGTATTCATTCTTAATCAATGCTTTTACAAATTACTTCATTATACCTAATTTACACGAGTACTGTGGTTGCACAAGGGATGGACCACTTATAAACACTCTGTGGTTGAGTGAACTCTACAAGTAAGTTAGCGTACCCTGAGACAAGTTTAAACATGCACAAGATGCTGTACTTGTGACAAATATTTAATTACGATTACGAATACAGGGGCATGAAGCTTGTAAACCATAGTCGAAACTATAGTTAAATACAGGTTTGCGCATATCTTGATAATACTTTGTTACTAAATTGTGAAAAAACTTTTACGTGGTATAAGTATGTATGATACTTGGCTTTATTAAACTTTCGTGTACAATATTTTTTGTCCCCGGTGTAAGATTGTGCCACAGAGGCCAATGCTTCTTCGTTCAAACTCTGTGTTCGCATTCACAAACGAAGCACGGCTTTTTAGTGTATCCACCCTGTTGGCATAACAACATACATATCACTTTTAAATCTCTACATGGTTGCCGTTGTCTTGATATTTAATTTTCTCCAAAAGCAACTTTAGATTGTCGTAAGTTTCTTTTAAGTGGACCGAATGAACAACTGGCACGGATAAATACTTATCGCTATTATATAAGAAAACAGCCATTAAAACTAATCTTAGACGAGTCTATAAACAATCTCCATTCGCTAGGAACATGTGGAGCTTTTAGGATACATATCAATCCAGTGATTTCACTGCATTATACCAGAGGACCTTTTTGTAAAAAATATAGCGTGAACTCACTTTCACGATTTCTGTACCAGAAAAATGATGTACCTGGAATAAGTAAGTTTTTCTCCAAAAGTCTAGATCCCAGAGTTTCAGCAGCATATTTTGACCGAGTAAGAGATTCAAGTCTCTTACTAAATCGTTCGTTCGGTTTGAGTGAATTGTTGCGGCACTCAAATATTTTCCGGTTGATATCATTCTTATCCACTAATCTCTAGCGTTTCTTCTCATTGGAAGATGTGGACTCCAAAGTTTTTGATGGAAGTGTTACAGGCAAGCCCATGCGGAACCGACCTGACGGTAGATCGGGATATCCTTTTTATTTTTTGAATTGTAACGCTACGTAAAGTGAACGATTAACGATTTTTGTTTTATTGTAAACATAATTATTTTATACCAAAAAAGTTTGAATATATCAATACGTTAAGCACGTATTACGCATTTGTTACAAATGAAACAGACATGCAAATGTACACGTCTGTATCTGTACAACATTGACATACGCCTCGTATATTCCAACATTTACTTCTGCCTAAGACAGGTGTTTTTATCAACAACTATTAGACTTCATCAGTTAGGCTAGCGAAGTAAAGCGTAATGATTTGCTCATAGATATAGCATATTTTATCTTATCTTATCAGATGACACCATATAATACCTAGTGACATCTGACGGCCAAAAGAGACTATACCGAAAGTGGGAATTTTCTCTTCTATGCCGGCACAGAAGAGAAAAAATACGTATATAGGTGTAAGTCCAATAACACGATGCCAGATGGCAGCAAATATACCAATAAAGTTTGAGTATATCAATACGTTAAGCACGTATTACGCATTTGTTACAAATAAGGCGACTCATTAAGCTTTACTTCGCTAGCCTAACTGATGAAGTTTTGTAGTTATTGACAAAAACACGTGTCTTAAGCAGAAGTAAATGTTGGAAAATACGAGATGTATGTCCATGTTGTACACATACAGACGTGTATATTTGCATGTCTGTTTCACTTGTAATAATAATTTTAATTTAAAAGAAATTTAGCGTTTAAACTATTTTACTATAATTACAAATGCACCATGAGGTTGTTAACGTATTCGACGTAAAGGCTATTATTGACATCCACAAAAAAAGCATTACAATAAGAAGACCATATGTGCAGCTGACTATATTGCCGCCCCAAAGTGATTGCTTTTGGGGCGAGTATTTTTGTAACAAGTGTTCATTTGAAAAGTCAATCTAGTAGCATGTGATTTACCGAGAACATTTTGAAGTATGTCGTAAATTAAAATTTACTACTTAACCTACGAAGTCGTATATTTTGACAGTTTCATACATACAAATAAATAACAAATAATAGGTATTTATTGAAAACTATAACAAATGTTGAAAATGTTGTCCTTCAAGATCAATGCACTTTAAAATCCTCCGTTCAAAATTTCTGATGATATTCTGCAACATTACTGGATTGTTATTAATTTCCATGCATTTCTATTCGATTCTCTGTAGCATATCATTTAAATTCAATATAGGTGTTCGAAATAAGTTATTTTTTAGATAAGGCCACAAAAAGAAGTCGCAAGGTGTTAAATCGCATGAACGTGCAGGCCAGGCAATTTCAGTATTTCGACTAATTATACGCTCATCAAAAAATTCTCTTAAATAATCCAAAGATTCTGCAGTACAGTGACAAGGTGCTCCGTCTTGTTTGAAATATGCATTTTGAAGTTCATCATCATGCAACTGATTGACAAATGGTTGTAAAATTTCTGTACGGTGCTTTTGAGCAGTTAACGTTCCCTGAAAAAATATTGGTCCAATGATTCGCCTTTGGCTTATCGCTGCCCAAACACCAATTTTCTTTGAATGTAGCGATTCTTCATTAATTACATGTGGATTTTCACAACTCCAAATTCTTGTATTTTGTGAATTTAGGTATCCCGTTTTATAAAACCATGCTTCATCAGTAAAGATGACTCTTTGCGAAAGTTCTCCATTATTGTTCATATTTACAAACCAATTACAAAACTGTAGTCTACGTGGGTAATCAATTTCTAACAATTCTTGTACTGCTGTGACACGGTATGGATAAAGTTGAATAACTTTTTTTAATAACTTGTGAGTTGTACCAACAGAAAGGTTTATTTGTTGACTCAAATGTCGAACAAATGTTTGTGGTTCATTTTCCATTATTTCTTCAACACGATTGACAACTTGAGGTATACGTTTCTTAACTGCTCCGCTGCCTGATTTTCTTAAGAGACTACCAGTTTCAGAAAAAAGTTTTAAAGTTCTATCCAAAGTATTCTTAAATTGTATATAATCTATTACAAAATGTGGAAACTCAACTTGAAATTCTACCATGCAATCTTGAACTGAATAAACCCATAAACTATCAATTTTATTACCACTTCGAAAATAAGCCTGGACTAAAAAAAATTTATGTTCTAAAGTGAAAGCCATTTTAAAACTGAGAAGGAATTTATTTAAACCAGAATCGACGCACGATTATTTTATGCACTAACTGATATTTGTGATTGACATTATCAAATGTCATTTGGATTTACGTTTACGGAACAACAAACACATACTAATATATTTGCGTTTTATTCTATCAAAATTTCAAAGTAACCTAGATTGACTTTTCAAATGAACACACAATTAGTTTAAGTATAGGAAATTAGTTCAATAAAATGGGGATATATTAAAACTATAATTTTTATTTATGTTTTTTTGTACTATATTAAAAGTTTTATTTCAAAGGGCTAAAAAAGTTATATACAAATTTTTTATTTGATTAAATTGAAATTTTTATTTTGTATGAAAAATGAAGAAGGACGAAATTAAATTTATTATTAGGATTATTTTGTTAGGTATTCTGGAAATATGGGCAATTTCTAGGTTTACTATAAATTTGAGCATTTTGTATAAAGATTATAGCATAAATAGTTTGGTAAAAAAAACAACAATCACTATTCTTATGAATAGTAAATCTAGGAATTTTATCAATTTTTTTGCAGGTTCGCAAACTTAAAATTATAGGATAAACAAAGATATGGACCGTCTTCAACTACATTTTGGCCCTAAAAATTTGGAAATTTTTGATGAGTTTCAAATAAATTTCTTGTTTGATTTTCAGGTAGACATTTATACGTATTCTTCAGATTCACATAGCTTAGGCACTATTCAGCGGCAACCCTGTACAGTCGCACAGAATCGATTAACTCTAGATTATCGTATTTATTCACCGTAGTTCTGGTTGTTCATATTAAGAACTGTAAAATTTATATAAGTTAAAAAAAATAATTCAATAAACCCGTTTAAAAAGGTTTTAGTATAAATTTATATCTTCAAACGATGTGAAAGTTGGAAAACCTTTCAAATAGAATTTTATTAAATAACATTAATCTATTAATTTATTTTTAAATACGAAGATACGAACATCATGTAGCTGTGCTTTTCATGTAATTCTAGACCATTTTGAGACAAAAACGATTTTCAAGGTACGATTGGCGCTATTGACGAAGTGTGCACATCACATCTTCGCAAACATCATATCCGTGTTTTTCATGCAATTCTAGATCATTGTGACCTATCGCGCGTTTCGTTGCGTGAAAGCGCAATTGACTAGATGATTGTATGTATACCAGGGCCAGACAACAGATAACACAAATTGTATACCTACCCCAAGCAAAGTCGTCGCATTCAGTAAAAAGAATATGTCACTTGATCAAATAGAGGAAGGCTGTGGGATTTAGCTTGTTACAGGTCTGCAATTTGTGTAGCCTATGCGCAAATAAGGTGTCTCATTGCTTCAGAGGGCTGTTCTTTGCACACAGAAATCGGATAACAGCACGCAATTCCCAGTCAGCGGGATTTTCAATTGCGTTGTCAATGTGCGAACAATTCTCTCACAAGCACTGCCAGACTCACACTGATCCAGGCTACACCGTAGCGCTACGATAGCGCCGATATTGTCACTCCTCTGCTCACTAGGTGGAAACGGAACTTACTTTACGAATTGCCCTCATATTTGTAGTTAACAGTGAATCGCGAAAAGCTGTTCCTTTAAATTCCAACTTTAATACACAACCTTTTAATTTAATAATAATAAGATAATTTACAAAAATCCTGTTCAAATTTTCAATATGCTATTACAATACAAATTTATGGATCCATTCGAATATCTCAGATAAAGCTACTTAGATTTTAATAAAATTTTCCACATTTAAGTTAATGCAAATAGGCAATTCGGAAAGCATATTTATTTTTCCGGTTTCCGGTTTAGCCGGAAACGATGTATTTTTTTTAAATTTTAAATGAAACATTCTGTATATTGTTACGTATTTCAATAGAGCTCTGCTCTGCGAGTTCAGCAATAATAAAGTTTTGCAACTTTTTGTTCAACAACAACCGATATATTTAATTAAAATTAAATCTAATAATGCAAATTTTATTGAGAACAAGAAAATGAACACAAAAAATATAAACAAAATCAATATCAGTTAAGAAAGTTCTCGAAATGATGACCGTTTATTTCTTGACAATATGCAATTCTGATTAAAAATGATTAGAATATCTAAAAAGAAGGAAGTGTCCCAAATACACCGCAACCCAGCTAGAGAGAATCCACAGATGCTGCTGAACATTAAGGCGTCAACATTTTATTGGCAACAGAGTTTATTGTTTTAGACGATGAGAAATATTTCAACGTAAAGATGGTTTTTACACGTCCAATATTGCAAATTGTCCTGACAACGTAAAATTCAAACCGAAAACTAAATTTGCCGACAAGATTATGGTCTGGTGCGCTATTTCTCAATCAGGAATTTCAAGACCTTACGTTGGGAGAGTTAGAGGTGAAGCTGTGGATGCAAACGTCTATATTCGCAAATGTCTATCTAAATTGATAAATTTCATTAATGCTCATCATCCAAATGATGATGTAATGTTCTGGCCCGATCTGGCTTCATGCCATTATGCTAGAATCACTCCGAACTGGTTAACTGAACATAACGTGAATTATGTACCTAAGGAAGACAATCCCCAACGTACCCCAGGCGCGGTTCATTGAGGAATTTTGGGCACTACTGAGCAGGAAAGCTTATGACAAGGGTTGGGATGCCGAAAATAAAGCAGAGTTACGGGCCAAAATATTTCAGAAGATCCGAGAAGTGAATATAATCGTCGTCCAGAGAATAATGGGGAGAATTCTAACAAAAATTGCGCCCTATTGAGGACCATGGGCCCTTATCAGTTTTGTGAATTTGGTTTCTTTGTGACGCAATAGTGTATAATAATTTCTCAATGTTTATGTTTTAATAAAATTGTTACTACTAATCGATTCTTTCCTTTTTTTTCCAAAACTTATGTTAAATAAAATAAGTAAGACTTATCAGTTCTTTTTCTTAACGAATGAACATCATAGGTTGTGCTAATTTTTACAATATGCAGGCTGAATTTTATTCCGGTCTTTTATTAGTGCCAATTAGTGCACCTTAAAATATTATTATAAATTTGCCATAGTTCTTCTATATTAAATAAGCTCTTATAGTAAATAAATACATTTTATGTGTTCTATATTCTGACTGGTGCGATTTGTTGTTGAATAATTTGGTTCTTTAAATAAATACTTAACCTACATGTCATGAGATGAATGATTGACATCACGGAAAATTTCGTTCATAACCATGCTGCTCTTGACATTTTATTAAAATTCATTTTAATAAATATAGCTAATTTAAGCTAATGAATAGAAAATGTTATAAAATTTAGAATATTTAGGATATAAACATAATCTTAAAGCAGTTTACTTTTAAATACAATTCTATTTTATAGTAATGAATTTGAGCCAGAAGTGTTTATTTGGTTCATATGGATGAAAATTAATGGCGTAAGTCAAAACATCGAATGGATTGATACTAGCTAAATATCCAATAATATATAGGGTCCAAGTATACAGTTACAGATATGTAAATTTTTTACTTGTCTGTTTCATAATGAAATATATAGGGTGTTCAATAAAAAAAAAATAGCACTATATTTCGCAGGATCGGAAAGAGAACAAAAAATAGTATCAGATACGTTTCGATTTCTTTTAAATATAATACTCTCAACGAAAATATTGAGTGTACAATGAAAAACCAACCACTCTGTATACAAACATCATCACCTCGTAATTTGATTTTATTTAGTTTCTTCCTGCGAGGTAAGTTTTATCTCAATAAACCACTATAGCTAAGTTACCCTTGTATTAGGTTAAACACATTCATTCTAACAAAAGGGAAACAACAAAGGAATATTGAAGAAATTATAAAATACATAGACACTCTGTATAATCTTCGACCAACAAAGTTTGCAGACTACGTATAATCTACGGGCCGAAAATCACAACTGAATGAAGTCTCGGCGTCTCATACATGTTTATATTGTTGTGCACATCAGCTGGCGGAAGATTTAGCCTTGAGTAAAAGTATCCTTGCAGAATAGTGATATGAGAACGTGGCTATGTGTTTGTGTATATGTGTTTGAGTGCATGCGTCAACGGGTACATGTTGTCTTCTTCGCCTGTAATGTTTTGAATCGATCGTAGGAGTCAGAAGCACAACACAATTTGCCTGTGAATAGAAAGAGAGGGCACCAGTAGTAGTAGTTCCTTATAGTATGCGGTATAGTGCGGTTTGTATACTAGAAATTCATCGCGCAGAAGCGCCCGGGCTACTGGATAATACCGGCAAACGACGGAAGATTCGCGTCATAAATTTTCGATCTTCAACATGCGAGCGTTATTAAATACAGTTTATCGGAAAGCGGTCGTTCACAGCACACGACAATTACGATATATACATACATCTCCGGTAAGATTTGTTAAATGTGTGGTAGTAAATTTAGGCCTAAAAAAATTTATGTGCTCTTATTATAGAATATTTTAAGCCAATTTATAAATACAGTAGATTTTTAGATATGCATGAACTTACTCGTTTTGACACTGTACAAATCATTTAATAATTTTAGTGTATATTTAATATATTTTAAATCTATTGTAATTAAATTTACGTATAAACACTTTTGTTGACTCCTCCTAGTTTGAAGGAACCTTTGTTGTATTCTTCAAGCTGTCGTTATCGGAGAATACACTTGTGCACGGGTGTAAGACCGTATACACTTTTTTCGTTCACTCGTTGGTTTGTAAGTAAAATAATAAAATGCAATATGGTATAATCTGTTTATTTATACATACATTTACTATAATATGATAGGTTGTACACTAGTACTTTGTTTATTGACATATATAAGAAACTGTTATGTTGATTTTTTTTTATGGCGTTATTTAAAGACAGAGGTTTATAAGCAAAGGTACGAAAACGTAAACGCCCTAAAAATTGCAGTTAGTGAAAAGATAAACCAAATAGATGGTAGGACCATACTAAAAGCAGTTCGACAAGTTCAGAAACGTGTTCAAAAATGTATTGAACAACATGGTGGTATTTTTGAACATCTTCTATGAAAAAATCAGTGATTTTTATTTTCTTTTAATGATATGTTTATGTATAAAATAAAGTTTATAAAAATTATTTAGCTGTTTTTGTTTATACATTATAACTCAAGTGTTTTTAATCCCAGTAAAAAAGTTCTTATAAGATTTTTTGTTTAAAAAATGAATTTCTAACAGAAAATGATATAATATACAGGGGCTTCCATTTGAAAAAAACATTTTTTTCGGGAAAACTCGAAAACGCGCTGCTCATTTGTTTTTTTTTAATTCTTCCATGTTAAAGAGCGTTAAAAGTACTACTAGTTTGCTAATTTAAACAATCTTGTATCTTTAATAATAACAAAGTTACCAATGGTGAACACTTAATTTGGATTGCCCTGTATATGATATATATGTATATATGATATACAAAAAAAAATACGTTGTAAAATAAAATACCGGGTCTTTCTTTTATCATTACACATAGGTATAATGCATTGATTTTTTTTCATTTACACTTACACATAGGCATAAGTGTATGGTGGCATAGTAGGCAACCCGTTATACATACCAGTGACATTTTTCCAATTGTCAAATATTTCTTTTTTCATTCATATTTAAATCTTAAATTAAATACATTTTATTGAAAAATACATAATTTATTTAAAACAGTTAATTATCCCAACAGGCGTATACCTTGGGCAAAGACAATTTTAAATATTTTTAACAAATTCAAAGAAGATGCATAGTACCATACGATCATTTAAATTCTAAATTATAGCAGGCGGGTTTTTTTTTATTAGGTTGTCCAGAATGTCAATTATTGATTATTTGAAATTTGCGGTTATGTTATACTTTGTGTGTGTTATACTTTGAATTTTAATGGAAATGAAAGCATTTACAAGATAAATTAGTTTTATCGTGAATTACAAAAGGTGTTAATCCTCCGTTTCATATTTTCAAAAGCATTTTCCAACATCTGAACGGTTATAGCGTTGCATGCATTAGAAATTGCCTCTTGTAGTTCTTCAAGATTATGTGGGTTATTTTTGTAAACTGTATTTTTCAGATACGGATAAATGAAATAATCAAGAATCGTTAGGTACGGACTGCGAGGCGGAAATTCAATGACTCGATTATCATAAAACTCGCGAATTCGAGCAACACTTTCCCTTGTTTTGTGAGCTGTTGCATTGTCCTGTTGGAAATACCCATGTAAAAGTTCGTCATCATGAAGATTTTGGAAAAACGGTTCAAGTAAATTATTTCGATATCTCTCAGCATTTATCGTTCCTTCAAAAAACACAGGTCCAAATATACGCCTTCGAGAAACCGCTAGCCAAACACCAATTTTCTGCGGATGGAGAGGCGATTGAATAAACTCATGAGGATTCTCCGAAGACCAAATACGCATATTTTGTTTGTTTATATAGCCGGATAGGTGAAACCATGCTTCGTCCGAAAAATATGTTAAATCCAAAGTGTTGTTGTTATTTAAATTATTCAAAAACCACTGACAGTATTCTATTCGGACAGGAAAATCTCGAGGGAATAGCTCTTGAACGACGTTAATCTTATAGGGATAATGATTTAAATTTTGTTTTAATATTTTTTGACAAGTTCCATATGATAGGTTTATTTCTTGGGCTAATCTGCGAAGAGATTTTTTGGGAGACTATTCCATTCTTACTGCAACATCTGCCACAATCTCAGGAGTTCTTTTTTTGGGCGCGCCACTACCAACTTTCCTACCTACAGTTCCAACATTACGAAATTTCGCCACACATGTGTAAATTTCTTGGACTAATTTTTGATAATCCGCAGGAAAGTTAGGGAAGGCATTTTGAAAATCATTGATGCAGTGCGGTACTGAATATGTCCATTCACCATTCTCTTGTCGTTCGGTGTTTTTAAAATAACATTCTGTAAGAAAAATCTTATGTTCTAAATCAAACATTTTGAAACTTCACTTTGACAGTTCAAATTATAAATTAGTATAGCAAACGCCAATTAAGTTGGCGCGAGGAGGGGGTGCGCAGAAGCCGTTTTTAAAAACGTCCACCCCCACTACTCAAGTAATTGTCAGAATACATTTGTCATTGACGTTCGACAGAACATATTTTGTAATGTCTTTGCTAGGGGATCATACACGCTCAGAGGTTAGAATTATCTGACATTTGATGTAAAACCAAATATAAATCTCCCCACTACTTCTAATCCTGCGCGAACTTACCCCTTCTCGCGCCAACTTAATTGGCGATTGCTATACTTATATACCAACTTAATTTAAATTTCACAAACTGCTCTAATTTAGAATTTAAATGATCGCGTAGTATTTCTTTAAGGTTGAAATACGAGGGCTATTCAGAAAGTAAGGAACGTTTTGGAATTTAAAAAAAAACAAGTACAAGAAAAGCTTTTTATTATATACATGTGAAAGAGGGACTAACATACTACTTTTAAACATAATCGCCACACAAATTCAGGCACCTATCATACTCTTGGAGCTCCTCATCGTCGTCAAAACGCTGTGTTGCTAGCCAGGTCTTCATTTTCGGGAATAAGTGAAAATCACTTGGAGCAGGATCTGGACTGTAGGGGGGATGAGGAAAAACTTCCCAGTTGAACGAGTCCAAAAGTTCTTGCGTACGGTTTGCCGTGTGAGGCCGGGCATTGTCATGAAGAAGCAAAATTTTGGATGACAATTTTCCTCGGCGCTTGTTTTGGATAGCTCTCCTTAGGTTTTGCAATGTTTGGCAGTACCGCTCAGAGTTTATTGTTGCGCCACGCTCGAGAAAATCAATAAGAAGAACACCTTGCTTGTCCCAGAACACTGTTGCCATAATCTTCCTCGCCGACAAAGTTTGCAAACATTTTCTTGGTCTTTTAGGGGAACTTGTGTGCACCCACTCCATGGACTGTAATTTGGTCTCACAATTCACAAGTTTCACCCAGGTTTCGTCTCCTGTTACGATTCGATCCAGTAGTGTATCTCCATGACTGTGGTAGGCCTCCAAAAACGTCAAAGCTGCCCCCATTTCTTTGTTCTTTATGGTGATCTGTAAGCATTTTTGGCACCCATCTTGCACAAAATTTGTGGTAGCCTAGCTTCTGTGAAACAATTTGAAACAATAAGGTCCGTGAAACGTGTGGGAAACATACAGAAAGCTCAGTTATTTTGAAACGGCGATTTTCACGAATCTTTTCGTCAACTTTGGAGACCAGCTCGTCAGTCACAATGCTCGGACGTCCACTCTTCTCGTTATCGTGAACATTTGTTAGGCCAATTTTAAACTGAATGCACCACTTCCTGACAGAACTTTCATTTATTACGTTGTTCCCGTACACTTCACACAGTTCCCGATGAATTTGTATTGGTTTTAAGTTTTTTGCCAACAAAAATCGAATCACAGACCGCACCTCACAACTGGCGGGATTTTCGATTGCAGCACACATTTCAAATTTGAATATTAAAAAAAACGGGCAGTGCGGAGATGTTCCCGTTGTTACAGCTGGACGCTGACTGAGATGCCGAGCACGAGCATACCAATATATACGCGATTGGCGTACGCCTGGCGGCGTCAGGTGGAAACGTTCCTTACTTTCTGAATATCCCTCGTATATCTAAGATAGTAAAATTAGTGTATCAAAAAAGGTAGAAAATATAACAAAAAGTAAAAATAGATTTTACCACATAATGAAATTGTAGAATGTCCTCACATTACTTCTAATGAATTACCGAACGTAACCCACGCATTGGAAGCATTTCAGTAACACGATAAAAACAAATAACACCTCGTGGTATCTAACGAATAAGTGGTTTTATATACTGGAGAAATTTATCTTAAAAAGCAGTAGTGGGAAATTCTTGTAGGTAATAAATATGTTACTATTTCTTTAATAGTCCTAATAACTTTTGGACTGTACAATTATCTGACAGCATAACTGCTGGAATTAAAGATTGAGGAAAGAAAGACACTATGCGACAAACTTTTGGAATCTGTTAGAGGAAGACTATTTTCATATGAAGGACGATCAGTTACTAAAGTAGCAACTGTTTGAGACCCTCGATTTAAAAGAGAAAGTTTTTTGTAGTACTGAAAATGTTATCGGGGCTACTTCTTTTCTAGAATAAGAAATGTTAAATCTTATGAAGAAAATAAATCCTGAACATAAAGAACAAATGCTTGTAAACGAAACAGACATTACTCCACATCAAAAGTCACTTTCATTATTTGGATTTTTGCAAGAAAGAATTACAGAAAGTAAAATCAATTAAAGCCGATGTAATAATAACTAAAAGGCAATACCTGGAAAGGCCAAATTGAAATCAGGACGTAGTTCGTCTTTTATTTTGGAAGGTAAGTTTAAAAGAAGGGTAATTGCATTTTTTATTTGGATTTGCTTTTAAGTAACAGGATGGTATGAAAATAATGTGCTAGGAAATACTTCTGTATTCCAGAAAGTTCAGCAGAAAATGAAAGAGTATTTAGTACAGCTAGTTTAATAATATAACAAAGGCGTGGAAGACTAAAACCGAAAAATGTTAACATGATAATGTGCATAAATAAAAATTTAAAAAATTATAAGGAATCTAAATAATTATTTTATTAAAATTACACCCAATATTTTCCTATTAACTAAAGAAATAATTCAATGGGTTTCATCTTACTATGCTTTCTAATTATTAAAGATATGAATGTTTAAGCTTTCAAAGGGAAATTATTTAGGTTGATACACAGAATGTACATGAAACTCTTTAAATCTATTTCAAAACTTAAAATTTATCGACAAAGTATTCTAGAATCTAGTTTGGCAATAATACTTATACTGGCAATATTGAGTAATACCAACCAAAATAAAGCCACGAAGAATTAGTTAAATGTTTTTAGAAAAGAAAGAAAATCTCAGTTTGAATGAAAAAATTAATTTGTTCTAACGATTAATTAAGATAACAAATAAAACAACATAACAAAAGTTTTCATAGCAAGTTTTCGAAATGTCCTTGTCTTTCAAGGCAATAAGCAAGGCGAGTTTGAAAGCAACGTAGGTTATTCGGAATAAATACCGGGTTAGGTTTTGGGCATGAGGATTTGTACGGGACCAATACCTAATGAATTAATAGAAAAGAAATTTAGTATTTGTTGGATACAAACCAGAAATTCTGAGAGTTGACTTCACCCTTTACAGTAAATGTAGCTTCGTCAGTAAAAATTATTTTATTTAAAATTTCTTCGTTTTCATTTAGCAAATTAAACATTATATCACAAAAATCAGTTCGTTTTACTTTATTTTCCTCGAAAAGCTCTTGATGGTTTGATACCGTGTATGGCTTATATTTTAATTCTTTCAAACACCGAACTATACGATACTCCAAAATGCCTAGCTACATCTAAAAGCGATCTTACAGACCGTTCTCCTACAAAGGATATTCAGCTTCGTGTCTTTTGTTAACACGTGAATGATTTTATTTTTTTTTTGTGGGAATTTAAAAGATAATCATCGTTGAAATTGTTAAAAATACTTAAAATTGTCTTTACACAAAGTATAGGCCTGTTAGAATAATTAACGGAAAACATGTCTCTGACTGTCCTTAAACTGTTATTCTTCTGGTACCACGTTACATTGAAACTTTTTCGTCTTTGCTATAGGTATTCATGATTTAAATAAATTATCTATTTTTCAATAAAATGGTATTTAATTTAAGATTTTTTAATGAATAAAAATTGAGAAATAAATGACATTAACAAAATTATATTTTCTCTTAATGGCAATCTATTTAAGAATTAAGCTATTGTTTGCACGTAGACTCTGGTGTATAACTGGTTGCCTACAATATGTCACCATACATTTATGCCTATGTGTAAGTGTAAATGAAAAAAAGTCAATACATTCTACCTATGTGTAATGACAAAATAAAAACCCTGTATACCAGATACATACTTCGATGAGTTCATAATAAACTTTGGTAACGAGTCACCTACTAATATATAATAAATTAATAGTTGTAGTTACCCTGTATAACTACAACTATTAATTTATATACATTATTAGATGACTCATTACCAAAGTTTATTATGAACTCATCGCAGTATGTATCTGGTAAACGAAATATTCCGACATATTTTAATATGTAATGGCTGTAATAATATTAAGCATAGAATGCTACTGCACAAAAACTCTATCTCGAACGAGATCAAAGAAAAAATAATTAATAAATGCGTGTGGCTCGACTCGACTCTGGTAAATTTAACATTCCTTCATTAGTTCAGCGCTAGCCCTACTGAAGCGTAATGGTGTGAGTTGTAGATGCGACGATGCATACTGTAAGTCAAAAGTCAGTCTGTTATCAACTTCCGTGAAATATGGCTTATTCAAATCAATGAACAGGTATTGTCTTATCACGAGTATATCGTGAAACAGATGAAAATATTAGAGCTACTAGACGTATTTATGAAGGGCGGTTTCCGAACTGAAGATGTCCATCAAATGATTTAATTTTACAAACCGTGTACAGATTGAAAGATTGCGGTACATTGCATCCAAATCATAAAGGGTCTGGGAAAGACGATCTTCGGCAACGTATTTTTCAAGCTTCTAAAGTTTACCGATTTGTTAGAAGCTTGTATTTATGCAAATGGCAGCCACATTGCCGCACCTCCTTCAATCATTCCACCTGTTTCCCACACACCTGTCCTTTCTAGGGAAGGAAATTGTAATTAAAAGAAGAGGCAAATCGAATACAGAAAAAAATATGAACATTCAATTAAAAATTACAAATGCAATTTATTATTTTTCTGCGTGAACTTGATATTAAGACAACTAAATTACAAATTCCATATCACCATAAAACTCTTATACTGTTTAAAGTTTTTAGTGAAACTCGAACAGTTAATGCAAGAAAATTTATATCTAGGAAATCAATGAATACATGTCTATCAAACTATTCACACAAAGACGCATTACATAATATTACATTACTGAAATGTGAAGGAGATTTTTGGGGACCTTGAACAAATAAATGCTTGTTTGTTGAATCGACAACAAATAACATATAATTTATATTTATTTAGATTCAATCTGAATACAGGATCGTATTTGAAAAGTTTGTGTTCCTAAATTTCCGCAAAAATTAAAGCTTCGATAGAATAAATTTTTTTGTAGATTTGAATTGCTCTCTCACGTGTCTATTATAGATTAGCATACGTCGGCTTATTTTATTTACGCCTTGTATAATTAAGTTTAGCAAAGTGTATCTTTTACATGTACATTGTGGATTTTTATGCGCTTGGTTTGTCCACTTCTTTTTGAATCACGGATTGTAAGGCCGTGAGAACTATTATTTGTTAATATATTATATTAAAAACACTTATGTACTTTTTGGCTATTTTACATTAATGATCGTGTATATACAGAAACAATGTGTATATGAGAGATGTCTTTTTTGTACAAAAGGAATGGTTTCACTCGACGTTTTCAAGGGGATGAAGAGCAATAAAACAAAAAGTAAGAAGAATGACGAAACATATTACGGGCCAAACCGGAAAAAACATACGACTAATTTGGTTAGCAACTAATGTATAAACATATGACAATAAGATACTTATACAACAAAGGTACAGTAATAAATGTACAGGCAATTTTGCTTGTAATAGCATACGATAATTCTAACTACTTTACAATTATAAACTAGGAAGTGATATTTACCAGGAATAAGTTTTTATAAACATTTCTATGAATTGTGATTGATTAATTTACTAAACCAAATTACTCAAGAAATTTGGCTCAAATTATATTTTCATAACTAACCATTGAACACAGCCGAACTTTATCTAGTATGGATGCAATTTCATCAGTTCAGGTAACAACATCTTTTTCTAAATTCAATTCCGAATGGGCCTTAAAATTGCTATTATTAACATTAAACCACAAAGGGATCGTAGCTATCACGAAAACCATCGTCAACCCAGGTCAACCTTAAACAGAATCAGATCAAAAAGTGGAAGGTACGCGGATAGCTTGCGTAGATGGCGCAAGGTTGCTAACCTAGAATGTGACTATAGACCGGCGCGTCAAACCATACGCAAAATTGTTTAGGATTATCCCTGAGGCGATTTGAAAGAAGATTTGAGTAATTCTTGAATGCGTTCGAAAGTGCAATAGACTATATTAAATCTTTAGATGTTTGCTTGTGAGTAATTTATTTGTGTTGTACACTTTTCATGTTTGTGTACATTTTTAGTATGAACAAATGCGCTTAGATGCCATATGCTAAATAAATAAATTAATTAACGGACACCCGTTTTAATAAAATGCAAGCCAAATTTTAATCCTATAATATTCGTATATATTTTGTAACAATTAAGCATTTTTAGTCATTATTTAAGATATTTTATTATTATGTTATGATATTAATCAAGACTTTTAGTTCGATTTTGAAACCGATTCTAACTTTCATTTCACGAATACAAATATATATTTATTGGGATAATGACGCAAATATGTCTCTATCTATAGAACTAATTGTTCCAAACGATCTGTCCCTAGTTTAAAATAAATAGGTCTCTCTTCAATATGTTTGTTATACGAAAGAGCCCATTTACTAACTAATGACCGGATATTTTCGTACAATTTTACGAAACACAATTACAGTTCATCAACAGTAGAGGGAAAAAAAGGAATATTAGAGTAAAAGGAACTCCTTTTTGCTTCGATTACCCTCCCGTTCGTAGGCACAGAGCAGACGAAAACAGCAGATGTCTCATTTGTGTTTCGGGGTCTTCGGACGGAGAAGACGTCTTCCCAAACCGCACGGAGTAATTACATGGGTAGAAAAGTGGCGCCATACAATAGTTAAGTTATTATCTTTTGAAAGCCGTTGTGCATGCTGCGTCTTTTTTAATAGCCAGTCTGTTACGTTTTTGGGTGAGCTCTTATTGTCGTGTCACATGTGAATAAATGAAACAAGACATTTGTCAGTACAATAAAAGAATTTGAGATATTCGAATTGAATACATTGTAGTAACGTATGTCTCAAAAGTTTTGTCACAAATTGCTTTAGAACATTTTAAAAAGTAAAAATTATTTTACGTCAATTTTTCGGAACAGATATATTTAACAGCTTTATTGACAACAAAATTTTTATTTTAAATTAAATGCAAAGGTCCATAGTTTTCAACAATACAGTTTTCTGGCAACAGCTCGCATCAAGCTTTGGACCATTTCAAAATCAATTTCTCGAATTTTTCTAAGGGCCGGTTCTGCAATACACTTTAACTCATCAATTATACCGTCGAATAACCCGAATTAGGATAGAGTTTAGTTAATCTCCAGTTAAACGTTCTACGGTGTCTAATTTTAAATAAAATTCGGAATATATTGCAGTATAACTTAACACTTCTGCCAAAGCGTAGATAAGTTGAGTTTTGTATAAAGCTCGGCATAAATATTTAAAATCGCAGTCACAGAATAACTTATTCTGGGTCGCAGTAGGCATGAACGGATTGAAAACAGAACATAATACAAACCTATTTTTGTGTTTTTTTGTGTCAAAATAATTTGTTGGCTGTCAGTAAATTAGAACTTGTACGATACAGAAAAGAAACATGAAATGGAGCAAGAGAAAAAGTTTAGTATTTGAATTTTTAAAAATTAAATTAGAGCAACCAAAAATAATATATACAAGAAATAGTTATTTTATTTATTGTCTACACCAAACTGTATGAATTTGTGGTGTGTAAATTAAAGAGCATGAAAAATACTGAAGAAAGGAAACCTAAACAATTGAAAAGCCTGAAACTCCTAGTCATTTTTTTATGTAGAAAATTCTGTAAGTAGTTTTTAATTTGGGGGTTCGAAAACAAAATCCCATGTATTTTTTATGGAGGTTCATTTTGCAGTTTCAAGGTCATTTGAGCTGTGACGTCATAACTGAATAACGCGACTAACTTCACGTTGATTATTACTTACCATCTTACCGAGGCCAATAAGTAAGGCCATTAGTAATATAGCAAACTTAACATCATTTGAGGGTACCGCATGGGGACGCTTCTTCATGCGGGATGCTTCGTCGTGTGGGGGTGTGAGTTTTCAAATACATAGGGGTGTGTTAGGTGATGGAAAGTCTGTTTCTAAAACAACGTTTCAGAGAAAGATTTATATGCTTCAGAGACAGACGTCTGAACAGACAGGTCTGTCTATTCAGACCAGATCTGAACAAACAGGTCTGTCTTTGAAGCAGACAGGTCTATCTTTGAAGCAGACAGATCTGTCTGAACAGACAGGTCGTCTTTGAAATAGACAAGTCTGTCTCTGAAACGTTGTTTCAGAGACAGACCTCCAATCACCTAACACACCCCTATATATTTAAAACCCCCCCACATGGCGAAGCATCCCGCATGAAGAAGCGTCCCCATACGATACCCTCAAATGATGTGAAGTTTGCTAATGGCCTTACTTATTGGCCTCGGTAAGATGGTAAGTAATAATTAGAGCTGAGGATGTTTGCGGTATAACCATGGTTACATCATGTAACCATAGTAATTTACTATGGTTACATGATATAACCATGGTTATACCGCAAACATCCTCAGCTCTAGTAATAATCAACGTGAAGTTAGTCGCGTTACTCAGTTATGATGTCACAGCTCAAATGACCTTGAAAGTGCAAAATGAAACTCCATAAGAAAATACATGGGATTTTGTTTTCGAGCCCCCATAGCTTATCTACTGATGTTAGTTTTCAAATTTCATTTTTCTGTATTTTTTCAGATAGCATTCCAAAAAAACTATATTTTTTATAATAAATCATTGTAATTTACACATTTCAACAGCCAAAAATTTCGAATAACGGTCATTTTCCTGAAATTCAATTTTCCGTAGGCGTAAATATTAGGCTAGCTTAATGAATGTCACTTGGCAACTCTTATTTAACGATTTAACCGATATAATAGTACGACATGTACGTTAAATCACTTAATCAATCTAAGACACAACTGATTTAGTCCATGGCATATCTGAAAACTTATTTTGTGGCTCACTCAATACGAATCGATTCAAAATCGCCCGTTCCCAGGCTCCACCTTGTACAATAAATTTATTTTATTTTGTGACTGGTTTTATTATTTTGTCTATCCTTATTCTTATTTTATGTAGTTGGGGACCTCATACATCAATCTGCCCTCGTATTGTCGGAATATTGTCCTTTAAAAATATTAAAAGGGGGTATTTTCGTATATATCAACTCTCATTTATTTTATTGTAAATGTGGGGCGTGCAACTAGTGCTTTTGTATTTTACATATTTCTCAAGAAAGATGGCTTAGATGAACAGGAAGATTTTCGAAAAAAAACATCTGTCTATTGTACCCATGCGCATCAATATAACAGTCTAACTAAACTTTAATATATCTAGATCATTAGTAACACAAACCATATGGTATTCAAGTGGTCGTCGGTAAAGGTTTCTCCTCTCGCATAACAGACACCTCTATTAGCGTAGAAAATAGACCTTGTGGCTGTATTATCGTAAAAATTTACGGGTATTCTGAGTAATACTCGTGTACCAGCTTTTGCCTGTCTCCGGTGAATATTTATTGCGGACATTTCGGTATTATGTCTTTCTTTGAAACTAATCCCTCCGCGGCAATGAAAGTATTCGTATGAGTATCGGTCTATAGTACGAACCCGAACTTATAAAGCTAATGCCCTCGTATTTAGTCCATAAAGAGCACATGTTGGGTGCACACGGAGATACCTACACGTTTGCGTGTATTAAATCTTGATGTTTCTGAGAAAACAAAATTCGACAACCCTTAGTGCACCTGGCATCTTTAATGTATGCAAGTGTGTACGGTATGATGTGAAAATATCACGACACACTTTTAAAAATATTTAAACTGCAGTAAGAAACTGGTTTTATTTTTTAATTTTTTAAATTAGATGAAACTTGTTTTGTTTCGTTCTTTATTGACAGTTTGATTAATAATAGCTGTAAAAAGTCTTTCATTTGAGACTGTGGCTAACTAAAAATTTTAAAAATGTTAAAGCCCCTATATTTGTACCCTACATACATTTTCATTATGCTAAATTTTCCAAAAATGTTAAAAACATAGAGCAGAAGCATGTACATTTATATTTTGGCACATTGTGTTCCTTAGAACAAGAATCAATTAGCGAAACCAGTTGTGTCTAAATTATATAGCGGTAAACGAGAATTTAACGTAAAATATTAATTTAAACAATATTCAGTGTATGAAATAAAAGTTGTATAGTCGACAAATATTTAACTATTATAATTATTAGTATATATAATTGTTTCAGCCTTTACTTGATGAAATTCCATTATAACTATTATCAGGATAAAATAAAACAAATTTTAATGAATTTCACTATTCAATAAATTCACTATATAATAAATAGTGAAATTCATTAAAATTTGTTTTATTTTATCCTGATATTATTAGTATCTTAAGTACCTAAGCATTTGATATAAAAAGGACTTCATTTTAGAAAATTGAGTATAAAAATAATTGTGATAACGGTGATAGGGCGATGTGGTTCTTTTTTGTGAATGTGTCTGGGAATATCCTTTCTCCAGCAGGGGCGTACCGATGAGCCTGTAGAAAGGTGAAATACGTATCTATGTCTCTGGGGATAGGATATATTCGGACACGTTCACAAAAAATATTAATAGTGAACCTGCATTTGTGTTCTTCACACCAGATTTTTAATAATATTTTATATTATTAAAAATACCTTTGTATTATACAAAACTGGTGGGGTTTACCTACTCATGTATGTTTCAATTATTCTGATAAAAATAATTATTTAAAATATATAGGAATCTAAAATGGTTAGAAATATATATGTATTTACTAATTACTATTAGCAGGTAGTAAAATGCAGTGAAAACCAAATAGAATTACATTGACATGACAGATCTGAAAAAAACATAATTTGTCTAAATATAAATAACATTCATGCTAAGATATTTCTATAGAACGGCGAGTAGGTATCGTATCTAACAATTACGCTAATATAGTTTTTTCGAAATAATTCTTATTTTAACTCGGTGAAAGAGGTTTATGTAGTCGTCCAGTTCGATATTGCGATAAGCATTGAATTTGCCACTACGGGCTAGATTTGTTCTGTTCTATTACTTTTCGTAACGATACTAAATCTCGCAACTGTACATCATTTCCAAAACGCTAATCGCTAATACGTAAATACCTACTCATAATATGATTATAATTACACTGTCTAGTGAAACCTCAAATACATATATTTCAAAAACTACATGTGATGAAAAAAAAACCGATTTGAACTCATAATGAAAAGTTACATAAGGATTACCTACTTTTTTTAAGAACCATTGCAGTTAAAGTAATTACACTAATTAAGAGTTTGTGGTTAAGAATACCTATGGGCCTGTAATTTCTTAACGTAATTTACTTTCCTTTGTTTCAATATTTTTTATTGTAAATTAAACAATGAGAAATATACAAAATAATATAAATCTTTATAATAACAAATTTGTATCTATATATACATGGACACACAGTACGTATTTATCAGCGTTTGCTTCAACCACCAGACGCATGCGTTTCTGTCTAACGACTTCAACAATGGAGTATTTACGAAGACAAACGACTGTAGTACACTTCGCGGTCATGTAGCAGATTTTGTTCTATCAGATGACACCAGATAACCTCATGACATCTGACGGACAAAACCGATTACGCCGATGCAAAGTGTTTCTTCTCGAATAGCTACGCTATTACAGGAAAAGAAAAAATATGCTTATTACTGTGAGTCCATTAACTCGTCGCCAGGTGGCGTAATATACCAAAAGCAAATTAGCATATCGATGCGACAACTCACATCAAGCTTTGGTACAAAATAATACAAATCTGTATAAAAACAAATTTGTATATGTATGTACATGGACACAGATTTGTATTATTTTGTATCAAAGCTTGATGTGAGTTGTCGCATCGATATGCTAATTTGTTTTTGGTAAAGAGAACTATCCTCATTGAAAAGATTATCTACAGATCAATAAAAAGATGTTTTATTAATGTTAAAAATTGTTTATATTTTTATTTAATTACCTTCTCTCTTTTTTTCTCAAATATGTTACAAACAATATTTTGTTTTATTTTCGAAAGTATTTGAAAAAATATGTTTAAAGGCTTGTTTTTTTAGTTTTGCATATACACTCATAGAGGGCGCCAGAATAAAACGTCAGGTGCCGAATTAATATCAATCTTTCGTTAACCTAAATCTAAAGTTTTATCAAGATACGGTAAGTGATTTAGTCATAGTAAATTATTACAGTTTATGAGTGGCTGAAAATTTTTTACAACTTTCGGAGAAGATTAACTATACAACAATGTCTTGCTGAATAGGTTTCTGTTTTTGAAGATCAATCGACAATTTAACGCTGGTACAGTTAATTCCAGCGTGGACGCATCAGCGATGATCCCAGAAAGGTTCGCCAAGAACAGCAATCAGCCAGAAAAATATAGATCCTGTGCACCGCTTAATTAAGGAATATAGACATGTGACATATTGTGGAATTGAGACATCCATGGGTATTTCAAACACCTGAATCTAAACGATTCTACATGACGAACTGGGTGTGAGAGAGCTAGTTTCCCGTTGGATTCCTCATCTTTTAACCAAAGAGCAAAAGTTAGCCGGCGTTGATTGGTGCCAAAAACCTTTGATCAATAACGGAAACTCAAAAAAACGTCTATAGCTTCGTGAGTGGCGAAGAATCGTGGCTTTATTTCTATCAACCTAAAAATGAACGTGAGTCCACTGTTTGGGTGTTTCAAGTTGAAGAAAATCCGATAAAAGTTATCCGCTTGTGAAGTATGCCGAAAAAGATGGTCGCAACGTTTGTCTCAAAATCAGATCATGTAGCTACAATTCCTTTACAAGATCGAAGAACGGTTAAAGCGGACACACAACTGTTTGTTTGCCAGAAATTATTGCCGTACTCGGAGAAAGAAACCCACAATAGTGAATCATCCTACATCATGCAATGCGACTTCGCACACAGCTCCAAAAATATTTAACTTTTTAGAGCAGCAAAATACCAAATTACTAGATCATCTTCCGTATAGTTCCGACGTAAATCCAAACGATTTTTTTACGTTCCCGAAGATCAAGAATTGAATGCGTGGTCGACGATCTCAGTCGCAGAGATGGCTTTAAAACGCAATTTTGACTGTCCCAACAAAAAAATGGAATAACTGCTTTGACAATTGGCTTGAACGAATGCAAAAGTGTATTATCAATTTTTGTGGATTCAGAAATAATCATGGCACTATAGAACAGATCCATCGACTGGTAAAGGAAATACACTGAGCAAAAAAATACTACTCCGCGGCCTTCATAGCCTTGTACCATTCCTTCGATAAGGTGTGGTATGACGGCTCTCCTGTATGTAATGTCTGACTATCTAACTAAAGCCAGGATCGCCATGTAATGTCAGAAGTGGGATGGCAAGATCGCCATGTAATGTAACCTGGTCCTGGAGGTAACATCGTTGCCGAGGCAGTTCTATTTAGACACCGGGTTTAACAGTGGTATAAATAATATACGTGAGAACGATTAAATAATAACATTTAATTTAATAACGACAATAACAATGATAAATACGACATTGCAATATGATGCACTAGATAGGTAGACTGATACTCACTCTGACTGACCGTGACTGTGGAGACTTCCTAGTCTCTCGTTTATATATCATCTGTGAGTACTACTACCCTAGTGGCCTGGTTACAAAACGTTAAATAATGATGATGATAACAAGAAAAGTCGTTTTTGAATGGATGTTTGTGAATAGATGACCTGATTTGGTTATTACAAATTGCCTCATCTTCACTATCAACTTCTAATATCCTGTCATGCATGGCTTCAAGAAATCTTCAGGAAAACTTAAAAAAAATTTAAGACTGACTTATGAAATGGCATATGAGGGCCAACGAATCCAAATCTATACATGTTACTTTTACATTGCGACGTGAAATCTGTCCACCCGCTAGAATCAACAATTGTGAACTCTCACAAGCCGATGCCACAAAATACCTAGGAATGCATCTCGATAGGCGTCCAATATGTCAGATACATATCTTTACTAAACGTTAGTAATTAAATTAAATGTATTGGCTAATCAGTCGCAGAACGCAGCTATCTTTCGAAAATAAGCTGTTACTATACAAAACCGTTCTAAAACCAATATGTACATAGAATATTCAGCTCTGGCGAACCGTCAATAATTCGAACATTGAGATCCTACAGAGGTTCCAAAATAAAGTGGTACGTGCCATACTTGACGCCCCAAGATGTGTACCCAACAACATCATCCAATATGACTTCCCGACTTCCACCATTCAAGAAGTTAATGCTCACATAGTGGGATATACCGTGACAGAGTGATACATCACCCAAACGTGGTAGCGGCTATTTAGTCAAAATGGGGAAGTCACATAGCTGAAAAAGATCACACCCTCTAATCTAGTAATTAAACAAATTTAAACTAAATAATAGGTGACCACGAGGAACAGTGTTTTGAAAATAATGGTATTGTTGTTTTTGAAGCGAAAAATAATTTATTGACATAAAAATATAGTGAAATGTATGCCATTGAAGTTATGTTTTTTAGAGATGACGAACGTCTTAGCCCATGCACTGTGCCACTCTGCCTTTGAAGTTCTCCAACACTCTTTCCAATGTTTACTGATCAATTTGTTGGATCTCACGACGAATCGAATCTTTAAGTCTCTAAGGTACGGGGTTTATCAACATAAACCCGAGATTTTAAGTAACCCCAGAGGAAGAAGCCGCATACGCTGAGGCCTGGAGAATGCGGTGGCTAAGACGCATCTCCAAATCGGGACATGATGCGGGTGAGGATGGTACGCTGAAGCAAGTCCGTGGATATTCTCACAGTGTGGGCTGTAGCTCCATCTTGTTGGAACCACATTTCGCTCGTGTTTAGTCTCCTCCTACGCAACTCTCTTAGGAAAAAGTTTCTGATCATTTCAATGTACCGTTCAGCATTAACTGTTACCATATCGCCATCTTAAAAGGACCGATGACACAGCGACGCGATATCGCATACCATATTGTGACTCGTTGCGAGTGCGGCGAGCATTCGTGAAGCTGTCTGGAATTTGTCTCTGTCCAGTACCGACAGTTCTGCTTGTTAATTTCACCGGACAAATGAAAGCGGGCCTCATCTGACATGAAAATTAGAACGTCATCATTTTCATCAAAAAGTTGCACGGCGTCCAGTATACACTGTATTTCAGTGTATACGTGGACGCCGTGTAAAGTTGTTTCGTGATCAGTTGTGCTAGCTTTACTGTGCCCCATGTGCGATACTTTTATTAGTTGGTTTTACTTACTGATGATGACAACTTAGTTGTCGAAAGACGTATTTAGGATACAATTAATAATTGTGGTAAGGGGTTATATACCTTTTTTAAGTTTTCACCCTTTTATAGTAACAAACTAATATATTATTACTCTTATGTAGATTTCTAGTAAAACAAAAACTTCGAAAAATTTTATTTTATTCTTTAATTTTAGATCTTGTACTTTTTTCCAATGTTGTACAATCAAGATCGTGTTGGAATTATACATGATGAGTTGCAACTTGCTCTGTAACTGCTATTCTTTTGCTTACGTGTGTTTTCTTCGTATAATAGTAAGTATACATATTGCTATGAACTGTGGTTTGGAAATTAGCTATTCCACCATTCACGACAAATCTATCCAGCTAGGATATTCAGTCGGCTTATTTCCAAAATGGGACTGCTTTCCTCTCAGGGTTCCAATCGGAAAAGTGGAAAATTATTGAATTAGTTAAATAATTCAATAATTTTCCACTTGTCCATGTTTACAGTGACGGATATGTATTTTGCATATCTGTTTCATTATATAACAACTGCGTAATACGGCAAAAACGTATTGATAAATATCCCTTTTTTGTATAGTAAAATAGTTAAGCGCCACTCAAAATTTGTTTGAGAAAAGTTACGAAAATATCTTTAAGTTACTTGTTAAAATGTGTAGAAAGGATTATTAAATTAAAGAACACAATATAAAATTTAAATGAAAATTTAATACAAAAATCAAAAAAAAATTTTAAAAAAATCTTTATAAAGTATAAAGATTAATATTGCCTCATTTAACAATATTATAAAGGTAAAAAATAACGCATGGAAATGACCGCAGCATACGTCTAAAAACCTTAATGACAGCCGATCAAAATTAAAAATAATGAATTACAAAGAAATTTTTTAATTTCTCCCAAGAGAACAAATCAAAATAAACAAACTGATATGACAGCATGAAGCAAACTCTAACGCATGTGCACCCACATGTAACAAAAAATGCCCTTGAGATACCAAACGTATAAAATTTTACAGTTACAGAATTTTTTTACTAGAAATTTTAAAAACCTTCTTTGTTATTTATATCAAATAACTAAGACTAAATTTCAAAACGATAATAATAATAATATAGGAAAATACAGTATTTAACTCTTTTAAATATAATAAGATATCTTTTAAAAAAAAATTTTACTTACGTAAAATTATATATATATATATATATATATATATATATATCTTCGAGACACGGTGAGTAAGAAAGTGTAAAATATAACAATTACGAGATTAACAAACTCGTATAAATATCGGTAATGAATTAAAACAAGCACCAACCACTTAATTAAATCAAAAATAACCCGAAGTTACTATTAAAAAGATAAAGATTAATCTTTTTATAAACACAACTTTCTTATCTCAGAGTACACTTGTGTCTTAAGTATACAGCTAGCTCGCAGGCTTCGCATAAAAAAATACAGTATTCAAAATTGTCCACATCAATACAAACGGCTTGCTCCAACTGCGCAAGTCAAATATACATTTGCGTTCATAATAATAGTACAACTAAAAATACATAAATTTTTATAATATTTATGGGGAACAATCCACAGCAATATATATATGTTTCTTTCTTTTCCTTCTATTTTCGAATTGTTCAGTAAAGTTGACTTAAACTCGTGCACACTCTTCTTTGATTATCACGATTTCCATCATGGCTGCGAATCTCTGGTTTCGTGCCAGATTAAGACGTTAGTTAAATATAATCATTGAAAGAAGAAATAAATGAGAGCATAATAACATAGTTGAACGAAAATTAAACTTAATAATAAATTGCCAATGCTTATGATTTTAAAAACAACACAGGTTTGAAGAAAATATATTTTTCAGCTGTATGGGCTGTTTTTGGGAAATATTATGTTTTCTAGTCGGCTGAATTCAAAAATGATCACCATTACTCTCCATCACGTACAGTTTTTTGGAAAATGTAAATGCAAATTTATTCCCATTATGCAAAGCATTATGCTGCTTTGAGGCTTGTTTTTGACGAATTAATTAATAGGCGCCACTCACATGAATCATATTCTATTTCAAAACACTTTATTAGCCCTCAAATATCTCTGCGAAGAGCGAGATTGTCCTCTTTTCAGAAAAATTTCACATAATTTACTTTTTCATTTTCCACCCTAGTGATTTTATATTGTTATACGTCCCGTAAATATGCTGGGAAGATACTATTATATACATACTTTCATTCAATGCGCCATAGGTTGTCGACATATTCGACGTAAATGCAGAAGCATTTGTTGATTTTCACAAAAAATCATCGCAATAAAAAGACCATATGTGCGTCTGACTATATTACCACTCACATTTACTATTCATAGCGTCAAAGGAAGTTTAGAAATTCTATCGATTTTATCAAGTCCATGAACTTGAATATCTGTTGTTTTTTCTTATATATAGGATAAACAAAAATATGGGACCGACTCTTGACACTAAAAATTTTGGAATTTTTGATGAATTACAAATAAATTTCTTTTTTGATTTTCAGTTAGGCATTTGTAGGTATTCTTTAGATCCGCATAGCCTAGATGCTATTCAGCGGTAACTCTGTATAAATTCGTTTTATTTAACAGTGGCATTGAAATGCCGGTAAGCGCCATATGTTCTCGGCTTCTTTCCTACCTAAATTAAGGGATAATATTCGTGAAAAATATTAATAGAGTTTGTCGAAAGGTGTTCTATTACTGCATGATAATGCGCAAGCTCATACTGCTGCAATTCGCGAATGTGGCTTTCAAGAAGATGAACAATTGAACTTCCATCGTTCACCGTCTAAGGACTTATTTATTTTCCTATCAAAAATTGGCATAATTGAAAATTTGCTCCGGAGAAGTATGTTCATCGTACAGTTGTCTCAAGTAGTCTTTATTAGAGTAACATGATGCGCCAGCGCTACATCCAAGATACATCCAAGAAATTCTGCACTCGATATAATACCTTACCTTACCTTACCTTAATAATGCTTGAAAATACCTTGCAAGAATAACACTGGGCTACCTTAAGCATGCTCATATCAATATCTTAATGGCCACTCAGATCTCCGAATTTTACCTCTGTTGAATATGTCTAGAATGTTGTCAGTAAAAGACTTACAAATTACTTCATTCCCGTCATACTTTGAATGTACTTCTTCATGAGGTACAAAATAACCTAGGGCGAGATACCCCAAAAAGAAGTTGAGCACCTCATCAGAAGCATGTCTAGACGTGCTAATGAATGTGTATCACAGCTTGGCGGGCCAATATATAAATTTAATTAATGTCTTGATTATCAGATTGGCTTGAAATTTGAATCAACTGCTGCCTACATCCTATGTATGCAAAAATAATTGGAATAAATAATTGATTATTCACTTTTCATATAGTGTTATTAGTTAGATGCACTTTATTTATGTTTTACTTATCAGGGTGAGCATTAGTGTATTACTCTAATATACTTGGCATAATGAAAAGTTTGTGAACATCCTGGATATCCGCAACCAACAAAGCTTTTTGGATGCGTTTTTTTTTTAAATAATCCTCCATACATTATCGCTTACATCTATCAGCATTTTTCACGAAAATGTACTGAGACTTCGCTAAGGCACTTTCCATGGTATAAGTGGTATAAGGCTCCAAGTTTGAAAGCTCCTAAGTCAATTTCGTAGCTAAAGCGTCACGGGTGATACCAATCGATTCCTTTCGGGGAGATACAGTTAGGTATGACTTGACTATGGATAATTACAAACCCGTAGAAATGATGTTTTCAGGGAAATAAATATTGCCCGACGGCGATATGATTTGCAAAATCTCCATGGTCAATAGCGTTGGGTTGGGTTGGGTTGGGTTGGGTTGGGACATATTTTTTTCGTATTGAAAAAGCATGTGTGTAAAGAGATATATGCAAATTTGGCAGATAAAGTTCACCTCGATGAAGAATCCTGGCTATTTAAAATAAATGGCTGAAAATTTGTGAAAGTAATCTGCATTATGTGCTGCTTTTTTATCAATCTTTATTATTTATAGGAGCCGAGCTATTAACAATTTTCGGGAAGACCGCTAGGGAAATTTTGAAATTGTTGCGGCCTAGTGACTATCGCGTCCAAGTTCAAGCCCATTAAGCTGCAAAATTTTTTTTTCATGAGTTATGTTTTATTATATATTTCTTTATGTTCTGTATGTGTTTATGTAAATTTTAACTTTATTTTGTAGTAGCTAGTAGTGATGTTAGTAACATGTATTTAATTGGGTCAAACCGTTTATCCCACAAAATCTAAACGGCTTAACTCACTGAATTCTAATTTACAAGTCGGTTGAAATTTATATTTAAAGCCACTTGAGCCAGTGTTTGTTTATTTTTTATATATGTTCCAATCGGATTTTAAGCTTCAAACTGCTTGAACACATTGAAATAAACACATGATAACATATGGATAAGTTTATCTAGTAAATACTCTACCAGGTGGCGTATATGACAATAACAATATATTTTATTTATAGTTATGTTGTGTTTAATATCGATTAGTGCTCACACTAGTTTGAAATGTAAAGTTCACTCATGAAGAATCCTGGCCATTTTAAATAAATGGCTAAAAATTTTTAAAAACAATCTACCTTGTGTGGTAGAGGTTAAAAAAATTTCAAATTGTGTGTAGTCTAGTGGTTATCACGTTTGGCTGTGGACTACATGATCCGTATTGAAGCCCATTGAGCCGTAATTTTTTTTATTTTGTGTTTCATGTTTTATTATATAACCTGGGCCAGAGATTTTGAATTTTAACGTTATTTTGCTCTCTAAGTTTTCGTTAGATAAAGATTAATTAATCAGTTGTAATTATCAATTTATTTTAAATCTAAAAACCTATAAATTTGGGTATTGTTGAGTGTTGAGCTGCTTTCAAAAATAACAATTAAAAGTCACCGAATTTAAAAAAGAAATGGTTATCTGTGATGTTAATAGCTTTTGAATTTACATGTGTCTGTATGAATTTGATAGTTTTGAAACTAGTAACATTTCTTTGTCAAAATACAATGTATTCCCAAAAAAAGTTTTGGACTAGTTTATTGTCGCATTGTTTTCATGTTTTAGCGATTTTTTTCCTATTACTTTTAAATATTTGCAATTCCATATTTTCCAATTTTTCAGAACCTTTCAGAAATTCTCTCATAATTTACATATTTTAGCGTTATTTTCTTATTTTTATAATTTACATATTTAGCGTTCTTTTTTTATTTTTATTTTCAAGATTTTATAATTCTAAATTTCCGCATTTTTTCAGAAATTGTCGCATAATTATCATATTTTAGCGATTTCTTCCTTTTCTTTTCAAATTTTTTTACTTACGCTTTCCCCATTTTTCAGAAATTCTCACATAATTTTCATATTTTAGCGATTTTATCCCATTATTTTCAAATTTTCCTGTTTCCATATTTTCAAGCTTTTCAGAATCTTTCAGTAATTCTCGCATAATTTTTGATTTTATCCCATTATTTATAAATTTTGCCGTTTCCATATTTTTCTGTTTTTGAGAATCTTCTAGAAATTCTCCCATAATTTTCATATTTTAGTGATTTTTTCAAATTTCTCTAATTCCAGATTTTCGCATTTTTCAGAAATTGTGGCATAATTTTCATATTTTAGCGATTTTTTCCTATTTTTTTTCAATTTTTTTTAATTCCATATTTCCACATTTTCAGAAATTCTAGCATAACTTTCATATTTTAGCGATTTTATCAAAATATTTTCAAATTTTGCTGTGTCCATATTTTCCAGTTTTTCAGAATCTTTCCGAAATTCTCCCATAATTTTCATATTTTAGCGATTCTTTCCTACTGTTTTCAAATTTCTCTAATTCCACATTTCCGCATTCCCACATTGTCCCGATGAAACAGGAAAAAAAAATTAATATACTCCATGGGTTTGAGTCTTTAAGCAAATAAGCTTGAAGGTGGCAAGCTAATACAATTTGTGGATTTCAGATCCCAAAAGAAGTCCCATTATCGATAATAGTAAAGTGATAAAAGCAAAGTATTAATTTTGAAAAGAGATTGCTATGACTAATTTTAGAAATATTTTATATTATTTAAAAATACTTCTTGATTTACCTAATATACATATAAATAAACAGTCACTAGGAGCTGTAATGAACGATTGCATCCTTTTTAGAACTTTTGTATATTAATTAAAATCGATTATCCACATGATTCACCTCTAGTACGCCCCTGAAGAATAAGTAATAGTAATATTTCTTCAGTGCTGAGTCTAATGAAGGCATCAAACCTAAGGCAAGATCATTAATGAACGCTTCAACCTTTTACCGTTCTAATGCAGGAATTCGTTTAGATAATATTTCCTACTATTCGCCCCGACCGTAGAGTATGATTAGATGGTGCACGACGTTCTTCTGTTCGCTTGTTAATTGCCCTCTAGCGCAGAGTTAATGCACATCATTCTCAACCGTAATGTTGTAACAAAACGGAAAGTCTCTTGTAATCGACAATAATAATGACTAAGAATAAAGTAAATAATGTCATTTTGACATTTGGTAAATATTGCAATCTTATCTTAGAATATTAAATGAATGATTGGTATAACAAGTGTTCATTTGAAAAGTCAATCTAGTAGCATGTGATTTACTGAGAACATTTTGAAGTATGTCGTAAATTAAAATTTACTACTTGACCTACGAAGTCGTATATTTTGACAATTTCATACATACAAATAAATAACAAATAATAGGTATTTATTGAAAACTATAACAAATGTTGAAAATGTTATCCTTCAAGATCAATGCACTTTAAAACCCTCCGTTCAAAATTTCTGATGATATTCTGCAACATTACTGGATTGTTATTAATTTCCATGCATTTCTGTTCGATTCTCTGTAGCATATCATTCAAATTTAATATAGGTGTTCGAAATATGTTATTTTTTAGATAAGGCCACAAAAAGAAGTCGCAAGGTGTTAAATCGCATGAACGTGCAGGCCAGGCAATTTCAGTATTTCGACTAATTATACGCTCATCAAAAAATTCTCTTAAATAATCCAAAGATTCTGCAGTACAGTGACAAGGTGCTCCGTCTTGTTGGAAATATGCATTTTGAAGTTCATCATCATGCAACTGATTGACAAATGGTTGTAAAATTTCCGTACGGTACCTTTGAGCATTTAACGTTCCCTGAAAAAATATTGATTCAATGATTCGCCTTTGGCTATCGCTGCCCAAACAGCAATTTTCTCTGGATGTAGCGATTCTTCATTAATTACATGTAGATTTTCACTACTCCAAATTCTTGTATTTTGTGAATTTAGTTATCCCGTTTTATAAAACCATGCTTCATCAGTAGATGACTCTTTGCGAACGTTCTCCATTATTGTTCATATTTACAAACCAATTACAAAACTGTAGTCTACGTGGGTAATCATTTCTAACAATTCTTGTACTGCTGTGACACGGTATGGATAAAGTTGCATATCTTTTTTTAATAACTTGTGAGTTGTACCAACACAAAGGTTTATTTGTTGACTCAAATGTCGAACAGATGTTTGTGATTCATTTTCCATTATTTCTTCAACACGATTGACAACTTAAGGTGTACGTTTCTTAACTGCTCCGCTGCCTGATTTTCTTAAGAGACTACCAGTTTCAGAAAAAAGTTTTAAAGTTTTATCCAAAGTATTCTTAAATTGTATATAATCTATTACAAAATGTGGAAACTCAACTTGAAATTCTACCATGCAATCTTGAACTGAATAAACCCATAAACCATCAATTTTATTACCAGTTCGAAAATAAGCCTGGACTAAAAAAATTGTATGTTCTAATGTGAAAGCCATTTTAAAACTGAGAAGCAATTTATTTAAACCAGAATCGACGCACGATTATTTTATGCACTAACTGATATTTGTGATTGACATTATCAAATGTCATTTGGATTTACGTTCACGGAACAACAAACACACTAATATATTTGCGTCTTATTCTATCAAAACTTCAAAGTAACCTAGATTGACTTGTCAAATGAACACTTGTTATATCCTATTTACACTTTCGCAACATGAAATAATTTTTTTTCATAGTATGTACGTCCCTAAAATTACTATTATACATATTTTTTTGTTATCCTTCTCCACAAATTTTTACAAAAATCATCATCACAAAAAATTAAATTAAAAAAACGCATGGCCGAGAACAGTTAAACCCCCCACCGCAAAATGGTGACAAAACTAACATTCTTTCCATTCGTCAAAATAAACACATGGTTATAAACAAGTTTAGTTTAGTTTACACCACAAAAATTTACTATAAGTCAATTTATTATATCATCTCTAACCTTTTTTAACATTAAAATAAATTTTACAGTTTTTGAAAAAGATACAATATATAGTATCCAAACGTCAAATTAAATATTGTTTTAATTACCCGGCCGCTACTCCCAAATAATATTACTTGTATCTCGTATTATAATTACGGCCAAGAAAATGGAAATTCCTTCTAATACTATATACATATATATATATATATATATATATATATATATATATATATATATATATATATATATATATATATATTGTAGATGTACAACCTTCATGAGTTTGTTTAAAGGAACAAGGAACAAGAAAAGCACATTGGTTGCGTTGTTAAGAATTTTATATTTTTAATTTAAAATTAGTTTATATATATATATTAGTTTATATATATATATATATATATATATATATATATATATATATATATATATATATATATATAAGTGTTTAGATAATTTCTTAGCCGTTTATTAAATATAACAATTGATAAATTATTGGAGTTTTTCGGCTTTTATATGAAATATTTACATATATCAAATTAGAATGTATGTAATTGCAGAGTAAGTGGGGTTGTAAACATTGCTGTCTACAAATTACAAAGCAAATCATACGAAATTTTTTTATTTGAAAAATATGTCCCATCGTAGACCATATTTTTCAAATAAAAAAATTTCGTTTGATTTGCTTTGTAATTTGTAGACAGCAATGTTTACATCCCCCACTTACTCTGCAATTACATACATTCTAATTTGATATTTGTAAATGTTTCATATAAAAGCCGAAAAACTCAAATAATTTATCAATTGTTATATATATATATATATATATATATATATATATATATATATATATATTGTAATTTAATTTTAAGTATGTTTTTAAATGATTTGAAAGAGTGTATTTGATAAAATTGGTATAAATTGTTAATGAGAGAATACAAAAGTGAGGCCATGAAATATGAATTTTAACAATTGACATGGAGTTAAAAAAAACAGATTCTGAAAAAACGTCATTATTTAAAATTGGGTGACGAGAACTAAAATAGTAAATCATCGATAAAATAGGATCTGCGCACCAAAATAACAAAAGTTAAAGTGTTTGGACAAGTTAGGAGTATAACCTAGAAAAGCAACCGTCGTCGAAGCTGTGTTTTAGGTTATAGTGCCCAGATCGTCCCACTTGGTCTTTTCGTAATTATGTGCAGTCTAGTCCAGTGGAGATCGCCTGATACCTCAAATGACCAGTTCCTGTGACTTGCGTGGATGGGCTTGACTTTCTTCAGCATTAACAAGTATTTATTTATATAATGCTATCAAGTTTAATGTCCTCTTGCAATTCACACAGCCAAGCAAAATTATTAAGTGAAATGACAAATATATTTTACATGTATTTACATGTGTCTGTCAGTGATGAATTTTTTTTTAATATTATCAATTTGTCAGTTGTTGGTACATAAATTGCTTATGAGACTTACTAGAATATTACTTACAACATTGTTTTCATTAGTTTTAGATTTTATATATTTTAAACTATTTTACTTAAATATACTGTGACATATTGACTATTCTACATATAGAAGTAAACTGAAATTTACTCGACATACAGCATCTGTTTATTTGAAAACATTTTTTGTGTTTATCCGTGTAATTTGATACTTTATTTTCGTGTGGGTGGTTTTAAATAGGTAAGTGTTGACATTGAATTAAACCTTACTTTATTAATAATATTTTTTATATTATAGAAAAATATAATTTTGATAAATTTGTAATCTCGTTACCGTCGTTTGCAACAGGAAGAAAACGCCATAAAGAAAATTCAGTTTACATCTATATGTAGAATAGTCAATATGTCACAGTATATTTAACATATATTATTAGTTTAAATTAGTCAATAATAATAAAAATAATATAAGTCGAAACATTAATATGAGCATTTCTAATTGATGAATAATAATTAAGCCGAACTCCAAGAAACAAATATATTAATTCTTATAAGAAGTTCTGTTTGAATATAAATATTCTTTTGTTAACATATCAATTTTATTAAAGTTTAAATTATATGTATTACAAATACATATTTATAATACTTTCATGTCTAGTAGATTACATAAAGGTCTCCCCTCGTCCACAGAGAAATCATAACCTTTTTATTTTACATCACGTTATACATCAATTATGATTCACCCTCCTGTGTACCAAACGCATTCCACTCATCAGTAGAATTAATAAATAAAATACATTTAATAATAAAATAAAATGTAATTCGTTTGGTTTTTAAATGAATGATTATATTATTCTTCAGTGTTATACTTCAGAAAGAAGTAGAAAATGTAATAACAAATACTTCCCAGTTTCCTCGGACGAAAACTTTCAAGATGTTCAGTTATTACCGATGCTATTAAAATCGATTTGTCGCGGTTGGTGTACAAACGTCTTGCGAACGAACAACTTATTCTTACATCGTATCTCATCCGCAAAATATACCTGCCATGCTGTTACGGTCTTATTACAGTAGTCAAAGGAATTTACATATCATCTTAATAAATTGATCAATCGGAACACCTATTAATTTTAAGTTTTTTTGCAATTTTTTGAGACCATCGAACCAATATTTCTTACAGTATGGTCAGAATGGTTGAACCTATTTAAGATTTTAATATAATCGTAAAATTTATTTTGTCTCCAAGGGCGTCTAATCTGGGCGCCAATTGCATTATGTACAAAGAGTTTTTATATTTGCTAACTAGACAAGAAGACAAATGCGTTAGCTACAACAAAAATTTCAATTCCAATAAACAAATCCCAATATTAATTAACCTGTGAGAAGTTATTGATAAAATTCTCTTTAATCAAGATGGTCTCCTTCAAACCTTACACATTTAGCAGAAAATTCATAAAATAATTTCAAGCACTTAAAAAAATTCTTTGTCTTAGTCCGCAAACCACTTCTAAACTGTATGACTTCATCATTTGTCGAAAATCTTTTATCTTTCGAACGTTTTTTGAGTTTTGGAAATAAATAATAGTCTAACGGTGCTAAAACTGGAAAATAGAGTGGGTGATTAACGAATTCAAAGCCAAATCCATCAATTTTTGCCAGTGCAATCAACGATTTGCGAAGAGAAGCTTTGTCTTGCAAAAAAAAAAACATATCTTTGACAGGTTTCCGCGGCGTTTTTTCAATTTTCTTGCCTAATTTAGTTACCAAGTCAGTATAATATGCTCTCGTAATATTTGTACCCGTTTCTTAATAATGGAAAGCCAACAATTTTTTAACATGGAGTTGTTTGGATCTTGGGGAATCAGAATGCGTCCACTCTCTGGATTGCTATTTAGTCGCTGAATCGTATTGATTGGCCCAGGTTTCGTCCACAATAATAAGCCAATTAAAAAGTTTGAAGAATCTTCTTCAGAACAACTGTAGACTTCCTTGGAAATTGTCAATTGAATGTGCTTCCGATCAGCATTCAAGCATCTCGGGATGCAAGCTTTCTCATGCGCAACTCGTGACGAATTTTTGAAACGCATAAACATATGAAATGCCCAATGCTTTTGCAATACAATGAATTTCACTTAAGATGCAATATACAAACATGTATAGGTTTTTTTACTTCCATATAAACTAGGTAATACATTCTTACATTGTCCCACGTAAAATGCAACATATCAATATAATTTGACATTAGTTAAGTCAAAAGTAGCAGTATTTCTATTTCGATATTAGCTTAGTTTCAATCTTAAATGATACACACAAAGGAAGAGAGAACTCAGTTAGTGACATGGTATCTTTCGGGATTCAGTTTGCAAAGAACGGCTGACGTGTTTCACGTTACCTACCCAGACAGGCCAGTACCAAATTCGTCAACTATATCAAGGTTCGTTTCAAAATTTAAAAGTGAAGGTTGTGTAGAATTAAGTCATCGAAAACGTAAAAGACCAAATGCTGCAAGAACTGAGGCACGAAGAAATTAGTTGATCGAAACAATCGAAAATAATAATCGTCTTTCTACTAGGCACTTGGCAAGACAGTTGGGAATTAGCAAATCGAGTGTATTCAGACTCTTGAAAAGTGAAAAATATAACTGCTTTAAATTTGAAAATCATCAAGAACTTAGATTCGGTGACAATGAGAAGAGGACTGTTTTCTGTGATCGGCTATTTGAAATCATCAATAATAACATTGATTTTTTAAAACAAATTGTATTTACCGATGAAGCAACATTTTCTGTTAACGGTGCAGTAAATCGACAAAATACTCGATATTGGAGCAGAATAAATATACATTTGTTTAATGAATCTAGAACACAATACCCTCAAAAGGTAAATGTATGGGCGGGAATCACTAGTTCTCAGATTATAGGACCATTTTTTATTGACGGATATTTAAATAGTGAAAAATATTTACTATTACTACAAACAGAAATACTTCCAGCTTTAAATGCTTTAAACCTTCCTCATCAATTATGGTATCAACATGATGGCGCTCCTGCTCACTATTCTGCAAATGTGTGTCAGTATTTACATGTAGCATTTCCTCAACGCTGGATAGGACGCGGCGGAGAAATAGCTTGGCCTCCGCGCTCGCCTGATTTGGCACCAGTTGATTTTTTTTATTGGGGTTATTTAAAGACACAGGTTTACAATGGCGAAATTGAAAACTTAAATCAGCTGAAAAATAGAATAATTGAAGTTTCTGGAACAGTTACAGCAGACACACTAAATTCTTTTGTTACTAATTTTTATCATCGTTTAAGTAACTGGGGGCAGTCAATGGGGAAATATTTGAAAATTTTTTGTAAAACAATTCAATAAACGATATTTATCGGAAATGTAGTTTTAATCCTAAAACACTACATTAAATTAAATAGGCTTTACTGTCAATAATTTTACAAAACAACCATGAAAGATATCATATCGATCATAACTATTACATATTGCATTTTATGTGGGACAGTGCAAGTGCATAGTATAACTATTACATATTGCATTTTATGTGGGACAGTGCAAGTGCATAGTATTTTCGTATCTATGGTTACTACATTCATATATTGCAAGTTACATGAAATTCTCTGTATACTTAATTCCAATTCTTCGATCTTCCATAATCATATCATGAACAGAATCAATTACATTGACATTGGTCTTGAAGTGTGGTGCTTACGTTTAACATCTGATCTTAAATTCCTCAATCCAGTTTTTAATAATGGCGTAGGAAGGATACTGATCACTAGAGATGCGAATTTGGAGGTGGGTTCTACTGGCGTACCAGGTCAGCACGCAGCTTTGTACATCCCGATCCGCAGTTTCCATAATTTCGTCTGCGATATTAGGTATTAGTATGTATATTGAGAGTGCATTTGTTTTGCAACAGACTGTTATATACAGGGTTAGGCAAATGTATGGATCCATTCGAATATCTTTGATATAACTATTTAGATTTTAGCAAAATTTTCCACATTTAAGTTAATGCCAATAGGCGAATTGAGGAGCATATTTATATCCTAATCGGACTTCCGGTTTAGCCGGAAGCGATGTTAACTTTTTTATTTTAAATGAAACACCTATATATTTTTATGAATTTCAATAGACCTCTATTCGGGAAGTCCAGCACTAATTAAGGTTTTGCACCCTTTTGTTCAACAGCGACAGATATATTTAATTAAATCTAATAATGCAAATTTGATTGAGAACAAGAAAAATGAAAACAAAAAATATAAACAAAATCAGTATCAGTTTAGAAAGTTTTCGAAATGGTGACCGTTCACGTCTTGACAATATGCAAGTCTGTGAACAAATTCTTGAATGACAGTTGCCAAAGCCTCCTCACGAATTAATTGCACTTCCTCAATAATTATCTGCCGTAACTCGTCCAGATTATGCGGTCGTCTATAGATCGTTTCACGTTCATGTTCTTATGGGGATATATACATCTCGCTTTCTCTTTAAACAATTACAATAACGCTTACTTTGTCTATCTCTCTAACTGTTGTCAAATATATCTATATTTTTGTTCGTGATTTTTCATTTGTACAGTTATGAAATTGATATGGTCATAGTTTAATTTTTATTTTTCATCTGTTAAATATTATTGTGACTTTCCCGTTGTTATTATTATTTATTTGGTATTTAGACCACAGCAGAAAGACTGATAAGAATCCTACAAATGCATGGAAGATGGAAAATATAATAAACTCGTGAAAAGAATATACCTGTGGAAGACAATATGTTAAAAAAGATTTGTTATTTTGTGTATCACAAGTTCGACATAAATATGATACATATTGCAATGAATTTTTCCCCGAAGAGAAAAATTAAGAAACTATAAAAGACTATATATTTATGTGTATTTTATTCCAGAAAAATATTTGAAAATATTTAATATTTATCGAAAAATTTATTATAATGTGTATTTTGTCCACGACTGTAGAATGTTCGAGAAAGATTGATGTTTGCAGTTCCCGCCACTTTGGAAGTGATAGCTGTTGTTGCTCTTTTGATTTTTATGTTAGATATGGGGATATATTCCATTTCCGTGAAGTAGGAGTTAGAGATTTTCCAGCTATTGAACAGATAGGTCTAATTAATTTTCTGCTGAATAAAGACTTCTTTTTTATTCAGGTTTTTATAGTAATTTCGGTTTATGTTTTAGTTTGGTGATACTGATGTGTTAAATATAATTCTCGATTTATTACGAGTCTTACACTTGTAATGTTTTGGATTTATGCGACCTATCTGAAATCTCTCTTTTGTAATTTTTTGTGAAGTGAGATGACTGCATTAATTAATTAATGTAAGTGTATTAGCAAGTATTATTATAAATATATATAAATTAGTTTAGTTATGTTATTTGAATATTAAATGAGCTCGTAAATTCAGCAAATTATTAGTTTAACAATTTTTTTATAGTCAAATAAATATCAAGGAAAATTATCATATTTTTTTTTTAAGTATTTTTTTCAGTAATACATTCTAGAAGGTTAGGAATTGGTGGGGAAAAATATATTTGTACCATGTTAAATGTGCGCATGGGTTAAATTTTGATGCGCGCGCCTACAGTTAAGTTTCTGTTTGACGTTTAGTTGGGAATAACGTAATTGATGAAGATTGATAGTTTTCCTGAATATTTAATTAGGTTAATTTTGCTCGCGGTCATTTGGTGAGGTTTTTTCTCTTTTATTGTCATTTGTATAAAAGTTTTCCTCACACTGTTACTCAAATGATGTTTCAGTAAGGCTTTATACTTGATAAAGTCGATTTTTTTTTGTTTTTTTTTTAATTAAATCTTCGTGTGGTGAATGTTTGTTTCTTTGCTAATACTTTTTGTTTTATTTACTTTACTACGTACCCTGTGAGGGTAACCCTGAAGGTACAAGAGCTCCTGGAAGGCGGACCGGACTTGAGATAGACCGAGCAAGCTACTGTGTATTGTGGGCCAAGTTAAATAAGCAATTAACACCACAATTCACTGCATATTTAATTGATGTTTTGGTAAAAAAAAAGCTCTGAGTTTACCACCCTATCACTGTGAGCTAAATCCAATTGAAAAATGGCTTGGATACAAGTAAAGAACCATATAAAAATGAACAACACTATATTCAAAGTAAACGATATGTAATCTCTAATTGTAAATGCATATAGTAACGTAGTAGCTGAAAACTGGGAAAATTACATCAAACATGTAAAAAAAATTGAAGATGAGATGTGGATTGTCGATAGACTGTTGCATTGAGGAATTCATAATAGATGTGGAAGTATCAAGTTTAAAATGATGATTGCGAGGCTGATTTATTAACAGATGCAATTAATTTATTACTTTAACATTCCATCAGCATAAAATCCATGTTCAAACCCTTCATCGTGATATCGAAATTCTATTTAAAACTTTTCATAAATTAATTGTATCCAAATAATTAAATGTATTTTTAGTTCTATAAAAATCAATAAAGTTAACATCGTTTCCGGCTAAACTGAAAGTCTGATTCGAATATAAATAAACTCATCGAATCCGCGATTTGCATTTAATTAATTTTGAAAAGTCCTATTAAAATCTAAGTAACCATATTAACCCATTTATGCCCAACGGGTCGAAAACGACCCACTGCCTTTCATATATGCACCTGTATTCGGGCTGTGTTCGGAGTGTGACCTATCGTGGCATTCACATGTTATAAACTCATATTTTGTTGTGGTCTCAGTAAGAAAGCACGTTCGACAGCGAGTTGTAGTAAATTTGTACCAAAGTAAAGTGTAATATATCTGCGTGTGACATGGCTAAAAGTAATTACTGGTAAGTATTTCAATTTTATAGTGAAATTGATCAATTTATGAAATCTTGTTGTTTAAACTTCAAAGTTTATGGTACGTTCATATTTATAAGGGCAGACCTGGATACTTTGAGTACAGTTGAAGTATAATTTTGTTAGGTCGGTAACGACCCGTTGGGCAGATATGTGATATATTTTTCTCATATTTAGGAAAAAACCGCTAACAACAGCTGAGCTGTTAGACGAGATAGAAAGACTCGACGAGGACGATCCTAATATTCCCGATGCTATATATATTACTCCGCCGGATGACAATGATTTTGAAAGTGGTGAGGATTCTGGGGATGAGGATTGCGCTGATCCCAACAGACTGGTCAAAGGATGATTTAGATAAGTCAGCAACGTCTCAATCAACTACTGAAAATTTTCCTATGGTTGACGTATTACCTGTGCTTACACTAAGCGATAAAAGCGAACCTTTAGAATTTTTAGAACTCTTCCTAAATGTAGATGTACTTGAACATCTTGTAAAAAATACTGTTTTGTATGCAAGTAGCAAAAATTGTCGATTAGAAATAGGCAACGATGAAGTACTCGTTTTCATAGCAATATTATACGTAAGCGGCTATGTACCAATTCCACGGCGAAGAATGTTTTGGGAAGGGCGAGACGATACTCGAAATAGTCTGGTTTACAACTCCATTCGAAGAAATAGATTTGAGGAAATATTTAGATTCCTACATGCAGCAGATAACAATAACTTGGCAGAAAATGACAAAATGGCTAAGTTGCGTCCACTAATAGAAAAAACGAATAAAATTTTTATAAAATATGTACCTTTGAACTCACAATTATCAATCGATGAGTCTATGACCCCGTACTTTGGCCGAAACGGATGTAAGCAATTTATAAAAGGAAAACCTATCCGTTTCGGTTACAAAGCGTGGGTTCTTGCTCTGCCGTCCGGGTACTGTGTCAGTTTTGATGTATACCAAGGGAAGAGTATGAACATAGCGGAGAAGAAGATGGGGCTCAGAGAGTCTGTTGTTACGAACTTTGCCAACTTGCTGCAACACAAATTTCCTGATTCCTGACAATTTTTTTACGAGTGCTTCACTTGTGAGTAAACTAGGTAAAATGGGTTTTGGTGCAACTGGTACCGTTCGAAAAAACAGAACAGATAAATGTCCTCTTGAAAATCCTGCTGTAATGAAAAAGAAAGAACGAGGTGTCTACGACAGTGCAGTTGACAAAGATGAAAATATAGTTTGTGTGAGGTGGAAAGACAACAGTGTTGTTACTTTGATGTCAAATGAATATGGTTTAAGACCAATCCAAAAAGCAGCAAGATATTCGGCAAAAGATAAAAAGAAGATAGACATACAGCAACCATACGTCGTGCAATATTATAATAAGTATATGGGAGACGTAGATCAGATGGTCAACAATATTGCAAATTATCGTATAGGTCTGCGAGGTAAAAAATGGTATACTCCTATTTTATTTTGGATGTTCGACATATGTATGAGTAATTCTTGGGTTTTGGCACGCAAATTTGGATTGAAGTTGGACAATTTGGAATTTCGAAGAAGAGCTGTAATTGATATTTTACAAAAATATGGAAAACCTCCTTTGGCCACAGGTCCTACATTCCATTCTATACATCCAGCGGCACGTCGACAGGGTCAGCATCTGGTTGTAACTAGCCAAACACGGCGAAGATGTGCCTTGTGTAAAAATAAAACGACTAAGGCCTGTGATAAATGTAATGTTGCTCTTCATGATAAATGTTTTGCAGATTATCACAGACAATAAAAGTTTTAGTTTATTGTGCGAAAATATAACGGTAAATACGGCTAGTTTCATTTTTCTACATATACCAAAACTTAACACCCAAAAAATGCTCTCTAAATTTAAAGCAATATACGACAAAAAAGTACATTAATTTGCCCAACTGGGTCGAAAACGACCCACATCATATTTCAAGAACTGGCCTTTATCTACTTTTTTTGGGTATTTGCCCATTATAAAAATGACATTTTTACCACATATATAAATTTCATAAGCAAAATGCAAAAAAGATAGTTCTGGGCATAAATGGGTTAAATATATTCGAATGCATCCATAAATTTAATGCATAATTTTTCAAGCGTTTTTGATAATACTAGTAGTAAGCTAACAGGTCTATATAATATAACTTCTTCTGTTGGTTTACTAGGTTTAGAAATCCGAATTATTCTGGCAATATTGCTCTCGAATTGTGGCTTAACAGCTTCCACTAGCAATTCTTGTAACACTTTTCTTGTGACCAGATTAGAACCTGGTACTTTTTCGGGGTTTATTTTGTTTTTGATTGCATTTTTAACGTCTCGTATACTCAGTTTTACAGAGATTATTGAAAAATATCAATAATCTGTTTCATAAATATTATTTTGATTTCGCTACCAAATAGTTTTCATCAACTGCTACAAGTCTATGATATTTCCGACCGATAGGTCAATGGTAATTCACACATTTATCATGCTGGCCTCTCGAGTTTGAATCCAGTGCCATTGTCCAAGAGGCTTTCGTGGTTTTCGTTCTCATTTAGAGTGAATACCAACAGTTAAAAATCTTGAGCCGCTCTCCGAGCGCATCCTGTTGAAGGATGGAATTATTACGAGGGAAATTTTTGAATAAGGTCCATTTACTAACCATCTACTTTTTTACGTAATTTCCATTTTTTTTCAAACATTTATCATACCGTTCAACAAATTTTTGAATTACGATGTCAAAGAAATGTGGCGCTTGTGAAGAAGCCCAATCCACAACTGCAATTTTCACTTCTTCGTCATCCGCGAACTGTTGACCACCAAGGAACTCCTTTAAGTACTGAAACAAGTGAAAATTACTGGGTTCGAGGTCTGGACTGTAAGGTCGATATTCCAATTGTTCCCATTTAAAAGACCTTGTGTTTGAAACATGTGGTCTTCATTGTCATGGGGAAAGATTACAGCGGAAAACAGTAGGCTACACCGTTTGTTTTGTACGGCACGCCGGAGTTTTCTCAACGTCTCACAATACGCATTAGAATTGATTGTTGCGCCTCTCGGCATAAAATCCATTAACAAAAACCTTTCCTGTCCCAAAACAAAGTTTTCATAATCTTTCGTTCTGAAAATGTTTGTTTGGCTTTCACTCTAGTTGGCGACGATGTGTGCCGCCATTCCATTCTCAGGAGTCATGTAAGATACCCAAGTCTCATCTCCTGTAACGATATGGGCCAGAAACTCATTCTTTCGTGATCGTATCGAGTCAAAAACGATAAAGCACAGCCCTATCTTTTTGTTTTGTGATAGTCGAAAAGCAGTCTTAGAACCTACCGACAACACAATTTTCGATATTTCTCTTTCTCCGAAACAATGGTGTTGAAGCCTCCCTGGTTTTTAGAAGCTTTTTGCTATGCACAGTTTTCCGAATAAAGCACCCATTTATGAACTAAAATATTTTGTTCTACTACCTACACAACTATTAATTATTTAATAAAAGCTACTTGTTATTTATTTGAAGTTTATTTTAAAATATCTGAGCGAATGTGGAGTTTTGTGTCTAGCTCGATGCTTTATGAGTTCTTGCTAGATGTTTTCCCGGTAAGTTCTTCGTAAATATTGGTCTTAACTGGTCTTTTGTGCCAGGTAAATTATGGGGTCGCATCCACAATTATTCCAACAAGGTAATAAAATTAAACTAAAACTGATTGTAAGAAATCTGGAATATTAATCAATCGACATACGGATAAACCCTCAATGAACAGGACAAAGAGAGCTATAAGCTGTAAACGTAAAACCCATAATAGATCTTTATATTCAATTTCACGTTTGCATATTTAACAGAAATAACAGGCACGTGACGGGCCACAGAATTATATCTATTATATTAAATCAATTAGGAAATTTTATGTGATTAGGAAATTTTGGTAATCTACTATTTCGCATGGATACCATTCAATATTACTTATAATTAATATTGAATGGTATGAACCAAATGTAAGATCTTTTAAGTATACTATATACGTTAATGAGTATGAATCACTCGCTTTCCTAATTTGGAGGGTATAAAGTTCCCAAATTTTATAATGTTTTACCAAAAAATCGCGTAGAGTTTCCAAATAAGCGCGGAAAAAAATATGAAAATATGGGAAAGTGTTTTTAAGACGGTTTGCATCCATAGTGTAAGTGTGTGTGTATGCCTTCTACGTAAGTACCGGCGAATGATGTTGTGTCTGACAAATATTGTATAATTTTATTATTATTATTTTTGTGTTGTCTCCTCACGTCAATATGGCTTACAATAATAATTAATTAGTAGATAGGGTGTTAATGTATCTTTAATGCAAACAGAAGGCTGCAATAGCTCGGCGACGATATGGGGAACAACTTCCTAATATACAATTGCCAGAAAGCGCTATCTTTGTACAATTACTTCAACGATTAAGAGATACTGGACGAAAAAAAACTATTTAATTTAATATTTTGCAATCGGAGATCTGAAGAAGTAGGTGAATAAGTATTTTATTTAGCATTAATAAATATGTTTAAATAAAGCGAACATGCATCGACTTTTAAACCAAATCGTTGTTGTTGCACATCTGTTAGCGTGTAGATAGATAATTTTATGAACGGCCAGTCTGATAATAAAAAGCAAACGAAGGCATATTTATTTATTACGTTTTCTTTTTTGTAAAGGTCACTGGACTGTGTGTTTGAACTAACTATAGAGCGACTTCTACTTTATCACTTACCTACCTCAACACAATTTAAAAAAATATATTTTCTTTGCGGATCATGAAATACTTGACGTACATATACATACTGTTTATATTATATCAACGAATGAACAAACACCCTGTATATATAAACTAACTAAATCTATGTAAAACAAAAACACAAAACAATTATGAATATTAATGTTTTGCACTGAATATATGCATATACGGTGTTGAAACAAATATTCACCCTTGTCTTAAGCCTTCTTAACAAATGGTGACCTCGAAACTTGTGGAAAATCAATTGATGATAACTTTGTAATCGTGACTCGTCGGTCCTCTCGAATTTTGTTGTCCACCTCACGAACGAAATCTTCAGAAATCAGAGAAGGGCCGGGCGTGGCATACCATGTACATTAACCCCTTCGTCATTGAACATTCTCACCCACTTTCGAACTTTACTGTCACTGATGGCATTATCACCGTAAACTTCACAAATCTGATGGTGAGTTTCCCTATCTGTCAAATTTCTTGCACTGAAGAATCGAATTACAGATTGTATCACGTTCGGCGGGTGACTCAATTTTTTTAAACAAATGGCGTCTAAATGCGCGCAAGCATGTTTTGCGCAGGCGCGGATGCGCACTGCGGAGATCGCGCGTCATTCTCACTCTCATCCACAAACGGATCTTATTCAAAAATATCCTTCACTCTAAATTTTGCCATCTAAGTATTCTCTCGTGATTTAGACACAAAAAATCTTCCCAGGGCGCTAAATCTGGATTATAACGTATAAGGTGTTTACCACTATTAGTAACAGCAGCTTTTTGAAGTGTTAACTTGTGTCGTACTGAATTTTCACTAAGAGAACGAAAAAATAATTTCCACTGTTTTTAATTCTTTGATTGTTTCGACCTTTGCTTGATGTAAATCCATATCGCAAATAAATAAAACACACATAAGATGTTTTAGATTTACACTTTATTAATAAAATAATGACAGCTGTTTCGCTAACACAGTAGCTTCTTCAAATTCAACTTAAGACTAAAGATACATACAATATACAGCGTTAAATCAGGTAGTTGACCCAAGTTAAAATTCTAAGAACTATTACATTTATATATTGCTTTTTGAAAACTATACCATGTCCTACTTGTGTGAGGTTTAAGTTTAATTATATAACATAAGCAACTAAGAAACAATATTTCAATGGGTGAACAGATTTAACAGTGGGGATGAATTCAAGTCAAATTTATCGTTTAGTAACATTTCTGAGTTTTTGAGTTTATTAATTTCTAAAGACTCTAAACAATTTAGTTTTCTACCTTTATTTTCTACATGTATGATATCGAATTGTAAATTAAAATCGTGTTCATTCTCTATTAAATGATTAGAGTAGGTTGTGTCAGTTTTCTTATTGATATAAGAATGATAGTGGTCTTGGATTCGTATCCGAATTCCGAATTCCGAAATCCGAATTCGTATACGAATCCAAGACCACTATCATTCTTATATCAACAAGAAAACTGACTCAACCTACTCTAATCATTTAATAGAGAATGAACACGAATTTAATTTACAATTCGATATCATACATGTAGAAAATAAAGGTAGAAAACTAAATTGTTTAGAGTCTTTAGAAATTAATAAACTCAAAAACTCAGAAATGTTACTAAACGATAAATTAGACTTGAATTCATCCCCACTGTTAAATCTGTTCACCCTTTAAAATATTGTTTCTTAGTTGCTTATGTTATATAATTAAACTTAAACCTCACACAAGTAGGACATGGTATAGTTTTCAAGAAGCAATATATAAATGTAATAGTTCCTAGAATTTTAACTTGGGTCAACTACCTGATTTAACGCTGTATATTGTATGTATCTTTAGTCTTAAGTTGAATTTGAAGAAGCTACTGTGTTAGCGAAACAGCTGTCATTATTTTATTAATAAAGTGTAAATCTAAAACATCTTATGTGTGTTTTATTTATTTGTCCACTGTTTTTCCTGCAGGAAGCGTGACTTTAAACTTCTGGGAAACAGCTTTTGACATACTACTGCAATGAGCCTGATTCAATTCAGGATCATAGTAATGAATTCAATTAATTTCCAATAACATATTGGTTCATAATAATAAAATAAATTTAGTTCATCTTCACAAAACGCCAAATACAATAAAAAAAAAAACTGGAGGAATTGATAGAAACTGAAAAATTCAACGTTTTAAGTTTCAGTAAATCACTTTTCGTTTTTAAGGCTCCTTTTCCTTCATATTCTCCGTTATTGCAATTTTTTATATATTACCAATTAACTCTCAAGCGAAAAAAACAAACTTAATTACAACAAAACACCTGTAGACGACAGTCGTATATTCCTGCATGCGTAAAAGGCAATTAGCGGTCAATAATGTATGTGACAGTGTCCGATTTTTATTACACGTTAATAAAATGAAACGGGTTCTCCTTCGACTTTCCGGTTTCTTCTTTTTGCTCTCTTTATCGCGTTCTTATTACGAGCTCGTTTGTTGACTCGTTGGTTCTTCGTCACCAGTCGTCATCGCTTGGTCGCTCGCGTTTGCTTACTTCGATGCCGTCAAAGGGCTTCGCCGCTTGCTGCCGTAATTACGAAATGTTCTGCGCGCGGTAAAAGCGGAATATTCATACAGGAATTATGATGGCCTTGCTATTGTCGAGATGAGTCCGACCCGTTAAGCTTTGCACTTCAATTTACACTACTGGAAATATTAAAAAGAAAAGCTTCCTTTATAAACAGAATTTTCGGTGAGACATAGAATAAAGATCGTGGTGGAGTTTGTCATTACTTATAGGAATTTCACTTAATAAAATGCACAAGAACACTTGAATGAAATAAAACACGTGTTTAAATATCCAAAAATATTTAAAAAATACATATTTTCGTAACATAGTAACCGTTAACCTGTGTTAACGGTCACCTGTCTAAAGCAACCACTTGAGGCATCTGACAGTTTAAAATTCCCCGAACCGACTACCCATATACGGAAATTTCCATATACGAAAACCCGTTAATTACGGGCACTCTTATATCACGACCTCGGCTATATAAACCCACATTTTTACGGTCTATCTTCATTGAAATTTAGCTGCCGATATCGGCCGGACTATTTATGATATATCTTTATTGATGAAAATACCAATATTATTTTGTATTTGTGCGAAATTGCCCATAATTATGTATTCCCAGTATGTACATATAATTAAATTAAACTTGTAGAAATGAATGCAATCTCAGTCCCGAACACGCCCCGAAATCAATTGCCGGAGCAATACGTGCATGTTTACGTTTGATCGAACCGAAATCGCCTTCATTTCTACAAGTTTACACACAACGTGGTCTTTCAGTTACTTACTTTAAAATTTTCTCCATATGCAAAAAGTTCTTTTGGTTACTTCATTATTTTAAAGTTGTCTCCGTAATCGAAAGGTTTTTAATTAAGTATGTCGCTAAAAAGAAAACGTTTGTCGCTAAAAGACAAAATAAATATAATCGCGGAAAGTGAAAAGTATGCGTATAAAGGTGAACGGTGATAAAGAAAAACGAAAATTTGCAAAGTCAGAAGGATTGGGAGTGGATCAACTCATCTATAATTCGTTTTGCAAAACCAGGAATAAATCAATTCCGATATCTGGGCCGCTACTTAAGCAAAAAGCACTGGGGGCAGCAAGCAGTTTCAAGATGGAAAATTTCGCAGCATCAAATGGATGGTTGAAAAATTACCGCCGGCAACACAGTATAAGTTTTGAATCAATTTGTGGTAAGTCCGCAGAGGTTATTTTAGACGATATAGAGGACTGGAAAACCAAGTTGCCGTTGATTTTAAGGATTTATTCACCTCAAGATGTCTATAATGCTGACGAAATAAGTTTTTATTACCGCGTCATGCCAAAGACATTTGCATTAAAAAATGAGAATTGTGCAGAGAAAAAGGCAGCAAAATAACGTTTGATTTTTACTGTGTGCAAATATGGAACGTGAAAGAGAACATCCATTAATAATTGTAAAAAGTAAAAATCCTCGCTGTTTTAAGGGCAATCATGTTGACAAATTACCCTTAGAATGGGTTTCTAACAAAAAGGCTGGGATAACGACCGAAATTATGATAAGCTGGCTGCATACATTTAATAATAAAATGAAAAAACAAAATGGACGGACTAGTGCTTCTTTTCTTGGATAATGCTTCGTCACATTCTAAAGTTTCATTAGAAAATATTAAACTAGTATTCCTGTGGCTAAACACCACTTCGCATTGTCAGCCCATAGATCAAGGAACATTTCAGAATTTCAAATTGATTTACCGAAATTTTTGATTAAGAGGCTTTTAACGTTTATTGACAGTGAATGTGATTTTGAAAATTCTGAAAAAAACATAAATTTAGCCATATGAATTACACCTGCCTGAAAAAAGGTATCTCCTGCTGCAGTTAAGAAATGTCTTTCCAAGATCGAATTCGCTGATGTTATCCAAGAAGGTACAATTTTCGATGAAGAAGACGAAGAAGACGAAAGAGTTGGACAAGGGGTATGACCAACTACAGTTCGTAATTACATAAAATATATATTATCTATAATATGTTTTGTATTTAAAATAGTTTTTTTTTCGTATATATATATATATATATATATATAGTAAACTTAATCAGTCGGCGATTAAAGGTCTGGTTTATTATCAAAGTATATATATTTAAAAAACCCTACATGTTTCGGCAGTTATGCCTTTATCAAGGATATAAAATATAGATGACAGAATATAAATATATATATATATATATATATATATATATATATATATATATTTTACATACTTGTTTTAACGGCAAAGACTCTTTGTCTACTTATATATATATATATATATATATATTTTCATATTATGCCTTTATCAAGGATATAAAATATAGATGACAGAATATGAAAATATATATATATATATATATATATATATATATATATATATATATATATGTATATTTATATTCTGTGTAGTAGCTTTTTAAGATTTTTAAATAATTATGACGGTTTATTTGTGTCACGTGGGACAATTGGCAAGTTTATCGACCGGTTATGCTTTTTGTAATGTATAATTTTCTCATAACAAATGGTTCACTTTTTGACCCGCGAAGAAGCTCTAAACCTCGGAGCGAAATATAGGGTAAAAAAAAATAAAGAACTGTCGTTAACTAATTAATGGGTTTTTTTTGCCGGATTCCCCAACACTCATTGTTTTACATACTTGTTTTAACGGCAAAGACTCCTTGTCTATATATATATATATATATATATATATATATATATATATATATATTGCTACGCGCCCGTAGTGGGCAGAGAATGGAATTGTTTATATGTGTGAATACAATTAGTTAAGCTGATAGATAAATAAATGAGTTGGGCGCCTTTTAAATTTTTAAATATACTTCTTATCGCTTGGATCTGACAGCTGATTGGTAGCAGTATACACAATTGAAAATATATGTCGTGGAGAGCATGGGCTGGATACAGAATATTTAACTTACTTATCCCAGGATCACCGTGGATAGAAACACTCATATATAACTATGTAAATTACATTAACAATATTAATAAATTTGATTTCGCTGCGCATGAATAAATAAAAACACCTCTTTAAAAAATTTACATATAAAACATTTACATATTTGATTCTAGAAAACTATACATGCAAGGTGTGAAACTCGGCCCAACCGTCAAATCGTATACTATAACTCTATGATAGAGCGGAATTTAATACTTAAAACTGTGGTTATGTTCAATAGGTTAATAACAGATAAACTAATTATAATTATATTTAATAAGCAATATCAAATGGTAAGTAATTTACGTGTAATTAATTAGATAAGATTTTTAATTTTAATATATCTAAATGATTATTTTTACTTAGTTAAATCAAGATATAGTTTTATTATCTTAAATATGAAGATATTGAATGAAGTTAAATTACTTTGAAATATAATAAAGGACCTGTGTCTTGTAGGAAAGGCAGTAAATCTGGGAAAAGTGGCTTCTACGTCTTAAATCTTGATATATCACCAGTAGGGATTAAGGATACGCTCGGATAAGGATACAGTGTATATTATCAGCTACTTTGGATGTGGTTTTCAGGTAGGTTAAAGACTTTATTACTTTATAAAAGGTTGGGCACTCGGCCTTCACCAGATGATGCTATCGAAGATATTTGGTAGGAAAATTATTTCAGTTGTATAAAAATACGATCAAACGTTGTTCTAATGATTATGCACTTTTTTAACTTGTTTTTGATTTCCAATTACTATTTTAACTATATTTATGCAAATTTTAAAATAGACGAAAATATTTTTGATGCAACATAATCAAATTCTATCAACTGACGCCTTGTAGTCTTTTGTTTTATCAAAGCCTTTTTAAATGCAAAATAATCTTGCTTTTCACATTGACAAATATTATTATTTTAATAGAATTTTAAATGTAACGATGATTTAAATGAGATTATAAACTTAATATTTGAATTTACGAATATACAAGAATGTTTTTTAGATGGTAGGTTATGTTTATGGTTTAAATACACACAGATCTTATTCGCGGCTTTTCTATTTTAAAAAGTGGGCGTATCTAAACTAATGTCGATACAAATTTGAACGTAAATAAATTAAATATATTTTTTATTCTCGCGTTAATGAATTAAATGACTAAAATGAATGCTAAAAAAATGAAAAGTAAATTTTGAAATAAATATAATTAAGCTTAGAAAATCAGAAATTATCGGGTTATTAATTTATTAACACTTCAACATTAATTTTAATTTGTTGCGTTCATATACGCAGAATTTCAATGTGTTTTTCCCTTATTCTAATTTATAACTTTTCATTATCAGATCACCGTAATATGCACGTAGCTTGAATCATAACAATATATATATATATATATATATATATATATATATATATATATACACCGCCTAATTCTGAGCAAACGCAACGATCCGAATGTATGAATATTTCTCCCGCTTCGAATACAATTCCCCTGAATGCTGTAGGCGTGTCAACATCAATGTCATATATCATACATACTTACATATTATGGAGCCGCGTAAGAAAAATTATCTGATTACCAAATTACTATTAAAGGACTATAAATTGTTTAGTCCTGTGTTATGGTAATGAGTAAATTGCAATACGTTATTCCACAAAGCGTAATGAAATTATTAATAAGCGGTTAAGAAAATTGCAAATAAGGCATCAAGAGATTTAATAAATTAAATTTTAATAATAAAGGTCACAAAAACTATTCATAGTAAACTAAATAAACTTCAGAAATAAATAAAAACTAAATTAAATTCTAGTAATGTTAAGAAAAATTTACTCTTACAGATAATAAAATAAATTGTTCATAATGAGAAATTAATTATATAATAACGGAAATTCATCCGTTTAAACTCATCACCGTAAAATAATTGACGATGTTTGGAATATTTATAATTACGAAAACCATTTAATTTTAGTATGCGGTTAACGGAAGAGCAGCATATTCCTAAATCGTTGGAAATATCGCTAACTGTCAAATTTGAATTTAGTTCTATTACAGCGCACACTAAAATGAACGTATCATTAGGAACTCTGCGATTTGGGAATAATGGTTTTAAATTTTGTACAGAACCAGTAATGTCTATTTTCTTTTCTTATTTTCTTATTTTCACTATTCAAACGCTTAAGAGACTCCGTATAGGGTGACAGTGGTGACACTAATTTGTGACATTAGTTGTTAAATGGTTGCGCGACAGACTGGTTTGTGATTGGCTAAACGCGTTCAGGGGAATTGTATTCGAAGCGGGAGAAATATTCATACGTTCGAATCGTTGCGTTTGCTCAGAATCAGGAGGTATATATATATATATATATATATTTGAAGAAAGTCTTTTCTTTTTTGAAAAAATTTTGTGTATATATTGCTGGTGGCGTCAATGCTTTTTCAAATGTACAATAAGTCTTCTTTTGTCCTTTTTGCAGATCATGTTTTATATTTTAAAACTCTTGTTTTTTCATCGATTTTTAATGTTTTTCAAATGAAATAAAAATTTCCATAAGATGCATTTTTATTTTCACGTGTTCCATCTTTATCTTACATATCTCGTTCTATATGCCTTCTTTATTTTAAACGGCTAGATTTCTTCTACATACAGTTTGTACACTCCCTCTCTTTCTAATTGACCAGCTTACTCCGTCTTTCATTCGATCTGATGTGATTCGTGATTCAAATCCCTCAAATTTCAAACACAGTTTTGACATCTAGATTGTTTATTATATTAAAATAAACCTACAGCTACTTTACTAGGTAGCAGATACAATATTAAGCTTTGTTTTGTACATTATGGAATCTTTTAAGATATCAATATTATTGATCCTCTTTTTGGTTAATTACACCTATTTTTAAATGAATTCCGTACTATGTCTTATAAGTAGGTATTACAAAATGTCAATTTTAAAACACATATATCATGTTCTGTATTATTACAAAGATCTTATTGTCTTTTTAGGCTATTCCAATTTGTTGAGTATATATTACAAAGTAGTATATACCTAATCTTCTTAGATTCTAATGGATATCTTTTACATAAGATTTAATGTACTTCTTGAATAGGAAAGTAAACAATGTTTTATATCGAAGAAATCTGCAAAATTTACATGTTGATTTTAAAATTTTGCTACCATTATAATATTCTAAATATCCTTTTAAATTTTGGTACGTATCTATTGTTCTTAAATTCTAGATTTCAATATTTATAAACTAAATCGTAAAGAAATAATAATCTATATGACATTAAACACTGAATATGAATTTAACAAGTAGACGTAGATGTCTTTTTCTAACACGATCTGTTTTGTTACATTTTAAACCTATTACAGAAAATAATAAAAAATCTCTATATATAATAACCACTCAATTTGTTGTATCGATGCTAATTCATAGTGCATTCAAAATTGACCTGTAAATTTTTGTTTCTTATTTTCAATTTGTCTCGTTTAGAAAGATACATAGCAATATGCACATATGTATTTTGCAATAATGTTTTATGTTATTGTTTTTATGTTTTCAGTTATTAAATTACATTACATATGAATATCTATTTGATATTTCAGATATTTGAGCAGCAGCTTAATAGAGACGATTTGCCTATGATGTTCCATTAAGCGGAATACACTGTATATATAGTATTAATTTGGATTTTGTTTCGACCAGAAAAAATAAAATGCAGGTCAAATTTAAATCTCGTACAAACTCTATTAACATCGCAAAAATCTGTTTTTATTTAGTTATATGTCGTATAGAATGTGCGTTCGAACATATAAGAAATCTGTAAAATTCATGTCGATGGTTCAACCAGGTTACCAACATGTATCTGTACTAATATGGTGGAAAAGTGTTATAGCTCGGCAGGAGTACGACAAGAAACTCTAATACTAATATGGTGGAAAAGTGTTATAGCTCGGCAGGAGTACGACAAGAAACTCTAGCGAATATGTACTTAATTCCCTTCGCCGTTTGCTCAGCAAAATTCCGGGTCCGCAAATAAAGCAGGATACTCGAGGCTTAGTTCAAGAGACCAAGTTTTACTATCGTAGGTAATAGCCCTCTGACAGCTCTGATTTAAATCCTTTAGATTATAAATTATGGCCGTTTTTTAAAGTCACTAAAGCGAGAATTACGAACCCCGTGATGATATTTCCTATATATATATATATATATATATATATATATATATATATATATATATATATATATATATATATATATACACTGTGTCCATAAAGTATGGACACAAGCCCGTAATAAGGTTATTGTGCATTATTTAACAAAATGCAAAGATATATCGATTAATGTTTTTTTGTTAGCTATATTTAGATGCTACAATTTTGTTTTTTCCGTCGACCTTGAATAAGTTATGACGTCATTGATAATTTTTTTTAAATGTCAACCCCATTTTTTTTGTTGATTTTGAAAGCCTTTACAATTCTTTATTCGATGATGTAAAAATTTTGGTATGTTACATTAGAAAATTTTTGAGTAATCATTTGTGTCCATAACGTATGGACACAAGCCCGTAGTAACGTTATTGTGCATTATTCGACAAAATGCAAAGATATGTCGATTAATGTTTTTTATTACCTATATTTAGATACTACCATTTTATTTTTTCCGTCGACCTTGAATAAGTTATGACGTCATTTATATTTTTTTTAAATATCAACCCCACTTTTTCTTTGTGGATTTTGAAAGCTTTTACAATTCTTAATCGATGTTGTAAAAATTTTGGTATGTTACATTAGAAAATTTTTGAGTAAACTGTGTTGTAATTCTAAGTTTTATTTTTGACATTTTCAGTATCAAATTTATAACAAATGCTCAAAATGTTTTCCTTCATTTTGTTGACAAAATCCTAAGCGATGATAAATTCCATTTCGCACATTCTGTAATATTTCGGGAGTGATTAGTCTGGTTTCGTAGATGACGTTGTCGTAAAACGTCCAAATTTTCCGGTTGTGTCGCATAGACTTTTCTAATGTAACACTAACACCAAAATGTTTAAATCATCGAATAAATAATTGTAAAAACTTTCAAAATCCATTAAAAAAATGGAGTTGACATTTAAAAAAATTATTAATGACGTCATAACTTATTCAAGGTCGACGGAAAAAACAAAATGGTAGCATCTAAATATAGCTAATAAAAAACATTAATCGACATATCTTTGCATTTTCATTTGTATGAAAAAAACCACATCCGTCCAGAAACGTGCATATATCGATATTTCACTGTCGTTACAGATCATCAGTACACGATATTCTGACCTAGACATGATTTTATTATTATACTTTCGTGTATATGTACGAATTATATTGAATTTAATTGGAGTGAGAAATAGCAATTATTCAAATCTCCTCTCACATGCAATTGTTGCTAAACTTGTTGCGTTGATTCCACAATTTGACAAGATTACTCCTGCCGAAGAACGTAGACGCAAACACGTCGCGACGTCAGCTATCCAACTGTACGGATAATTAACATTTGTATGAAACAAACCACAACCGTCCAGAAACGTGCATATATCGATATTTCACTGTCGTTACAGATCATCAGTACACGATATTCTGACCTAGACATGATTTTATTATTATACTTTCGTGTATATTTTAACGTTTGTCTTTTAGGGTTCTTAAATAAAACTAACAATAACTTTAGACACACACACTATATTAATATTAAAACGTATAATAATCTAAAACTAACTATTAACAACAATAAGTACATTTATGTATTCTATATTTATGTAACTATATTTATGTACTTCGCGAGACTGTAGGATTCAATGAATGTTCATCCCTTCTTCGACGCGGCTTTTATATCGGTGAATACTCCTTCTAGAGCCTTCACGTAGGCCTCGCGAAAACATCCAGAGGGATGACGCATCTCGCGTCAGCGGATGAGTCATTACATTGCCCCCTTCTTAAAAATGAAGTTTCGTCCCGAAACATGTCATGCTTTGGTCTCCTCAAACGATGACGAAATCGACAGGTAGGGCCTTTGTTACATTGCGACGTCATATCGAAATAACAGTCCACGGTCTTATCTTGCCTGGATGGACAGGAATATTCAAGCTGGTAACTGCATACCAGAATTTCCATACCAGTATGTCGGAAGATTACTTCCAACATGCTCCTTACAATTCTCCAGTCCAGGCGGTCCAATCCACAACCAAATTTTGGAACTGCTAATTTCAGAATGTCTTGCTGTAACATTTGTTCGCGTAAGTGGGTCAGGGCCTCCCATAAGGCTCGATAGGTTGGCTTTAGGCTCGACAGTTCTTTCGTGACCAAATAAAATATGGGCTGTCCTTCATTTATTATTTGGAGACTCTTCCCAATTGCTGGTCCCTGCTGCCTTAGCCTTTCGATTCTGCCAAATCTCTCTTTAAGCTCCCAGGCAATTCCTTTGGCCATTCGTAGATCTCGGGCTACGCAATGAGCAAGCGCGTAGTCTGGCGGCACCGTGAACAAATCCTGCTGTTTCTCGATGGTTACCCCAAATCGAGCTTTTCTCGAACCAGAATACTCTTGCATAAAGTCTTCGAAGGTTAGTTCATGGTATTGGCTATCCAATCGACGCAAGTCAACGGTTTCGTCATTGTCTCCAGAGTATGGGGCTAATCGATTAAAATGTACGACTCTTGGCTTAGTGTGAGGTGTTAGCCTGATGCGGTATATTACATCGTTGATCCGCTTCAACACCTCGTATGGCCCCTCCCAATTCTTTTGAAGTTTTGGAGATAGGCCCCGTCGACGTTGTGGATTATACAACCAAACCCGATCACCTTCATGGTAACCACTCTTTTCGGCGTTGATGTCATAGTTCTCTTTCATTCTGTCACTAGCATCTTGGATATTATGTCTGACTTGTTCATGGATATTATCTAGTCGTCGTCTGAGCGTGCTGACATAATCTTCTCCGGCAAGATCATCACCAGGCTTGCTCCCAAACTTTAAATCACAGGGCAATCGGAGTTCCCTCCCGAATAGCACGTTGGCTGGTGATTGGCCTGTTGTCTCTTGAACGGAGGCTCGATACGCCATTAGAAATAATGGTAAATGTTCGTCCCAATCTCTCTGGTGTTCGGAGACCACTTTGGATAAGTGTCTAATCATGGTCTTGTTCATTCGCTCTACCATCCCATCTGATTGTGGATGCAAGGGAGTTGTTCTCGTCTTCCGTATGCCCAAAAGTCCACACATCTTTTCGAATAGACTGGACTCAAAATTTCGCCCTTGATCGGAATGAAGTTCCAAGGGTACACCAAAACGGCTGACGAACTCCTTCACAATCACGTCTGCTACAGTTCCAGCTTCTTGATTTGGTAGAGCATATGCTTCAACCCATTTGGTAAAGTAATCCATGACCACTATTATGTATTTATTTCCTTTGTCGCTTTCTGGAAAAGGACCGGCGGCGTCTATGGCGATCCTTTCAAATGGGCTTCCTACATTGTATTGCCGCATGGGTGCACGTCGACGCCTCTGGGGACCATTGCTTCCAGCGCAATTTACACACTTTCGGCACCATTCTTTCACATCTCGTGAACAATTCACCCAGTAAAATCTCTGGCGCACCTTCTCCAGTGTTTTATGGACTCCAAAATGTCCCCCAGAAGCACCATTATGGAGTTCTCGCAATACCTCTGGTATTCTTTTCCTGGGAACCACCATTTGCATCTTGCGCTCACTTCCATCGTGATTTTCGACCTCACGTCTCAGGAGATCGTCATCCATGGTTATAGAATCCCATTGTGCCCAGTATGACTTCAATTCTCGTGAATGGGGAGCAATTTCTTGCTAGGTCGGTCTTTGCCCATTTCTTTTCCAAGCCCCGAGGACTGCAAGATCCGGATCAGCTTCTTGATCTGCGCGCAAATTGTCAGGTTGCCATTGGTCATCAACAACGGTGGTCCGAAGAGCGTTGGCCGATTTGTCTTCGATTCTGTTGCAATATCGACAGTCTTCTGGACAGGGCCTTCTGGAAAGGGCATCTGCATTTTGATGTTTGAGGCCTGCTCTGTGTTCAATGACAAAGTCATACTCCTGTAGCCTCTCAATCCATCTAGCTACTTGACCCTCTGGATTCTTAAATTGCAAGAGCCACTTTAGGGCGGCACGATCAGTGCGGATAAGGAACTTCTGCCCATACAGGTACTTGTAAAAGTGCTCAATGGTCTTAACTACTGCCAATAGTTCTCTTCTGGTTACGCAGTAGTTCCTCTCCGGTTTGGACAGGGTCTTGCTGAAGTATCCAATGACCTTTTCTTGTCCATCTTGGATTTGAGAGAGCACGCCACCAATCCCGACGTCACTGGCATCCGTATCCAAAACAAACCTCCCAGATGGCAGTGGATAGTTTAAAACAGGTGCACTGATCAACGTACCTTTTAATAACTCGAAGGCCGCTTGGCATTCGTTGTTCCAAATGAATGCTCGATTTTCTGTTAGGCGAGTAAGTGGTTTTGCAATGTTGGAGAATCCCGGAACGTAGCGTCGATAATATGTGCATAATCCCAAAAAGCTTCTTAGCTGATGTTTGTCTTTGGGTACCGGCCATTTTTCCACAGCTTTTACTTTTTCTGGATCCACAGCAATTCCTTTTCCGGAAACCACATGTCCAAGGTAATTTACCTCCTTGCGGAAAAGGTGACACTTCTTTGGACTTAATCTCAGGTTGGCATCTCGCAACCTCTGGAATACTACTTCCAAATTTTTCAGGTGATCTTCAAAGGTCTTCCCTACCACAATCACATCATCGAGATATACCAGGCAGGTGTTCCAAGACAGTCCCCTTAGTACAGTGTCCATGAGTCGCTCAAAAGTAGCTGGGGCGTTACACAGTCCAAATGGCATGACTGTAAATTGCCAGAGTCCTGTACCTAAACTGAAGGCAGTCTTCTCTTTGTCATTGGGATCCATTCCCACTTGCCAATAACCGCTCTTTAAGTCGAGAGTGGAGAACCATTTTGCTCCTGCCAAGGTGTCTAGCGTATCGTCTATTCTTGGGAGAGGATAGCTGTCCTTTTTGGTCACACTATTCAAACGACGATAGTCCACACAGAATCTGGTAGATCCATCCTTCTTCCTGACAAGGACCACTGGTGAAGCCCATGGACTATTCGATGGTTCAATTACTCCTTGACCTTCCATATCTTGTATAATTTGCTTGGCTTCCTCACGTTTTGCCAGAGGTAACCTCCTTGGTCCTTGTCGAATTGGACTTGCATCGCTGGTATTTATTTTGTGCATTACAATATTGGTTCTTCCCTTCTACCTGTTTCAGTTTCAAAGACGTCTTCATAATGTTTGATTAGGTCCTTAACTTGACTTTGTTCCTTCTTGCTCAATCCTTGACAGGCGGAGTCGATTATCTTGGACAATTTCTCAGGAACCTGCACGAATCCATTCTTCTTCGCCTCTATGCGATGAACAACTGCCGACACTGGCGAGCACCACCCCAGAATAGTACCCTTCTTCAATGAAACAGGGTAATGGTTCACATTCATTACCCTTATCGGTACAGTCTTCTGAGTCTTAACCAGCATTTTGGCAACTACTATTCCTCGGCCCACCTCGTCATCATCAGCCTTTGGTTCCAACATTGTAACATTTCCGTCCAAATAATCACCTTCCATACACGCCGTCAAAAATGTCTCACTTCTTGCATCCAGAACAACATTCTCTGCAGTAATTACTTGTACACTCTCACAATTTTTTCCATGAAGAAACAATTCCTCATTATTTATTTTTAAAGTGCCTTCTTTCATGTTTAACTGGAAGCCGTAGGTGTTCATGATGTCTAATCCCAAGATTATCTGTTCTTCTATGTCGGCTACGAGAACACGATGTCGGATTGATGTTGGTCCTATGACAAAATTGACATCTACTTCACCTTCCACAGAAGCTGCTTCTCCAGTAGCTGTCCTTAGTCTCCATTTGCTAGAAAGTAATTCTTTATTCCTGGATATTAAATCGGGTCGTCAAATGGTTTTCGTCGATCCCGTATCTAGCAAGCAAGCATAGGTCTTTCTCTCCATAACAGCGTCCACATACAGGCCGTTGGTTTGATGTTGCAGGGATGCGACTTGGCCAGGCGTCTTTGGGGCTTCCTGATGCTGGATCGATGATTGCCCTCGCTCATCGACCCGCTTTAGTTTTCCTGCTGCTCAGACGATGCTTTCTTGGTCACCTTACCACATTTACTCCGAACGTGACCAATCTCTCCACAATTCCAGCATCGCAGTACTCTTTTATTTGATTTGATCTGGTTTAGAACTCTACTAACCACCTGCTCCATGAACTCCTCATTTTCCTGCTTGTCAACAGTGCAGACACGAGCATGGTTCCGAGAGGCTTGCTTTGCAGTCTCAAACTCAAGCGCGTGTGCCAAAGCATCGATCAAGGTTTTCGGTCTTGCCAACCTTAATGCTTGCTGCGTATCAATATCCCGGAGACCATCTATGAATGTCTGGACCGCTAGGTGTTCCATGAAATTATCTGGTGCCATCGGATATGCAAGTCGAACTAGACGAGCAATATCTGCCTCAAATTCCTGAAGATTCTCGCCTTTCTTCTGTGATCGATTCTTCAGTTGGGTATGGTATACTTGCTCCAAATGCGCATGGCCATATCTCATCTCCAAGCGTTTAATGAGTTGAGAATAATCTTTACGTTCCTCAGGAGGCAATGTCTGCAAAATATCACTAGCATCACCCCTCAATGCTATGACTAAAGCAGTCGCCTTCTCGGCAGAAGACCATGCGTTTGCTTCTGCGGCCGCTTCGAATTGCGTCAGGTAAGTTGCCCATGACGTCTTTCCATCAAAGGTTGGTGGCTTGATTCTGGTCTTTGAAATAGTCACAAATTCTTCTTTTATTTCGATGGGCCGCGGTATAACTTCTTCGTTGACCTGCTTGGGATCAGAATGACTCGTGGTGGCGGGTAATTTCATCTCAATCATTATTGCCTCTAAAAGTCTAGAATGTTCTCCAATTTTCTCTTCTACAGCTATGAAAACCTCTTCTTTTAACGCTTCTGATTTTTCCGCTAATCGCTGTTCTAGAACTTTCTCCACTTGTTCCAGATTTTTTTCGAAGTTTCTAGAATTTTCTAGTAATTTCTTTTCCAGATTTTTCTCGAGGATTCTAGCGGTTTCTAGGTTTCTTTGTTCCATTTGTTGCATTTGTACTTGCGAATCTATTAGACGCTGTTCCATATTTTTCGCACTATCCAGATTCTTCTGTTCCATTTGTTCTAGAGTTTTTGCTAAATTTCCAGAAGTTTCCAGGCTTTTCTGCTCCATTTTAGTTTGTGCATCTATTATTCGTTGTTCCATATTTTTCGCACTATCCAGATTCTTCTGTTCCATTTGTTCTAGAGTTTTCGCTAAGTTTCCAGAAGTTTCCAGGTTCTTCTGCTCCATTTGTTGCATTTGAATTTGCGCATTCTCTATTAATCGTTGTTCCATTTTCGTCAACAGCGAATTCACGTCAGCATCTCCGCCTGGAACTTGAAAGACATAATCCTCTGGATCCTCGCCTTCTTGGATCAACACATTGCGAAGCCGTTGCTGGAGGATTGACTTTTTGCCAGTTGTATCCTCATCCCTCTCTTCTAATTCTCGTTTCAAATCGGACACTTTTAATTCTGTCAGTTTCATTCTATTAGCCATCACGATATTTAAAATAACGTCTTTCCGCACTGTATATTTATTTAAACGAATACTTAATTAACACTTAATTGTCTACTTAGTTTATTATTTATTAATTAGTCCACACCTGAATACCACTGTAACGTTTGTCTTTTAGGGTTCTTAAATAAAACTAACAATAACTTTAGACACACACACTATATTAATATTAAAACGTATAATAATCTAAAACTAACTATTAACAACAATAAGTACATTTATGTATTCTATATTTATGTAACTATATTTATGTACTTCGCGAGACTGTAGGATTCAATGAATGTTCATCCCTTCTTCGACGCGGCTTTTATATCGGTGAATACTCCTTCTAGAGCCTTCACGTAGGCCTCGCGAAAACATCCAGAGGGATGACGCATCTCGCGTCAGCGGATGAGTCATTACAATATGTACGAATTATATTGAATTTAATTGGAGTGAGAAATAGCAATTATTCAAATCTCCTCTCACATGCAATTGTTGCTAAACTGGATTAATGACGTCATAACTTATTGAAGGTCGACGGAAAAAACAAAATAGTAGCATCTAAATATAGCTAATAAAAAACATTAATCGATATATCTTTGCATTTTGTCAAATAATGCACAATAACGTTATTACGGGCTTGTGTCCATACTTTATGGACACAGTGTGTATATGTATATATATATATATATATATATATATATATATATATAATAATATATATATATAATGCACGATGCAATCAGTGAGAAATAAAAGAATTAAAACCATATAGTATTTTGCGAAAATATGTTGTCATGTTTGTTTTACACTTTGATAATATGCAAATAACAATATTTATGGGAACACTTGACACTACAACGTCTTTTTTAGGAGTTCACATTATGATTTTTAAGACTGTACAAGCGTTATTTTACGATCGTTCTATTTTTCAAGCGGCAATCCAACCGTACACAAATCGAAGTATAGAGAAGGAGAAAGTGATTAGTTAGTTAAATGACCGCTGTAAACTATTAATATTTGTAATTTGAATTTACTTATCTGTGAGGTCGTAAAATTTTACAACTCGTCCGTTGCTAATTAATGTAATCAATGCGTTATGATTTATTCGTTATGTATGGTCGTCAATAAAACGTAAGACACACACATGCAAGATTGGAAGGTTTCAACGTCTTTAACAATAAATATTGTTGCAGCAGTAAGTGTTAGTGTATAAGTTCAAGAAGTTTAGTTATATTCTGAGACATTTTAAAATTATAAATGTAAGCTAGTATTGTGTGTTCGAAAAGAAAACAACCTCAAATAGCTATAAAATTTGCATATAAACTGAGGAGCAAAATTAACCGAACACTTGATTTTTTCAAAATATTTTTGACCGACCAAAATACGAATCATATATTTAGTGACTAAATGCTTTATTAACACATTAGAAATAATATCCATTATAAAAGCACGGAATCTTGGAAACAATAAAATTGCTATAAATTGGAAATACAAAATGTTAATTAGATGGTCATAATTTAAAAAAATACACAATAGCTTGTAGTCCCACCACGAGCCCTAATTACAGCTGCCTTTCGATCAGTCGTGCTTCTGAGCACAGCGGCAAATTTTTCTTTAAGAATTTGTTTCAATTCCGCAGTTAGGGCTTCTTCTAAACTGATCAACGTCGAAAATTCCACATGGTTGCGGTGAGCACGTCGTCCCTACATCTCCCGTGCATGTTCCTTGGCATTCAAGTGAGAGCTTCGTGGTGAGCATGAGAACGACGCAATGGTAACATCTTCTAAGTGAACCCGCGTGATCCTTGCAATGTGTGAACGAGCGTTATCTTGCATTACATGAAAATTTTCGCCAACAAATTTCGCAAAAGGCATTACATGTTCCTCTAAACATTGTTGAATGTAGCGGTCGGCAATAATTGTTCTACTTCGAATGTTCACAAGCTCTGCATTAGCAGTCAACGAAATGCCCGCTCACATCATTATACCACCTCCACCGAATGACACTCTTGGCAAGCAGCCTTTAGCAAAAGCCTCGCCTGCCTTTTTCCATATCCTATCGCGATTGATCTGCGATGCGCGATCTGATGTGTATAGGGTGAATTCGGACTCATCAGTAAAGAGCACTGCGGACCATTCTTCAATACCTCAATCAGCATGTTCCCGTGCAAATTGCAAACGCTGTCACCGATGCCCTGCGGTTAGAAGAAGATGTGTCGCAGGTTCCCTGGACCGCAATCCACCTTCATTTAAGCGTCTGCGAACTGTATACACTGATACTATGTTGTTATGGACGTCGCGTAACCTAGGCAAAAGAGCAGATGCTATCACCGTGCGATCACGCGTAATTCCTGCCTTCGAAGAAACCGATCATGGATGTGATGTTTACTCCTCGTCTACCTTGTCTCTGCCTTCTTGTATTCTGGGACTGTACTTCGGGGAATTCGTAGAGGATGACAATTATTTATGGGATTCCCGAATATTACGTTTTTTTATAAGAAAATTTAAAAAGCCTAGACATAAAATCACGCGGTCTACTTGGCCATGAATCTTTAAAAAATTGTGTAGGGGTAAATATAGCTGTTTGTGTATGTACAAAATGTTAAAAGTACAGATTAATTGTAAGTGGAGCTGTTAGTTCAGATAGACGATACACAGAAACATGAGGATTTTTTCAACAATTTGATGCGTATTTTCCAAAATATTGGATGAAACAACAGTGGAAAGACCAGTAGATTTGCCTTTAGCAATATTTCCAATGGTTAAAACCCCTTTTTCTGGCTACATTTCGATAAATTGACTTTAAGTCAACTGCTTGGATATTATTCAATTTGGACAAACTGCCAACCCACAGTCTTAGTATTGAACTGAAAACATAACACTGGCCTCTTTAGGCCAAGGTTATAAGTTGTGTTTTGTCGTAAAACGAAATTTGTTATATTGTATATATTTATATATGTTAGATATAAGTAAATTTAGCATAAAATAATTAAAAACATTTCCATTTTTTTAAATATTTCGTGCATTAAACCACTGTGTAACACACTTTTATTAGCATATTCAGATTGTAATTGTTCTTTAGATAAGAGGCGGCACCCTTTGTATATATTTGCAAATGTATTTTTATTACTCTTATTACATTAGACCACTCGTTTTATTACCTAGGATCAAAGTGAAATTTGTATATTCATTTTTAAGATGTCGTTTCGTGAATATATATGATAAATTCTATTGCTTTAACAAGGGACGATTTATAACGCCAATACTTAATTAGTAATGATATCTTGTTATTTATTAGTTAAGATTAGAATTTTAACACCCTATCGTAAACCTTGGATATTGTCGCCAGTAGGTATAATTTCTACAAAATATCACAAGAAAAATTCCACGTTTTAATTATGTAATGGTTGGGGTAGTGGTATATTTTTACCTATTTGTAAAACAATACAAAAGTCTCATACCAGCAACAAGCGACTCAACACTATGAACTCAACCATATTACAAGACAAACAGTCTTAATACAGCCGTCTTTTCATAACATTTACATCAAGCAGTATCATATTAACAACAAGAGACCTACAGTCTCATATAGCAACAAAGAATTTAAAAACTCAAAAAGGTATAAAACTTCTTACCATAATTAATAATCATATCCTAAATATGTGTTTCGACAGTTAAGTTGTCATCATCAGTAGGTAAAACCACTAATGAAAGTGTTGAACATGGAGCACAGTAAAACTAACACATAGAATCGTGCACAACTTTACATGACGTCCACGCATACACTGAATTTTAAAACAAATAGACAAACTAAAATTACGTCAACTTATCCCTCTTAAGAATACGGCACCAACATGTGTTTATTCTTACGCCTTCAAATTTTTCTACCTCTTTTCTAAAAATGAAAAAAGACTGTATGGGATAGGACCGTTGTCCGAGTTAAACGTATTAGTTTTGTTTTTAACGATATGAAAGATTTTATATGCATCGAGATCTCTGGGGTTGTTGATATTTTTGACAAGTTTTAACCCTTTTACCGTGACGTTATGATCCGTGTCTAATACATGGTTTGCGACGTTCGATTTTTCTGGTCTATTAAATTTAATATGTGATATGTGTTCTTTAAAACGGGTTATTATTGAGCGTTTCGTTTGAGCTATATATTTCAAATTATAATCGCCGCAATTAATTTCGTATGTACCTGATTTTGAATTTACATAAATTAAGTTTATCTTTGGTATTACCTAGGAGACTTTTGATAGTGTTTTCGGACCGAAAAGCAACTTGGAGACCTTGTTCTTTAACAACTCTATTAACATTTTTCGTGGTTGAATGGTATGGTATGGTAAACACATGTACGTTTTTTCCTGGTTTAGTTGAGATATCAAACTTGTAAATTAGCAGATTGTCTTTTTTAAATTCGTTTTTCTAATTAATTTATTAATTATTTCTATGTCAAAGCCATTACACCTCGCGATGTTTTTAATTAAATCTAGTTCTATTTCGTCTCTCTCTTTTTTTAACGAAAAATTTAGTAACCGATTGCCTAAGAAATTAAAAGAAGCTGTCTTGTCTTATGTTGAAATTTATGATTTGAATCCGCGGTGATGAATTTATTGACATTGGTGTCTTTCTGGAAAACATCGGTTTCTATTTTATGCTTATTTCTAATTAGTCTAATTACTAATGTAGGTATCTAAAAATCGTATATTAAACTATTTCACAATTAAATAATACCTAGTAATAATACCTTATAATATAACGAGCCATCGAATAAATTCATAATTGGAGTAGACTGTGAAATTGGGTTGGTACTTTAACTACTTCCACATAATGACATTTATTATTTGACATTGAAACTATAAGTTTGTGTCAAATTTTTCAAAACTCTTATTAAGAAAATTGTTTGTGTTTAGATGTAAATGGACAACATTTTCAACAACTTCTGTAGCTATATGTAAATTTTGATTATGATTTCGATATTAAATATATTATTTGTTTTCTTTTTTGTTGTAGTATCATTTCAATGCCATAACCTTTTTTTTTACAATGAAACCAAATGAAACTGTCAAGCATCAAGTAATGTGTCATTATGTGGAAGTGGTTAAAGTATCAACCCAATTTCACAGTCTACTCCAATTATGAATTTTTTCGATGGCTCTTATAATAAGCAAATGCCACCTTTCTTTTGAAACTGGTCAACAACTCCATGGATGCATCTGGTCTGCTGTCTCAGGTTGATTTTCTTGTGAATTATTGGTTTTTTATTTTAATTTTTTTTTTAATTTATGTATATATACGATGTGTCCGAGATAAAGAGGGCCATTATGGGGATCTCGGAAACCTTAAGAGATACAGATTTGGTTAAATGGGAGAAAAGTTGCGTAATCAAAGGTCTAAGAAATTGGCGTTTAGATTTTCCTGAAAAATTTTTTAGTTTTTGAAAAATGTTGAAAAAATAAAATTTTTCGATTTTACAAATTATTTTTTCCTGGCGTTAATATTTGACCTAAGGCATAACCAATGACACTTCTCCACAGCAACTTTTAATGCTGTTTAAGGTGGCGTTGTTAGATTTTTAATCCAACGTTTCATCTTAGCAGAACCATCATAAACTTATTTTTTTTAAATACGGCCCTGATGTGTTTATATTAGATTCCGAAAACTCTTTTTATTGCGAATTCAACGACTTATCATACTTTATCATTTAATTACGGTTTCGTCATTTTCTCGACATTAATCAAGAAAATTCCTAGTACGGACCTGTACCAATTTTTTAAAATTTTTTAAGATTAAATGATTTGTTATGTTCATTAACAGTTTATTTCATTTACATATTTAATAGCAATCCAATGGCTACATTTAAAGAAACAACTAACAAATCAAATTAAATTAACAGAAGACATAAAAAGTAAAATACAACAACAAACGAATTTGAACAAAACAACTAAGTTTAGAGCATATGTTCGAAAAGATTTCCATTATTTTCCAGGCACAGATAGCACCTTCTCACCGTCGATTCTAACACCCTAATAAGCATTTGTGGAGTAATATTGGCAAATGCTTCCAGAACTAACCCCTCAGTTCTTCATCTGTTGCAAAATTTTGCTGATAAACATGATTCTTAACGAATCCCCATAGGAAGAAATCAAGCGGAGCTATATCGGGTGAACGCGCTGGCCAGGGTGTTTCCGAATGCGTGCTAATGATTTTCTCTGGAAATCTCATTGAAAGATATTCCCGAACGGCTATAGAATTATGTGCATTAGCACCATCTTGCTGTATCCAAGAGTTATGAATCATTGCTAGGGGCATGCTATCGAGAGCATCCTCTAAATCGTTTTGCAGCAAATGTAGGTAACGCTCTGATGCTAAGGTATGGTGGTAAATAAACGGTCCTACAATCGTTGTATCGAAAATACCAGCCCACATATTAAAACCAAAACGGTATTGATGCCTTGTCGTTTTGTTTTAAACGTGGATTGGTTTCAGACCAATAATGGACATTTCGTCTATGGTACACAAGAAAATGTCTAGAGAATATGAATTTTCCTTATCAAATAATATGGTCTGATGAGAGTATGATTACGAATAATGGCATTTTCACCATTATTCGTAATCATACTCTCATCAGACCATATTATTTGATAAGGAAAATTCATATTCTCTAGACATTTTCTTGTGTACCATTCACAGAATGAGCGACGTCGTTCTAAATCACCTGGTCTAAGTCCTTAACAAATTCTGTACTTGTACGGATGTAATTTTTATTTTTTTTAAATACAATGTGCCGTTGATTTTGGTATGCCAATGTTTTGTTCAATCCGCCGGACTGATGTATCGGGATCCTCAGTGACTGCCAACAAAACATTTTGTACGGTTTCCTCATTGCCCGTTTTTCGTCGGGAAACTACAGGTTTTCTAAATGAACCATATGTTTTAGGGTTTGCTACTAATTTTCTTTATTTAAGTCCTTTTATTTGTCTGCCTCCTCTCAGGATACTTCTGCAAATACATGCGCTCTGTGACAGAACAATTTTAGTTGGATGAAATTAAACATGCCACCATGTCAAACTTTTCTTCGTTAGAAAACATAATTAATTGAAAAAAAAATAAATTATTGCACAAAAAATTAAACACCAAACTAATGTGTTAAAAATCCAACACAACTGCCAATCCAAATACAACAGTACCACATTTGCTTTCCAAAGCTTGCTTTCGTCTTAGTGATAATAGCGTAGCATACATATTTGGAAAACGCAAAAAAATCGAAAAAATTACGAACCGAAATTACGAAAGTATGATAGGTCGTTGAATTTGCAATAAAAAAGGTTTTCAGAATCTAATATAAACACATCAGGGCCGTATTTAAAAAAATTAAGTTTATGATGGTTCCGCAAAGTTGGATTAAAAAACTAATAACGCCACCTTAAGCAGTATTAAAAGTTGCTGTGGAGAAGTGTCATTGGTTTTGCTCTAGGTCAAATATTAACGCCAGGAAAAAATAGTTTGTAAAATCGAAAAATTCTGTTTTTTCAACATTTCTCAAAAACTAAAAAAATTTCAGGAAAATCTGAACGCCAACTTCTTGGACCTTTGATTACGCAACTTATCTCCCATTTAACCAAATCTGTATCTCCTAAGGTTTCCGAGATCCCCGTAGTGGCCCTCTTTATTTCGGACACATCGTATATACGCTATTGTAGATAGCAACCGTTTATAATTATCGTTAATTATTATCCCGTAAGTAGCTTTGGCTGTTGCATAATAAAGATTATTATTATTATTATAAAACCCACCAGCTTATCACATCGGATAGTCAATTTTAATTACAAGAAGGAAATATTCATTAAATGAAATTAATTTTTATTTCTAGTGTTGTTTGAATATTTAGTTAATTGAAATTGGTTGTTTTCATTTCTTATATGCGGCATGAGGTATTCTGTTGTCCGCGACAAGTCATTCGTGAAGTGCAATATCTCAAAGTTTAAGCGAGGCAATTATAAAATTGTAATATTACTGAAATTAAATTTTATTGCATGTATACATATATGAGATGATCTGGTTAATTATGGTTGTTTGCATAATGTTTTAGTATAGTAATAAAATGTTTTTATGTAGTCATAAAATACAATCTTCTATCTTCCAATTGATAAATTTATTCGACTTGAAATTCATTAATTCCAAACTTCCCAGTTTAAGAATAAAATTTACGATCACGCATCGTTCATACACAATATTCCCTGCATACTCTTTGCCATCTGTATTTCATTGCCACGAAGATTTGTGTGAATTTGTAAATCAACAGAGCAGAATTATATGAGCGACAGGCACCTGTTCTTTGTATATATTTTATGGACTCATTAGGCGAACTAATCAGTCGCATCCAAACATGAATGAAGAAACGAGACAATTCTGAAAAAGCGAGAAAGAGGAACGAAAAAGAAAATAATGGAATAGCAGAAGAAATGCAAGAGATGGCTTTGCAATCAGCTCACATCATTTGCCTTTGTACTTGCCGACAACGGAGGACGACAAATTCGGATCTGGAACTCATTAATAACGATGCATCTCGAGTTTTAGCTTAGGGTTGTTTATTTTTGTAAATTATATTTGTCTTTTTTTAGTATTCTTTTCTATTAATTTATGATTGTTTGCATAGCTACTTCATTGTAAATTTATCTGTAGTCTATTTGCAAAAAGTATGTTAATAATAAAAAATCCACGCATTTGTTTCGTAAAATATAGGAGCATGAAACAGGGACAAAAAATAATTACCAATACAAGAGGGTATTGATATCTAACAAAATAATTTGAAACATACATGAGTAGTTTAAAAAAGGTATATAACCCCTTACCACAATTATTAGTTGGATCCTAAATACGTATTTCGACAACTAAGTTGTTATCATCAGTAGGTAAAAACTACTAATTAAAGTCACACGGGGCACAATAAAGTAAGATAAACGCTTCCGCACAACTACTATACACTGCAACCCTGTAAAGACTAAATTTACCATGCACATCTCAAACTACGAGACAAAACACTTGCCTCTTAGAAAAGGTTTTTAAAAACATGTGTTAAAATATCGAACAAAGGGACGGCAAAAATTCTTCTCTAAAGAAGGCGCCTACTAAAAACGATTTTAAAGCTACGGTGACCTACTAATAAACAAAATGAAACACCTTATATTTCCACAAAACACTAGTATAATTAACTGTATGAGCATTTCATGTGCAATGTACAAATTAATAGTTATTATTTAAACGTGTTATTTCGAGTACGCAGGTAATGACAAAATCTATATTGGGTAGGAGTGTAAAAAAATTTTCCATTAACAAATGGTTAAAAAGTCGTATATATATAGTAAAGGCCGAACTCTCGTTGCAAATTCTGAGAAAGACAAAATTAAGAAGGGGCCTTACATGTGAAAAACCAGACATCCGGCTTGTTGTATTATATTAAATGAGAATCAATCCTTAATATAACACATTGTCACCTATTTATAATTAACTTTTAAATTATACACCTACAATATCTAATTATTCATTGACCCTTTTCACGAGGATTGATTCTCATTTAATATAATACAACAAGCCGGACGTCTGGTTTTTCACATGTAAGGCCCCTTCTTAATTTTGTCTTTCTCAGAATTTGCAACGAGAGTTCGGCCTTTACTATATATATACGACTTTTTAACCATTTGTTAATGGAAAATTTTTTTACACTCCTACCCAATATAGATTTTGTCACTACCTGCGTACTCGAAATAACACGTTTAAATAATAACTATTAATTTGTACATTGCACATGAAATGCTCATACAGTTAATTATACTAGTGTTTTGTGGAAATATAAGGTGTTTCATTTTGTTTATTAGTAGGTCACCGTAGCTTTAAAATCGTTTTTAGTAGGCGCCTTCTTTAGAGAAGAATTTTTGCCGTCCCTTTGTTCGATATTTTAACACATGTTTTTAAAAACCTTTTCTAAGAGGCAAGTGTTTTGTCTCGTAGTTTGAGATGTGCATGGTAAATTTAGTCTTTACAGGGTTGCAGTGTATAGTAGTTGTGCGGAAGCGTTTATCTTACTTTATTGTGCCCCGTGTGACTTTAATTAGTAGTTTTTACCTACTGATGATGACAACTTAGTTGTCGAAATACGTATTTAGGATCCGACTAATAATTGTGGTAAGGGGTTATATACCTTTTTTAAATTATTATTTAACCACAGTCTCCATTGAAAGAATATACATGAGTAGGTAAAACATCACCAATTTTGTATAATACAAAAGTATTTTTAATAATATAAAATATCCAAAATCGGGTGTGAAGAACACAATACAAGTTCATATATTTGTGAATATATCCTCTCCAAAGACGTAGATACGTATTTCACCTTTCTACAGGATCATCAGTACGCCCTTGCTGGAGAAGAGACGCATTCAACAAAAAATAACAACCTTGCTATCTCACAGAAATTATTAAGACCGAGCGTAAAAGAATATTCAGCGCTGTCTATATAATAACTGCAGAACTAGCAACGTGTTTCCATAGACGGTAACAACCATATTTATAGAAACTGTATTATCGTGTTTTCACTACTTGTCGGACGAACCGAAGGCGTATATAACTAAATAATTTGAAACATACATGGATAGGTAAAACATCACCAATTTTGTATAATACAAAAGTATTTTTAATACATAATATAAAATATTATTGCTAGTTTTACGGTTATTGTATAGACAGCGCTGAGTATTATTTTACGCTCTGTCTTAATAATTTCTGTGAGATAGCAAGGTTGTTATTCTTTGTTGAATGTATCTCTTCTCCACCAGGGGCGTATCGATGATCCTGTAGAAAGGTGAAATACGTAAATACGTCTCTGGAGAGGATACATTCACAAATATATGAACTTGTATTTTGTTCTTCAGACCCGATTTTAAATAATATTGTATATTATTAAAAATACTTTTGTGTTGATATCTAGTTAACTGCAAATACTATTCAGATCAACATTGTTTAATTTAGTTCATACAAGAAGTCGTCGGAACGCATTAGTTATTTGATGAGAAGATTATTTCAAAGAATTTTACGAACAGTACCATGCTAATGGTTTATTGTCAGGATTAATTATTATTTTGAAATATAAAAATACTCTCATAACAATGTAATTAATCAATGAACCGGTACCATAAAAAAGTATGTTAACTGAGATTGGTTCTGAGATTCTGGCTCGAAACTAAGTCCTTGGCACTGCTTCCTTCTTGTCCAAATGTTATAATGAACATCTTCAAGGCTGTTACTACTGTTCCTGTACTGAAACTGTTTCAATGTAGCAACAGTAATAACAGCTTTGAAGATGTTCCTTATTACGAAAGGGTATCGATATCTAGTTAGCCTAGGGCATTTTCCTTGAACAAAGCAAAATCTTGTTATAATGGCAAGAAATAATGATACTTTAAAAGTGTCACTGTATAATCTTACGTCAGGAAGTTGAAGTATTTCTGTTCAGTAAATTTTGAAAGAAAGCATGTCGAATGCAAATTCGAAAATCGATAAATTGGAGTATCGAAGCATCATCAAATACTTGTATTTGAAGAGGTTAAGTAGTAAGGAAATTTACGAGGATATGCAGAACACACTTAGCAATCAATGATATTATGATATTATCAGACCGTCGAATTGGTCTGAAATATATAGTTGAGGTACTAAAGATTTCATATGAACGTGTCCATCATATAGTTCACATCGATTTAGATATGAAAAAAAATTCTGCAAAATGAATTCCTAAATGCTTTGTTACGCTTAGCATATAGAAAATTTTTAATCTATTTTTAAATCATATTTCTGTTTAAAATATCTCGTTTTAAAATATATTTAACGCAAGACTTTTTTACATTTGTACAACTGTACATATTCGTGTACAAAGAGAAAGTGTATTTCTTTTGTTATATTCTTGACCGAGACCCTTACTTTACTACCTGACCGCCAGCAACCCTACCGTCACTGTGGAATTTCTTTCTATTTACATTTCTATTTTAGATTGTTTAATTCAATTATACATCTTCCTTTATATATGGTGTTTCATATTATTAGAAAGCTTAAGTCACAAGGGTTATTCTAATAATAATTATGACATCAATAGACCACGTCGATAGACCACCCCTGCATCTCACCGCAATTAAAAGGTCATTTTGTATTGTTCAATATATATTATTCTTTTAAGCGAATTCATATTAATTTAACTAATTAATTTCTTATTCCTCCGGCCGAACATCGCTCTACATATACTTGTCCGAGTATATCTTCAGACCACGTGGCCGCCACTCACAGGTAACTCTGTATTCTTCGATACAGAGGTTATTTTATATTAATCGTATTCAATTAACCCTTAATTTACTGCTCAATTAAACGTTCGTTTCAGAGTATTTTTGTGTTAATTTTCAGCTAATTAATTACCGCTTCTCGTGTACATATTACTTTTGTTTTAATTACTTTTAAATATAACAATTTCATTTCTTTCTTATGTAAATATAAATACAAACTTTAAGGACAACATGTGTTTTATTTAGTAAGTAAGTTGTAGTATATTTATTTTAATTAACCATCATCACGCACGTCCTGGACCTTTGAAGGAACTTCACCAACACCACTAATTATTATAATATAAAATAATTTTATTATTATTAGCACACCAAAAGCCACCGCTTGTAATAGGCGTCGCCCTCCTAATTTGTAATAGCTTGAACGCCGAACACAAACAAGCAAGAGTGAAAGCGTCACGGTCAATCTGTGCTCGTTTTGAAGGAGATACAGATTTTTTGAACCGTCTTGTGACTGTGTTCTTTTTTATGACCCAGAAACAAAACAGCAATCGATGAAGTGGAAGCATCATGGTTCTCCAAGGCCTAAAAAGTTTCGAGTTCAAAAATCCGCTGGAAAAGTTCTTGCTTCAGTTTTTTGAGATATCCGTGGAATAATTATTATCGATTACCTAAAAAGGCGTCAATCCATCACCGTAGATTCTTGTTCTAAATTACTAACCAACCTGAGATGAAAAGTTAAGGAAACAAGACGTAGAATGTTAGCGAAAGGAGCATTGTTTTCAGGACAATGCCTCTGCACACAAATCCCTCATTACTATGAATACAATTCGGGATCTAGGGTTCAAATTACTGGAACACCTGCCCTATTCCCCAGACTTAGCCTCCTCAGACTATTATCTGTTCCCTCGATTGAAAAAAGTTTAAAAGGACGTCAATTTTTGGTGTAACGAAGAGGTCATAGAAGTTGAAGAAGGCTGGTTTGCAGACCAAGAAGAATCTTCTTTTTAGAAGGATTAAATGCGTTGCAGGATCGCTGTATTAAGTGTATTAATTTAAGAGGAGACCATGTATAATAATAATAATAATAATAATAAAATATTCCCAAATCAAAACAATTTAAAGTCCCAACTTTAAATTGTTTCAATACTAGGTTAAGAATATATCAATGCAGATTTCTTCTGACGAGCGTGCACTGAAGAAGGCGAAAACCGGCCACGATTTTTTAGAATCGGAAGACGTAATGTTTATTATTGACTATTTACAAAAATAAATTTGTCTTAAAACAAATGAAGAGGTGATAATTGCAACCAATGAGCTTGATGAGCTTCCTAAAGATTACTTTTATATAGCTTAAAAAACTTCCCTGGGCTAAGTGTATAGAATTAAATGGGTATTTTATTGAAAATAAAATAAGTAATTGATTGAAAAGTCACTCTCCTGTGAAATCACCCTCGTGTACACAATCCAAACACTAGACTTAATGGAGCATTGTCACTTTACTTCTGAATACATCCTTACTGTAAATAGAGGACTCCACTTGAAGCGCCATTTATAAAACTCTAGTTTCTAATTCCGTTGAGCTTTAACACCGAATTAGAATTATTCGAGAAATGTACCCTTACTAGGGTGACGCTGAAGTGTCTTGGAAGGTGGATAATAATTTAATTTTCGACACATTGGAGCTCTGCGATTATTTTAAATTTAAATCAGAATAAAAAATTATAATAATTAAGATTGGTGAATACGAAATAGTAAGTACTTAAGGCTAGGTCTTAAAATAAAATTATAATCAAAATTGTAACCACGATAATTTCACCATAATATTTCTAATTTAATATATGTAGTAAAATTTAATTTATATTTGCGAAAACATTACCAAGGGTTTTTGATTAGAACAGATATTTAGTTGAAATTTGCATAGAAGCTTAACAGATTTAAGAAGGTTGTTACCTGCTATCTTGAAGTGCATTACAGTATTTTGCCCGACGCTTCACACCTATTATTGTCGCCTACATTCGTTCTTATACATATGCATGTAGGAGGTTACCTCAGATAGAACAACACCTTCAAGTTTACCATACAGGAAAATCTAAGCGACCATTATCTTCGAAGCCTTTCATTATTTTTATATTAGTTGAGTCAACAGGCCTACGTATTTCCGTTGCTGTAAAACAGAATGAGATGCTTTGTGAAGACATAAAACATTGAATCGGTTATCATAGTATAGAATCTATAACTGCCCGAGAATAGAATAGATTAATTATATACATGTAACTTGTAGCAACGATTAGGTTTCTTCAAATTACAAGAAATCCAATTCCTTATGGTTTAATGGAACTTTAAATAAAAAGAATTATCAATATTTAAAATCTAAATTGCGTTGTTTCTGGTTTTAAATTTGTTTAAGGATATATTCAAATAAGTTTGCAGTTCATTTACATTCGTTTATTATATAAAAATAGAAATGTATTATATAAGGTGTCCCAATAGGAACTTGGCGATTTAGATTCCAATTAACATGCGTAGTATTTAGAAATTCAACGATTTATTAACGTAAACATAAAATAGAACCCCTAAAATTATATGTGGAACAAGATATCGGATAAATGCCCACCGTGACTTCTATTGCACACAGCGATTCTTTTTTTAAAATTTTCAATGACTTTATCACACATATGCAAGTTAATCTCGCCAATAGCCGCACGAATGTTATTTTTTAATTCATCAATTGTCTGTGGATTATTTGTGTAGACTTGATCCTTAAGGAAACCCCAAAGGAAAAAGTCCAGCGGTGTTATGTCGCAGGATCTTGCAGGCCAATCCACGTCACCATTACGAGAAATCACACGGCGAGGGAATTTCTCCTGCAGTAAATTTAGAGTTTCCCTGGCAGTATGACAAGTGGCCCCATCTTGTTAAAAGTAAAGATTGTTGAGGTCCATATCTTCCAAACGAGGCCATAGAAAGTTATTCAACATCTGTCGATACCGCTCCCCATTTACAGTTTCTGCTTCTCCATTCTCATTTTCAAAAAAGTAAGGTCCAAGAACACCATTGGCCGAGAAACCGCACCATACAGTAACACGTAGTGGGTGCATTGGTTTTTCAATAATCTCTCGAGGATTTTCACGCCCCCAAATGCGGCAGTTTTGTTTATTTACGTAACCCCCTATGTGAAAATGGGCTTCGTCACTGAATATGATTCGCTTACAGAATTCGTCATCAAAATCAGTTTGCTCCAAAATACAATTGGCAAAGATACGGCGGTGGTGATGGTCCCTGGGCTTCAATTCTTGTGTTAACTGGATTTTGTATGCGTGTAGCCGAAGGTCTTTTGTTAAAATTCGTTGCAGAGATGATCTTGAGATGGCCAATTGCTGTGACCGATGACGAATTGAAGTTTTTGGACTTTCGGTAACACTTTCATTCACCATAGCGATATTTTCAACTGACCGAACGTTACGAGGACGTAGTGGTGTCTTTACATCGAGAACAGAACCAGTTCGTTCAAATTTTGCCATTAAATTTCTAATTGCCGTATTGCTGGGAATATGATTCTGATGAAAAACAACACGTAGTCGACGAATTGTGTTCGTAATGGAACGACCATTTTCATAATAAATTTGAACAATTTGGATACGTTCTTCAGTCGTGAAACGTTGCATGATGACTTTTACAAGTTTATAGATGACATATACCAAATATTAGGTTGCTAAGTTACCTTATTTGAAAATAATGTGAAATTTAAATCCCCAAGTTCCTGTTGGGACACCTTTTATATGCATGACATAAAGTTACAAAATAGTATATTAAAAAACAAGTTTCATAAGGCACCATTTTGCCGCATGAGATCAGTTTAGAAAACGAGCCGCGATAGCGGCGAGTTTTCTAAAGAGCGAGTGCGGCAGGTATATACAACGCTGCTATAATATGTACTATTCTTATTTTTCGTCTGTTTATGCATATTACTTTAATAGCAGAAAACCAAATGTATATTTAATTATTTCTGATAGAATAAATGTCTCTACTTCTATACTTACATCAGTAACAAGCTCATGTTGCGTCCCTATTCTATCGCATATTCTAATATATTACGAATTACACTCCCATACCGGCGCTCATGGCGCGCACGGAAATTGGTCTGCTCTAGTAATTGTAGACACTGTCTTTATATTAGTTATTTGTTGCAAATCTAACGAACGAAGTTTGAAAAGTGTTCGGAAAAATATCCCGCAACTACAAACACAAGAAACCCGCATGTCACTACGCCGTTCAACAAATTGAGGAAATTTGTGAGGCAGTTAGTAGTTCTAGAAGAATGACATACCGGCATGAGCAAGAACACTATAACGTGAATCGGTCAGTGATTTATGAAAGACTTATGCGCAGGAAAACAAGTATGAATAAAATTGGTGGTGGAAGAGGACCAGCATTATCTCAACTGGCTCAATGCATATTGGCTCGCGCTGAGTGTAGAGTGTAGAGTGTCATTTTAAATATGTTTCCTTTTGTGTCTCAAATACCCCAAGAACCGAGATAAGTGACGACCCTTCCAGAGTTTGACAAAAATATATATATTTTTGTGGATTTTAAACTTGGGCAAAAAGCAATCGAACTGTACAATGGCACTATCAATGTATAAGTTTCTTGCAAATATTTGGCTTCTTAAACTTCACTGTACTTTAATGAAACTGAATTATTCATGTCTCCTCCCCTATATATTGTCATAAATTTTCATAATTTTTCATAAATTCTAACAATTTATAAATTTTCTTTTTTAATTTTTCATAATTTTTGTAATTTTTCAAAATTTTTATGGTTTTTCATAATTTTTATGATTTTTGTAGTTTTTCTAATGATTTTATAATTTTTAATACAAATGAAACAGACATGCAATATACATATCTGTAACTGTACACATGGACAATACACCTCGTATTTTCAGCATTTACTTCTGCTTAAGACACGTGTTTCTGCCATCTATAGGCGTCATCAGTCAAGCTAGTGAAGCAATGAAATAAAAATTATACAAATCTTTTTAAGAACATATTTGTATCTGTATATACATTTACGCTGCAATCGCCTACAAGATATAGCAAATTTCGTCCTATAAGGTGGCACTATTTAATAAGTGACATCTGACGGACGAAATAGACTATGCCGAAAAAGGCGACCTTTCGCTTGACCAGCTATGCTGGTACATAAACGAAAAAATACGTATAGGTGTAGTCCATTAACACGAGCCAGATGGCGATAAATATACAAAAAGGTTTAAGTATATCAATACGTTATGCACGTATTACGCATTTGTTACAAATGAAACAGACATGCAATATACATATCTGTAACTGTACACATGGACAATACACCTCGTATTTTCAGCATTTACTTCTGCTTAAGACACGTGTTTCTGCCATCTATAGGCGTCATCAGTCAAGCTAATGAAGCAATGTAATACAAATGATACAAATCTTTTTAAGAACAGATTTGTATCTGTATATACATTTACGCTGAAATCGCCTACAAGATATAGCAGATATAGCAAGCGAAAGGTCGCCTTTTTCGGCATAGTCTCTTTCGTCCGTCAGATGTCACTTATTAAATAGTGGATGAAATACAGTATTTCATCCACCTGATGAAGCCATTGTATGGCGAAACAATATTGTAGTGGTATTTACAATAAAAGAATTTTTGAAACTAGAAGTTTAATTACTTATTTCTTAGCGTTTTATGATTTTATCATATTTTTAGGTTTCATAAGTTTGCATAGTTCTTTACCCTTTTTCATAATTTTTTGAAATTATTTATAATTTCATTTGATAGAATGTATTTAAAATGCCACTATAACCATTACAATCTCGTCTGCTTGCAATTAATGCCGGAAACTACATTGTGTACCTATTACTGAATCTATCTTCATACAGGTTTCAACAAACACTGCATTGTACGAAATTTCGTATTAATTAAATTCCTAAGCGCAGAGAACATAACAGTAGTTTGCACAGCAGCGATATCTAGGGAATGTATTAAAAATGAATTCAAATACTCCTAAAGCATCTTACTATTCGATAAAATATGAAGAAATATGAAATATAAATTTAGTAACACAATTTATTGAGCGAAGTGCGAATTAATTGAAATAGTATTAATGAATTATCTCTTAGCTTATTAATGTTTAAATTGTTCTATTAGCTTTTATATTTATTGTATATATTGACCTTAGAACATACTCTATATGACAAACTCAAGTTTCTTTAGAACTAATCACATCATTGCTATATCTCTGTATGATACCATCCAGATAAATAATTAAGTTATTATAGGTGTAGTACATCATATATTTCTTTGAAAATCACGGCATGCTTTTCTCGAATGTCTTTTTCCCTTCATTGCGGTCATTTCACGGTAACTACGAGTCAAATTCCTGCACGTTCATAAAGTCCGAGAGATGTTTCGTTGTATTGCCGTCGTCGAAACGAAATTAAGACATCAGAGGCGATGGAGACAGGTGGTTGCGCCTCGGGCTGTACAAGTACTTTCGTTCTCTTTTCTTTTCTTTCTCGTCCCCTCATCTGCGTCCTGAACACTTACTCTTTTCTATTTTATCGTGGCCCGCCCTTTCGCCCGCAAACTCTTCTCGTGACGGCCACCACAGCATTGTTCTGCTCCTAGATGCAACTTTCTATGGAGGCGCGTTTTGTGAGCCAACTGATCACGTGATTTAGTCATTATGATCGTTAAAGGCGGTAGCACGACTAGAATATTTGGTTTCAATGATCTCAATGGTTGTTGCCTAATGAATGTATGTGCGTAAAATGGAAATGAAGATGTAACGTAAAGACATCTTTAATTTTAAACTATACTTCGATATTTAATTAATATGCTATTTTGATCTTGATTTTAGTTTTAATTACGTATGTACTTACATGAAGAAATGTGAGGAATTTTAAATCTTACAAAGTATTTTATGCAGTGCTGCTAACGTGTACAAACATGTAAATACGAGGAATGACTTTTTAGTATTGCATATAGCCATAAAATCAAACAGTGGATCGACTCAAAGTGCTTTATTGCTTTTCATAATATTTTCCACAAAAATTGATACATTTCTGCATTCATTCAAACCAATTGTTAAAGCAGTTATTCCATTCTTCAGTTGTGACAGTAAAAATTGCCATTTTCAAGGTATCTACTGCTTCATACGTGGGTTGAAATCGTCGACCACGCATTCCATTCTCGATCTTTGGGAACGTAAAAAAAATCGATCGGGACTTTGCGGAAGATGATCTAATAATTCTATATTTTGCTGCTACAAAAACTTTCTTGTCTTTCGATCTGTGTGCGAACTTGCATTGATGTGTTGTGGGTTGGTTTCTCGGAGCACGGCGATTTGCTACCTAGCATGCGCAGGTGCAGTTCTGACGTAATGAAGATGGACGGTATGTTATCGAAAGCGGTAGTCGTAACTAGAGATAGCATATTGATACATACATTGCTCCATATATATCCGGAGATATTTCAGCGTTATCGGGTATAATATTTTTTTAAAGTAATTGAATTTTCTATAATACATACAGTTCTGTTCAAATAAATCTGGGACAACTCTTATAACGTAACTCTTAATTCCACTTGTTCAAATAAATCTGAGACAACTTTTTTGGTGTGTTGTATTTGCGGCTTTCAACATATTAGTTATAACTAGATTACATTATAATTTTTGGCGATAGTTACTAAAAAGTTAAAATTTATTATAATTTTACAGAATCATGATTTAATGAAAAAGTTTTCGAGTCATTTTTCAATATAAAAATGTCTTTCGAAAATGTAATTAGACTTTGACAATTGTATTAACCCATTAGTGGACAAAGTTATTTTTTCTGGAAATTTTATTATTTTGTTCAATATTCAAGATGATATGACATTAAAAATGCTATAAATAAGCTGGGTTTCTAAATCCATTTGAGAATTTGCAAAATGTAGGCCGTCCCTTATAGGGGACGCCGTCCTCTCTGACATTAGTTTTTAATATAATTGGATCTCTATTATGTTGGGCCAATGTTAAATTAATTATATGAAACTTGCAAGGTAAGATAAATAACTTATACACTTACAAGAAAATTCTTACTGTTTATTAAGAAATTATTGAAGATTACAGCAAACATATTTTATTTCAAGTGTAAATCTTTGAAACATTGTTTCGGATGCAAGGCAATATTACATTTCTCGCATATAAACTGACTTTTCTTTCCACAATGTTTACATCTTCGGTCGGTATTATTGTATATAATCATGTGTCCAGTATTGTCAAACCTTACATCAGTGATGGATTGGAGACACGTCCCTGGTGTGGTTTTGAACCAAAATATTTCAAGAGTGTCAACGCTATATATCGGCGAAATGCTAATAAAGACTGCATTATTTCCATCTGGCTTCAGCCGTTTCATCAAAAGCCATCCACTGACAACTGAAACGTCTAATAAGTACACTACTAACGGCCAGTACCACTTCCTTTGCCGTATTCTAGTTCTATAAACAGCTACCAAACCATCCAACTTATCAACGCCGCCCATTCCTTTATTGTATCCAGCCACGATTTTTGGCTGTGGGAGATTTTTCCTACATTTGGAAACTCTATCCCAACGAGTAGCATTTCCAATTGAATTGTCCTCAAAATTTGAAGCTATGTACACCACCTTGTTGCCCTTCCATTGCACTAAAAGTGTAGAGTGTTGATTAGCATAAAACTTGTAGCTGCCTCTACTTTCTTTGTTCCAACTTTTTTTACTTGGAACAGAATACTGTTCAAGTCTATTCTCGCGAATAGTTCCTATAGCGCAATATTTTTGTGCAGATAGGTGAGCTAGCAATGGTAAACTCGTAAAATAATTGTCGAAATATATTTTGTAGCCTTGATTTTTAGGCACCTCAGTTTGCTGAAGTAAAGCCAAAACAATATCACCACCAACTCCAAAACGTTTTTCAAGACTGCTATTCTTTCCTGTGTATATATCGAAACCCACCATATACCCTTCATTAGTACATAAAGCCCAATTTTTAAATCCGAAGCGTATAGGTTTCCCACGGATATATTGCTTAGCGTAATGTTTCCCGTAATAAGGAACCATACTTTCATCGATTGAAAGATGTTCCTGCAAACCTCCATGTTGTCTGAAATTTTTGACAAGTTTATCAATGAGCGGCCTGATTTTGTATAACCGGTCTTCCTGCACGAGTGTAGCGTTGTCACTGAAGTGAATATGTTTCAATATTTTTTCGAATCTTTTCAATCGCATGCTATCTTGCACAATTTTCGGTACATCGTCTTCATTAGACCTATAAATTCTTCTGTTCGGATATTTTCCATATCCCGAAAATAAAAGAATTCCCAAAAATACATGTAACTCATCTGTAGACAAGTCTAAACTGGTATTCTTTTGCAATGCATATTTGTTAGATTGCTCTACTATAGTGCTTAACAGCTCCATGTCAAAGAAAAGCTTGAAATAGTCCAATAGAGTTTTGACATTTCCGCTGTCAGTAGATGGCTGCTCCGGATCACACTCTCTGCGTGTTCCATCTGCTATTACTGTGGGATTCTTTGTCCATTTAGATTTCTCATATGATTGTTCACCTTCATCGTCTGTTTGAAGAATGATATATTTTCAGTAATAAACTAGTTTGTCGTTAAATTAGTTTATCGTTACCTTTCATGCTCCTCCTCAGCTCTGCTAAACTCATCAAATCTTCTGCTTCGTACTCGTGGTCATCGTCATCATGCACCAGTTCACAGGGCTGACTAAGAATCCCTCGAGGTAAGTGATTCACATTTCCTACATGGTCATCATCTGACTCATCACTATCAACATCTGTCTCATTAGAATTGTCGGGAGGGAGAATAAATACATCAGGCGAGTTGATATCATCATCCTCTATACTGTCCATGAGTTGCGCGAGAGTCAACCTGTAAACTTGTAAGACATCAAGTTACAATGAGCGACGTCCCCTATAATTTTGGTCCAAAACTCTTAGCTATATTACTATTTTTCGCATATTAAACTGATTTGTGAAGGTGTGTCTAAGGGACCATTAGGTTCTTTCCAAGATTATTTTGAATAAGCAAATATAACATCATTAGATGTGAAACGGTCGTTTTCGGCATTAAAACACGTTTATTCCATACGTCGCACTAATTTAAGTGAAACAACTGTGGAGACATATCTGATGATTGGATTATTAGAAAAATCTTATCTAGATAATAAATTCACTGATGATTCATAATGCGGTAAGTGTTTGTGCACGTTTTATAAGTTTTTTCTTATAATTTAGATTAAATGCAAAATTGCATGCGTACGCCGCTGACATGTGTGTCGAATTTGCTATCTCTAGTCCTAACGCACAAGAGAGCCTCTATTTATTGTATATACCCTTTGTCAGTGGAGACGGGTATAGATTGATTAAAACAGATGATAGGTAGCACCACTTAGTTTTACGTACGGAGGCTCGAGACTGAAAACTAAGGATAGGGTTTGCGCATTCGTAGGCGCATGCGTTGACAGTCTACTAAATTGTACCAAAGTGACAAACTAAACTACAGAAAGGGGTACTTAAATACATAAAATGAAAGAATCGGAAATAGTTAATTCGATTATTGAGATAACAGCAACAAAAGAAAAATAAGTAATTAACATGTAATTAACTAGTGAATAACAAGTGAATAACAAGCCGCAAATAACATTATATAAATATTAAGATATGAAAAATTGATTCTGGGATATGAGCAGCCGGTATATCAGATCATTAAATTAGTGGACATATTACAAAAAAAAGAAACTACATGAGTTTATACTTAAATTAATCTGAAAAATGGATCAAAATTATGGCAATTAATTAATTAATCGATTTCAATTAACCATAACCTAGAATAAAAATTTGTAGCTAGACGGCAGGTCTGTTGTTGAACCTTACATTTGGTATTACACAGTATATATTACGAGAATAATATTAAAATTCAATAGAAATTACAATTTAAAGTCATAGTCAAAAAAACCATTGTAAAATATATAACTCACAAAGTTGTTGCAAAAAAAACAAAGAAATACAAACACATACATTCATATATATATATATATATATATATTGAGGCATTACAAGAAGGGCTTTTCCTCTGAAAGAAATAAAGAATACATGTAACCGTAATGTTTATATCTACTATGTACTTTAATACCAAGAAGGGGAAAGATTGATTCAAAGTATAAATACTTTATTTTGACGACAAATTTGCCTTGAAATAATTAACTTATTTTTCTATTTTTTTATTGTAATGTTTATATTCATTTTTATTTCAAATTAATATTTAACGCGTTTTTATTCAAACAAATTTAACGTATTTATATTCAAATGTATTTGAACGATTAAGCCCCGCCCACAATTTTAACGGTGCAATAACCCGAAAAGAAACCGATATTGACAGAGTGATTGTAAACACATCAACATATGTTACCTAACTAAAGTTATTTTATAAATCAAATTGTAATTTTTTTAACTGTTTTGCACTGTAAAAATGTCTAATTTAATAATGTTCAAAAAGATAATGCAAGTAAAGAATGGAGCGATTTGCGGCAAGTTATGCAATTAGAAACAAGTGAAAAAATTGGCGTCGGTAATTAGTAGTTGCAGCGAAAGGTCACGTTTTTTGTGCTCCGAAGTAATTAAAATAAATTGGCGAAATTATTAAGTGCTCGAGATTTTTAAGTCTACCAAACGTTACACCTACCTACGAACTACCTGTAGACCAAATTTAACATCTTCCGACCAAACAGTTCAAGAGTTACGAATTTTTAAAGTTTTCGATACGAAAACTACCCGCCTAAAAATTTCACCGTACATCGAACAACATCTTTGAACGCTCGAGACCGGTCATCCGCTCAAGCCGCCGTCGGACTTGGAGATTTTAAAAAGTTCAAGTCATCCCGAGGGACAGTAGCAGAAATATTCTCCAGTTTCCCGCTGTGAAGACTTCTCCAGAACACAGGCGCAGGAATCAACAGAGGTTATATCCGAAGATTCAGGTTTTTGCTAATTTTACCAATATTATACGCGCCATTTTTACTTGCTCATGAACATTTCTAGAACTTTTCTTTGTTTATTCCATAAATAACTATTTACATTGCTTTCACCGATATTCTACCACTGTAATTTTTATTCAACTTATTTAAATATTAGTATCCACTACTTTTAATTTTAAAACTTGATTCTATTTCACTTTTATAAACTATTTTAATAAAGCAACCATTATTTGCACTTGTCTTACACCATATTGTTTGTACTGTAAGAATACCAACCGCTGAGTGTGTCTCCCTTACGTTATATGTGTGTCACGAAACTGTAAATTTAAATTCTCAAACTTTTCGAGATGTTTTATTATTAATAAAGTTAGTTGTCAATAATTTACTTTGGTTTTTTCTTTTAAAATACTTGAGATATTGTTCCATTTCCAATTAAATAAGCTACGTAAATCAATTCAAAGTGGAGAGAAGTGAACCTACCTTAACCCTGAAGAAAAAAAAGAAGCTAGCCGATAATAAAAAACAGATAAGTATTGAATGGGCCCGATTTGAATGAATTTTTATATACATCGAATAACATAATCATTCATTTTCTGTAATATAACATATAGAGCCCAACGTTTTGGGGCATTTATAACATTTAACATTCATTTTACATTTATTTATATATATATAGCCCACACGGGTAATATAACATTTGTCAGCCCAACTTAGTGGGGCAATTCAGACATATAACAATATATATATATATATATATATATATATATATATATATATATGTATGTATGTGTTGTAACTTGATTGCGGGTTTATATATATATATATATATATATATAGAATAAAAATTATTTATTATTTATTTTATTGGCCGTGTGCATAATATTAAAATAATAAGCTTTTTTTGGTTTAGCGACCTTTATTGAAATTCAATTTATTTAACTAACGACGTTTCGACTTTTTTGTATATAATTAAGTCTTTTTCAAGTGATTTTAGAACTAAAAATAAATTACGAACGAAAGATAAGAATTATATTTACATTATATGAATGAATTAAAATTAAAATAATGATTAGAGTAAAGAAAGTTGAAATTTAAAATTTAAAAATTTTAAAAATTTTAAAAATTTCAGGGATATAAAACTCACCAATTTATTTCGTGTTAAAAAACATGTGCCCAGTGCAATATGCATGGTCGGAAACATATCGACCCTTCACTACAGGGTCCGACCGCGTATCTCGGAATCTTAAGTGTAACTAAATGTCTTGTTATAGAAATGAAATTTTTTATATTATTTCGTTTTAAAATTTGTTTGGTCAGGCCATGTGTTTGGGAAAATACAGTGTGTTTACAATGGGAATGATACGGCAGATACGTAAACTTTTATTCAAACCAACCCCTATCCCACAAAAAAAAATGTTGTAACGGCGTTAGTGGACAGGGCTTTAAATCTCACCAATCCAGTTTTCAGACCAACAGTACTAAATAAAGTAAAAACTATTTTAACAGAAAACAATTATCCACCACCATTTACACAAAACATTATAAAACAGAGACTTAATAAAATATATAACAAAACTAAGTGCCAAAATATAAATAAAACAACCAATGAATTAACATATATCCCTACACCCTATATAACTGGATTATCCGAAAAACTAAACAATGTAGTTAAACCATTTAATTTTAAAATAGCACATCAAAGCGGAAAAAATCTAAAATTCCTACACATAAAACTAAAAGACTCAACACCAACACTTAAACAATCACATACAATATATAACATACCCTGCAAAGACTGTGACAAAGTATACATAGGCCAAACAAAACAGTTACTACAGGAAAGACTAAAAGGACACAAATATGCAAAAAATCAGACAGCTTTAAAAAGACACCAGACAACATTAAAACACAATTTTGATTTTAAAAATACAAAAGTAATAACCAAGCAAAAAAATACAAAGGCTAGGCTACATTGGCCGGGCTCGCCCGAGACGTCTCGGGCGAGCCCGACCAATGTACACATGTGTTTTGAAACGGAATAAATTGTCACTTGAAAAAGACTCAATAATAAAGAGTCGAAACGTCGTAGAGAAAAACATTAAAATTCATTAAAGGTTGCTAAACCAATAAAAAAGTCTATTATTTTAATATATATATATATATATATATATATATAATATATATATATATATATATATATATATATATAATCCTACAGTATATCAAAATATATCCATATGATAACCATAGACTAAGAAACATTTTGCAGTATAGTAAATGGTTATTGATTTCTTTGCTTTTTCCGATATTCCGTGGCGTATTTCATCCAGGTCGTGTATTAAAACGCTGCTGAAAAATTGAGTTCTTTATATACGGCCTCAAAACGAAGTCGCATGGAGTAAGGTCATAGGATCTCGGTGTATATGGAATGGGGTCTATTGCGAGTAGTAATATGATTGTCAAAAAATTCTCTTATCATATTTAAGGTTTCATGTGATGTGTGCGCTTGCGGCTCTGTCTTGTTGAAAATACCCAAATTGCAATTCATCGTCATGAATTTCATAAAAAAATTTTCTTAAAATCTCTTCTCGATATCGTTCTTCATTCAAAGAAACCAAAAAAAAATTCATTGTTAATGTTTCTTATAAGAACATTATTTGTTTTTTACCTTTAAGAAAGTATAGTCCAACTATTCTACGCCTACCTTTTGAAATGAAATGGAACCTCTTCGATTAAATTGGGTTGCTTGGTGCTTCACATTTTCATGTTTTGTGAATTAATGTAGCCTTCTGAATGACACCACATCTCATCCGTAAAAAAGTTCTTTCCAATAAGTCGTTGTTAACGGCGTTTAAAAACCATCGGCAATATATCAAGCGAGCCACAAAGTTTGTATCCTAGGTAGGCCGTGAACGACTGAGGTAGACATATAAGTCACGTCTGAGTGTAGAGAATTGACGAAGTGCCATTTGTAAATAATCATAAGTCAAATTGACAAGTTACCATTTAACCTATTACTAATAGTACGAAATATAACGGCTGCTCAGAAACATTCGAAGAAGTCAAAGTAGTCCTTGAAAATATGAAGTCATGTCTGATATAGATTGATTCATTTACTTAATACAATTTTTTCTATTTTGCGTTCGTAATGAACTCATTATGAAACCCAAAACAGTATCGAAATGAGCTTCATTTCGATAAACTTTTTTTCATTTTTCAATGTTGGCATTGTTCGAATACAGAAATAAATATAATTGCTGTCATTTGATTTTAAGAATTTATGTACATTTGACAGATATGATATATGTCCGTATTTTACACAAACAACGTATGTTGTATACAATTGACAACAACATATATATGTTTCTATGTCACTCATGTTTATATTTTTAAATGAAATATCAAGTAATGTTAACGAAAATTAATAAATAATATGTAATATAATATACTTTGCGGATAGCAAGATTTAAATTTGAAAATGTCAAGTATCAATGTGACCAACTGCATGCTTTATATAAAAATTAAACTCTGAACTTTCAAATTAAATAATTCCAATTTAAGCAATTTATTAATGTAAAAAACGCAAAATAGAAAAAATAGTATAAAAAACTCGTTTCATAAGGCCTTTTGCCGCACTCGCTCTTTAGAAAACTCGCCGCTGTCGCGGCGAGTTTTCTAAACTGATCTCGTGCGGCAAAATGGTGCCTTATGAAACTTGTTTTTTAATATACTATTATAGGTTATCATACATGCAAATGTCAGTTTATGTCGAAATATATTACTTTAATATGCCATATTAATTAGTAATAGTAAATAGTAATATAATCTAGTCAAATAATGATTTTAGAAGGTAACAGTAATGAATTTGCAAATTTCAAATTAAGTATTTTGATATTTTAGAGAATTCTTGCTGAACAATGGCACCTCTTCATGCGATAACTGGAAAAAATTACATAATCCAATTAATATGCTATTCATTCTTGTCTAATAAAGCTCATCTAATCTGTAGTAACATGTAAAAAGACAATGCAGAATTAAGAGGAAATAACTTTACAAGTAAAGGTTTTATTCATCTTATAGTGACAATAGTATCTAGTTATCGTACTAGTTTAATATATTAACATTCAACAAATTATTGTAAGAAATGGCTTAAAATAAATTTGAAACAAATAAATTGTTTGTTGAGTCCTTAGATTACAACCGTGTAATAAATATCATAAATTGTAGTTGTATAAATTACCAACAATAATGACCATAATTATAAAAGATGTTGAAAATGTCCACCACCTTCTTCCAAGCATTTTACGCACCTCCTCCGAATGCTGCTAAATACATTTTGCAGTATGGGACTATTTCTAATTTCACTAATTTTATTTATAATTCTGTCTTGGAGATCTATATAATCTAGCACTGGTACTTGATAAATTGAATTTTTTAAAAAAGGCCATAAATAGTAATCACACGGTGTAAGATCACAAGATCTTGGAGGAAATTCATGATTGCTGTTCAAACTAATTAAACGATTTCCAAACACTTCTTGTAACATATTCATTGTTTCCCCCGCTGTGTGAGCTCTAGCACCATCTTGTTGAAAGTATCCCAAAGCTAGTTCATCATCGCGAAGTTGATTAAAGAAAGGCAATAGTATTTCCTGTCGATATATTTCTGCAGTCAAGGTACCATTAAAAAAAAATTGGACCAATAATCCTTCTTCTACTTATAGCGCGCCAAACACCAACTTTCTGAGGATGTAAAGGAGCTTCAACATAAAAATTATTGGACTTTGTATCACTCCACATTCTCATGTTTTGCGAGTTAACATATCCACTAACATGAAACCATGCTTCGTCTGAAAAGAAAGTTTTGTCTAGGACATCATCATTAAAATTATTTGTAAACCATTCGCAAAATACTACTCGTCGCGGATAATCAATATCGAGGATTTATTGCAAACAAGTTATACGATATGGGAATAACTGTAAATCTTCTTTTAAAACTTTATGGCAAGAACCAACTGACAACCCGATTTGTTGAGCAAGAGTTCTTACTGAAGTTTTAGGGGCATCAGTCATTATTTCTCCAACATTCCCAATCACTTCTTCTGTCCGGACTTTTAGTCGCCCACCACCCTCTTGGCGTATCACACTACCAGTTTGTCGAAAAACTGGAACAATTCTGATTAGTGTACACTGAAAAGTATTATAATTAAAAGCAAGGTTGGGAAATTCATCTCGAAATTCTTCCAAACAAGCTTGAATTGAATACTTCCACTGGCCATCGATCTTTTGACCATTTCGAAAATATGCTTCAACCATGAATGCTTTGTGTACGTTAGTAAATACCATTTTCAAAATTAAAAAATATAAATTAGTATCTTCGATATTAGATTCTGACAATTTTTGTCACAACAGTTGACATTTAATAATTATTACAAATCAGATACTTAAGTAAAGATATACGATTTTTTGTTCAGAGCCCACTTGACTTCGAATGTTTCTGAACACCCGTTAGGTTAGATCACTAATCAATCTAAGACATAACTGATTTAATATATGGCATACTCTGAAAACTTTTTTTGTGGCTCACTCCTTATGACATGTTGCTGATAATCAGTTTAATGTAATTGTTTAACGGCTAACATACGGTAGGGATACAATTGCAAATCCTTCTTTAATATTTTTTGACAAGTACTGAGAGCTAAATCAACTTGCCGATGTTCAGGGCGCTTCATCGATAATCTATTTTACATGTTTGATTGCCTCCACGGTTCTCTTTTTAGATCGTTCTCTTCCTTCTTTAAGTAAAATGGAGTCAGTTTCACGAAACAATTCAACACAACGACGCAAATATTGACGAAAATCAGTGAGAATAAGATACTGTTGTTGAAGTTCATCGTAACAATCTCGAGCAGAGCATTGCCATATAAAAGTTTTTTGTATTCGGTTTAAAACCATATCTACTAAGAGCAAAACTATGAACTCTGCAGCCAAAACAAATGACAACTCAAATACGTTTTGACAATTATATAACTCAAATACGTTTTGACAGTTAACGTGCAAATATAGCGTGGCTGGTTCACTCTTTCGTAATTCCAAAGCTATCTTTGAGTATGAATTTAAAATAGTATATTAAAAAACAAGTTTTCTAAAGAACGAGAGCGGCAAAAGGCCTTATGAAACGAGTTTTTTATACTGTTTTTTCTATTTTGCATTTTTTACATTAATAAATTGGAAATATTTAATTTGGAAGTTCAGAGTTTAATTTTTATATAAAGCATGCAGTTGGTCACATTGATACTTGACATTGTCAAATTTAAATCTTGCTATCCGCGAAGTATATTATATTACATATTATTTATTAATTTTCGTTAACATTACTTGATATTTTATTTAAAAATATAAACATGAGTGACTTACAAACTAATATATCTTGTTGTCAATTGTATACAATATACGTTGTTTGTGTAGAGTACGAACATATATCATATCTGTCAAATGTACTTAAATTATTAAAATCAAATGACAGCAATGATATTTATTTCTGTGTTCGAACAACGCCAGCATTGAAAAATTAAAAAAAGCGTATTGAAATGAAGCTCATTTCGATACTGTTTTGGGTTTCATAATGAGTTCATTTCGAACGCAAAATAGAAAAAAACACATTTTATATCGCTATATATTCTTACTGAAACAGTAGCTCTCTTTTTCCAGAGATCCTTCAATTCATTTCCATATAGTGGATTATTTCCTCAGCGCCCTCCTTAACTTTGACTATAGGTCGCTATGCGATATGGTTTTTTTCACTATTCCCCTCCATTCTTGTCTGATCTCTAATTTTGTCTTCTATCCTCTAATTCATTACGTTTAAATCTTTTTGCATTTGATACTGGCACCGCTCCTTAGATCTTTCTCGGGTCAGTTTCCATTCAATAATCTTTCTGGCCACATCTTCTTTTGACTTTCTATGTAAACAGCCATATCATCTTATTCTCTGGGCCTTAATAAATTTTATTCTATCTTCACCTTTCATTTTCTTCCTAATCTCATAGTTCATCATCCTTCTGTATTCCCCTTGTTCAGATTTAATTATCCCATAAGATTTCATGATCATTTTTTCTTTAAAAAATTCTTAATCGTTCTACCTCCTTATTTGTAATGGCCATTGTTTCCAGCGAATTAGTAATAATATAAATAAAAAATCGAAAATAAAAGAAATTGAAATTAAAAGTAAAATATTTTTTTCGTCGATCTCTTATGCAGTTAATTCATCTCATTTGCTTATTTTACAGAGACACGCAGAAGTCTTTTTTCCTCTATTATTACACAGAATTAATTTTCACAATTCCTATAGTATTCTTTGACATCTCGCATTAAATAATATACGAAAGAAGTAAGCCATGTTAAATGAGAAAATGTATACATTGTAAGGATGAGCAAAACAAACATCATCACTAATAATAGGCATTCTCTGCAAATTATAGCTTAGGACAATCGTACCGGTGCGCATTCAGACTTACCGCACACAAAGACTAATAATGATGGACATTTGTGTAATTTGACGTTTTCTTTTTCAAATGGATTCTCTTCTAAATTGCTGTATCATAATACACCACACGCAAGAGTTGTATTTTTTATAAAAGAGATTGATGATTAAATGAATATCATCGGTTTTGATTGGTGGTCTGGTGTTGTTACAAAAAGAAAAGCAATTTCTTGCTACTTATATCTGTGGGTATGATTGTTTAATGGAATTTTCATTTGAAAATTTTTAAAAATAATAATAGGGATATTACAGTAGAATTTATGATTTCAATGTAAATATATTGGGTACGTAAAGATGGAAATAAAACGGGCCTATGTTCTTTGGTTCCAAATTAGATATAAAACAAAAAAAAAAGCTATTGAAATCTACGGAATTTGACGGAATTTTTGACGGAACAGCACTGGTCGCAACCCATACATTACGATCACTGGGCTAGAAGAATTGGCTATCATGACAAAAAATGTATTTTTACGTAGAAAAGAAAATATGGAATATGTATGTATTATGAAATACTGTCTTTTTTCCTAAAGTAAATACAGACATCTAACGAAACGTATGTAAACTAACAGAAAAAATCGAGCATTAAGATTGCAGAGCGCTGCAAGCAACTGTAATGAGTTATAACGGGTGTTCATTTGAGTAGCATGTGATTTACTGAGAACATTTTGAAGTATGTCGTAAATTAAAATTTACTACTTAACCTACGAAGTCGTATATTTTGACAGTTTCATACATACAAATAAATAACAAATGTGATTGACATTATCAAATGTCATTTGGATTTAAGTTTACGGAACAACAAACACATACTAATATATGTGCGTCTTATTCTATCAAAATTTCAAAGTAACCTAGATTGACTTTTCAAATGAACACACGTTACTAAATGTTGTGAATTGTGCTTTTCGAAAACTTTAGCAGGTAAGTAAATATTGATATTTAATATTTTCTGTTGTGTGTTTTTATTTAAACCTCTAACAGTATTACTTAAACTATGAAATGGACTTTCGAAAAACATCGTTGTTATTTGAATATTTAGCATATGCAACAAAATCTAAGCTAAAATATGTAGCACATGAATTGTTGTAAATATGGAATACTAGTATTCCATATTTGGACCTCTTTGCAATAAGATTTTTTTTCTTTTGTTTTAGAATTCCACGAAAGTGTGAACGTCGTATCCGTGGAAATCAGAGGAAGCAATATTCTGAAGAAAACATGAGGTCAGCAATTAAAGTAATCAGAGAAAAGAAAATGGGATATCTTAAGGCGATAAAATTTTATAACGTTCCCCGTACAACACTCTTTCGTCTGAGTCAGAACACCAACGTACCTCCTGAAAAAGCAGCAGAAACTAAATTAGGAAGGAAATTTATACTGGGACCAGAACTGGAAGAGCAATTGGTAGAATATATATTGAAAATGAATCAAAATTTTACGGGCTTACAATGCGTGATTTAAGGCGTCTTGCTTACCAGTTAGCTCCTAGAAATAACATTAAACATCCCTTCCCTCCATCAGGTTTAGCAGGAAGAGCATGGATTGATCTATTTTTGAAACGGCATCCAATTTTATCAATAAGAAAGCCAACTGGTACATCATTTGCAAGAGCCGCTGGCTTTTGCGAAGAGAGAGTTATGGGTTTCTTTGATCTACTTGAAAAGGAACTGGAGAACGTTTCTTACTCTCCTTCAAATATTTACAATGTGGATGAAACGGGTCTACCAATTGTTCAAAGCAAGGTTTCATCAGTGACTGGTCTACGAGGTAAACGTCAGATTGCTTCATTAACTTCCGCGGAAAGAGGAGCTTTGTGACAATTATTTGCGGTATAAGCGTTGCCCGACATTTTGTGCCGCCCTTAATAATATTTCCAAGAAAAAATATGAACATTCAGCTAATGAAGGGCGCTCCTCCTGGAGAAGTAGGAGTTGCACATCCATCTGAGTGGGTACAGACCCATATTTTTACGCAATGGTTTAACCACTTTATTCAACACGCAAAACCAACAGAACAAAATCCTATTTTATTAATCCTTAGTGGTCACTATAGTCACACTCGCAATATAGAAGTTATAGACCTGGCTAGAAAAAATCATGTAGTCATTTTGTCTTTGCCTCCTCATTATTCCCACAAGCTCCAACCTCTGGACAAGTCATTCGTGGGTCCATTAAAAATCTATTATAGCGAAGAAATTAGAATGTGGATCCGTCAAAGCAACCGTGCTCTTAGTCCTTTCGATATCACGGAGTTATTTGGCTGAGCATATCTAAAGGTTCAAACAGGCGAAGCTGCTGCGAACGGTTTTCGATCGACTGGTATTTTTCCTTATAATAGAAATATTTTCACTGAGTCTGACTTTTTAGCAGCAAAACAGGAAGCAGCCAAAAGAGGAGTAACAACCGATCGTAGCGTAGCCGAATATTCGCAAATTTCCTTTAGTGTGCCAACCATCATGTTCTAAATCATCAGACACTCCACCTGTAGACACTACACATACACATAATGACATCATTGGCTCAAATCAAGCTTCATGTTCAACAACACCTGCAGAAGGTGTCGTTCAAAGGCAGAATCAGAAAAATAGTTCCAATCAGGTAGCTTATGTTTTACCTGTCGACATTTCTACAATACCTAATTTAAAGCGCAAGAATTCTAATAAAGGGCGGAAGGCGGTTGGAGCTTCATTGATTACTTCATCTCCTTACGAAGAAGAGCTTAACGAATCATTAAACAAAAAAGGCGAGAACAATGCAAAATCGTTAATCACGAAAAGAAGATTTCCTCTCGGTAAAATCAAACTCGTTGGTACTGACATTAGAAACTCTCAAAAACGTGGGAAGTCAAAACTTAAACGGCTGCATTCAATGAGGGAGTTATCATCTGATGAATCCGACGTTTCAAACGTTGATGTAAAACTGGATGATTCGGACAGCGATTTGGAAATTATACAAGGCCATTTAAAACCAGACGACACTGATGCAAACTGCATATTTTGTGGATATAAATTTTCAGCTAGTAGAATGGGTGAACTATGGATACAATGCTTGATGATATAAATTTTCAGCTAGTAGAATGGGTGAACTATGGATACAATGCTTGATGTGTTCCATGTGGGCACATAACGACTGCGCAGATGCCGAAAAAGATGAGTATGTTTGTGACTGCTGCAAATACTAATGTATAAATATGATGTAGTTTTTAATCGTTGCTTAAACAAATAATACTTAGTTTTTGTCCATGTAATCCATATTTACACCATATTTTTTGAAGTAGTGATTTTGCAGTTTCTGGGGAAAATTATTTTTTGTTAAAAAACATGTGAGACTGTCATAAATTAAAGCAACCACTTTTGTTCTTAGTTGTTTCAGTTAATGCTTTGCATGATTTGATTTTAATTATCCTTAAATATTAGAAATCTATAAGAATTTAATTAAATGGTATTCCATATTTGCACCTTCTCCTCTATATTTTAGAGGTATAATTAAAGCAATAATTGTAGAAAACTTTAAAATTTACTCTCATTGGAAAAAAAACTAATTAAATATGTAAGTATTTATTAATCGGTAAATTCCTTGGCTCACGTTGAAATAAATGGTAAATTCTCGGTTTAAATAATTTTGCCTTTGCCCTATCGGCAAAGTTTAAATAATAAGTTATGCTATTAGAACACCAAACTCTAATCCGAAACTATTTTAATTTCCATTTCATAGAAAGCAAATAAAAGAGGATGATGCACTTTTCTAAAGTGCATGTTTTATATATACAATATAGTTACATGTATGTGCAGGAAAGAATGACAGGTAGTGTTTACTAGTACAATATTTGTTTTAAGATAGGCTGCATTAGTTTGTTTGGACAAGTGATCAGAGCAGTACGTTAATACTTCGGTAAATATCTTTTAGACTGTACAAACAAACGTTACAGTAACACTAACTATATACATTGCTGTGGCATTTGAAACTAATTCAAAAGTATAACATGCGCGGAGCTGCACATACATGTATATACAGCTCCAATTATATGATTGAAGTATAATTAATATTGATCATAACCTCAATTTCTATAAACATGGTTGTCAATATTGTTTTTTGATATTTCTATACAAGTGCAAATATTGTAATTTTGTGTAGTACTGTTATTGTGGAGTTCAAAGGTTGCAAACAGGAAGCATTTAAGAAATAATTTAGGTGAATATTATTTTATAGATATTGTTGTATTAATTAAAATATGAGGCAAGTAGTTGGAAATATTAAAACTGTCTATTGATTCAGTTAATTTAAGTGCGTTTATTTAATTCAAACATGTGTTAAAAAGAAACTAAAATTAATTTGTAATTTTAAAACGTGATAGTTTACACAGTAAATATTTTAAATTTCCATAAATAAAATACAGCGCCTAAATTTATGCAACTAAATTATCTGGTTAGCGAGAGATGTCATATACATTACGTGCATAATTTTTTTTATTGGTAAATCAGTATCCTGCTTTAAAACACGCCAGTGCGTATATAAATCAAACACTAAAAGCGTGCGTGCTTTAAAGTTACTAGGTTACAAGTTAAAGTTACAAATTGAAATAAGTCAAGTATAATGTTATTATTATTATTAATTGTTCTGACAGAACAACCTTAACCACAAATCACATATACCGTGAGTTTTTCTTATCTCTAAACATAGCCTATTTTCGGTTTTAAAAAGAACGCCTCAATGGATGGGAATGTTATGCAACCAACATCTCTCGATTATGTGTTTGACAAAAGACAAAATCAATGTCAGTAATGTCATAAACGAAATAACATTTTTCTATTTTGCGTTCGAAATGAACTCATTATGAAACCCAAAACAGTATCGAAATGAGCTTCATTTCGATACACTTTTTTTCATTTTTCAATGTTGGCGTTGTTCGAATACAGAAATAAATGTCATTGCTGTCATATGATTTTAAGAATTTATGTACATTTGACAGATATGATATATGTTCGTATTTTACACAAACAACGTATGTTGTATACAATTGACAACAACATATATATGTTTCTATGTCACTCATGTTTATATTTTTAAATGAAATATCAAGTAATGTTAACGAAAATTAATAAATAATATGTAATATAATATACTTCGCGGATAGCAAGATTTAAATTTGAAAATGTCAAGTATCAATGTGACCAACTGCATGCCTTATATAAAAATTAAACTCTGAACTTTCAAATTAAATAATTCCAATTTAAGCAATTTATTAATGTAAAAAACGCAAAATAGAAAAAATAGTATAAAAAACTCGTTTCATAAGGCCTTTTGCCGCACTCGCTCTTTAGAAAACTCGCCGCAAGCGGCTCCTATTCTAAACTGATCTCGTGCGGCAAAATGGTGCCTTATGAAACTCGCTTTTTAATATACTATTTAAATATTTTGGCATTTGACATTTGTATCTAATTTTTAAAAAAATAATAAAAGATGAAAAAATAGAAATTTTGAACTTGTATGAAGCTGGCAACAGTTTAAGGAAAGTGCGGGATCTGTTTTCTATCAAATATCTTGACAGGCCCATATCATCGATTGGAAAACTTCAGGCGATTAATAGGAAATTTGATTCTGATGGCTGCATAATAAACACACAGAATATTATATTAAAAAACAAGTTTCATAAGGCACCATTTTGCCGCACTAGATCAGTTTAGAAAACGAGCCGCGATAGCGAAGAGTTTTCTAAAGAGCGAGTGCGGCAAAAGGCCTTATGAACCGAGTTTTTTATACTATTTTTTCTATTTTGCATTTTTTACATTAATAAATTGGAATTATTTAATTTGGAATTTCAGAGTTTAATTTATATTTTTTATTTTTAATTTATATAAAGCATGCAGTTGGTCATATTGATACTTGACATTTTCAAATTTAAATCTTTCTATCTGCAAAGTATATTATATTACACATTATTTATTAATTTTCGTTAACATTACTTGATATAGAAACTAATATATCTTGTTGTCAATTGTATACAATATACGTTGTTTGTGTAGAGTACGAATATATATCATATCTGTCAAATGTACTTAAATTCTTAAAATCAAATGACAGCAATGATATTTATTTCTGTGTTCGAACAACGCCAACACTGAAATGTGAAAAAAAGCGTATCGAAATGAAGCTCATTTCGATACTGTTTTGGGTGTCATAATGAGTTCATTTGGAACGCAAAATAGAAAAAGAAAATTAAAACCCCCCACATTCTTTCAGAAGACGTAAAATTAAATGTGTTATGTTACATTGAAGAATGCCTCATAACGCCATTAAGTAAAATAGCACAACAATTTAATATTTCGAAGGCGTCTGTATTTAAAATTCTCAAACAGTACAAATACAAATATTACAAGTTTTCTAATTACCAACAATTATTTCATGAAGATAGAATAAGACGTGTTGATTTTTGCGAAACACTATTTAATTTATTAAATGAAAATCATAATATGTTGAAGAAAATACTTTTCACTGATGAAGCGTCTTTTTCTTCGAACACGTATTGTACCTCGATTTGAAAATTTAGCCATTGAAGGTTCCTGGTTTCAAATGGATTGAGTCGCAATTCTTTCAACTGCAGCAATTACAAATTTTCTAAATTCAAGTCTTCCTGATCGATGGATAGGGAGGTTTGGTCCGATAGTTTGGCCGGCCCAATCGCCAAATGACTTTTCTTTGGGGATACCTTAAAACTAAAATTTATGATAATGTAATTTTTACTAACATTGAAGATTTAAAAGCACGCATAAGTACAGCTTGCGGCGAATTACGAACAAAACCGGATTTTTAACACACTCTTTGCAGAAATTTCATAATCGACTCGCATATTGTATGGAACGTGAAGGTGGATATTTCGAACATTTAAGAAAAAATTAAAGACATATAACAACAAAGACACATAAAAACAAACTTTTTTTAAATTTACCATAAAAGTCATCTTAATATTGTTTGTGCAAGTTAAATGTTAAATAAATTATTTTCACACTTTGTTGACACTGACAACTAAAATGCCTTATTACAAGTGATTACCTTCGCATTCTTGGTTGCATAACGTTCCCATGCATTGAAACATTTATTTTAAAACTGAACATAGGTGTATTCATGTGTATATAGATGTGTAGCTTGATAGGCGTTCCGTGTATAATTTTGCGGGGCAAGCCACCTGAACAACGTGAGGGGAAGGAAATTAGTTATGCAACTTAAACATCACAAGGGTGTTGCATTTAGAAGTTGTTCTGGGGTAGGAATTTCATATGTTAACGAAAAATTTATTGTTGAATATATTGGTCAATTAGTATTTGCCGTATTTAAATTTTGTGATCTCGTACACGTGTTATATGTTATAAACTTTCGTTGGATTTATTGTTTGTTTGTGTAAGTAGCATTTAAGCTATGGATAATAGTGTATAATAGTTTTACCATTTTTTCGATATTATTATTGTAGACTTTTTAGGTTAATATTAACTGGATAGTGTCATATTTTGAAACGTCAAACTATACAATTTTTGAAAATACTATTGTATTTCTTTAAATTCACGTGGCATAAGAGTTGGTATAAATCCTAAATATATTTTTATACGAATTGCGTTTGTTTATAATTTTCATTTAAATTTACAATTTATGATATTTTGAAGATATTCAAGAAGGTGGAAAAGAATAAATAGAGTATGGAGAAAAAGAATGTTTCGTTCGATTAAATTCTGCATTGAATATGTCTAAGAAGTTTATGTAATGGGTTCTAAATTACATATATTGATTGCAATACAGAAGTTAATCGAATGAAATATTATTTTTCCTTCATACATAAAATTTGAATAACCCCAATAGCGATTTAACCACAGCTATGTTGGTTGCATAAACAATTATCCCTTTCCCCACACGGTGATCAGTCCACAGTCCACAAGCTATACATAGGGATCTATTTTACTATTAAGTTACACGTCTATATTATTACTGATCTGTGACCTTAACAATAAATAAAATGATACCTACTAATAAATGTATCAAAATCTATAATGAAATATTTCATTTGAATCATTCTTCTTATCGCTGATACTCTCTTCAACGTAACCACTTCGCCGCTGATGCCGATTTCCAACCTTGCAATTTGCAATGGACATGATCCAAACAGCGGATGTTCTATTACTTTTATATTTTTTTCAGCTAAAAATTGGAGAGTTAAAACTGCCGCATGAGACGATCCATTATCATGGTGGAGCATAATTCATTTGTCTGAAACTATACTGAACACTTCAGGCAAACCATTTAGCTGTAACTGTCTTTTGTCCATCTAGCTTAATTGCATTTACTAAGCCCGTACTTCTGAAGAATACCACATACATAACCTTTTTCACGGCTCGCTGCTTCTTAGTCATTGTAGGAGTTTCCTCATTTTCGTGAATGCATACACGACTCTCTTGGCGGATAAGAAGGTCGGAAAAGAAAATATAAGTTTCGTCCCCAGTCACTGTTTTGGAAAAAATTGATGCCCGACATTATTTAAGAAAGTTTCATGGCAAATTCTTATACGCTCAGCTTTTTGGAAGTCAGAAAGGTGATGCGGCACAAGACGACTTACCACTTTTCTTAAATGCTTTTGATCGTATATGGTTGTTTTAACAGCTGAGGATCCAATCTCGAGGTAATGCTCTATTACCGCATAAATGCTTTATTATCTTCTTAATTTTTTTTTTAAAGCATGAATGTTTTTGTCAGTAACAGTCGTAGGGGGACGTCCTGCTCCTTTTTGATTCTGCGGTGCATTGCATTGGTAAATTGTAGCCAAGGAAGGTGCTTGTTCACTAAAAACTGAATCTAAACTGTCTTTGCACTCATAAGCGCTTGAACCTCTTTTAAAATCATAATAAATTATGGTTCGAAAGTGCTCTCTGGTTAATTCAGTTTTCTTTTCCTTTTAAAAAATATGTAGCTAAGTTATAACTAAAGGCCGGATTTATATGCACTAAAAATATCAAAATATGCATGTAATATATGCTTCTAAGAATATAAAATATACATTTAAATAGGCAAAAAATGCATTTGAATATGGTAAATATGAATTAAAAGATCACTATCTTTTTTATTCAAAATTGATGTCAGGAAGAAATTAGTACAGGAGATGAGCTCTAAACATATTTTTAATGTTGATGAAATAAATACAATTTTGATTTAGTTATTATTAAAATGGCAAACAAGATATTTTTCTGGAGTAAAATTTTGTCTCCTGTCAGACAGAGTATTTTTGTAATGTGAAAAGGATCGTTCGACTGGTGCGTATTCGTACTGTGGTAACTTTTCTACTGCTATGATGCAATCATTTGAACCAGAGCCATTCAATACTTGGGATATTTCGTACAACGGAAAATTCCGGATTCTTGGCTAAAATACCTTGAAGTTTGGTATAGGCTTTTTTAGCAACTATATCTGGTGCATTTCTAAAAGATCCTCGAATGACCGTTTTCCATTCAAGATTCTTTACGAGGGTTTCACCTGATGCTTCCATTACTTTAATTGTCTGGACCAGTATTTCGAAATGAGTGGCAATGTACGCTAATTCGCTTTTTAGCTTGGTGTTATTAAATGCATATTGTGATTCTTGTATCGCGACTGAATACGGACCATTAAAACTATCCACAACCAAAACGTAATATATATATTTTTTTTATATTTTCATATAGGTATAACATACATACATTCTTTATGGCTATATTGATAAAAAAATGCTGCCTCTAACCATATGCCCCAACGCGTTAGAACTGGTTTTGATGGTAGTTTAAAAATTTGGACACTTTTCTGCGTACACTTCTCTCCGAAGTGGTGCTTTTAAAAATACCTTTTTCGTGTTTGATATCAATTTATTTACAATGGGATATTCATTTCTCACCATTTCTGCGACAAAACCCATGTGCAAAACAAGGAACTGCCGCAAATCTGGATAAAACACCTTTAAATTGTTAGCAGCTTTTAACATGTAGGTAACTTCATCTAAAAATCTTGCTATGGTGTTAGAATTAGTTCTCTCTAAAACTTTTGATGTAAGAAGATATGGTTTGCAAAATTGACCTGTCTTAAGAGTTCCAACAATCAAATTTGCTACGGCATTTCCCCGTACATCAGTTGTTTCGTCAACTGAAATCCAAATATCACCTGTACCAATATCGTTCCGGATCATCCGTATTTGCTGGAAAAGGAAAATTGTAATAGTGGTATACCGTTTCAACTTAATGAAACTTACTAAATCATAGCATTTGTTTAAATAAGTTTTACGTAGACTCATTAGGAATTTTCAGTTTGCAATATTTTTCCAAAAAATGAATTAAGCTTGGAATTTTTTTCCGTCCACGGTACATTCGCTGCCAAAAATGCATCACACATCTCAAAAGCAAAATCATCTTGCATTTGTTGACTTTCACGTAAAAATAATTGTCTTAAAGGCATCTTTTGCTTTTTTGCATTTTCTTTATGCTAATTTGTATTTAGATGCTGGTCGACGAGATATCTTTTTTTACTTGATTCCTTTACCTGATTCTTTACTTTAGGCATATTTAGAATAACAGTTTTCCCTGCACTAACAATAGAAGATTGTAGCACTGGAAAGTGGAAATGTAGCTGTTGACCCTACGAAAGATACTGACGTTGTGAGAAAAACTATAATATTTAGAGTGTCGTTATTGTTGTTACATGCCAATGCATAAATTATATATTTTTATTGGTCTGATCGGCAACTTAGACCATTTGTATGAAAAAAACCACATCCGTCCAGAAACGTGCATATATCTATATTTCACTGTCGTTACAGATCATCAGTACACGATATTGTGACCTAGACATGATTTTATTATTATACTTTCGTGTATATGTACGAATTATATTGAATTTAATTGGAGTGAGAAATAGCAATTATTCAAATCTCCTCTCACATGCAATTGTCGCTAAACTTGTTGCGTTGATTCTACAATTTGACAAGATTACTCCTGCCGAAGAACGTAGACGCAAACACGTCGCGACGTCAGCTATCCAACTGTACGGATAATTAACATTTGTATGAAAAAAACCACATCCGTCCAGAAACGTGCATATATCGATATTTCACTGTCGTTACAGATCATCAGTACACGATATTGTGACCTGGACATGATTTTATTATTATACTTTCGTGTATATGTACGAATTATATTGAATTTAATTGGAGTGAGAAATAGCAATTATTCAAATCTCCTCTCACATGCAATTGTCGCTAAACTTGTTGCGTTGATTCTACAATTTGACAAGATTACTCCTGCCGAAGAACGTAGACGCAAACACGTCGCGACGTCAGCTATCCAACTGTACGGATAATTAACATTTGTATGAAAAAAACCACATCCGTCCAGAAACGTGCATATATCGATATTTCACTGTCGTTACAGATCATCAGTACACGATATTGTGACCTAGACATGATTTTATTATTATACTTTCGTGTATATGTACGAATTATATTGAATTTAATTGGAGTGAGAAATAGCAATTATTCAAATCTCCTCTCACATGCAATTGTCGCTAAACTTGTCAATTGCATGTGAGAGGAGATTTGAATAATTGCTATTTCTCAGTCCAATTAAATTCAATATAATTCGTACATATACACGAAAGTAGGTATAATAATAAAATCATGTCTAGGTCAGAATATCGTGTACTGATGATCTGTAACGACAGTGAAATATCGATATATGCACGTTTCTGGACGGATGTGGTTTTTTTCATACAAATGTTAATTATCCGTACAGTTGGATAGCTGACGTCGCGACGTGTTTGCGTCTACGTTCTTCGGCAGGAGTAATCTTGTCAAATTGTAGAATCAACGCAACAAGTTTAATTTGAAACATACTTGGGTAGGTGTAGACACGTGCTTCATCTGTCTACAGAATCAACGGTACGCCCATTGGAAAGATACATTTCACAAAACAACAACCTTGCTATATTACAGAAGTTATTAAGATAAAGCGTAGAAGAACATTCAGCGCTGCTCATTGGCAAATACCGAAACAACTAACACTGCCTCAATAGCAAATTTTTTATCGAACAAACCGAAAACACGTTAATACAACTTCTGCAGATGCGGTTGTACCGTCTGGGTTAGTTCTTCTAGCACATGGGTTAGTTCTGCATTTATTATTGATACAGTGTTAGTTGTTTCGGCGTTTGTCAATGAGCAGCGCTGAATGTTCTCTTAGTAACTTATGTAATACAGTACAGTAACTAAACCAGCTCATGTATGTATTTACATCTCTTACGACAACACGGCCTCGGTGAGTTATGATCTTTCACCACATCATGTTTATCTTATAAACAGGTAACTAGGCTAAGGGGACATACTCGAGTATATAACGAGACACTCAGAGGTCTCGACACACACAGAGTCACAGTCTGAGACAGTGAGTTAGAGTCCCTGCTAGACTAGTGCCTCATAAGTATAATGTAGTGTATTTTATTGTTAAACGTTGTTACTATCTTTATTTAAATTATATGTCGTTATTTATTCGTTGTCCCGCCTATTATTTATTCTACTGGTAAACCCTCGGTGCATAAGCAACGATGTGACCTCCGGGACCAGGTCACATCACATGGCAATCCTGCCCACGTCTGATATCTAGAGAACGGACGCAATTTCCATAAAACGCAATCGGCAATTGGAATTGTGTATAACGTCGCACAGTACATCCAGGCGTAATTCAGTGAAGTATTTGTTTGACTTACTCGGACACCTGGGCTATCGGCGATAACAATGGACAAGCCAGCTATTGTATTAGGAGAATATAGTGCTTTTTAAAGTGTTTTCATGAGCGTAGATAGAAGCGGGGTTTTTATAATGGATTTTATTTATTAATTTATATTTCGTAAGATAAATAAAGTGCTGTGAGTTAGTTTCTTGTTTTCGTAGTTCTAACTGTTATTTACATCGTAATTTTTGTGATAGATCCTGTTTAATATCGTTTGATTGAATCTATGTCTACCAATTATTTCGACGTAAGTGTGCATTGAATTTCGTTCAGTTTCAATAACTTACGCACACATTTTTAGTTTTCATTTATTTAGATCTAGAGCATTGTTTAAGTTACTTTTTCAGATATGATATGGAAGAACGTCGAGAACGGGATCGTAAAACAATGGCGAGTTGCATTGACGGTCATACTGATTGTATGTCCATTGTCAGTGATTCCGAAATTTATTACAAAATCCTTAAAATATCGTCAAAAATTCGTCACTTAGGATCGCAAACACATCGGAAATCTGTAAAACTTTTATGGCGGCTAATAAATATTCCATTATTTAAATTGAACAATCCAATTTTGAAGACATTTCTGAAAAAATATACTGGTCGAAATGTTCCTGATGAATCAACTTTACGCAAATATTATGTTTCTAGGTGCTATACGAGAACAGTAGAACGCATTAGAAGCCATCTTTTAAATCAATACATATGGATAAGCGCCGACGAAACGGTGGATATATTAGGACGCTGTGTGGTAAATGTTGTGGCTGGTGTACTACATCCAACTATTCCCTATAACTCATATGTAATAGCAACAAGTGTTATAAATAGAGTTGCTGCGGAAACAGTTGCTGAAACCATTAAGGAGAATATGCAAAAAATGCTTGATTCGGACGCCACGTACAAAGAAAAAATACTTTTATTTGTCAGTGATAGTGCTGCGTATATGTTAAAAACAGGCAGACTATTGACGAAAACATATCCTAATATGCTGCACATTACTTGTGTAGCACATGCTCTCCACAGTATCTGTGAATATATCAGAGACACTTTTCCGGAAGTTGATAGCACCATAGCTCTTTTCAGGGAAAAATTTCCATCTCTGTCACTGCCTCCCAGTCCAGTAATAACTAGATGGGGAACATGGCTGGAAGCTACTAGTTATTATGCTGAGAATTTCGATAGTCTAAAACATTTCGTAACACTGCTAAAGGAGGATGCTAGAAGTATTGGTTAGTGCAAGGAGCTCACACAAATCCCAAATTTAAAAAATCAGTTGTACTTTCTTCACGAACACTTTGGAAAATTGCCAAAACTAAACACTTATTTTGAAAATCAAAATCTCAAATTAAATGACGGATTAACCACATTAGATATGGCTGTTAATAATTTGAAAAGTATTCCAAGTGACTTCGGATGTGGCCTTCGGCAAAAGTTTGAAGCAATTCTTAATAGAAATCCAGATTTAATTACATTGCAGCAATTATGTATGGAGACAATTCCACAAAATCTAACGGCTAAATATGAAGAAATAAAAGAATATTTCCAGTATGCACCTATAACCAGTTGCGATGTAGAAAGGACGTTTTCTATTTATAAGGATGTACTTAATTCAAAGAGAACAAAATTGACAGAAGAAAACCTTGAGAAACTATTGCTAGTCAATATTAATACTCCTTTACTCAACTTGAACGACAAAATAAACAAATAAAAATGTTCCAATTATAGAAATAAAATTAAAGCTTTATAAATACAACTTTTCAACAAATAAATATGTATTTCGTAATTTTATAGATCACCACCAGTTCGTTTTCCAATTATATAAATAAAGGGGCGTGTGTGGTTATGTTTCGGAGGGTGCTTCCGAGGGCCCCACAAGGGGGCTCTAGGGGTGTCTGTGGTTTTAATTAAATATTTTAGAAATACAGTCTTTCGCCAGTACTGCACTGGGCTTTGCGTCATGTGGTAAGCGTGTCCGTTCTCTACTGATATCACAATAGCAAAGCAAGGTTGTTTTGTGAAACGTATCTCTTCTGTGTGACGTACCGATAATTTTGTAGAAAGATGAAACATGCGTCTACGTCTCTGGAGAGATACTTTCACAAATATTTGAACTTGTATTGTGTTCTTCACAGCCGATTTTTAATAATATTTAATATATTAAAAGTATTTTTGTTTTATCAAAAAAAGTTAAGGGGAATCTCCACTCAATTACAATATCATTTAATCCACTTAGTTAAATAAATTTTTGACACACAGATGTGATTTTTATCTTTTTTAATGAAGCAACAGTATAATAATATGACGCAATAGCAATATGATAACATTGATTTCATCCTTGATATTCGCTACCTATATTTAACGAGTATGTTAATAAGTTATTACTACACAACATACAGCATTCTCCTCGATTAGATCGATAGTGATACTTTTTGCGTTACAAAATTAGGTGTGTTTATCGTAATTATATTGTTATGTTATAGAAATTTGTGTGAGTCGCTAATTAGTTTTTTTCCCTATTAGAAACCCTGTATCAAGATGGTTCTTGCTAAAAAGTACATTTATGCGAAAGAATTCGACGGCATGCCTACAAATGAAAACGTTAAAATAGTTGAAGAGGAATTACCGGAACTAAAAGATGGAGGTAAGTTAAGGTCTAAATAAATTGCTACTCAATGAATGCTTCTAATATCACAAACTTAAGTAAACGCATGCTTAGTGGTAATTGAATTATGTTTTGTTTATTTAAAAGCAGCAAAAATATAATCTCAATTACGAATCGTTGATTCGGTATTATTATTTAACAGTGGTCGCACTCATGAATTCCATGTATGTAACTATACCGACGGTATTACAATCACTTTCCCAGATAATTCAAAACAAGAATTTGTAAATATCGGGAATACGTGGGCTGCTTCTAAAATTTCGGGAAAGAAGAAGACACACACACAGTATTCTTCTTTACAATCTACACATCTTTTTTCGTTGATAAAACAATTTTCATAGCATTTTCCCATTTAGAAGATGACATAGTTAAAATTCCATTTCAAACGTTTTAATTGCATCGTCAGGTACTGAAAATTGTTGACCACGCAAATGTTCTTTGATCTTTAGAAATGTAAAGATGTCATTAGGGCTTAATTTACTAAAAGTAAGCAAAACTAATACCAGGAAAAACCGATACAAACATTAATATTATAATAGATGAACAGGAGATTGACAAAGTTGAAGTCTTTAAATAGTTGAAACTATACATTAGTAGCAACGGAACACATTTAATTATAAATGCATTTATATTGAAAAAAGAAATATCAAGAAAAGCTTAGATGCAATTTTTCTCTTACTTTTAATTTATAGAGGCGAAAATTGGGTGCTAATTAAAACAATGGCAGCCGGAACCTAGAGTATTTGAACTAAATATTTAAGAGGAGTACTGGGAATAAAAGAGACGGGTTAAGGAACGCAATTATAAGGCAGGAAGTAGAATCAGAGGCAGTAATTATCAGAAACTAGCTGACTAGCATCGAGTTCGACGAACATCGACACATTCGACTCAAGAAAATTTGTAAAGCAAAGTTACAAAGAAGAAGAATGAGAGGAAACCCAATAAAGACATGAAATAGGAGCGTTAAGAAGATACTACAGTAGCGTGGAGTAACATAACCAAGAACAATAATATTGGCAAGAAACAGAAACAACTGGAAGAACTTGTTTGCCTAAAACATTAAATAAACTACTCAAAAATGAATAAGGAATTTTTACTTTTTTGTATTTTTTAGATAGTATGGGTAAATATTTGTAGTGTATTATATTAGATACATAATTGTACACAACAATTTAAAATTTTCAAGTATATTTATTAAGAAAAATCGTTAGATTACTAAGAAATGATCAAAAATGAAATAAGCAACATTTTTAACAATAGCTAAAATAAACATTTTTCTGTAACAATTAATTCTAAAATCGTGTATAATGGCCACGGACATCTCTCACAGCTGTACATCTTCGGGGCATACTCATAATGCAATTATTAATGTGTTCTTGTGACACTCTTCTCCAACACAGCGGTAAAATTTCCCGCAAGTGTTGCACGTTAACTGGGGGTGGATTATGTTCGTTGAGCTGTTCTTGAAGTCTGTCCCAAATGTGCTCAATTGGATTCAAGTCGGGAGACGTTGGTGGTAAAGGTAGATGGTTAATATGGAGGTCATTTATTGCTTGCATTACAATTTGTGCACGATGAGGTCTTGCATTATCATCAATAAAAACCATGTTTTCATCCACAGCCTCACGAAAGTCGGCCACATATTGCTGAATAATGTCATCTCTGTATATATGTCCATTGACATTGTTTTCAAAGAGATGGAGGTTCGTACGTCCATTCAAACTAATGCCCGCCCACACCATGATACCACCGCCGCCAAAAGGCACCACAGCTTTTGTAAACTCGCGTCTATAACGGTCTCTTCGAGTTCTCCAGACCCTTACTCTACGATTATCACTAAATAAGCAGAATCTGGATTCATCGGTGTATAAACCATGCTCCCATTGAAAATTTTCTGCTAGTCGTTGGTTAACCCAAGTTCTTCTAGCCATTCTATTGGCATTAGTTAATTTTGGGCGTCTCACAGGCCTGCAGCTATGAAGATCCATTTCCCTCAGGCGGTTTCTGATGGTTTGATCCGAAACTCTAACTCCAGTGGCGGCACGTAACTGTGCTTGCAACCATACAGCACTTCTAAACAGATTCATCCTTGTCTGAATTCGTATGTAGCGGTCTTGTCTCTGATTTGTTTTCCTCTCAGATCCACTACCGGGTCTTCTCCTTGCAGATCCTACCTGTTGGAATCTTGTTAGAGCCCTACTAACAACACTTGGAGACACATTAAAAATTGCGGCAATTTCTGCTTCAGATTGCCCTCGCTGATGCAATAACGCAATTAAAACAAAAGTTTCTTTATTTAAATGACGTCTTGGCATCGTGAAAATGTGAAATGACGTTTACAATGAATAATACTTGTCAAAAAATGCGATTTTTATAATTTCGTATTCTAAATTAATTTAAGGTTAAAATACAAGATTCAATATTTTATCACACAGAAAAGACATTTACCAAATAAAATGTCCACAAACGACTGTGGGCCTTCTAATTTATCTATAGTTTGAGAAAATACGTTAAATTTAATCGAATTAATTAGATCTGTTAAAAAAAGATCTAATTCCCTATTCATTTTTGAGTAGTTTAGTTAATGCGGTATACACATCTTATACAACAATATGTATTTAATAATTAAATATACTGGGTGTCCTTGAAATAAAAACACAACGTATTAAAAATGGAAAGATTAAATTATATAGAATATACACCCAAAATATTTTGCTAAAATTCCCTCTTATAAGCGAAAAAGAAATTACAAACGTATTTAAAAAAAAAATCACGCCACTGTGCAATGGACTAGATTATAAAAGATGATACCTTAAAGTTGAACGCCAATAACATAAAAAAAAAATTTTTGTTATTGTCCATCTCGCTTTAAGTTTCGTTCAGTTGTTGATCGTTACGTACTATTGCGGCATTTAAAAATCGGTCACTTAATTTGTTTGGTATGAATATGGCTTTTTAAGAGTAGGTCTTTTTAAGAGGAGGTCTATTTGCTTCTGTTTACAGATCCGTCAGTGTCATATTCAGGTTTGTCAAAATATAAGGTTAATATGCCACATTTTAATATTCAAATTAAAACTCAAATAATTACGTTACTAGAAGAAGGATTGTCAGTTAGAAGATTAGCGAATAGATTTTGCGTGGGGAAGAGTATCACTTCAGATATAAAAATTAAAAAGCAGCGTCGGGGGGTTATTAATAGAAAACGAGGCTCCGATGGTATCCGTGTGTCAACTCCTGAACAGGGTGAAAATCTTATTAATTTTATAAGAATCGATCTGTAAATGCAGTGAGCGCAACACATTTTCCCGAGTGTGTCCACACAGCAAGAAAACGGCTAAGACAAATTTGTCTGTGAAAAAAACATGTCTTAATGCGCAGAATAAAGAAGCAAGGATTGATTTTGCGTTGGAATTTATGTCGCATAATTTTAATTTTTAGGAAAATAGATGAAAAAGTTGTTTAGTCGTCTCATAATGGCCGAATCCGTATTTATAGACCACCACCTAATTCACCGATTTGACGAAAAGTATACTCAAAAATCACAAACGCGGGGAAGATTCTCAGTGAACGTTTGGGTCTGGATTTGCGCACATGGGCCAGGTGTTTGTTGGATTATAGGGGAAAGATTTAATAGTAACAATTATATTAGAATATTAGAAAATGTGAGAATATTAGAAGAAGACAATTGTCCAGTTCACACGGCAAGAGTCGTTCCTCAATGGTTTAGAAAAAATGATATAGTGTTTGCCGTGGTGTTCTAGAAGTCCAGATATGAACCCCATCGAGAACGTGTGGGGTTACATTGTTAAGACGATGAGCAGGAATAATTTTAGGCCAGCAAATGTCCAAGAATTATCAACAAGATCGAGGATATTTGAAATGATCGGTCACCAGAATTTATACATGTCATAACATCTATTCCTAGATGTTTACAAGAGGTGTTAGACAGAAATGGTGCTGAAATAAAGTATTAAAAATTAAAACCAAATAATTGTAGTTTTCTGATTAATAAATTCATATCTTTTATTCACTCAATAATATAATTTTATATCGAAATGTATAATATAATTTTGCGTGAGAGGTTACAGCTAAATGTCAGTATGCTGTCATCTACACAACAACTCAATTATACAAAAACCGAATTACAATGCTTAATTATAGTGAAAATAAATATCTAATCGTCCGGATTTTAAATGCCGCAATAGTACGTTCGATACAATTTTTCGATTAAAAATAGAGTGTTACCAAATAGGACGTTAAATGTCCGTAGAGCACACATCTTACATATTCTTTTAATATATCATCTTTACAAATTCATAAGTATAAATTTTTAACAACTGATACAGGTTATCGAATCCTTACCATAACAAAACTTAGACACCATGTTATTTTGTAGCGTTTTTATAAACATAAGCATTGCCGCCTTTAAATTAAATAACGGCATTCTATTTCTGACTTCTCCCAATAAAAAAGAATATGCTCGCAATACACATAAAATGATATCAGTTCTAAAAGTCCCCAAATTATTTTAGTATGATTTTTAAAATGTGTTTGTAAATTAATATAACTCATACCGCAATTTTTAATAATTCACTTAGCATACAGAATGTTATAGTTTTTATAATATCGACAGCTGTTATGTATGTAAACATACGGTGTGTGTGTAACTTCAATAGAGGTATAGCAAACGCCAATTAAGTTGGCGCGAGGAGGGGTAAGTTCGTGCAGGATTAGAAGTAGTGGGGAGATTTATTCTAACCTCTGAGCGTGTATCACTTTATGATCCCCTAGCAAAGACATTATGTTCCGTCAAACGTCAATGACAAATGTATTCTGACAATTTCTTGAGTAGTGGGGGTGGACGTTTTTAAAAACGGCTTCTGTGCACCCCCTCCTCGCGACAACTTAATTGGCGCTTGCTATACATATTTATTATTTAGGAATTCAGAATATTTTGAATTCATGTGGGAAACACGATACAATTTTCAGAAGGTTTTTAATTTAATTGACAATATTTTGGATTCGTATTCTATATAATTACATCTTTCTATTTTTCATACGTTGTCTCTTTATTTCAAGAACAGCCAGTATATACGATGAATATCAAATTATATTAAATGTTTTCTAAAGGAATAGCAGCAAATAATTGATTTTTCAGAGTACCTAGTACCTAGCCGAATCGGAGCTCTGCCTCGTGCCTACGACACGAGACGTTTCATACCTCTCAATACCAGGTATATAGTACGTCGAGTTCGATACAGCCGTCCCGGAGGTCCGAATAAAAGCTGGTCAGTTTTTGGATGAACCACGGGCTATTCTCTATTAGCTATCAGTCGTCACTTCGGTGAACCTAAGAGTCCCGCTAACGTTACCTATCTATAATGCAGATGCAGGCGAGACTATCCATTAGCCCATGCGGAAGGATCCACTTGGTATGGTACCATCAGTATATCCACGAACACCTTTCAGAAACAAAGATCATTTAATTTATTTAGCATATTTTATATATTCTCAATTTTTAATTTTAAAATAATTCAGTTTGACAGAATTCGCTATAATTTCATTTTATTATACCTATATACCTTCCATAGTTTTGAATTAGTTATTTAATTTTGGATCGATTTTATTATTATTTTAATTAAGTAATCGATTCATTGAGAGTAATTTTTTATTCCTCAAAACTTAAAATAAAGCTAAAGAATCTATAATTAATACTTAGCATCTAATATCTGTAAACCATATTAAGGTAGGTACTAAGAAAAGAATTCAACTTTACAATCCTTCTAAATTGCAAATTTTTCGGATGTTTCGGATCAAACACATATATATAAAAATGATTTCAGGTCGGTGGTGAAACAAGTTCAATTGTCATTCACAAAATGAATCGTTATGGAAGGGTAGCGGTATGTGGTGCGATATCTGGTTACAACTCAAAAGGAGGATATCCCAAAGGTATGTAGTTAGAAAATTTACTTAGTTCAGGAATTGCTTTAAACAAACGCTCATCCTGGAAAAATTGTGTTTGCGCACTTGATTTGTAAATAACTACTCCAAATGACAGCACCGACTATAGTATCTTCCGCGAACATTTAATCTTATTGCTCTTATTACTCACCAAAGTGGGGCAATTTCCATTGCAGTGCCGAGAGCAACGTAGAGGGGAGAGAGGAGAAGCGCGCGGCACGGAAATGCAACCGTCCGTATCAAAGCACACTTGTTCAGTATTATTCCACTGGCCGTTGTGTGTGCATGTCAGTACACACATACTATGAAAATGTCGCATTTAGGTACGTTTCGGAAACGGCGTATTTCGAAGAAATTAGAAAACGTAATAACGAGTATACCGGATTTAGAATACGAAGGCGATAGAATTAATGTGTAAGGTGCGATAACTATTTGACGTGTACCAGCAAGTGGAAGTGTGAACGCCACCTAAAAAGTATAAAACACTATTCTGCAATCCGTGGCAAACGATACAGCGAACAATTAACATTCGATATAGGTGTTTGTTGTATTATATGTAATCTACCGTTCACTTTGCTAAATCAAAAAGCATTTCTCTCCTTCTGGAGCAAGAATTCGGATTATACATTACCAAGTCTGACATCGATAAGAAACGTTATGCCATATGCTCGTGACTATGTTGAAAGAAGAATTAAAGGAGAATTGTAAGATAAAGAATTGTGGTTATGTATGCACGAAACAACCGATCGGCAAAAAAATTATGTGGTGAATGTGATTGTACTTACAATGGAAGAATTTGAACTGTCATCCTCTGTCTTACTTGCTTCCAAAAAAGTTGCAAAATGTACTAGTGATGAAATTTTAAAAGTGGTGTTGAGCGCATTGAACAAATTTCAACAAAAAGTTTCAACAAATCAACTTTTAATGTTTGTGAGTGACGGTGCCGCTAGCATGCTTTCCTTAGGCCGATCTCTTAAAGAAGAGAGTGGCAATATGTTACATGTAACATGTAATATCCATGCTTTAAACCTTGTGGTGTAATTGATTCCTAAATGTTATCCACGAGTAAATTCTTTAATAGCTCATATGAAGGCAGTGTTTCTAAAGTCCCCAAAACGTACAAAAAAATTTCACGAATTGTCTGCCAAAGTGCCTGAACCACCACAGCTGATTACTACGCGTTGGTGAACATGGTTAGAGGCTGCGTTTTACTACTGCGAACATTTTGATGATGTAAAGAAGGTGGTTTTACAATTCAATCCGAGACACGCCGAAGCTATCAAGAAACTATTCGTAAGATCTTCTATGGACTAGCGGAGGGGATTGAAAAATTACAAAGTGATTCGATGTCGTTTGTAGATTCTGTTGAAATTGTGGATGTTGTTCATTCACACCTATGTGCGACGGAAGGCGAAAAAAATAGTGTAATACGAAAATTTGAAAGTGTTATAATTATTGATAAGAATTTAGATTTTCTCATACTAAGACAAATTTGTTAAGGTGCGTCGAAAGATCCATTAAGTTGTCACGAGCATTACTTTAAATTTGCAAATATAACATCACTCGATGTGGAACGGTCGTTTCCATGATTGAAAAATATTTATTCCGCACGCCGTACTCATTTGACTGAAACATGTGTGGAAACATATTTAATGATTCAAATATTTAATAGATGACACCCAGTTTGTGATTTCATGGAAGCTTTTTAAAACAGTAAGCGTTTCAGCACGTTATATAATATATTTTTTATCATTATTTTATGTGTAAACATTCATGCGTCCGCATCGCCTATGCTCACTCATGAAAGTCTCGAACATACATGATGCGAGTACGTTAATGTTACTGAACGCTCGCCTCGATACGGCGCCCCTCCATGTTGTTCTCCGCACTGCACTGAAACTTGCCCCTCTTTGCCGACTCTACTTATTGTAGTGACCATTAATACCATAATTACTGAAGACCGGCGTTCTCGGTCGGCTCACAGAGTCGTGGACCAGCGATAGGTTCGGGAGACTCACTTTACCAGCTCTTCGTGAACTATGTATATTTAGTACATGAATACGTAAACAGCTATCATAGAGTGAAGTTGTTTACAGACATATTTACGAATACGCGTGTGTGTAACTTGAACTGAAAGCATTTTTTTAAATAACGCGCACTTTTATTTCAGTAAACTCAGCGCACTAACACCGCTGTTTGACTAAGTGCCAGTCTTTAATAATTACTAATATCTATATTTTTCTCTGAACACGTACTTGTAGTCTTTCTTCTAGATTTCTAATATTAAATATTTTTTTACTGAAGAGCTACTGTATCAAAATGTCTGCCAAACATCAAGCATGACAAATTTTAGATCTATTTTAATTCTCAATTACCTATGTTGTGTATCTCTTTAAGTATGTGGGCAACCAGTTATACACCAGTGAAGGATTTACCTATAGCATAATTCTTAAATTAGTTTGCCATGCAGAGAAAAAAAAAACATTTTTTTATGTAAAATATTTCTGAATTTTTATTTATAGGTACATGATTCTTAAATAATAGATTTGCGTGAAAAGTAGATAATTTATTTTAATTATGAATAAATACAACAAAGATGAAAAAGTAGTAATTCAGGTAATGATAATGTGGTACCTACTAGAAGAATAAGAGCCTCCGCACACGGGTCGATTGGTATTTGAAGTGGACGCGTCTCGAAGTCGAAGCGTTACACGCGTCACGCGCGAACGGCACGATGCAAATTCTGTCCATCCGCACACGGCTCGATTTTTCTCGTATGCTTTCTTCATCTATACACAAACTATATTACCCGCCCTCTTTAGTATTATTTACGTTAAAAAGTTTTATTAGGCGTAGTCATTTTTGTAACCATTCTACCGTAACTTTGTGCTGTAAGCTAGTTCACAGAATATTTATATTTGTATAGTGATTGATTTTATCTTTATAATAAACGTTTTTAAATTCCTCCTGTGATTTTAATATTTGTCTCAACTCCGTTGTAATGAGTGATTCAAGTGACGAGGAAGATGCTCTTATGTTTTATTATTACCGTCGGATAAAAAGAAGAAAACAGAGAGTTTGGATGCATCCGTACATAGAACGGAATTTTCATTGCCGTTTATTTGTTGCGGCAAAAGATTTGCCAGTGAATGATGCAAAATTTTTAGCATTCTATAGAATAGAATTATATGAAACAAAAAAATAATTTGTCAGTTCAAACATCAATTCACAACAGTTTACTTCAGTTGCTATTTTCTTGCCTCATGGCACTCTTATTATTGCAGTAACAAACAATTATCTACTGATAGCATAAAAATGTAGAGGAATTTAAAAATGAAAATTTTTCCGCGAAATTTGGTATTAGGGGTTCTTGAGTTATTTGTAAAAACTTTTACTAATACTTTTTTGCTCTATCTTAATCGCTAGCATGACTTTACTTGAAACAGTACTTTTTATTTTAATTATAGTTGGCTAGATATTGGCTTTATAAAAACTCAAATCACACAAAAAGGTGCATTGTTATGGCTTACACAACTGATAAAAATTTTATATTGATCGCTTTCAAAATAAATAAGTTATTTAGGTGTCCCCATGAAAAGTGAAACACACTGTATGTAGATCATATGTGGGCAAAGTGACCAAACGGAAGATAAAACTTACAAAAACAAACGAACTTACCTCCATGCTGCTACTGTATACTTCAATAAACTACCTACACTATTTCGTTTACTATGTTTATTGGTGCACTTTATAACTAGAACTGTCGTGTAGTGCCTCACGGCTAAACCAAAACTGTGTGTTTATTTTTTGACTGTATGTATTAGCGCTATCTGATTCCGTGAATTTCTCTAGTTTTTACATTCTAATATAAACAAATTCCCAGTTTATGCAATCGCTTTCAGACGGATTCCCAAGACCCTTTTCCAACGACAGCAAAAAAGGACGATTTGGAGAAAACAAAACCTACGCAGTTAGCGGAGGTAACGAAATATATATAGATATGAGAAGACGATGTACACTACAAATGTGTATACTTATGAGTTATGAGGGAAATAAAAGTACAATATTATACATAGATTATGAAATTATGATGTAAAAAAAATCCAAATCCACCGTACGATATGCTCGTCACTCTCGAGATTTCCCGTTCGCTGCAGGTCGCACGCTTCGAGCGACGATCGAGACGCAATCGCACCGATTACGAATCGACCACACTTCGATCCGTTGGTGTATCCTCATTTACTTACGTACGAAGTTGAAAGGTGGGAGAATCGCTTCGACTTCGAGACGCGTCCACTTCGAATACCAATGGACCCGTGTGCGGAGGCTCTAATAGTTTAAGGACGGTCAGAGACATGTTTTCCGTTAATTATCTTGACAGGCCTATACCTTGTGTGAAAACATTTTAAATATTTTTAACAAATTTAAAGAAAATAAGATGTTTTACAAATTCCCACAAAAAAAAAAACCAATCACGTGTTAACAGAACAGAAAAGGCTGAATACCCTGTATTGCTAGAGAAACGGTCTGCAGGATCACGTTTAGATGTAGCCAGGCATTTTGGAGTATCGTACAATTCGGTATACAAAACCCTAAAAGAATTCGAATATAAGCCTCGCGAGACATCAATCCATAAAGAGCTTTTCGAGGAAGGTAAAGTAAAACGAACTGATTTTTATGAAATAATATTAAATGAAAACGAAGAAATTTTAAATTAAATAATTTTTACTGATGAAGCTACATTTACCGTAAATGGTGAAGCCAACTTTTAGGACTTCCGGTTTTTATCTTACATTTATCCATTGAAAAATTGTAAATTTCCTTTCCATTAATCCATTAGGTATTGGTCCCGTACAAATCCTCATGCCCAAAACCTAACCCGAACACAGTACCCTCAAAAAGTCAATGTCTGGGTTGAAATAATAAGCGATATACGTATTGGCCCATTCTTTATTGATGGTAATCTCACTGCACCAAAATATCTGAATCTCTTGTGAGACTACATCATTCCATCAAATGAGATGCTAAATGTTGATGAATCTTTGTTCCAAATGGATGGGGTTCAGGCACATTCTACTAATGCCGTCAGGAATTTTTTTAATAACGCATTTCAAAGAAGGTGGATTGGCGAATTTGGCCCCATACCATAGCTCCCAAGATCAGCCGATTGATCTCCAAATGATTACTTCCTTTGGGGGTTCCCTGAAAAGTAAAATTTATAATAACGTGCAAATATGTAACTTGGACGAACTGAAAGACCGTATACGTACTGCTTGTGATGGAATAAATCCAGAATTTATTCGGAATACCCTGCGCGTTGCTTTCAAGATCGCCTTGCTTATTGTCTTGAAAGATAAGCAGGACACTTCGAAAACTTGTTATGAAATTAGACTTCACTTTTGTTATGTTGTTTTGTTCGTCATAATTAACCGTTAGAATAAAATAATTTCTTGATTCAAACCTGGGATTTTGCACTTTCTTTTCTAAAAACATAACCTAATTCTTCGTGGATTTATTTTGCTCTGTATTACCCACTGTTGCCAGTACAAGTGTTATTGCCAAACCAGATTCTACTATACTTTCGCGATAAATTTTAACAGTTTCGTAATAGATTTAAAAAGTTTCACGTATGCTGGAAAGTTAAATTTTTTAATACAAAAAATTAACAAACTGAGAGTAGCGGATTTACAGAATAGTTATTTTATTTGCATTAAGATAAATCTGTAGCAGCACTGGCAACACTGGTTTTGCTACAAGCACAATGGTTCTGGCTCGTCGAAACAAATGTATGACTGGTTGCCTGCTATGTTGCTAATGCATTAACAATTTTTATTTTAAAGTTACACATAGGAAAATATATATTTTTAATAATAAAAAAAAGAACCCGATATATTATTCATAATTAGATAAGCGTCAGAAAACAATTTAGTCGTTTTGTTCGCATATACTACTGTGATTAAAAAGTATCGAAACTAGTTAAACAAAATGTAGAGTAAAATACACAAAAACTCTTGAAATGAAACGTGTTTTATATCCAAAATTATATTAACAACAATAGATCTTTTGCTCACACAGTGGCTTTGTTAAGTACATATTTAATACTAAGATAGTCATTATGTCAGCGAAACATGTGGTATAATTAATATAATTTTGGATATTCAAACACGTGTTTTATTTCAACTGTTTTTGGGTATTTTATTAAATGAAATTCCGACAAATAACCATCGTCTCTATCACAATATAGAAAAAAGTAGGATATTTGAAGACCACAGGGGAAGAAAGGGGAATGTCATAAATTCAGTGAAATCGAGATAGCACTGCCATCTATTAATCAAACGCCTAAATTTTGTATTAAAACGGTATACAGGGAATAAAGCAGCGTAGTCCGACGATACATCCATTGAAACATTTCATACACTGGGAAAGAACAACGCAAAAAATCCACTAACAAAATACTTATTTTGACTAGTGCATGTAGAGTGGTTAAGATAAGTGAGTGTAATCTAATTAATAAAAGGAACTGGTGTTTATTGTATAACAATGGAAACTGATGAAAATGAGAATACAACTAATGATCAATGTAGTGAAAAATCTAGGAAAAGAAAGAAGCATGGCCGAATAAGTGATGTAGCAAAACAGTTAAGGTTATGCAGTGATGAAGCCGGAGAATATTGCTACTGTAAAAGATTAAAGTGTTTTGAGAAGATAAATGATCAAGAGAGAAAAACAATATTGAAAGAGTTTAATCAATTAAAAAGTACGGATGAAGAATGCCTATCTATGTGAACTAATAACAACTAAAAGTATTCAGAGAAGACGGCCTCGAAAAGATGAAGATGAGGCATTGCTACATTATAATTCTTATTCTTATCGCGTTAGAATGATAAGAAATGGTGAGGTAGTAGAAATTCCTATCTGCTTTAAAGCGTTTTTATCAATTCATGGTATAACAAAGAAGAAATTAGAATACCTACAATGCTCTTTGAGGACCATAGGGTCAGCTCCTCGTGATCTTCGGGGTAAGCATTCCAATCGTCCACGAAAGTTGACAGAAGATACATATAATTGCGTAATCAGTCATATTTCGTCATTTAAGGATCGCAAAAGTCACTATAGCCTAACGAAAACAGACCGCTTGTATTTAAGTGAACATCTTAACATATCGAAAATGTATAGAGAAAAATTTCCAAACCATGTAGTATCATATGAATCCCATAGAACTATATTTAGTTCAAAATTTAATATCTCGTTCGGTTATCCAAGAAAAGATACTTGCAGTGCTTGCGATGAATATGAAGCGCGAAAAAGGAACTTACAATTACAACTACGTAATTCATCAACACAAGATGATATTCAAAGCAGTTTGCGAACGCTAGACACCGAAAACATTCTGCGTAAGAAGAAAGCTCAAGTTTTTTATGATCGAAAACGTTATCAAAAGTATAACTGTAAAAAAGATAATACAACTGAAGCTATCTGCATGGATTTTCAAAAAATTCTTCCTGTACCAAATATAACCACCAACGATGTTTATTATAAACGACAGTTATCTGTCTTTCTTTTCAATATTCACATTCTTGCAAGCGATGACTCGGTATTTTATGTATATCCACAAACGATAGGCAAAAAAGGAAGTGATGAGGTACTTTCCTTTCTGGATCATTTTATTCATAACTACCTTACAAGAGAAATAAAACATCTACAGGTTTTCTGTGATTCTTTCGGAGGACAAAACAAGAACTATAACGTCATTAAGTACATGCACTACATCGTTCATATAAAAAAGAGACTAACCTCGTTTAAAATAACGTTCCCCATACGGGGTCATTCTTATCTAGAATGCGATCCGAATATGGCACTCGTCAATCAAAAATATCCAGCAGAACTCCCATATGAGTGGGTAGAGGAGATTGCAAAATCTAGGAGTAAACCACAATCATTTGCTAGAGAAAATGTTGAGCATTCTCAAGAGATGATAAGAGACTGGATACTTTTTTCATGCAATTTCCTTACAACAAGAAATGTCCTATGCCAACACAACCAATTAAGGAAATAGAAACAACTTCATCCACGTCTAGTTAGCGATAGATCCTCTTACAATGGAGCATGGGAACACACTAACATCCTTCCACCAAAGAGTCAAAGAAATGAGCCAGTCCTTTTACAAAACGAATTTCTGTATCCTGACAGAAAGTACTTAGGTAGTTAGTATAATTTAAAATTCATTTTTAAAAAGTAAAATAAAACGTTTTATTACAGACCTGATCCCGATTGGTAAAAATAAATACAAAAACTTTCAAGAATTAAAGAAACACTGCCGTTGCGACGCCCAGAAGTATTATGATGACCTACCGTATATAGATACAGTTGTTGATAGTAATTAAAAACTGACAAAACCAATGTCATCAAGTCCCCTTGCTACATCGTACAACGGTTTAATGTGGACATTCCCCCTTTTTTTCAAATAAAATACGTAGTTACTTTACTGTCTTTTGTTTATTTTTGTGAAATATTATAGCAATATAAAACCATACTTGCAAATTGTTTTATTAACATTTAAACCAGAAGATATACACAACATAAGTTACATTGAATTAGTCTCAAAGTATAGAAAGAGTTTCAAACTTTCAATACCGTTTTACTCAAAACTAAAAATATGTGACATTCCCCTTTCTTCCCCTGTGGTCTTCATTTATTCTTCATCGAAATTTATTTCATCTTCTTCAAAATTGATTTCTTCCGAAATAATACACTTATTCCACAGTTTCTTCCAATCTCCACAGCACTTTTGAAAGTCAATTTCTCCTATAGACTCTAGAGCCCGTTTCGAATTATGTGTTATCTCTTCAATTGATTCAAAATGGTGTCTTTTTTGAATCGTGAAAATAGAAATTAGGCGAACACATTCTGCGTTGTTGTGCGTGTTGAGTACTTGACCAAATAGTCTCGAAGAAGCGATTAATTGTAACATCTTACATTATCGCGATTTAAAAGTCACGAGTTCTTTAGTCATAATATGGGGCATTTTAAACTTCTAGACTTTCTATTCTATTCTTTTTTTTTTGTTTGGACGCCATTAAGTCCAAGCACGTGAGCAGATCTTGAGTGATCTTTATATCACCCTCATTGGATTTCTTAGTTCCACTCTCTTAGACTTATATCTTCGATAAAAGCCACTATCCCCTTCAGTCTCTCGCAAGTGCATATTACATGAAGCCTTGCTTGCTCCTGTTTTTCACATCTCTTACATTCCAAGCCCATGCTGCACAGATGCTTCCTTCATGGACAATATCCGGTTATTAAGCCGGTAATCATTTTAATTTCTCTTTTATTATTACGAATTAGGTTGGCTGAAAGTCTAGCGTCCTGCGCCACTAGTATTGTCTTACTACGGAGTTGACCTTCCGTTAGCCTCCATTTCTTTTTATGTTCTCTTTCTAGCCATAACCAGATCTCCCTTCTACCGGAATCCTTGGCGATTCCACATACAGGTTCTGGTCCTATGAAGGTCCTCTTAGAACCTTGCTTGGCCAGTTAATCGGCTATCGCATTGCCTTTAATCTTCTCATGTCCTGACACCCATAGTAGTGTCTTGTGTCCGACTATTGATGACCTTTTTACAATGTTTCACCAGTTTATATATAGTAGATGGATTCATAGTAGCTTTGCCTGACTATCAGCCATCATGTAGCTTTTTCGCTTGCGCAATCGGCTTCCCAAACTACTAGACCTTGTTAGCAGTTTGGAAGAAGTTGAGAGGAATTCATCGTGCACTACACCACAGTAATCCAAGAAACATTACTTTGACTTTTTACGTGTTTTTTTATCTTGATTTAGCATTGCCGTGATATTCACTGGATTGATCGGGTGTTTCGCAATAATTGGCATACATCCATCTCTCATCAGCCGTAGTTGTGCGTTTCATAATCTCTGTACAAACGTTAAGATGTCGTTCTTTTTCGGAAAAATTTTGGAACCAAGGATACATCTAAGGTTTAAACGATCTTTCAAAATTGCTTGAATCGGTCCAAATGAAACTTCTGTACTATATACAGCACGGGATCTTTTATTTCTTTGACGTAGTTTTCGTCACCTGATGTTGCAAGTCGATCGGATCGCTCTTCATCTTTAACGCGCTCTCTGCAACCTTTGGACATTTCGTAGCACTCAAACACTTTTGTTCTTGTCATGCACTCGTCACCAAAACCCTTCTCTAACATTTTCAACGTATCCATGGCCGAAATTTCATTCGGCAAACAAAATTTTGTGCAAATTCCTTGCCCAACAAAATCAGACATTATGAAAATCGTAATAAATACATTTTTTATGACACAAAAACAATCGTTTGTTTACTTAATAATAAGAATCTATATATATAAAAGAGAGTGACGTTAGTTACTTATAACTCAAGAACGTCTGGACCGATTTCGAAGATTCGCACCAATTCGGACTGGTCTCCGGCCAAATAAGAATAATACCCAAGAAAATTCCCGAAATATCCCCGAAAAAAAAATTATCAAGAAAATTAATTTTCCCATACATTTTGTATGGAGTGATTTTACTACGCCATCTTCATGATAGATGACGTTTATGTTTACGTTACGTTGTGACTATTTTTTTTTTGACAATTTCTTGAGACCAAATTTGTGTGACAATTGTTTTTGTAGCAATTTTTTTTGTCACACATTAAAAACGAACATGATTTCAAATGCTGGTTCCGGTATTGCCAGTAGATGGAGTTGTGTGCATAAACTTTTGACAGCTGATTCATTTGCACAGTCTTTCCATCGCATGCTTTGGTTTTGATTGAAGACATGTGTTACCTCATGTGCGGCAATTTGTTAGTCAGGTTAGGAATGCCATCGCCAGATCGTCGACCAAACGACGCTTTCGAACGAGAATTGCAGCGTGAACGTGATTACGATACAAATGCATTAAGCCAATTGGTTCGAACGAATGTACCTTTATTGAATCCCCAACAAAAAGAAGTGTACGATACGGTGATGAACACAATTGATGATGGAAATGTTGGCATGTTTTTCCTTGATGCGCCTGGTAGCACTGGCAAGACATTCCTCATATCATTGATTCTGGCTACAGTTCGTGCAAGATCAGAAATTGCTGTAGCAGTTGCTTCTTCTGGAATAGCGGCTACGCTGCTGGAAGGTTGCCGAACCGCTCATTCGGCATTGAAATTGCCATTAAACCTTCAAGCGGTTGAAGAACCTACATGTAACATAGCGAAACATTCTGCAATGGCCAAAGTTTTGGTAGCAAGCAAAATCATTATCTGGGACGAATGCACAATGTCGCATAAACGTGCGTTAGAAGCTCTGAATCGCACTATGAAAGATCTGCGTAATGACGGAAGACGTTTAGGCGGTGCATTGATTTTACTCTCAGGCGATTTCCGGCAAACACTACCAGTATTACCACGATCGACCGCTGCCGATGAGATCAATGCTTGCCTCAAATCATCGACATTGTGGCGTTATGTTAAGAAACTTCAGCTGACGACAAACATGCGAGTTGCATTGCAAAACAATCCATCTGCCGAAGTGTTCTCCAATCAACTGCTAACTATTGGTAATGGTCGTGTTCCTGTCGACGCATCGAATGGATTGATTTCGTTCCCGCCGAATTTTTGCAATTTCGTTTCACCGAAAGAGGAACTCATCAACAAAGTGTTTCCGAACATCATTGCTAACCACAAAAACTACGATTGGTTGAGTGAAAGAGCAATTTTAGCGGCAAAGAACAGGGATGTGGATCAATTAAACTGCACAATTCAAAATAGAATCGTTGGTTCACTGCATTCCTTCAAATCTATCGACTGTGTAACAAACGAAGACGAAGCAACCAACTATCCAACTGAGTTCTTGAATTCATTGGATGTGCCTGGCCTGCCACCGCACAATTTACAATTGAAGGTTGGTTCAGTTGTCATCATGCTTCGCAATCTCAATCAACCAAATTTATGCAACGGAACGCGTTTAGCGGTCACAAAACTCATGAGCAATGTGATTCACGCAAGAATACTAAAAGGAAAGTTCAAAGGTGAGGAAGTTCTCTTTCCGAGAATTCCAAAGATTCCAACCGATATGCCATTCGAGTTTAAGCGAATCCAATTTCCAATTCGTCTCACATTCGCCATGACAATCAATAAATCACAAGGCCAATCATTGAGTGTTTGTGGCCTGAATCTGGCGAATGAATGTTTTTCACACGGTCAACTGTATGTCGCATGTTCCCGTATTGGAAAACCATCCGCTTTGATCGTTTTCGCACCTGAAAACAAAACGAAAAATATTGCTTATTACAAAGTGCTTCAATGAGGGAAAATACAATTCACAATCGACCCGACCGCAACCCATCCAGCAAATATTTCAAAACAAAGAATCAATTGCAATGGACAATTGGCCACAGATTTTCTGCAATTTGAAATAACGCAGGGCAACGCCTGCGAGACGAAGTTCCACGGGTCCACTATAATGAATAACACTAACATTCTCTTTATTATCTATATACTTTTTATCATTTAATAGTTCATTTATTATTCACATTTTTAATTTTTTTTTCAAATAAATATGAATTACCTGCACCGATCTCCTTTAAATATTATCAAGTACCTGTATTATAAACATACCCATAACAATAAAACATTAAACATCTAAATCAATACTTTTCTAGGCAGAACGAAGTCTGCCGGGTCACCTATATAAATAAAATTTGAAGGCAAAACAACGTTTGCCGGGTCAGCTAGTAATGATATAAAATTATGTACTGATGTCAGATAGTACTACCAACTTAGGAAAAAGTATGTGTTTAAATGTATTAGCTCAGTTCCCAGTACTTTTTGATTACATTAGAATATTTTAAATTTTCACCTTTAGATACAATACATCAACACCAATTTATCAAACGGTTGAAAGTATGTATATCTTATGCGTTTCTTAACTTTGTTATTCAACATATACATGAAATACAAGAAAATGTATTTTTCCTTTATAGCTACAATGGTCCAACGTCCAATCATAACTTTCGAAATAACGATGAGAGGTTTTCTGGTAAATCAATTCTTAGACAAATGGGATGAGGCTATCCAACAAAATCTAAAATGGGTGCAGGAAGGAAAGATTAAGTACAACGAAACGGTCACTGAAGGATTCGAAAATATGCTGAGGGCACTAATTGGCGTGCTTAACGGAGAAAATACCGGCAAAGCTATTGTAAAATATTAAAATACACTAATTTCTTGAAAATTGTTTCTTATTCTTAAAAAGTTTATAAATAAATAATATAATAAACTTTCGTATTTGTCATTAAGGTATAAACTAGATATCTACAATATAAAAGTTAAAAAAAGGTATAAAACTACTACAATTAATAATCGTATCCTAAATACGTATTTCGACAACTAAGATGTCATCCTTAGTAGGTAAAACCACTAGTCACAGTGTTGAACATGGGGCACAATAAAGCTAATGTAAAGAAATGAGAAACACTATACAGGGCGTCCATACGCTCTGTATAAATATCCACTACACGATTGACTATATTACCTATTTGTATTACACACTTAGGCAGTACGAATTGACAAGATATACTTTATGAAGTGTAGCTAATTACTTTCTTTAAATTTTTACTCATCAATGTATATAGTATACTTAAAAGTTCTTGCATTTGGATCACACCATTCAATATTAATTACAATTGTAATCCATGCGAAATGCTAGATTACCGAAATTTCCCAATCCCTTAAAATTTCCTAATTGATTTAATATAATAGATGTAATTCTGTGGCCCGTCACGTGCCTGTTATTTCTGTTAAATATGCAAAGGCGTAATTGAATGTAAAGGTCTATTATGGGTTTTACGTTTACAGTTTGTCCTATTCATTGAGGGTTTTTCCGTGTGTCTATTTATTAATATTCCAGATTTCTTACAATAAGTTTCAGTTTAATTTTATTACCTTATCGGAATAATTGTGGATGCCATAATTTACCTGGCACAAAAGACCAGTATCTACGAAGAACTCAACGAGAAAACATCTAGCAAGAACTCGTAAAGCATTGAGCTAGACACAAAAACTCGGCATTCGCTCCGATATTCAAAATAATCTTCAAATAAATAGCAAGTATCTTTTATTAAATAATTAATAGTTGTGTAGATAGCAGGCGCGGCTCGTGATGACGTATTTTGGTTTGCAGTACAATGATCCGATTGCTTCGTGTATTCTCGTGTACTAACTGTAACGTTCGCTTAGTAAACACCGAAAACACACGAGGCACTCGTATCATTGTACTGCAAACCAAAATACGTCATCACGAGCCGCGCCTGGTAGATAGTAGAAAGTATTTTAGTTCGCAAACGAGTGTTTTATTCCGAAAACTGTGCATAGCGAAAAGCTTCTCAAACCAGGGAGGCTTCAACAAAACATGAATCTGCATTTCTGAATAACAATTTTCACACAAACATGAACTTGTTCTTCACACCCGATTTACTAATATTTTATATTATATATGTTTATGTTTTACACGAGGTGCTACCCAGAAATTTCCGTAATTTGAATATAGCGCACGAATGGATGGTAATACAGCTTTAATAGCGCTAGTTGGTGTAAGCTATGTCTATTCTAAGTCAGACTGTCAAACTGTACTTTGCTGGGTGGTGACAAACAGTTTTTGACTTTATATTTGTTGAGTAGTGATTGAGTTATTTTGCGAAAGAGCAAAGAGTGTGCATCGAATTCTGCTTCAAATTTAGCAAACGGCACCAGAAACTGAAAATGCTTAAACAAGCGTTTGGTGAGGATGTTGTAGGTCAGACGCAAACTTATGAATGGTACACCGTTTTATAAATGAACGTGTGTCTGTTGATGATGATGAGCGTTCCGATCGTCCATCGCCACAAAATGTGTCAAGAATACGTGATACTATCCAACAATTCATGACATTAATAACATTGTCAGCTTGTCGTACGGCGACTAAGAGAAAATATTTGACGCAAGCGGGGTACCAAGTGCCGTAACAAATCATAGATCCTACACCATGATATTGCCCCTTTGAGCTAAAACTCAAAGAACGCTCTTTTTAGGCGATTAAGGAGATCCAGACAGAATCGCAGGCAGTGTTGAACACGTCAACATGCAAATACTTCCAGTCATGGACAAGTCGTTGGGCTCGGTGTATTCATGGAAAGGCATGAATACATCATACTTTGAAGGGGATGGTAGAGAATAAGTTGTGAAGAACAGTTTATTGTGTTCTTTACATTACCGGAATTTCTGGGTAGCACCTTGTATATATAGTAGGGTTCCATCCATTCAAACAAGTATGATTCGAATCTTTTTGTATGTTCACTGCCGGAACAGTCCGACTTATAATGGAGACGCGATAAATAGTTTCCGTCTGTTACGGCTGTGATCGTCCGATGAAAATCACTTGTTAATCTTACACTCGTCATGTGGACGGCGGTGGTTTGTTGATGGGTGGTGCTGAGTTTTCTTCCATGATATCTTTTATCACTTGACTCTATGCAGTAAGGGAGTTGTTAATGTGATGAGTTTTTTATACCAGTATCGTGTACTGACGAGCCTATACTTATTAATTTTCCTATAAAATTATAAATTAATTCGCATATTATATCGATTAAATTAATATTAACATGGACACCAGACATCGATCTAAGTCAACGAAAGACAACGCAGATGAGGATAGGTGAGAGCAGGGAGACGTTCCAGTTGCTCAAACTTAAGGTGCCGAAGTGGTAAGTACACCGGAGGATATCAAGGTAATGAGTATGTTAAATGCTCTTATGACACAAATAAATGATATGAACAATAAATTAGAATCAAGTAATAATGACCGTAAACAAGACAACATTGATATGAATAACAAACTAGATACTAATAACATTGACATGAATAACAAATTAGATACAAGTAATGCTAATATGAAACAAGAATTAAATAACCTAAGTATTAATTTAACTACGAAATTAGAAACAAACATGCAAAAAATAAATGAGAAATTCGAACTTAATAATGCTAATATTGACAACAAATTAAGTGCTTTTAAAATAGACCTAGAGGGAAAAATAGCAGAGATCTCCATCGCACAAAAAGCTATGGAAGAAAACGAATTAAAATATCTAATCAAACTCGACGAAACGGTCAATCTTCAAAATTTACAATGGGCCAAACAATTAGATGCCACTACAACCGAAATATTCGATATAACACAACAGAAAATTAATACTACAGCTCTAGAAATACAGCAAAACGTAAACAAAATAATTTCAGAAAACAACACTTTATTGAACACAAAACTAACAAACTTTAATAAAATAAACGAAGACAATTCAGAACAATTAAAACAAACTCTTAATCAAAATATTAGCACTCAAATAGATCAATGTAAAGACAACTATAATCAAGAGATTAACACTGTTAGACAAAATCTTGATATTATTATGACAACTAGCCACGAAAATTTTACTAACACACAAACAAATATAAAACAATTAGAAAATAAAATTAAAAATTACTCAATACCAATAAATTATATAAATGCTAACAATCATACACTGAAAATAGAAAATTTACATCATTTTGACGGGGATACTACGAGAGTACACCCAATGACATATCTTAATTGCATATTACGATATTTGGAAGACATCGCCGAAGAAAAACAGAAGATAGAGGTAATTCGTGCAACTCTACGTAATAGTGCTCAGGAATGGTTTCAGAGAATAGAGGACCATTGCGATACTCTTGCTCAATTCATTACACTTTTTACACGGAATTATTGGGATGAGACGCAACAGAACAGAGCTAAGATACGTCTACTTACTGGTAAGTACAGGTTAGGCCAGGTATCTCGCGAAACATACCCTTCTCGTATCTATAACCAGTGTAAACATCTCAACGATATGGAAGAGTCAATGATCGCTCGACAATTATTAAATCACTTCATCTATACCGATACGCAGGCCATAATTTGTCAAAAGGTGATAGATATGGATTCCCTAATTGAGATATTGCGACGTTTAGATGATTTCTCCGAAAATAACCATCAACAACAACTGAACCATCGTAACACGAACAATCGTAACTACCCGCCAAATAATGTATATAATGCTAATAATAGTCCAACAAATTTACCACCTCCAAGAAATAACAATTACCAGAACAACAGATATCAAAATACAGCTAGACCTTATAATAATAATAACAATTTCAATGGCCATAACAACAATTATAACAATAATAACAACTTTAATACAAATGATGACAGGAATAACCAAAATTATACACAGAACCGACCCAATTTGAACTTCCAACCAACAAGATACATGAGTAATAATTACCATAACAACAATAACCGCAATAATGACCATAATCGATATAATTACAATAATAATACCCAATCTTCGCATCAACCAAGGGAATTTAATCAAATACGCAATCGTGGTCGAGGACGAGTTAATCACTTTCACAGAAGACATAGATCTGCCTCTCCTATTCGTTCGAATATGGAGGATGAAAAAAAAACGCCTATTTCACCAGTAGACATTTATGCAGGCCCAACACCAGGACCATCAACTCAACAAAACTAATGACAAATAACGACTGTAACATACCTTTTAAAATTGAAAATATCACCTTTTATCAACACCCAGAAGAATTCATTAATATAGAAGATGCAGGTAACCAATCTACCAGAATATACACTTTACCCATAGTTAAATTAAAATTTGAAAATCTCTATTTATATTGTTTAATAGATACAGGGGCCGAAATTACTCTATTAAAAGCAGAGAAAGCAAAATTCATACAGGGATACGAACAGAACATAATAAAAACTAAAGGGACGGACATTATAGCAGCGAACGGTAAACGAATGGGGACAGTAACAAAACAGTTATGTACTGAAATATTAATTGACAAATCAAAATACATCTTACACTGTTATATAATTGAGAAATTGCAATATGACTGTATAATAGGAATTGATAACATAAAAGGACTCAAAATGATCCTAGATTTTGATAATTGTATATTAAATATTGATAATAATAAAGTTATAATAGAGAAACAATTGTCAGATGAAGAAGTAAGAAGATATAATCTTTATAAGAAGGAAGTGTTAATGAGGGAAATTAATAATATAATATTAGACAACGCACCGTGCTATAGTAGAGCTGATGATTGGAATAATGGAACAGATGGAGAAATAATTGAATTAAATAATAATATTGGAGTGGAGAGAATGGTTGATTTGCAAGGAACGAAGAATAGTCACGAGGGAGGAGATGAAGTAGAGATAAAGATAGAAAACCAAACAAGAAAGATTATACATAATTTAGAAGATATTAAAGAATTAATAGAAAATTTAGATATACCATATTCTACAGTTATTCCTGACTTAATAGCAATCCTATATAACAATATTACTTTAATAAATAATGATGTAGTGTTCGCAATAGTGTATCAACATCCTATAAATATAGATAATGAAGACCCCCTGATAAGTAAGAATTATCCCATACCGTATCATTACCAGCATAAAGTTAGCCTAGAATTGGAACGTTTAGAACAGACAGGCATAATAGAGAAGTCTAACACCTATTTTATCAACCCAATAGTAATAGTCCAAAAGAAAGACTTGTCACTACGAATTTGTTTAGATGCGAGAGCATTAAACCGAAGAATTAAACCCGAGTTTGAAATGCCCCAAAATATCGATGTATTATTAACCAAGTGTGGAAACAAGCGGATTTATAGCAAGTTGGATCTCAAGAATGCATTTTGGCTTATTAATTTAGAACCCGAATCAAGAAAGTACTGTGGTTTTCTAGTAAATGGTATTGTCTACCAATTTCGAGTGTGTCCATTCGGTTTGAAAACTTCACCAGCTGCCCTTATTAGATTTTTACACAAAATATTAGACAGATACGACGAATTTGCCTTACATTATTTGGATGACATAATTATCTTTTCTGAAAGCATAGAACAACATTTACAACACCTGAATATTATCCTAAGTACATTAACATCACAAGGTATGAAGTTGAATTTATCTAAATGCCAATTTTTCCGACATGAAATAAATTATCTAGGTTACATTATAAATCAAAAAATATCCTATTAGATCCTACACGCCTTGATGAAATAAAGAATTATTCCAGACCAAAGAACCTAAAAACTTTACGAGTTTTCTTAGGTGTACTAAACTATTATCGAAAGTTTATTTCCAACTACAGTGAGAAAACAATACCTTTATTAGATCTTCTTAAAAAAGGTAAGAAATGGATTTGGACTCCAGAATGTGAGAATTGTTTTGTTCATTTAAAAGAAAATTTTGTAGAAAATTTAAAACTTCATCATCCAGATTTCTTAATACCATTTATAGTCAGAACAGATGCATCACATCAAACTATCGCAGCCGAGCTTATTCAGTTAAGGGATAACATCGAAACACCCATATATTTTATCTCAAGAACTCTTAAAGCTTGTGAGACCAGATATAAGATATCCGAGAAAGAGATGTTAGCTATTGTTTTCGCTTTGACCAAACTAAGATACTATCTTATAGGTAAGAACTTTACGCTTGAGACCGATCACAAAGCATTGATTAATATCATGAGCTGTAAATTGTATAATAGCCAAATATATCGATGGACGCTGCTTATACAACAGTATGAATTTACTATAGTCTACAAACCAGGAAAAGACATGATTACCGCTGATGCACTGACAAGACAGGATGGGGATGTGAAAAGACAGAACATCTGTATAAATCTAGTCCAACTACAAAGACAAGGTATATTTTCTAGAAACAAACTTTTAAACATACAATCTGGCCCGGAATTTAATGAAATACACCATCATTTAAGAAACATAGGAACATACAAAGGCATGACAATCAAAGATAATGTAATAATGAATATCTCTTTCCTCATTGTTAATATGAAATTTTTCCACATGTGTCTTGAGAAATTTCTTCCCCTTACATCTTAGGCCACAAAATTGTCTTGAACTTGCATTGCGTACACTTGTATATTCCACGCTTCCATCTTTTGACCTTGTTGCTTATTGATGAACGTCTTTCTACTTCTACCACGTGAACCTTCGGTGTAGGAAGTACGCAGTGTCTGAAATTAAATACAATCGAATTAAATTTAAAAACCTCTTAAATACAATAGCAAGATCAAACGTCGGTTATTTATATTCTGCACATGCAGCCGCGGCGCTAGGTATCCCATCGATCCATGCTAAAACCCAGTGTTATGAATAAAGGCCGGATTATATACAAAAAAAAAAACTGAAAATATGCACATGTTTTAGCCTAAATATGCACTTCCTTATGAAAAATATGCAGGTAAAAAAATACGAGGAATGTTAGAAAATGGAATACTGTACAAAAAAATATTCTATTATGTTTACTACAAGTTTATTTAGAACATTTTACAACATAATTAACTATGAAAACAATTTACAATCACATATTTCTCAAAGTTTTCAACAGAAAAATTGTGACGCGTGTTTGAAAACATGTATTTATATATTAAAAAGGTTCGCTCTACGTCGACGCTTGTTATAGGAGCATATTTCAAATTAGAAATATCATCTATTGTCAACTCAATATTTTCTACTGATTCATCACACAAGATTTTAGCAATGTCATTTAGCTTTTTAAAACATTCATTTTTTCCTATTACACTTAAAAATTGTTCAAACACGGACTGTACCACTCCCCCTTATACATCGAAACATGACTTCAAGTTTGTATATTATTTCAACGCTCTCGATTAGCGACATAAATTGTTTTTCCAACTGCAATATATAAGTGAAAATAAAACTGTAATTGGCTTTAATAAACGCCAATTGGGTATTTATTTATTCATTCGAATACACCTTTTGGGCGTTTATCACTAGAGAACGGACACGCTTACCACATGACGCAAAGCCCAGTGCAGTACTGGCGAAAGGCTGTATTTCTAAAATATTTAATTTTATTTATATAACTGGAAAACGAACGGGTGGTGATCTATAAAATTACGAAATACATATTTATTTGTTGAAAAGTTGTATTTATAAAGTTTTTAATTTAATTTCTATAATTGGAAAACGAACGGGTGGTGATTTTATGATCTATAAAATTACGAAATACATATTTATTTGTTGAAAAGTTGTATTTATAAGAATATAAACGACAAACTTAAAGTGTTAGAAAGCATCTATAAAGGTTGTAAGAAAAAATTCGGTATAACTCCCAGTAATTTATCGACAATAATTAAAAATCGAGATTCAATTTTAAAATCTAGTTATAATGCAGGACGTGAGAGAAAGCGGGTTAAAATGTGTGTTTTCGAAGACGTTGATTAGGCTGTTTTAAAATGGGTACATGTCGTTCGTAACAAGGATGTTCCACTATCAGGCTCTCTAGCTAAGCAACAAGCTTTGAAGTTCGCTCAATCTCTTAGGCATCTAAACTTTCAAGCAAGCAACGGTTGGCTCGATAAATTAAAAAAAAGACACGGTATTGTTGAAAAAGTTATTAGTGGAGAAAGCGCGGATGTTAATAAAGCAGATTGCAATGATTGGAGGAATAAAACATTGAAACGAATACTAAAACAGTACGTTTTTAATGCCGATGAAACCGGTTTTTTTTTCGAATGTATACCAAACAGAACCCTCACCTTTAAAAATGATAAATGTTTCGGTGGAAAACAAAGCAAAGAGAGAATTACTGTAATGTTTGGAGCAAATATGACAGGAAGCGAGAAATGTAAACTCTTGGTTATTGGAAAAAACACAAATCCAAGGTGTTTCAAAGGTACAAAGTCGTTAGAAGTAGATTATCATTTCAATAAGAAAGCCTGGATGACAAGCGAGATTTTTGATAACTGGCTACTAAAATTAGATCAGCACATGAGTATGCAACACAGAAAGATAGCTTTAATTGTTGACAACTGTCCTGCGCACCCTTCTATAATTTCAAACAGATTGAAAAGCATAGAGCTCATCTATTTCCCCCCCAAACATGACGTCTAAACTTCAGCTAATGGACCAGGGTATAATAAAAAATGTCAAACTTCATTATCGCAAACAAATTCTAGTAAAAATGATAAATGCAATTGAAAAAGACAACTCCACAGTTATTAAGAAGATAATTAACCTGCGAGAATGCATTTCTGAATTGTCAAAAGTGTGGACCCATGAAGTTAGTGAATCTACTATTCAGCATTGCTTCTCGAAAGCAAGCTTCTCTGAAGTTGCAGTAAATTGGGATGAATTGCCGCTTTCCGAAGTAAGAAATTATTGGAGAGCACTAGAAATGTCTGGTAATATTGATAGCAATATTACAGTAGAAGATTGGCGTTCATGAAGATATTGTTACAACTGAATATCCAAGTGATGATGACATCCTAAAGATTGTAGCAAGTAACCAGAGAAGTGATATAGCATCAAACGATGATGGCGAAAAAGACGATTCGGATGAACCTGTACGAAAACCTACAAACGAAGACATAGTTAAAGCTTTTCAAACAATTCGTCATAGACTACAATATTTAGAAAATGTTTCTGAAAATATTTTTAATGCCTGGAACAAGTGCGAGATCTATTATGAGAGAGATAAATTTTTTAACCGTTCTGGTTAAAGTAAAATCAATTGTATTTAAGAGGTTTTTAAGTTTAATTCGATTTTATTTAATTTCAGACACTGCGTACTTCCTACACCGAAGGTTCACGACGTAGGAGTAGACAGGCGTCCATCTATAAGAAGCAAGTTCAAAAGATGGAAGCGTAGAATATACAAGTGTACGCAATGCAAGTTCAAGGCAATATACAACGCCGACTTCAGGCACCACACTAACGAGCATTACAAAGTGAAAATGTACAAATGTGGAATTTGTGACCGAAGATATAAGGGGAAGAAATCTCTCAAGACGCACGTGGAAAAAATCCATATTAACAATGAAGGAAGAGATATCCAAAAATATTCTGCGTGCGACTATTCAAAAGCTAATAAAAATACAAATACAATACAATACAAATACAATACAAAAGAGCGATCTACACATTCACACGATGGTGAAAAACAATGCCAATGGACGAAATGCAAGTTCCAAACAAGGCACAAATGTCACTTAAAATCACTTATAAAAATAAAAGATTTGAACAGAGGCAAATATAAGTGCGCAAATTGCGAGTTTAAGACATATTACCGGACTTATTTAGAAAGGCACATGGAAATAAACCATCTCATAGAAAGTAATTATAAATGCGCAGAGTGTCAATTCGAAACAAAGCACAAGTCAAGTTTAGCAAGACACATAAAGTCAAAACATCTTAAATTACGCGATTATAAGTGCATGGAGTGTGAATATCAAACGAATAGGAAGTCAAATTTGGAAATGCACGTAAAGTCAAAACATCTTAAACTACACGATTATAAATGCATGGAGTGTGAATATCAAACGAATAGGAAGTCAAATTTGGAAATGCACATAAAGGCATCACATCTTAAATTACGCGATTATACATGCATGGAGTGTGAATACCAGGCGAACTTTAAGACAAGCTTAGAAATACACATAAAGTCAAAACATATTAAATTACACGATTATAAATGCATGGAGTGTGAATACCAGACGTACACAAAGACAAATTTGGAAAGACACATAAAGTCAAAACATCTTAAATTACATGATTATAAATGCGTGGAGTGTGAATACCAGACGAACTCCAAGAGTGCCTTACAACGACACATAAAGATAAAAAAACACATAAAGAAAAAACATCTTAAAGCTGTAGTCTCATAAACATAAGCCTCGGTTTCGTGGTGGGCGTAGCTTTGCAACTTTAAAATTTCCCAAATACCAACCAACTACAACATCATTTTAACGAGAAAGCCAATGGTTAAGCCAGAGATAAATAAATATTACTTTAATGGCCATCAGGCAATGATATCTAATAACATGACAAACTTAAAAATTATAGTGCGTATGATTCGTATACCGTATGAGGGAGAGTCCTATAGCCACCTGATGATACACGAAATCAGCATTTCTTAGTGTGACCGGATGTATCACCCACCATATAACTCGCGATAGAGAAATGACAGACGCAACAAATGCATTTCAATGTTTATTCACGAGGAAACCTATCACATTTTCTCTAGTCGCAAAGGAAAATTGTTGTAATAATAATTGCCATTTTACATAGATTGCATTCGACAATTTCATTACGTAACTAATTTATTTCCGAACATTAGCGACTACTATAGGTGATCAGAGATCAGTCGTGTGGTATATGTTACAAATCTCAAGAACATAAATTTAAGAAAAAGTGAAAACGTTTATAAAGGAACTATTTATTTGAATATTGAACTACAGAGTATCTATATACAATAAATAGAAAATATTTTGTAATATCAATGTACTAATTTTATTGTAAACATACCAAACTCATTATAATATAACGTGTGTTCATTTGAAAAGTCAATCTAGGTTACTTTGAAATTTTGATAGAATAAGACGCAAATATATTAATATGTTAACATTCTGAACTTACTGCAAATGAGAATTAATGAATATTAAAATCTCATTTTTACATGTAAATGTCGCCTTATGTAATGCGTTAATAACTACAATCCGACAAACTAAGTTTGTACCAGTATGTAGAACACACCTCGTCGCGACTTCGACCTTCCTGGAAATTAGGATAATTAAAAATTCCTGAAAAGCCACGTCCATCAACGCAACGTACAGACGCGTTTCGCTCTTATTGGAGCTTATCAATGTACGGTATCTCGAAGACGGATATGGCTCTTCACTTCTATACTTTGTGTATATATAGTTAACATTCTGAACTTACTGCAAATGAGAATTAATGAATATTAAATCTCATTTTTACATGTAAATGTCGCCTTATGTAATGCGTTAATAACTACACAGGCCTGCATAAAATTTGTGATGACGTGATTTTTCTTTGTTAAGCTCAGTTTTTATATAGCAATAACTAATTAAAATACAGTTGGTCTCTACTACCCACAGTTTTTTTTTGCACAAAAGAAAAAGAAAAAAATATAAAAAAAATTTATAATAGGCGTTTTAATACATTTTAAAATGAATGTACTACTTCAAATTCTAGGTATTAACCCAAAAATGATTTTCTGTTGTGGTTTTAAAGAAATTTGTTAAATAGGCTGTCATTACCTGATGTAAATCTTTTATTACATGTATTAATTTTGGACAAGATTTCCGGGAATTTTTACCTGCTAAATCCTATTTATTATGCTTTCACTTTATTAGTACTGCGAAGAAGAATTTCAAGTTTATCACTCCAAACAAAATGTATATTTTAATGTCATTTACTTCATTATAGCTCTGAGTGTCGATCAGTAAACAAGTAAAATTAATTTGTCTTTAGTGTTGTGCGTGGTATTTGATAAATAAACATTGCTTAAAAATATATCTAGCCGGTGTTGCAAAAACAAACCAGATGATTTCTGTTATATTTGTGGATATTTCGTCTTGAAAAAGTTTAAGAGACCAATTGGTGAATTTGTGAAAAATGCATATTATGCTTATTTCAAAATCAAATTAGGAGATCAAGATAAAGATTGGGCACCGCACGTTGTTTGTAAGGTATGTGAAGAAGGTTTAAGACATTGGACCAAAGGGAATAGAAAAAGCCTTCCTTTTGGAATACCGACGGTTTGGAGAGAACCGCAAAATCATCATGAAGATTGCTACTTTTGTCTTTGTGATATTAAGGGGCATAATAGAAAAACTTTGAAACATATTTTGTACCCAAACAATATTAAATCAGCTATCAGACCAGTTCCTCACAGTGATCATGTACCTATACCTATACCGCCCAAAGTACTACAAGAAGATATTGAAACCTCTTCAACTTCCGGCTCCGTACAGATGGATAATGATTTTGAACCATCAACCTCAGGTCAAAACCAACCTCAGCTATTTTCACAAGCCGAACTGAATGATTCTGAAGCACTGGGGTCTAGGTTGAAACAAAAAAATTTGCTTGCCCCAGAAACTACCTTCAGATCTTCCTTTAGCTGAATATGACAGAAAAACAACCAAACGAAGCTTTTCTGAAAAACGAAAACGTTGTTTTAAGAAGCATAAAGAATAAATAACTATTTCTAATAGTTTCTATGTGTATATTTTTGTATTTTTTTAAATATAATATAAAACTAGCTTATAAATGAAATAAATCGTGTTTTTTCTATTTTTTTTTTATTTTACTGGTTTGAAAAATAACCTTACGTGATACAAAAAAAAATAAAAGCAGATTTGAAATCAGCGCTACCCAATTACTAGAAAACAGTCAAAATTTTTAAATCAATATTCAAAGAGTTGAAAAATGCAGGCCTGTGCTACAATCCGACAAACTAAGTTTGTACCAGTATGTAGAACACACCTCGTCGCGACTTCGACCTTCCTGGAAATTAGGATAATTAAAAATTCCTGAAAAGCCATGTCCATCAACGGAACGTACAGATGCGTTTCGCTCTTATTGGAGCTTATCAATGTACGGTATCTCGAAGACGGATATGGCTCTTCACTTCTATACTTTGTGTATATATAGTTAACATTCTGAACTTACTGAGATTTAATATTCATTAATTCTCATTTGCAGTAAGTTCAGTTTGTATTGACTTTAGGATTACATTTTTGTTCATGATCTGACAATCACATTCATAGATCTGTAACTTTGAAACAAATAAAAATGAATATACAAGTTTTGCGTTTATGTTACTTGAAATGAATTCTACTTTACACTCCTAAAATTTGAACATAACGATACGGAACACTTGTATATGCTTCTCTCTTGTACGGTGTCATGCAAGGTGTTAAGCGTAACGTATTATTCCGAAGGATAAACATATAATGTGATTATGATATAAGGAGATACAAAAACTGGAACATACTATTTCAAAACATATCATATATTGTATTCCGAATAGCCATTTGATCAAAGTCATCAGTATTACTGACTGGTTTCTTACGATCCCATGTTTTTTTGGGACTGCTCAAGGATCAACCTTCCTTGATATCTTGGATATAGCTGACACAGTACTAGAATAAAGTAGCAAAGCATCAGCAAGTCACTGTGAATATATTAATTTTTTTTTTAAATAAATTTTCTTTTTAACGCATATATTTTACCTTTCGTATATCCCTTGGACGACTATGATCACGTTCTTTCTCAAATTAGCAAATCAAAGAAGCAACATGCTTCTTTGATTGAGAATTCACACATTTCGGCATTTTGAGGTTAGATCTTTTCACCAGATAAGCGGAAGATTACCTACACTATCGCGATGTAAGTGTTGTTTTGAAAAACAATTAAGATTTATATAAAAAACGCGAAGTTTAAATAAAAGAGGGAATAAGTACACAGTTATAAGGAGAAAACCGATAGCAACAGCCTTATGCATAGTCGCTTTAGTGGCTACTAACACGCTACTAAACCATTTTAACATCCTACTAAGAATTTCCGTATTCATAGTCGCGTTTCATGCGTACTAACAACGTTTTAACGTTAGTAGGCTACTAAATCCTTAATAGCGTTTGAGACCGTGTTTAAAGTGTCTATTAAAGCTAACCTACAAAAAGAAAAAGCGCAAACTGTCAAAACATAACGAAATGATACAAAATTGAGAGTAAAAATCATAACAATGAATTCATTAACTGTAAGTATACGGATAATCGGCATACAGCAATTTTAATAATAATGGAAGTGCATGGTGTCTCATTATAATTTCATTATCAACAAAATTTTAATCAATTTTAATTGTTATTTTTTGAATGCTGTTTCCAAGTACCCATGAGATGCAATGAAGCAAACTGATGAGAAAAAGTCTGTTTAATATGTATTTATGGTATGATGTGGGCTTTATTTGCAAATATTAGTTCTGTAGCAGGTGGATGGTGTGATATAAATGTATTTATGTAATATATTTAATATATATATGTCACTTTGTTGGCTATAAATGAATCATTTATCTTAAGGGAAGTAATATGATATATTTATTACAGGATTTGTTAAAGATTCAAAGCGTCTTCGAGAACATTGGCAACAGATGAAGATGCAAGCACCGAAAAATATCAGTCAGTATTGGAAAAAGTTTACTTGAAACTGGAGCTGAAGTTATTGAGTGAAAATGATAATTGAATATGTTTATTATATGATATTAGATAAGTATGACAATAGGATGATGTAATTTACAATATAGAATAAAGTAGGTATAATTATATCTAAGTTACGTGTAAATACAGCATCATGTATAAAGTAGGTATGAATATTTGTTACATGTGGATACTTATAAATGTATATATTATATTTAATACTAATAAAAATTATATCAAAATATCCCTAAAGTATTTCAATAAATAATAAATTATGTATTAACATTGTTACAGTCTACTAATTAAAATATCTTCATATATAATTGTTGTCGGAATAAATTGCTGTGGATATTGTCATGTGATTCCATGTTGTTCCGCTAAAAATTCAGTAATAAATATGTTACAAAGCCAGTTAAATATGTATATACCTATATCATCACCATAAGCTTTGGGATTTCGTATGATATCTACATGTGCTTCCTCAACTTCTTACAACTCAGCTTGTATATCAACTAGATCTTCCATACTTTCAAAATTATATAATTTCAGTAATACAAATTTTAAGTAAGATTATATATTACACTTACATTTTTCTTATATCAAATTTAAAAGCAAAAAATCATAAAATTTATTAAAACAATTAAGATTATTTAAAACGTATTTAAAATAACCTACAATTCCAATAGGTAAACTATTTTAAATGGCTCCTTCATGCAAAATGCGCATGCCTGCGAACTCCATTTTCACGGTTGCCACATATTTTTTTCTACTAAGATCCTATTAGTTAGTAGCCACTCAGTATGATGAAATACGCGACTATGAATACGAAAAGATAAAAGCATCTTAGTACGCTCTTAGTAGCTACTAACTAATAGCGTACTAACACCCTATTAACTTCGCGACTATGCATAAGGCGGCAAGTAATTTAAACGTATTCAAAAGTCAATTGTCAACAGTGATTTTTATGTTGCAAATGCGCATTTTGGAGGGGGTAATATGCGATTACATTTGGTTTTTAATAATTGCATTTTCGCATAATGTAGATGGCGAAATTTGATATTATGATGCCTACCTGAATCCCCTTAGTTTAGTGAATTTCGGAACTTATATAGGTCTTTCACGATAACAGACGAGACACATGATAAATATTTACAAAACAGGGTTGACAAATCTACATTGCTTTGAGTCAGCTGTTGTTAGTAAATATTCAATGAGGTTAGGTTTATGTCATTTTAAAATATTCACAACACCTACTAATATGCTCTATGTTGTTATTATTTATATACTATATTATATATAGGCATGATTTAGTTGTGAAAATAACTGACCTTATATTTAATATCGTTTTATAATGAACAGAGTATATGTAACTCCCCACCACTGTCATTAAATATGTTAAGTAATACGTGGGTGTGTCGAGAAGTAGCTGAAAATTAGCACAGATGGCGCTGCCACTTAAAATCCAACATTGTGCTTGTCAAGAAGCATCTTTCTAAAGAACGCACACTAATTTCCAGACTGATCTGCCAAATAGTTTTGTTGTGACACCCATTTGAAACAGACGCCTACGAGCATTTTCGTAAAAATGGAAAAAAGTGAATTTCGTGTTCTTATTAAACACTATTTTTTTACGCGAAAAACATTACGCAAACCAAAAAAAACTTGAAAAATATTATGGGGACTCTCTAACATCAATTGGAACCATCCAGCACTGTTTTACTCAATTTCGATGCGGTCGTACCAACATAAGTGACGGCGAACGTTCTGGTCGCCCAATTGAGGTCACTACACCACAAATGGTCGATAAAATCAACGGTGTGATGTTCGACGATCGGCGAGTGAAGGTGCGCGAACATGAAGAGACTACAGGAATATCACATGGATCAGTGATTTCAATATTGCATAAATATTGGGATATGAATAAGCTATCCGCAAGATGGCCGCCGTTCGCTCACAATTGACAACTAACGCAATCGTTTGACAACTTCAAAGGAGTGTTTGACGATGTTCAATGGCAATCCGAACGAGTTTTTGCGTCGTTTCGTAACCGCGGACGAAACAAGGATTCACCACAACACCAGAGACCAAGGAACAGTCAAGACAGTGGACTTCTCCTGGTGAATCGAAACCATAGAAAGACAAGGTGGGTCTATCTGCCAACAAGGTCATGGCGACCGTTTTTTGAGATGCGCGCGGTGTCATTCACATCTATTATCTTCAAAAGGGTATAACGAGCACCGGCGCATGTTATGCAGAGCTATTGGATCGATGTGTCATCAAACGGTACGTCAAGCGAACGATATCACTCGCCTAATACGTCATCAAGTCTGCTGGGTCTCCTAGAAAAAAAGCTTCTTGAAGGCCCTCGAATGAGCTATACACTATATAAGAACTCGAAATAGAGGGTGGCGAACCATTCAACGAGTAATCGCCGTCGGGTTAATATTGCGATATAAATGAGAAATAAATATTGAAATAAATACTGTTATTATTTAGTTAATAAGTGTATTTACTGTTTTATATTCTCCTTAATTTTTGTTTAATTGAACCCAGAAAGACAAATATTTTACAATATAAAATAAGCAACATGTATACACCTTTTATTGTGAATAACGGCAAATTGTGTATTTTATTGTAACGAGCAATCGAAAAAATTCATAATTGGAGTAAACTGTGAAATTGGGTTGGTACTTTAGCCACTTCCACATAATGACACATTACTTGATGCTTGACATTTTCATTTGGTTTCATTGTAAAAAAAGGTTATGGCATTGAAATGATACTACAACAAAAAAGAAAACAAATAATTTATTTAATATCGAAATCATAATCAAAATTTACATATAGCTACAGAAGTGTTGAAAATGTTGTCCATTTACATCTAAACACAAACCAACTCTTCTCCGCAATCCAGCAAAAACTTTATGCAGCATTTGCAGTGAGTTGTTGATCTCTTCCCACTTTTCTGTTATGCGAATTCTCAATTGTTCCAGATTATGAATTGGCGTTGAATAAATCGAATTTTTGATGCATGGCCATATGAAAAAATCACATGTGTTTAAATCGCAAGACCTAGTTGGATATGGGATTTCAGTGTTCCTGCTTATTATTCTGTTATCAAAAAATTCTCTGAGATATTGAAGTGTTTCTCTGGTCGTATGTGCTGTTGCACCATATTGTTGGAAATACCAATTTTGTAATTCCTCATCATCCAGTTGATTTATGATTGAGCCGAGTATCTCATTGCGATATCATGCAGCAGTAAGTGTACCTTCAAAAAAAATGGGACCCACCAATCTTCTTGGACATATTCCAACCCAAACACCAACATTTTGGGGATGCAATGTTTTTTCAGCAAAAAAATGAGGATTTTCGGAGGACCAACACCTCATATTCTGTGAATTAACATATCCAGAAAGATAGATAAAACCAGGCCTCATCCGTGAAAAAAACTGTTAAGGATATCCTGATTGCGTAGATTATTTTGAAACCATTGACAGAATTCCACGCGTCTTCAATAATCCACTGGATAAAGTTCATGAAATCATTGCAGCTTGTATGGATGACAATGTAAGACTTTTTTAAGAATGAATTGGCACGTACCATAAGATTAATTTGTTTGTTGGGTCACTACTGAAATGGATGTTTTTGGAGTTTCATCAATAATATGCTGAATGGCTTCAATATTATCAGCTGTACACGTTTAGATGGGCGTCCACTTCCAGTTTTTCGACCGACGCTACCAGTCTCTCTGAATAACTTTACACAATTTGTCAAAACATTGTAAAAATCATTGTAGTCAAACACTAATTCAGGATGTTCTTCACTAAAATCAGCCATGCATTCCGTAATTGAATACTGCCACTCGCCATTTACTTTCACACCTGTACGGAAGTAACATTCGATAATTTTTGCTTTTTGTTCTATGTTGAATACCATTTTTTAAATAAATTTAATTTTCTTAATAAGAGTTTTGAAAAATTTGACACAAACTTATAGTTTCAATGTCAAATAATAAATTTCATTATGTGGAAGTGGCTAAAGTACCAACCCAATTTCACAGTCTACTCCAATTATGAATTATTTCGATGGCTCGTTATTTATAAATCCATTCTGAATTCGATGAAGAGCTATCCTCTTGTAAATGAATAATAAACGGCAGCACTTGTTTTTCCAAAACATTATCTATTTCCCACAGTTTGCCTTGAAAAGACATTACATGTTCTGTAGCCTTTTTCCAATTGTTTGGTGTAACGGTTTTCATCGCTTCAGAAAATAGCGTTTTCACATCGCTTAATTTAAATATGGTATTTTTTTCCGTGCAATCTGACCTTTTATTTGGGTCGATACACGCTCAATTGGGTTCAGTTCGCAGTTGTAATCTCAAAACTGTTTTGTTGATACCCAATATTAAATAATAATAAATGACAGACAGGCAGATCGTTTGAAATACGCATCAACGGACATTTTTCTTCATTTAAAAATAATAAAAGTGACTCTTTATATGCGTCTCATATTAATTTAACAAACCACAAGTTTAACAAGGAATTTAAAATATTACATGTAGAAAATAAGGGCAAAAAACTTAATTTATTAGAATCACTTGAAATTAATAAATTAAAGAAAACCGACCTTACTCAATTTATTTATTTGATATTCAGACATTCATATATTGTATTTTTCCATAGAACTTCTTTACCTTCCTGTAACATAATTGTAGACCCTCAGTTTTATCACTTAAGAACAGTAGGATTGTATAAACCGTAGTGAAAGTTTTGTGCATAGACATTTTAGTAATAAAAAGGACCCATTCCTTCAACTATTCAAAACAAAACATATGATTGTTACGATACATTTGTGTAAAAATTTGTACATAAGTTAGTTATATGTCTGATGAAGCTTAGGTTGGAGCGAAACGATCGTTACGGTGTAAATTTAAAAGTGAAATTCATTAAAATTTGTTTTATTTATCCTGATAATAGACGATAATTGTACTCCAGATCGTTAAAATGGCAAATAAAGCTACATTTGAGTTACTTCCAACAAAATCCAAAGAAGTGTACATGATTTATTAGCAGCAATTTAGGCACTGGCGTCAAAAATATAAAGCAACTTTTTTTCTGAAAATTTCATTTTGGCGTATTTTGCTGAATTAGCCAATCGAATTAAAAATTCTCAATATTATGCGAAATGTAAGGCACTGGCGTCAAAAATATAAAGCAACTTTTCTTCTGAAAATTTCATTTTGGCGTATTTTGCTGAATTAGCCAATCGAATTAAAAATTCTCAATATTATGCGAAATGTATTCAGTCATCTTGTCCCTTTGACAATGGAAATTTATCTCATCGTAGCATATGTTACAGAAATCTAATAAAGTGTGAAACAGTTAGTGTCAAATGATTTCATTTTGTTTCGTCAAGAGCCTACTGCAGAAACTGTTAATAATAGTCATTTTTATATTTATAGGTATAAAAATAAAAGGCAATATTTAATCTAATCAGATTTAATTATAATTTTATTTTTATACTTACAACAAGAACAATAAAAACTTAAAATTTTTATACAAAAATTCAAAATGAAGAAGTCAGTTCTATTTTAGTTCGTCCCATGGATTCGAGATGGAGCTAACCGCTGTCTCAATTATTTATCATGAAGTTTTTGTCGTTGTGCATGACCATTTTCTATATTCTACTCATAGATAATTACATTAATTATAATAAGTATTGTTATAATTCTATGATTCTACTGATATTCTTTGATTAGTGTTAATTAAGGATGTTATGATATATTCTTTAATGTAACGTATTTCAGGGTTAAAAATGTCTCAAAAATTTAATGAGAATAATGCAATATCTTTGGAAAACTTATGTGATGTAAAAGAAGAATTCCAGGATGGATATTATCAGGATAATAAAGTATGCCTTTCTGAAACTACTGTCACAGATACTATTAATATAAACAATGGTGAATTAAATGAGTATATTAGATATGATAAAATAAGGAAATATGAAATGCACTCCATAGATCATATCAAAACAGAGTTACCTTCATTTGAAGTAAATGATGCAGTAAGCAACAATGTTAAAATAGAAGATGGGATTAGTCCTTCCGATATACACATTGAATTCTGTAGTGAACTGCTGTGTAAGTACACTTTTGCTTTTATAATCACCTCTTTTCTCAATGTTTTATTGTATCGCTTTAACATTTACAATGTTATCAGAATAATCTGGGATTTTTGTAACTGTTACTCCTGTCTGTGGCTTGATTAATTGCTGACCACAACATGTAAAACCCTTCTTATATCTCTTTCATAACTTTTTCTTTGTTTATATTCTTCCTAATATATCAATTTTTGAATTTTTCATATCTGTTATTATCTCTACCTCTTTGTCTTTGATAGGTACCTCTAACATTCCATATATGTAGGTACCTAGATTATTTTTTTCTTTCTTATCTTTTTCATTATCGTTGTTTGCTTGTGCTCTTTCCTTCCATGGTCTTTCTATTTGTTGTACTTGTGTCCATATTGAATTCTATTAGTTTTATGTTCACATTTGAATTTTAGTTCTTGTTTCGCTTTATTTCGAATCCATTCTTCATTTTCAATGAAAAGTTTCAGATATTTAATCTGTATTTTTATACCTTTAATTCCATTTTTTTCCTGTCACATCATTGTTTATTAAATAGCTGTTTTTTTTTGCTTTTTATTTAATTTAAATACAGTTGACCTTCCCATATTTAAACCAATGTGGGCGGGAGTGATCCGGATATGAGAAAAATTCGGATAAGGGAACGTGATATTTTTTAATAAAGCTTATCTACTTAATCTTTGTAAGAAAATGTTTATTTTGATTTCGATACTTATGTTTTTGTCAGTTACAATTAGTTTTGTAGGTACATACTGTGTTAAAGTTGTTTGTTTCGTTCTTCGTCCGATTCGCTGACGAGTAGCTACACCGCGCCAATGCCGCATCATCGTTTTCAAGTCAGCAGGGGTTGATGCACTGTGCGATTCTACGAACTTTAAGGCAACCTGAATAAAAGAAATTAAGAATGGAAACATCAAGTTTGGAAAAGTAAATTGCAATAAAAAATAATCATACCTCTGTTGCTTGAAATGCCTTCTCCAAAGAAATGCATTTCTTTTCAACGTGCTGTTTTCTGTCGTCACTCCACTCTTCCGCTGCCTCTTTATTCACCAGATTTAAGATTTCTTGATGCGTGAATTGATGATCTGCATCACTATTGACCCAATCTGTAACTTCAGCTTCGGTGGTACTTTCACAACCAGGAACCTCCTATAATATTTGTCAAATCTATCTCTGGGGTTTCTTCTGAATCTTCAGAAATTTCGTTTAAAATTGTGTTCCAACATTTATTCAGAGTAGAGCTTTTGACTGTCTCCGATATCGTAGCAGATCAGAATATGTTTATCCAAAAAATTATCAGACACAGTCCCCAAAATTTACTGAAACATTAACTTGCAATAATATCTCTTGAATGTTTCAAATGCACTTTGACCGAATGGTTGCAACAAAGTAGTAACGTTCGGAGGCTAGAATTGAATAATAGTATCTCCATTTTTTAATGTTTCTACATCTGGTTGTGATGGTGCGTTATCCAAAATAAGAATTGCTTTCGCGGCCATACCTTTTGATTGTGGGTGTTTCGTAACTTTTGGGGTAAATTGTTTATGAAACCTCTCATTAAATACTTCGGATGACATCCAAGCATTCTTTTGGTTTCTATAAAACACCGGTAAAGTATTGTAATTGTTATTTTTTTAATGATCGTGCCTTTTTTTAACTTGCCAGTAATCATTAGCGGAAGACGGCACTCTCCAGAAGCATTGCTACAAAGCAACGCAGTGATTCGTTCTTTGCATCTTTTACAACCGGCAGCACTTCTTTCTGATTTAGAACCAAGACTCTTTGTCGGGAGTATTTTCAAATTAAGATCAGTTTCATCCGCATTAAAGATCTGATCTCGAGAATATTTCCGTATTTTTTTAAAGTTAGAGGCACTATTTCTCACCGATAATTGTTAACTGCTTTAACCCTTAACGATTTTTCCATTTGCTTAACAAGCCTTCACTTACTGTAAAATTTCTGTTGCTCCCCTAAGTTCATGGCAAATACAATTGCCTTTTCTTTCAGAATACGCCCAGAAATTGGACGTATTCTTTTTACCTTTGTTGAATAAATCAAAGGTATAACACCTCGTTTACGGTTTTATGGATAACAATTTGAATCATCGTCGGCCTGTATAGCTACTTCAGCCTTCTTGTTCTGTGCTCCGTTTTCTTTCAGCTTTTTCTTTGATTTAACCCAGTCACTCATTATCGAAGTTCCGACGTTAAGTTCGTCCGCTGTTTTCTTTATTAATTCGGCCTTTTCTACTCTAGATATCCCCTTAATTTATTATTTTTTTCTCCAACATTTTAACGCACGCGAAACAGATCCGTTCCGAACGTGGAAGGTGGATAGGTACTGATAATTCAGGAATGTGTGCATGTCGCAATGAGTTCGCTTGGATATGGGAGGGCCGGATGTGGGTGTCTTCTGTACTTCCTCTTTGATAGATATATTTTCTCTCTTCAGTTAAAACAAAATAATTTGTTATAAAACCTTTTTTTATATTTTATTTTGCGGGCAAAATAGAAAAGATTCTAGTTTAACACTTATTAATCGAACACCATAAAATAGATTGATCATAAATTTATTCAAAGATATGTATTAAATACTTAAAAAAATCCATTTTCTCTCATTTATGTCCAAATATGAAATGCACTTTTCTATTTTATAAGATTGTATGAATGAATTTGTTTAACAGTTTGTAACCATTGCCACCAAGTCTATCAGGATTATTGCACCAAATGCAGAGTGGTCGTACATATTTTGAACGAAAACCTATCTCATAATACATATGACAGAGCAAGAGAACTACCAAAATATATGTTGGAGACTAGAGAGTCAAGTGGACATTTGGGAATTTTCACTTTTAAAGTTATACCTGAAAATGTAAGGTTCGGTCCTTTTAATGGACTTACTTCAACAGGACCGCCTTTGAGAATAAGAGGAGGACGGTTCGTAATTAATGATGATAAGTTAAAAGATCTGAATTGGATGCAGTACATAAATCCTGCCACAAATATTTACGAACAAAATTTATTCCCATTTCAATATGAAGACAAGCTATATTATTGTAGCACTCGTAAAATCGAGGAGGACGAAGAGCTATTGGTGTATTTTGGTACAGAATACGACGATAACATTCTTCAAAATGTGGAAATGGATTTTGTTCCTGTCGCAAAAAAGGATGTTGAAAATGTATTTGCCTGCATATTCTGTTGCTTGGGATTTAGATCAAAGGAATATTTAGCTGAACACAAAGCTGTGTGTCGTAGTGCAATTAGCGAAACGCTTTCTGTTGAAGGTAGGATGAATCATTTTAATTTTTCAAATTAATAGTTTTGTATCAACACATTTGTGTAGTTTCCACTAGTACCTCGTTCCTCATTAATTACACCAAGATGCATGTTAGCGCCTCCATTAGTAATTCTAATGGGTTTAATTTATCAGTAGATTTTCAACGTAAACGTTGCTTGGGTAATAAATAATACAACTATATTATAATGTGTTAAACTTTAAAATTTATTAGATTTATAAAACTTGTCGAAGTTATCTTCGCAATCCTTTTCACAGGAGGTTTTCACGGGTTATGAACTAACGTTAACTTTGATCATTTTTGTATAACTTCTAGTGTTAGAATAATGTGTTTAATTTTAGAGCTTGCCCAGTGCATATTTTGCAAAATATATTTGGAAGCGAAGGAATATTTGGAGCATCACATCGATTACTGTCGTGAAACGAATGCCAGGTAAGATTAGTCTTCTAAATTTTTACTCTCTGTTTAGTAGAAAGAGATAATAAAAACATTTCTAAATATTTTGGTTAATTGGAAAGCACAAATATATTCACTCTAATGTCCTTAAGATTCTCATGGAATTACACGATATATCTGTGAACATCAGAAAATTATTAATTCTTAATTTCGAGCGACGTTCAGCGGTTCAGTTTTAGGAAAATGCGTTCGGTTATAACCAGAGACGGGACACATCGGGCTGAAATGGACGTCATTACGACGGACGATATAAATAGTTTACAACATCTGTAAGTACATCACGCAGTTATTGAACAGCACTATTCATTCGGTTAACTGCTCATTTATTTTTTGTGTGCGGTTAACCGAATAGACTATTTATATCGTCCGTCGTAATGACGTCATTTCAGTCCGATGTGTCCGCTCTCTACTTATTACTTACCATGATGTTAAGATGTTGCCGATTCCGCTCCTCAGAAATGCAATAATGTTCATGACTAAAGGCCGGATTATATGTAGTTTGCATAATATATGCATTTTGTATATTATTTGCATATTTTTGTAGTAATTCAGCATTTTTGCATATTTTAAGTATCCGAGTTTTATTTATTTACTAAATCAAATTTATTATAAGCATTAGTAAAAATATGTCGTGGACGTAACAAACAAACAAAAATTAAACAGCCCTCTTTAAATTAAAAATTGCATTTTATTTAACCTCTGCCCGTTACTTTTCCAATAAGCGTCTCCAAGAATTTATTAATGCTCTTCCCATACATCCAGGCCGAGACATAATTCCAGGAAAAGCTAATACCTTAAAACTTCTAAATACAAAAATATATTTTACCAGAAAATTAGGAGTATATGTGTGTCTGCTATTCGGAGAAATTTATTCCCATATTCGAAAGTAATTTTATTTTAAACGCCATTTTACCTTGGCATTTCGAAGTGTAAACTTGTGAGTTGCGATATATAATAACAAAAATGCCGAAAATAGCGACTGTGCCTGGATGGATTGCACCTTATTCAGAATTGCGTATGCATGGATAAAAAGTGTTTTGCGTAGCATGCTGCAAGATTGTGAGTAAAATTTTAAGTTCGTTTCCTCTTATTAATTATATAATATATAAATATATTAATTATATATATATAATTAATTAGGTTTTTAATTATTCCTTTATCTTTTACTAATATTTATTTTATAAGAAAAGAATCGATGATGTGATTTTTTTTTGCAAATTACAAGTGACAGAAAGTTCCAAGTAGACCAACATATGAAAACTCCATCTCATGCTGCAAAACTAACAAAGATGCAATTGGCGAAGAAAAGTCACCAAACATTACCGCAATGTTTGTCATCAACTTCCAAAAAATCGGGACAAGAACAATTTAATTTTTTTGTGTCAAATGTTTGTGTCGGCAGATATTCCACTACATAAATTAAACAATTTAAATGTCAAGTTATTTTGGCGAAAGTACATCAGTAAATATAACATTCCCGACGAGAGCTCGTTAAGAAAAAATTATATTTGCTGTATCTATGCAAAAACATTGAATAGCATTAAGAAGGTTGTTGAAAACAATTATCTTTATATTGCGTAGATGAAACTACTGTTAGTGTGGGCCGATACATAGTTCATTTAATGATTGGTATCCTTAACGTATCGGTTCCAGCAAAATCTTATTTAATTTCATCCAAACAGTTGGAAAAGGCAAATAATTTGACAATAACAAGCTTTATACAGGAAGAACTGACAACTTTCTTCTTATCGGAATCGATTCCAACAGAGAAAATTCTATTGTTTTTGGCGGATGCTGCACCATACATGGTGAAGGCATCTTTCAACTTGAAAATCTTTTACCCAAATTTAATTCACACAACTTGCTTGGCGCACGGACTAAATCGTGTTGCAGAAGAAGTCAGAAACCATTTTCCCTTAGTAAATACTATAATTAGTAGTGTTAAGAAAGTATTTTTAAAGGCCCCATTACGAGTTCAGTTTTACAAACAACACCTACCCGCTGTTCCGCTTCCTCGTCAACTAGTAATCACACGATGGGAACGTGGTTGGAGGCTGCTATATTTCATGCAAATCATTATGAAGGAATAAAGTCAATTATTATGGATCTTGATAGGTGTTTCTTCCTCCTGGTTTGAAGGAAGTTCGGTATGTATCGACCGAAGTATGAGTGAAATAATACAATAGTTTTTGTATAACACTAATATATTTGCAAATTCAATCTTGGAGTTCCGTTAATTTAATATAAATGCAGTATCTGGTCTTAATACTAAAGACCGAGAAAACTGGCTAATAAATAATATTTGTTCCTATTTAGATCACTGAGACCTAAGCTTTAACTCGAAGAGATCGTAGTTGGAACTGTAGTGAGCTCTAAGAGATCTTGTTTGAAACTGTTTCTTCATTCCCTTATTTTTCGGCAAGAAAGTTTTGTCCCCGCCAGTCAAAGAGAGGGAGAAAACAATGAAATAGAGTAAACGGAAATTTCCATACCATTATTTTTACCTTTCCAAGAAAAGTATATGCTGTAGTTTCCAACGTCATAAATGTATTAAAATAAACAATATACGCCAGAAACCCTAAATTATAGAAAATAAAATACCTCTTACAGTAATAAATATACAATGCACAGAGATAACATAATAGTTCGCAGAATCGCATCGAACCGAAACCATTTAACCTATTATAATATTATATAACAGGAAATATGTACAATAAAACTTATTCTATTATACTTATGCTTATTCAAATACATTTACATAATGGATGGATTAACCAGAGGGTTGTGCCTGTAATAAAATAAATAGTTTTTATGACTGTAGAAAATAAGACAATGAATAAAGAAATGTAATACCTGACCAGGCCTAAAGTAATTAACAATATTAAATATATCTGAACTCCAAGACCTTTTCTATGTACAATATATAATATTTACAATTTAAAACTAGGATTAAACATAAATATACCTACATCTATTTGCTTATATCTAAATGAAACAAAATACAAAATTAAATCTATTTTGCCCGAACAATAGGGATGCACAATCTGTGATAAACGCCCAAAAGGTGTATTCGAATAAATAAATACCCAATTGGCGTTTATTAAAGCCAATTACAGTTTTATTTTCACTTATATATTGCAGTTGGAAAAACAATTTATGTCGCTAATCGAGAGCGTTGAAATAGTACACAAATTTGAAAAGTCATGTTTCTATGTTTAAGGGGGAGTGGGACAGTCCGTGTTTGAAAAAATTTTTAAGTGTAATAGGAAAAAATGAATGTTTTAAAAAGCTAAATGACATTACTAAAATTTTGTGTGATGATTCAGTAGAAAATATTGAGTTGACAATAGATGATTTTTATAATTTGAAATATGCTCCTATAACAAGCTTCGACGTAGAGCGAACCTTTTCAATATATAAATACATGTTTTCAAACATGCGTCACAATTTTTCTGTTGAAAACTTTGAGAAATATGTGATTGTAAATTGTTTTCATAGTTAATTATGTTGTAAAATGTTCTAAATAAACTGGTAGTAAACATAATAGAATATTTTTTGTACAGTATTCCATTTTCTAACATTCCTCGTATTTTTTTACCTGCATATTTTTCATAAGGAAGTGCATATTTAGGCTAAAACATCTGCATATTTATGCGCCTATTTTCAGTTTTTTTTTTGTATTTAATCCGGCCTTTATTCATAATACTGGGTTTTAGCATGGATCGATGGGATACCTAGCGCCGCGACTGCATGTGCAGAATATAAATAACCGACGTTTGATCTTGCTATTGTATTTAAGAGGTTTTTAAATTTAATTTCAGACACTGCGTACTTCCTACACCGAAGGTTCACGTGGTAGAAGTAGAAAGACGTTCATCTATAAGAAGCAATATCAAAAGACGGATGCGTGGAATATACAAGTGTACGCAATGCAAGTTCAAGACAATGTACAACGCCGACTTCAGGCACCACACTAACGAGCATTACAAGTTGAAAATGTACAAATGTGGAATTTGTGGCCTAAGATGTAAGGGGAAGAAATTTCTCAAGACACATGTGGAAAAATTTCATATTAACAATGAGGAAAGGGATATTCAAAAATTTTCTGCACGTGACTCCTCCAAACCTAATAAAAATAGAAAACAGAGATCTACACATGACAAACAATGTCAATGGACGAAATGCAAGTTTCAAACGAGGCACAAACGTCACCTAAAAATAAATTTAAACAGAGGAAAATATAAGTGCGCAAATTGCCAGTTTAAGACATATTACAGAACTTACTTAGAAAGGCACATGAAAATAAACCATCTCATGGAAAGTAATTATAAATGCGCGGAGTGTGAATTCGAAACAAAGCACAAGACAAGTTTAGTAAGACACATAAAGGCAAAACATTTGAAATTGAGGGATTATAAATGCATGGAGTGTGAATATCAAACAAATAGGAAGTCACATTTGAATATGCACATAAAGTCAAAACATCTTAAATTACGCGATTATAAATGCATGGAGTGTGAATACCAGACGCACTCGAAATTAAATTTGAATATGCACATAAAGTCAAAACACCTTAAATTACACGATTATAAATGCATGGAGTGTGAATATCAAACTAATAAGAAGTCAAATTTGGAAATGCACATAAAGTCAAAACATCTTAAATTACGCGATTATAAATGCATGGAGTGTGAATACCAGACGAACTCGAAATTAAATTTGAATATGCACATAAAGTCAAAACATCTTAAATTACACGATTATAAATGCATGGAGTGTGAATATCAAACTAATAGCAAGTCAAATTTGGAAATACACATAAAGTCAAAACATCTTAAATTACGCGATCATAAGTGCATGGAGTGTGAATATCAAACGAATAGGAAGTCAAATTTGGAAATGCACATAAAGTCAAAACATCTTAAATTACACGATTATAAATGCATGGAGTGTGAATATCAAACGAATAGGAAGTCAGATTTGGAAATGCACATAAAGTCAAAACATCTTAAATTACACGATTATAAATGCATGGAGTGTGAATACCAGACGCACTCGAAATTAAATTTGAATATGCACATAAAGTCAAAACATCTTAAATTACACGATTATAAATGCATGGAGTGTGAATACCAGGCGAACTTTAAGTCAAGTTTAGAAATACACATAAAGTCAAAACATCTTAAATTATACGATTATAAATGCGTGGAGTGTGAATACCAGACGAACTCCAAGAGAGACTTACAACTACACAGAAAGTCAAAACATCTTAAATTATACGATTATAAATGCATGGAGTGTGAATACCAGACGTACAAAAATACAAATTTGGAAAGACACATAAAGTCAAAACATCTTAAATTACATGATTATAAATGCGTGGAGTGTGAATACCAGACGAACTCCAAGAGTGACTTTCAACGACACATAAAGATAAAACATCTTAAATTACGCGATTATAAATGCATGAAGTGTGAATATGAAACGAATAGGAAGTCAAATTTGACTATGCACATGAAGTCAAAACATCTTAAATTACACGAGTATAAATGCATGGAGTGTGAATATCAAACGAATAGGAAGTCAGATTTCGAAATGCACGTAAAGTCAAAGCATCTTAAATTACGCGATTATAAATGCACGGAGTGTGAATACCAGACGCACTCGAAATTAAATTTGGATATGCACATAAAGTCAAAACATCTTAAATTACACGATTATAAATGCATGGAGTGTGAATATGAAACGAATAGGAAGTCAAATTTGACTATGCACATAAAGTCAAAACATCTTAAATTACGCGATTATAAATGCATGGAGTGTGAATATCAAACGAATAGGAAGTCAGATTTGGAAATGCACATAAAGTCAAAACATCTTAAATTACACGATTATAAATGCATGGAGTGTGAATATCAAACTAATAGCAAGTCAAATTTGGAAATGCACATAAAGTCAAAACATCTTAAATTACGCGATTATAAATGCACTGAGTGTGAATACCAGACGCACTCGAAATTAAATTTGAATATGCACATAAAGTCAAAACATCCTAAATTACACGATTATAAATGCATGGAGTGTGAATATGAAACGAATAGGAAGTCAAATTTGACTATGCACATAAAGTCAAAACATCTTAAATTACACGATTATAAATGCATGGAGTGTGAATATCAAACGAATAGGAAGTCAGATTTGGAAATGCACATAAAGTCAAAACATCTTAAATTACGCGATTATAAATGCATGGAGTGTGAATATCAAACTAATAGCAAGTCAAATTTGGAAATGCACATAAAGTCATCACATCTTAAATTACGCGATTATAAATACACGTAGTGTGAATACCAGACAAACTGCAAGTCAATTTTAAAAAAGCACGTAAAGACAAAACATCTTGAATCATGCGATTATAAATGCATGGAGTGCGAATACCAGACCAACTACAAGAAAGACTTAGAAAATCACAAAGAGAAAACATTTTAAATCAGCGATTATAAATGCATGGAGTGAATACCAGACGAATGTCAAGGCAAATTTGGAGCTACAAATCAAAACATCTTAAATTAAGGGTTTATAAATGCATGGAGTGTAAATTCAAGACAAGCTGCATGAGATATTTATAAAAACACATCAAGAGAAAACACCTTAAAGCTGTTGTCTTACAAACGTGAGCTTGGGTTTTGGAGTGGGCAACTTTAATTTTCTCATAAGACCAACTACAAGATCATTTTAATAGAAACCCAATGGCAAACCCAGAGAGATAAGTAAAAAAGGCAAATTTGGAGTTACACACGAAATCAAAACATCTTAAATTACGGGATTATAAATGCACGGAGTGTGAGTACCAGACAAACTTCAAGTCAATTTTAAAAAAGCACGTAAAGACAAAACATCTTAAATTATGCGATTATAAATGCATGGAGTGCGAATACCAGACGAACTACAAGAAAGACTTAGAAAATCACATAAAGAGAAAACATTTTAAATCAAGCGATTATAAATGCATGGAGTGTAAATTCCAGACGAACATCAAGGCAAATTTGGAGCTACACACGAAATCAAAACATCTTAAATTAAGGGATTATAAATGCATAGAGTGTAAATTCAAGACAAGCTGCAGGAGATATTTAGAAAAACACATCAAGAGAAAACATCTTAAAGCTGTTGACTTACAAACGTGAGCTTCGGTTTTGGAGTGGGCAACTTTAATTCTCATAAGACCAACTACAACATCGTTTTAATAGAAAACCAATGGCAAAGCCAGAGATAAGTAAAGAAGGTAAATTTGGAGCTACACACGAAATCAAAACATCTGAAATTATATTATAAATGCATGGAGTGTAAATTCAAGACGATCTGCCAGCGATATTTTGCAAAACACAAAGAAAAGACATCTTAAAGCTGTTGTCTCACAAACATGAGCCTCGATTTTGGGGTGGGCGTAGCATTGCAACTTTAAAATTTCCCAAATACCAACCAACTACAACATCATTTTAACGAGAAAGCCAATCAATGGGAAAGCCAGAGATAAATAAATATTACTTTAATGACCAACAGGTAATAATATCTAATAACGTAACAAACTTAAAAATTATTACGCGTATGACTCGTATACCGTATGAGGGAGAGTCCTATAGCCACCTGATGATAGACGAAATCAGCATTTCTTAGGGCCGCTTATACAATGTCCAGATAAATCTACACGATTACTATCTGGCCGATATATTTTTCCGAAAGATAAGATTATGAACTGTATTAGAAGTTGTAGTTGTCGACAGGATTGCTGTCGGTAGAATAAAAAGGAGTTGGCATTACTTTTTCCCTATATTCTAAATTGTATAAGTGTAACGCATTATATTAATAATAATATTCTTTATTGTCCAACAGAAATATTCCAATTACGGGACAAAACATAACCTAAGTTAATACATACAGTGCACCATAAAATAGTTACATGCATAAGGCACTGTTAAAAAATAATAGTAAATAATAAAAATTAAAAAAATACAATTCAAGTACAAAAAAATACCAAATGACAATTCGTAGACACATGTAAAGTAGTCAAAATTATCTCAAATCACCGAGAGAATGGATCAGGGTAGAATTTGTGTGGTTGTATACCATATGCAGCAAAGGTGCTTTGAGCAACACATTGGATTTGGCGATGGGAACGGTGAAAATGTCCGACGATCTAGTTAAATGTCCTGGAACCAAAAAATTCAATTGTGACAAGATCAATTCTTCCATTTGTTAAATTAAGGAGAAATTTGGCACTAAGATGTTCTCGTCTATCACTCAGGGAATTTAAAGAATGGTGTTCCAGTTCAGTGCCTCTTTCCGGATACAAACCGTCACACTTGAAAGACATACTTAAAAAATCGTCTTTGAACACTCTCCACAGCCAGACGCAAGTGCAGGTAATGAGGATACCATATAGGAGAGCCGTATTCCAATCTACTTCTTACATAGGCGTAATACACAGATTTTAATGTTATAGGATTACGAAACTGCCTACAAGATCTTATAATAAATCCCAAAAATTGAATAGGTGCGGTACACATATCGTGAATATGATTATTGAATCGTAATGCAGAATCAAATACACCCAGATCCCCTCATCGATTCTGGGAATATGGTGGAGACCATACGGGCACAAAACTGGGCGCACAACACGGACATACGAGACAATAGCACATTTGTCGGTATTCAAAACTACTCCATTATGACTACACCACTGATTAACCAAATGGAGATTACGTAACAGTTCCCTACAATCGCTCAGCGACGCGACTCTAGAAAATATTTTAAGATCATCCGCGTAAGTTAGCACTTTACAATCTAATAGCATAATGAGATCATTAATAAAAATATTAAATAATAGGGGCCCTAGAGTAGATCCTTGAGGAACACCTGACGATGGAGTATGCCGCCTGGAATGAAAACCATTGTAGTAGACGCAACTGTTAACACAAATATGAAGATATTAGTTGAAGTAGACCATACGAGAAACTAAAAGCATCTAGCTCAGTTAACAGTAAGGAATGGCTAACAGAATCAAATGCCTTGGCAAAGTCTGTATAGATGACATCCACCTGCATTCGAGCATCTAAACCTTCACTAATGTATCGGGTGATTTCAGCCAAATTCCTAATGGATCTACCTGCAATGAAGCCGTGTTGTTGCACAGCCAACGCCGATTTACACTTAAAGATAATTTGTTGATACGACAAACTTTCGAAAATCTTCGCAAAATTGCTAATAATGTTAACAGGCCTATAATTTAAAAGGTTCGAGCTGACACCCGGAATTGGAACAACTCTGCCAATCTTCCACACGTCCGGAAGCGAGGATGACGTAATTATTAAATTAAAAAGGACTGTTAAGGGTTCACATAAGACTCCCGCACAATTCCACACAAAGAACTGGGTAAACCATGTCCCGAAGGAAAGCCAGATTTGCACTTGAACGCATTATTTTGACAGTGTCGGTACAGCGCTACAAATTATAATTTTAATTGAAGTTAATTGTTTATGTCAATTTTAAAGGAATGTTCAAAATTGTTGTAAATCGTTTATAAATAAAAATTGTGGTTAGAAAGTAATTCTTTTATTGAAATAAATAGGTAAATGTAAATATAAAACATCACAAAAAATGTTACACAAAACGATACATTATTGCTGTAAAACACACGAAGCAATCCACTTTCGTCATTAAAATCCATGATGTAATTGTAGTCCATATGTTTGAGTTGTGTCGACTATCAAAATTTTCTAAAGTCAAATTAAGTACATTCTCATTAAAGAAAATTAGTAATAAACTAATGTATTCGGTAACTATAAGTAAATAAAACTAAATTTTTAAGTTCACTATTTTATGTAACGATTTATAAAAATCAAACTTAGTACTCTTATTATTAAATTATTACTTAAAACAGACGTAAAACAATGATATTTGAAGAAATAATCTCTTTCAATGGTTGAACATTATTTAAAATTGCTTGTGGAAACTTACAACTAACTATAATTGCCGATAAATTACATAATTAAAGTCTAAAATATATTTGCAGTATTTGCCGAAGCTTCAGGTGCGATTGTTTCTATGGCCTTGTTGTTTCACATTTTAATAGTATTCGTTGCTCCAAAACGCTCTTCTCCAATATGTAATATGCTTTCGTTGTTCCTCAGATTTGTTCTATTGGATTGAATATACGGTGATATGGTGGCAGTCCTAGAACTGTATGTCCATATGCTTCTGCGAACATGTTACCGACATATTTTTTTTCTGGCATATTCCTAAAACATAAAAATGATATGTAAATAAAATATACATTTCTAAGTGCATACCACTTGACTAAATTTAATAATTCGACCTTTAATAAATTATCCGCAGCTGGTATCTTATGACTATTTAGCCACTCTCTTATTTGGCCTTTGTTCCAAGAATTATTGGGACATTTATCATACGCAACACTATAATAACTGACACTATTCATGATAATCATAGATGGTTCTTCTAGTTTCCAAAACAGTTGCTCTTCAAACCATTTCATTAAATTGTCCCTATCCATTTCTCCATGGTAATCGGTATTACTAGTATTTGATGAAAATATTAATGAGGCACCTTCAATAAAACCATTACATGTACCTGCATGAATTACAATGGACCTAAAAGAAAAGCAGAATTTGTACACTTCTGGTCAAGTAGCAAATTTTGATCTATTTGATGACACCGTCGGTTTTGTCCGTCAGATGTCACGAGGCTATCTGGTATCATCTGATAGAACAAAATTTGCTACTTGACCAGAAGTGAGCCTCCGCACACGGGTCGATTGGTAATCGAAGTGGACGCGTCTCGAAGTCGAAGCGTTACACGCGTCACGCGCGAACTGCACGATGCAAATTCTGTCCATCCGCACACGGCTCGATTTTTCTCGTCTGCTTTCTTCATCTATACACAAACTGTATTACCCGCCCTCTTTAGTATTATTTACGTTAAAAAGTTTTAATAGGCGTAGTCATTTTTGTAACCATTCTACCGTAACTTTGTGCTGTAAGCTAGTTCACAGAATATTTATATTTGTATAGTGATTGATTTTATCTTTATAATAAAAGTTTTTAAATTCCTCCTGTGATTTTAATATTTGTCTCAACTCCGTTGTAATGAGTGATTCAAGTGACGAGGAAGATGCTGTTATGTTTTATTATTACCGTCGGATAAAAAGAAGAAAACGGAGAGTTTGGATGCATCCGTACATAGAACGGAATTTTCATTGCCGTTTATTTGTTGCGGCAAAAGAATTGCAAGTGAATGATGCAAAATTTTTAGCATTCTATAGAATAGAATTATATGAAACAAAAAAATAATTTGTCAGTTCAAACATCAATTCACAACAGTTTATAGCAAACGCCAATTAAGTTGGCGCGAGGAGGGGGTGCGCAGAAAACGTTTTTAAAAACGTCTACCCCCACTACTCAAGTAATTGTCAGAATACATTTGTCATTGACGTTTGACGGAACATAATGTATTTGCTAGGGGATCATAAAGTGATATACGCTCAGAGGTTAGAATTATCTGACATTTGATGTAAAACCAAATACAAATCTCCCCACTACTTCTAATCCTGCGCGAACTTACCCCTCCTCGCGCCAACTTAATTGGCGTTTGCTATACTTCAGTTGCTATTTTCTTGCTTCATGGCACTCTTATTATTGCAATAACAAACAATTATCTACTGATAGCATAAAATTGTAGAAGAATTTAAAAATGAAAATTTTTCCGCGAAATTTGGTATTAGGGGTTCTTGAGTTATTTGTAAAAACTTTTACTAATACTTTTTGCTCTGTCTTAATCGCTAGCATGACTTTACTTGAAACAGTACTTTTTATTTTAATTATAGTTGGCTAGATATTTACTTTATAAAAACTCAAATCACACAAAAAGGTGCATTGTTATGGCTTACACAACTGATAAAAATTTTATATTGATCGCTTTCAAAATAAAAAAGTTATTTAGGTGTCCCCATGAAAAGTGAAACACACTGTATGTAGATCATATATGGGGAAATAATTTGTACAATAATAATAATGTATATAATATATATATTATTATATATATATATATTTAGTGTTTATAAGAATTTTATTTTTCTTATTTATTTTATTGGCCGTGTCTTAATATTAAAAATAATAGACTTTTTATTGGTTTAGCGACCTTTTATTGAATTATGATGTTTTATTCTACGACGTTTCGACTTTTACTATTTTTCAGTCTTTTTCAAGTATCTAGAAACAAGAATTAATACAATGAGAACATGAGAATTGTGTTTGCTTTTGTGAGATTGAATTAACAATTAAATTAACAATTAAAATTAAAATTAGATTAAAGACTGAATTACCAATTAGATTATCAATTAAAGTTAAAATTTAAAATTAGATTAATAATGAGTAAGGACAATTAAAGTGATTACATCTGTATAAATGAATAGAAAAATTTGAATTAAACTACAATACAGTAAGGTAAATAGAAACAAGAATTACTACACTGAAAACGTGAGAGTTGTGTTTGCTTTTGTGAGACTGAATTAACAATTACATTGACAATTAGAATTAAAATTAGATTAAAGACTGAATTACCGATTAAATTAACAATTAAAGTTAAAATTTAAAATTAGGTTAATAATGAGTAAGGATAAATTACAGTGGTTAAATCTGTATAAATGAATGAGATGTTAAACTTTTGATGTTAAACTACATTACATGAACAATTAATGACAAAACTCACCGTTCATGTAATGTAGTTTAACGTTGTTCATGTAATGTAGTTTAACATCAAAAGTTTAACATCTCATTCATTTATACAGATTTAACCACTGTAATTTATCCTTACTCATTATTAACCTAATTTTAAATTTTAACTTTAATTGTTAATTTAATCGGTAATTCAGTCTTTAATCTAATTTTAATTCTAATTGTCAATGTAATTGTTAATTCAGTCTCACAAAAGCAAACACAACTCTCACGTTTTCAGTGTAGTAATTCTTGTTTCTATTTACCTTACTGTATTGTAGCTTAATTCAAATTTTTCTATTCATTTACACAGATGTAATCACTTTAATTGTCCTTACTCATTATTAATCTAATTTTAAATTTTAACTCTAATTGTTAATCTAATTGGTAATTCAGTCTTTAATCTAATTTTAATTTTAATTGTTAATTTAATTGTTAATTCAATCTCACAAAAGCAAACACAATTCTCATATTCTCATTGTATTAATTCTTGTTTCTAGATACTTGAAAAAGACTGAAAAATAGTAAAAGTCGAAACGTCGTAGAATAAAACATCATAATTCAATAAAAGGTCGCTAAACCAATAAAAAGTCTATTATTTTTAATATATATATATATATATTATTATATATATATATATATATATATATATATATATATATATAATAATAAGTACAATATTATACATAGATTATGAAATTATGATGTAAAAAAATACAAAAAAAATCCTAATCCACCGTACGATATGCTCGTCACTCTCGAGATTTCCCGTTCGCTGCAGGTCGCACGCTTCGAGCGACGATCGAGACGCAAACGCACCGATTACGAATCGACCACACTTCGATCCGTTGGTGGATCCTCATTCACTTACGTACGAAGTTGAAAGGTGGGAGAATCGCTTCGACTTCGAGACGCGTTCACTTCGATTACCAATCGACCCGTGTGCGGAGGCTCTAAAGTTTGTCTTCGTAAACCCTCTATAGACAGAAACGCATGCATCTGGTGATTGAAGCAAAAGCTGGTAAATACGTAGTAGGTATGTCCCATGTATATATATATATATGCAGATGTGTATTAGATTTGTTCTAGCAGCAGTAAGAAACTATTAGGTATTGTATAGCGCGTATTATATGCGTAATACTAATACATATTATATTCTGGCAATTGAAATTACTAATTTCTTGCTAATAGCAAGTTGTTCTAGCAGGCGAAAATTGTAGTTACGGATTGATTGTGGATCATCCAAACAATTCCTGGGTTTTAATAAAATTTGAAATTTGGGACATGCACATAACGCTGAAACATGTGAGGTGTATTTCAGGTCAATTCGAGTGTATTAACGTAAACGATATCACTTTCTTTTTAACTGGAATAGTGGTATGATATTTATAACCCAACCATAAATTGCTTATGGTGTCAGAATACCTAATAATCAGGAATGGGAACTAACTTATATAACTTATGCTGTGTTTACACGATCAAATAAATTCATGAAATTTTTGACCTTGAATTTATTGGAGCGTGTAAACGCTAAAATTGTCGTGAAGTTTTTCTTGTCAAATAATTCATGAATAAATTGTCGGATTAGAACTCGCTCTAATTTTTCGTCAAGTTTCTAGGGAATTATGGTTACATTTGAGTTTAAAATATACTGCCAACATTCCCATTGTCTTGTAAATACACGTGTTTGTTCCATCATTGAGTTTGTTTTTATTATTAATAGTTAAAAAAAGTTAGTAAAATAAATCAAATTTGCGAAGAAATATGCATTAAACAGTTTTATTTTAGATGTCGTTCGCTCAAGAGATATTGTAAAGAAACTTATAGAAGCATATGAAAATAATCCGACATTGTATGATGTCCAAAGGGCTGATTATAAAAATAAAACAAAAAGAAATGAGTGCATAGGACATATAGTTAAAGAATTAGAACCATATGGAATATTTAGCCAGGAAGATATAAAAAAAAAAATTAATGGGCTAAGGACACAATACTTCAGCGAATTGAACGAGCTAAAGAAAAGCCAAACAAGCGGTGCAGGAACAGGTGACATTTGTATAAGCAATTGGTGGTGTTATGAATTTTTAAATTTTTTAAAAACCAGTGCTCCTGTTAGGAGAGGTGAAAGTAACCTGACGACCCTGACCCAACCTTCAACAAGTGAAATCATTGACACGTAAATTCTAGCAATAACTTTTTATATCAAATGTTGATTTATTCTTATCTTATCAGGGATGAAGGAGAATTAATTTATGATGGTCCAAGTGAGGAGCTGCAGGATATTGATTTTCAGGACATATCCACTAATTCCGATATAAGACCGTCAACATCAAGCACCAGAACGACCTCATCGAAAAAGAAAAAGGAGTGAACAGTCTGCCCAGGACATACTAGCTAAGGCAACTGCTACACTGGAGCAATTTGGTCAGAGAAATGAAGACCATTTGGATGTTTTCGGCCAGTAAATACTAAATAAGCACTATTTTATAAAAATTAAATTACTTATCACTATTTTTAGATTTATCGCAAGTGAATTAAGGAGGATTAAGGATATGAATGCTGTCAACAAGCTAAAAAGAACAATAGTGAATCAAATATACGATGCAATTGAGGATGATTTATAAAAAACCAAATGTACATGTAATAATCTTATTTTATTAAATAAATAAATGTATATATAGTATTCAAAATAATTTTAATAAAAATCATCCTGCCAAGCAACTATTGCAAGCTATTGCCATTGTATACAACGCTACACGTTGTCTTATTTTTGCTTTTTTTGTAATTTTCATATTTAAATAATTAATAATACGTTGAACCTAACCTTCAAATGAACGTATGAAAACAAAAGAAATTGGACACAGTTGCTGGAAAACAAATGTCACTATTTGATGGTTGGTCATGTCATAATGATTATTGTGAATAAAATGTTGGAAGAACTTTTGCGTTTACACGGTCCAATAAATTCATGAATTTATTTGACCGTGTAAACACGGCATTATATACTTTTGCTATTTAGTATTACACATTTGGGGCAGATGTGTGCAAAATGTTTCGCTTGTTCTTGCAAACTAATTTCAAATTAATCATTTGTTTGGATATGCGCACTAGAAAAGTACATAAAAGTATTAGGGATTCTGTGCTAGAACAAACCTATTATAGAAAATGTATTCAATCATCTTATCTCTTTGGCAATGGAAAGTTATCATCTCATTTAAGCATATTTTCAGAAATCTTATAAAGTAGTGAAACAATTAGTTGATTTTAGTAGTGATTTTATTTATTCGAATATTCATATTGTTTCACCAAGAGCCTACCGCAGAAACTGTTAATAATAATAGTCATTTTTGTTTTGATAGGTATCAAAATAAAATGCAATATTTTTAATCTAATCAGATTTAATTATCATTTTATTTTTATACTTATAACAAGAAAGAATGAAAACTTAAAATATGAAATTTTATACAAAAATTCAAAATGTAAGTTTTCAGTTCTATTTTAGTTCGCGTCCATGGATTCGAGATGGGGCTAAACGCCGTCACATTTATTTATCAAGAAGTTTCGGAATGTTAAGATACAAGACCAGTTTGAAAAAGTCATGGGTAAAACTTTTATTTTTAAATAGCATTTTTTATTGTTCTTACTTTTTCTAAATAACAGATAAAAATAGCAGTTGCTATTTTCTGTCTGTATCATCTTCCAGAAAAAGAATATAATAGGAGAAACATTTAAAAGAAAAATAATATTTATTCCAAATCCTAGGGTTTTGGTGTTAGTTATTGTTGTTATCTTATATTCTTAAATATAACGTATCGTCAGGGTTAAAAATGTCTCAAGAAATTATTAAATTCGATAAGAATATTGCAATATCTTTGGAAAACTCAAGTGTTGCAAAAGAAGAATTTCAGGATGGATATTATCCAGACAATAAAGTATGCCTTTCTGAAACTACTGTCACAGATACTTTTAATATCAGCAAGGGTGAATTAAGTGAGTGTATTAGTAATGACAAAATAAGGAAATATGAAATGCTCTCTGTAGATCATATCAAAACAGACTTACCTTCATCTGAAGTAAATGATACAGTAAGCAACAATGTTAAAATAGAAGATGGGGTTAGTCCTGCCGATATACACATTGAATTCTGTAGTGAACTGTTGTGTAAGTACACTTTTGTTCTTATAATTAACTCTTTTCTCCATGTTTTGTTGTATTGTTTTAACATTTGCAATGTTATCGGAATAATCTGGGATTACTATTACTGTTGCCTGTGCTGCTGTGGCTTGATTACTGCCTACCACATGTCAAATCCTTCTTATATCTCTTTGATACCTTTTTCTTTGTTTCTGTTCCTCCTAATATATCAATTTTTAAATTTTTCGTTTCTGTTATTGTCTCTACCTCTTTGTCTTTGATACATCTAACATTACATATACGTACTTAGATTATTTTTTTCTTTCTTATCTTTTTTATTACCCTAGTTTGCTTGTGCTCTTTCATTCCATAGTCTTTCTATTCGTTGTACTTGTGCTCATATTGAATACTATTAGTTTTTTGCCTTAGTTTTATGTTCACATTTGAATTCTAGTTATTGTTTCTCTTTATTCCGGATCCATTTTTCATTTTCTATGAAAAGTTTCTAATATTTAATCTGTATTTTACCTTTAATTCTTTCATCATGTGCTATTTTTCTTATATTAAATTCTACTTCTCCTTTTCTTTTCTGCCACATTGTTTATGCAAATACCTCTTTTATTTAATTTAAATACAGTAGCCTCTCACATATCTAAACTAATGTGGGCAGGAGTGATCCAGATATGAGAAAAGTTCTTAATGTATGTAAAAAAATGTTTGTTTATTTTGATTTCAATACTTATTTTTGTCAAATAATTTTGTGAGTAACTTCCGTAAGTTTTTTAACAATTGGAGGCACTATTTCTCACTAGTAATTGTTAACTGCCTTATCCCAAATGATTTTTCCATTTGCTTAGCAGATGGAAAAATCAGAAAACAAAATAATATGAAATGCCCTTTTTTATTTATAAGATTGTATGAAGGAATTTGTTTAACAGTTTGTAACCATTGCCACGAAGTCTATCAGGATTATTGCACCAAATGCAGAGTGCTCATACATATTTTGAACAAAAACCCTTCTCATAATGCATATGACAGAGCAAGAGAATTACCAAAACATATGTTGGTGACTAGAGAGTCAATTGGACATTTGGGAATTTTCTCTTTAAAAGTTATACCCGAAAATGTAAGATTCGGTCCTTTTACTGGACTTACTTCAACAGGACCACCTTTGAGAATAAGAGGAGGGCGGTTCGCGGTTAATGATGATAAGTTAAAAAATCTGAATTGGATGCAGTACATAAATCCTGCCAGAAATATTTACGAACAAAATTTATTCCCATTTCAATATGAAGACAAGGTATATTATTGTAGCACTCGTAGAATCGAGGTGGACGAAGAGCTATTGGTGTATTTCGGTAAAGAATACGACGATAACATACTTCAAAATATGGAAATGGATTTTGTTCCCATCACAAAAAAGCACGTTGAAAATGTATTTGCCTGCATATTCTGTTGCTTGGGATTTAGATCAATGGAATATTTAGCTGAACACAAAGCTGTGTGTCAGAGTGTAATTAACAAAACGCTTTCTGTTGAAGGTAGGATGAATCATTTTAATTTTTCAAATTAATAGTTTTGTATCAACACGTTTGTGTAGTTTCCCCTAGTACTATTCTTCGTTAATAACACCAAGATGCATGTTAGCGCCTCCTTTAGAAATTCTAATAGGTTTATTGGACTTGTAATTTTTCAGTTGATTTTCAACGTAAACATTACTTGGGCAATAAATAATGTAACTACATTATAATGAGTTAAACTTTATTAAATGTTATGCTTGTCATTGAACAAGAAACTTTAAGATTCAAACTGATTTGCCTTGGTGTTATTGGGAATCAATCAACATAACAATTTAATCACACAAGTTTTTTGAACATACATACTTTCTAATTTTTTGTTTTTTCTTACAACTTGGTCAAAACTACTTGTAACTTTTCAGGAAGAATAGTTTGTGAGTTTATTTACATATGACTTTAACAAAGATACACTATTTTAGTTGTAAAAAGGTAAATATTTACTATGAAATACCTCAGAAAATGGAAATTTAAATTGGGTCATCTTTTGAAATTCTTGAAATAAAGTTATTATAGTTCCTCCCATAGCGACTGGGTGGGCAAAAAAGCAATTAAATTGATCCATTTTCATTTAACAATTCTCTCCCTGCGCGGAAGTCAAACAGTGGAACCAAGGAAAGATTTGAGAAAATATCAAAATGTCTTATTTGTTGATAAACAGTAAGCATTCCAATCGGTTCTTCTTGTCCTACTAACCATTGACTTGCAATCTTAATGCCATAAGTTTATGGTAGCGGTAGCGGTTATTGAAAACGTTTAATTCGTAGATTGATGATCGTATTGCTCGAATGCGTATTTTGTTATACTGTGGATTACGTAAGTCGCAATTTGTTTTAATTACTTAAGTATTGTCGTTGTTCGCTCAGAACACCAATTTATTTCTTGCCAATCAAAGTGAATACTGGGTAATGCCAGTCACCTAGCAGAATTGCCGTGCTACACTTGATAAAATTTATTCGATTTACAAAACTTGTCGAAGTTATCTTCGCAATCCTTTTCACAGGAGGTTTTCACGGGTTATGAACTAACATTAACTTTTATTATTTTTGTATAATTTCTAGTGTTAGAATAATGTGTTTAATTTTAGAGCTTGTCCTGTGCCCATTTTGCAAAATATATTTGGAAGCGAAGGAATATTTGGAGCATCACATCGATTACTGCCGTGAAACGAATGCCAGGTACGATTAGTCTTCTACATTATCTTTGATAGAAAGAGGTAATAAAAAACATTTCTAAATAATTAATTTTATTAGGAAAGCACAAATATATGCATTCGCATTTCCCTTAAGATTCTCATGAAATTGCACGATGTATCTGTGAACATCAGAAAATTATTAATTCATCATTTCGAGCGACGTACAGCGGTTCAGTTTTAGGAAAATACGTTCGGTCATAGCATCTTTTTTTAAACGGTTTCGTATTCAAATCGAATATGTTACTCTTTCTTTAGAAGAATACGTACATACATACTCGTACATAATCGTTGCTTTTCACAGGAGAAGTTCTTCAGTGTGCGACGATCAGCAGCAACCCGTTCGGCCTGTCTACAGAGTATCCCTTTCTTCAGTAGAGTTTTGAGTATTTAGCGATTCTAATTTCTACTAGGCTTGACTTTTATTTTTCTTTTGTCAATTTTAGTCTTCCAATTCACTTTGACCTTTCTGCTGCCATTGACCCGCAGCGATGTTTTCGTCGTTACACTCACGACTGCCCTAAAACAGTGAGTGCAATTCCCAGGCTTGTACTCTGCACGTTGCCTTCTCTTTCCACTGTTAAATGTTCTGTTTTTTGTTGTGAGGATAGGCGAATATCATGTTAGCGTTAAGTGATCGGAAAATATTGTACCGACGGAATTTTAAATCCCTAACGTAGAAAAGAAACGGAAACATTAACTTTACATACATAGAATCACTGCACTGTGCAGTATGCAATAATAAAAATACGGCAACAAATCAATTATATGTCAAATTCATGAATATTGGTTTTGCGACGCACAGACAACAATCTGTAACCTGACGAAACGTTATGTCGCTGGCAATGCGAGTACGTCCCCATACAATCCGGAAACTACCGAGCGCGAACCTAAACTCCTAGCCTACAACGTTTGCTCTATTTTCTTTCCTGCAATAAACCACTAATCCCTTATTACTTACCATGTAAAGATGTTGCCGATTCCGCTTCTCAGAAAGGCAATAATGTTCATAACATTGGGTTAAGGCGTTGATCGATGGGATACCTAGCGCCGCGACTGCATTTGGGGTTTATATACGACCGACATTTGATCGTTTGATTGTATTTAAGAGGTTTTTAAATTTAATTCGATTTTATTTGATTTCAGACACTGCGTACTTCCTACATCGAAGGTTCACGAGGTAGAAGTAGAAAGACATTCATCTATAAGAAGTAAGGTCAAAAGATGGATGCGTGGAATATACAAATGTACGCGATGCAAGTTCAAAACAATGTACCACGCCAACTTCAGGCACCACACTAACGAGCATTACAAAGTGAAAATGTACAAATGTGGAAATTGTGGCCGAAGATATAAGGGGAAGGAATCTCTCAAGACGCACGTGGAAAAAATTCATATTAGCAATGAGGGCAGAGATAACCAAAAATTTTCTGCGCGTTATTTTCCCAAAGCTAATAAAAATACAAAAGAGGGATCGACACATTCACGCGATGGTGAAAAACAATGTCAATGGGCGAAATGCCAGTTTCAAACAAGGCACAAACATCACTTAAAATCACTTATAAAAATGAAAGATTTGAACAGAGGCAAATATAAGTGCGCAAATTGCGAGTTTAAGACATATTACCGGACTTATTTAGAAAGGCACGTGAAAATAAACCATCTCAAGGAAAGTAATTATAAATGCGTGGAGTGTGAATATAAGACAAACTACAAACCAAATTTAGTAAGACACATCAAGGCAAAACATTTGAAATCGAGGGATTATAAATGCATGAAATGCGAATACCAGACGAGTTTCAAGTGCGCCTTAGCAAGACACACAAAAGCAAAACATCTTAAATTATGCGATTATAAATGCATCGAGTGTGAATATAAAGCGAATAGGAAGTCAGATTTGGAAATGCACATAAAGTCAAAACATCTTAAATCATGCGATTATAAATGCATCGAGTGTGAATATCAAACGAATAGGAAGCCAGATTTGGAAATGCATATAAAGTCAAAACATCTTAAATCATGCGATTATAAATGCATCGAGTGTGAATATCAAACGAATAGGAAGTCAGATTTGGAAATGCACATAAAGTCAAAACATCTTAAATCATGCGATTATAAATGCATCGAGTGTGAATATCAAACGAATAGGAAGCCAGATTTGGAAATGCACATAAAGTCAAAACATCTTAAATCATGCGATTATAAATGCATCGAGTGTGAATATCAAACGAATAGGAAGCCAGATTTGGAAATGCACGTAAAGACAAAACATCTTAAATTATGCGATTATAAATGCATGGAGTGTGAATATCAAACGAATAAGAAGTCAAATTTGGAAATGCACAAAAAGTCAAAACATCTTAAATTATGCGACTATAAATGCATGGAGTGTGAATACCAGACGAGTTGGAAATCACGTTTAAAAAGTCACATAAAGTCAAAACATCTTAAATTACACGATTATAAATGCAGAGAGTGTGAATATCAAACGAATAACAAGTCAAATTTGGAAATGCACATAAAGTCAAAACATCTTAAATTATGCGGTTATAAATGCATGGAGTGTGAGTACCAGACGAACTACAAGTCAAATTTAAACAGTCACGTAAAGAGAAAACATCTTAAATTATGCGATTATAAATGCATGCAGTGTGAATACCAGGCGTACTCGAAGTCAAATTTGGAAATGCACATAAAGTCAAAACATCTTAAATTACACGATTATAAATGCATGAAGTGTGAATATCAAACAAATAGGAAGTCAAATTTGGAAGTGCATATAAAGGCAAAACATCTTAAATTACACGATTATAAATGCATGAAGTGTGAATATCAAACGAATAAGAAGTCAAATTTGAAAATCCACATCAAATCAAAACATCTTAAATCAAGCGATTATAAGTGCATGAAGTGTGAATACCAGACGAACTACAAGTCAAATTTGGAAATGCACATAAAGTCAAAACATCTTAAATTACACGATTATAAATGCATGGAGTGTGTATATCAAACGAATATGAAGTCAGATTTGGAAATGCACGTAAAGACAAAACATCTTAGATTACACGATTATAAATGCAGAGAGTGTGAATATCAAACGAATAACAAGTCAAATTTGGAAATGCACATAAAGTCAAAACATCTTAAATTATGCGGTTATAAATGCATGGAGTGTGAGTACCAGACGAACTACAAGTCAAATTTAAACAGTCACGTAAAGAGAAAACATCTTAAATTATGCGATTATAAATGCATGCAGTGTGAATACCAGGCGTACTCGAAGTCAAATTTGGAAATGCACATAAAGTCAAAACATCTTAAATTACACGATTATAAATGCAGAGAGTGTGAATATCAAACGAATAAGAAGTCAAATTTGGAAATGCACATAAAGTCAAAACATCTTAAATTATGCGGTTATAAATGCATGGAGTGTGAGTACCAGACGAACTACAAGTCAAATTTAAACAGTCACGTAAAGAGAAAACATCTTAAATTATGCGATTAGAAATGCATGCAGTGTGAATACCAGGCGTACTCGAAGTCAAATTTGGAAATGCACATAAAGTCAAAACATCTTAAATTACACGATTATAAATGCATGAAGTGTGAATATCAAACAAATAGGAAGTCATTTGGAAGTGCATATAAAGGCAAAACATCTTAAATTACACGATTATAAATGCATGAAGTGTGAATATCAAACGAATAAGAAGCCAAATTTGAAAATCCACATCAAATCAAAACATCTTAAATCAAGCGATTATAAGTGCATGAAGTGTGAATACCAGACGAACTACAAGTCAAATTTATAGACTCACATAAAGTCAAAACATCTTAAATTCAGTGGCGGCTGGTACTAAAGCGCACAAGGGCACATGCCCATCCAACCAGCAAGATAAACAGAAAGATATTCGCATATAATTCAGTGCATTATTTTATATATATATATATATATATATATATATATATATATATATATATATTGTTATGGGGCAAATTGCACCATCATTCCAGCTAACTACAAAGGGAAAGACAGAAATTAAAATAATACAATAGAATGGTTAAATTGGCGGACATAATTTGTAAAATTAGTATCGAAATGTAAATAAATCAATATTACGACAACTTTGTATATTTCAAATTAATTTATATTTATTTCAAAATCTACTTTTTATATTTTTAAATTGTCATTTTCATAATTAAAATCATTAGCACGAAATAAACAGATAGCTAATTTATCTACATTAAAATTTTGTATCGATACTAATTAGACACGCCCACATTTTAAATGTAAACAAACCCGCGAATAGGTTATTTTCTTTCTACGCATAAAACATAACCCCACATTCAAAAACCCATAACAACTATTTGTAAAATATTATTTTAATATTGTTGTCATGTTTAAATCAATATTCCAGTTATATTCAAATGATTATTACATGTAATTTATAGTAAAATTCGAGGCTATTTCATAATTGCATACTAGGCTTTGAATGAAATAGTTGCCATATTATATGGTGCTACCTGATAGGACAAAATTTGCTACACCTTATAGACGATTTAAGCTTTAATTACTTCACCAGCTTAACTGATGACGCCTAATAGTAAATGGCAGAAACACGTGTCTTACTCAGAAGTAAATGCTGAAAATACGAGGTGTATTGTCCATGTGTACAGTTACAGATATGTATATTGTTTGTCTGTTTCATTTGTAACAAATGCGTAATACGTGCTTAACGTATTGATATACTTAAATCTTTTTTGTATATGTATTTACTGTGTTTTAAATTATCCTTAGTTTTATTTAAATGAACCCAGAAAGACAAATTTTTACAATATAGAATAAGCAACATGTATACACCTTTTATTGTGAATAACGGTAAATTGTGTATTTTATTGTAACGAGCCATCGAACAAATTCATAATTGGAGTAGACTGTGAAATTGGGTTGGTACTTTAGCCACTTCCACATAATGACCCATTACTTGATGCTTGACAGTTTCATTTGGTTTCATTGTAAAAAAAGGTTATGGCATTGAAATGATACTACAACAAAACAGAAAGCAAATAATTTATTTTAATATCGAAATCATAATCAAAATTTACATATAGCTACAGAGGTGTTGAAAATGTTGTACATTTACATCTAAACACAAACCAACTCTTCTCCGCAATCCAGCAAAAACTTTATGCAGCATTTGCGGTGAGTTGTTGATCTCTTCACACTTTTCTGTTATGCGAATTCTCAGTTGTTCCAGATTATGAATTGGCGTTGAATAAATCGAATTTTTGATGTATAGCCATACGAAAAAATCACATGTTTAAATCGCAAGACCTAGTTGGATATGGGATTTCAGTGTTCCAGCTTATTAGTCTGTTACCATAAAATTCTCTGAAATATTGAAGTGTTTCTCTGGTCGTATGTGCTGTTACACCATCTTGCTGGAAATACCCATTTTGTAATTCCTCATCATCCAGTTGATTTATGAATGAGCCGAGTATCTCATTGCGATATCGTGCAACACCTCATATTCTGTGAATTAACATATCCAGAAAGATAAAACCTGGATAATTTTTGCTTTTTGTTCTATATTGAATACCATTTTTTAAATAAATTTAATTTTCTTAATAAGAGTTTTGAAAAATTTGACACAAACTTGTAGTTTCAATGTCAAATAATAAATGTCATTATGTGGAAGTGGCTAAAGTACCAACACAATTTCACAGTCTACTCCAATTATGAATTATTTCGATGGCTCGTTATTTATAAATCCATTCTGAATTCGATGAAGAGCTATCCTCTTGTAAATGAATAATAAACGGCAGCACTTGTTTTTCCAAAACATCTATTTCCCACAGTTTGCCTTGAAAAGACATTACATGTTCTGTAGCCTTTTTCCAATTGTTTGGTGTAACGCTTTTCATCGCTTCAGAAAATAGCGTTTTCACATCGCTTAATTTAAATATGGTATTTTTTTCCGTGCAATCTGACCTTTTATTTGGGTCGATGCACACTCAATTGGGTTCAGTTCGCAGTTGTAATCTCAAAACTGTTTTGTTGATACCCAATATTAAATAGTAATAAATGACGTATATCGGACAGACAGGCAGATCGTTAGAAATACGCATCAAAGGACATTTTTATTCATTTAGAAATAATAAAAGTGACTCTTTATATGCGTCTCATATTAATTTAACAAACCACAAGTTTAACAAAGAATTTAAAATATTACATGTAGAAAATTAGGGGAAAAAAACTTAATTTTTCCACAGTCGAGAGTAGAAATCAGTTTCTATGACATCAAAATTAAAACAGAAGTAGTCGATTATTCCCAAGGGAGTTTACATTATGGAGAACGTTTGTGATTCATGCAAAAAAAAGATAACATTGAAATTATTTATTGACATTTAAATTAAATGTTACATTTGTACAATTTTCAAAATTAATAGAAGGAATATTACTTTCGCTTACATTTACAGTTTTTGTGATTGCCCTAGTAGTGGTACCTACTAAAACCTGATTAGCAATTTTGGTCTTATTTTCAATGGAGTTCTCGACATAACCCTCAGCGACTGTCGTTGATTTCCAACCAGCATGACGCTTTATTGTCGTGATATCCACACCAGCATCTGCCAGTAATGTCGCTGAAGATCTTCGTAAGCAGTGACCAGTATAACATGCAGCATCAGGTAATTTTAAATACGAAGCTACTACACTCGGAATTTTTCCCATGGTATTCTTGCCAACTGGCTGCGAACTACATTTTCCTGCTTTGTAGTACAAAAAAAGGCGCTTATGATTGACGTGGGGAGGACGAAGGGACAGGTATTTTCGAAACAACTCAAGCATATTTCCCACATCGGTAACCACAAAGGTTCGTGGAATCTTTGTCTTAGTGTTTGGAATTTTTACAATCAAGGAAGAGCCTACATCCTCAATATCATCTACAGTTAAATTGACTAGTTCATCAGTTCGACAAGCTCCGGCAATCCCCAGAATTAATCCAACCTATAAAAAATCAAAATACTTAATAATTGAAATACCTAACAACAAAAGTAATCTTACCTTAATCATTAAGAATTCTTTGTCATCTGCACTTGATAGAAAACGGTCGATTTCACCCTTTCTCAATATTTTCCATTTTTTCGCTTGATATCCGTCACCGGTTCTTTTCAAAAATGCGATCAGCTTGGGGAATTTGCTTATATCTATGTTGTCGTAAATTATCAAGCATGACTTAACCATAGAATATTACGCCCATAATGTGGAAGACTTGTAATTCTTTGCATTTTCACTGAAGTATGCCAACAAAACATTCTCGCTGTATACTTGAACATTTTTCTCGGCGCACCACTTTTTGAACCGATTGTAGGCTATATCGTATAAAGATCTTGACTTCGTAGGCAGCAAATTGCTTATTGCAATATATGCAGCCTCCACAATCTCTTCCGACTCACAATTATTCATAGTGCACTAAACAACTTTAAACTAAACCAAACTAGCACCTTAATTTGACAATTCTTTTTGTTTGTTTATTTTGTAGTTATGACAATAACTCAACGACTACTAAATAAATGCTCAAATCCGAATACAATAATTCTGGTGCTACGTACTTCATAATGACAAAATATGTGTTTTTAAGTTAATGAGACCGTGGAAAAAATAGTATATACCATTCGGGAGAGATGCTATTTTGTCCTCGGTGCATTGTAGGCCTCGGGCTTCAAATTGCACCTCTGCCAAAATAACGCATTTCTCTCCCTTATAGTATAATATACTATTATTAGAGTCACTTGAAATTAATAAATTAAAGAAAACCGACCTTACTCAATTTATTTATTTGATATTCAGACTTTCATGTATTGTATTTTTTCATAGAACTTCTTTACCTTCCTGTAACATAATTGTAGACCCTCAGTTTTATCACTTAAGAACAGTAGGATTGTATAAACCGTAGTGAAAGTTTTGTGCATAGACATTTTAGTAATAAAAAGTACCCATTCCTTCAACTATTCAAAACAAAACATATTGTCGTGGATTTTTCCCCGAAGATAATTTTTAAAATTTAACAATTTAATTATGTACATTTAATTTTTGTAAGTCGATATATATATAAATATTTTGATTTTATTTAATTTTATATTTTGGCGAATATTTATAACCATGACTGTATATTTTGTATGTTGATTTTTATTAGGTCGTGCCGGATGTCGATGTGTCTGGATCGTATTTTGATTTATTTGCACTTTTCGTATGTCCGATATATTTCCGTAGAGATACCTTTGTGTTCGAGTGGATCGGATCAGTCTAAGATAAAAACTTCTTTTTTATCTTATATTTTATTTAACTTCGGGTTTTATTGCTTTATTATTTTATTGTGTTACTTAAAGTCATATCCGTTTAATTACGAGTGTTTGTGGCTCGTATTTTTATTTTTTGATTAAATCCACTTGTTATCTCTCTATATTTTTTGTGTGTGCAAATATTACGCTAGCGTAAGTACTTTTGTATACCATTTTTATTTCATATCTTTTCATTGTAATTTGATAGTTATTTGGATGATTTATGTTTATCGATTTATATCTATTTTAGTTTAAGAGATAAATGGTGATGAAAATTTTCATTTTTTTAAGGGAGTTTTTTTACTGTCATGTTCTAGAATATATTTGAAATTTAAGGTTTGGAGGGAATTTGATGCTTGTGTTACTTGCGCATGAGTGATAGTCATTTTCGTGATTAATAGATTGTTCTGTTTACGTTTATTTTGGGGTTAAAGTAATTAATAAAATTGAAAATTTTCTAATCAATTTATCGTAGTATAATTTTGATCGCGATTAATTTGTGGTTTTCATTGCAAGCGTGTCATTATCTTGCAATCTTTTTCCTCACGCTTTTGTATAGTGATGCAATAGCTGTCTTTACATTCGGTAAAGACATTTTTTTTTGTTTTTTTTTTTAATAAAATTTTAATTGGGAACTATTAGTATTATTATTAATTCGTATTTATTTCCACGTTCCTTACCGGAAAATCCGGATGAAGAGGAGTCTCAATTAAAGAAGTAATTAGCTGGCTGAGTCCTAGTCCGGACATATTGTGGTTTATAGGCCCATCTTCAATTAGATTCACTATACACAGCAATATGTTTGTTACGGTACATTTGTGTAAAAATTTGTACATAAGTTAGTTATATGTCTAATGAAGCTTAGGTTGGAGCGAAACGATCCTTACGGTGTCAATTTAAAAGTGAAATTCATTAAAATTTGTTTTATTTATCCTGATAATAGATATACAAAAAGGTTTTGTTTAAGTATGACAAACCTTAAGCACGTATAAAGCGTTTGTACAATATGAAACAAACATGTAAATAATTTACATATCTGTAACTATGCACATGGACAATACACCTCGTATTTTCAGCATTTACTTCTGCTTAATACATATTGCAGTGGAATGTGCTTTTGATTGCTTATTAATCTTTTTGTTCACACTACAACTTATGCTTCCGGCTGTTCAGTCTCGTAGGTTTCCTTGAGCTCACTTCTCTCGGGTCGATCCTTGCGGATATGGGCCAGGTTATATTTAAAGTAAAACGACAAGCATTAATAAAAATCAGATCTAGTTTGTTTACAAGTTTAATAAAAAAAAAAAATCCCTTTACTGAATGCACAGGGAGCTAAAGCAGATTAAACAGTAGCTTAGGAGGAAAGACTCTTTATGAATATGACTCGCACAAAGAGAAAAACCCCCTGTGACTCTCGAGCAAACATATAATTAATAAATACTTTAGAAATTTGTCAAGTTTGACCTCTACTGTAACCCCTAAAAATCAAATGTCAACAACTACAAAGTTATCAAATACGCGTGACAGCTTTACAGTCATGCGCAATAAAACATGACAATATCAAACCCATAAAAAAAAACCAACCTGAATTTAAAACGATCTAGAATATTTTATCTTGAAGAAAAAACTCCATTACAAAAACATGACAATTTTCTCTAATATTCATATACTGATTTAAATGTCAAAATAATCGCAAATTATACACTAAAATTACAAACATAAGCAAATCATCATATAAGCAATAATATAATTAAGTGTTTTTACTTACATCGATCTAAGCACAATCAACACAAAAAACTACGTGAGAGATACCATAATATAATTAAAATATCAAAAACGAGATCACAAACTCTCGTAAAAATCGCAATAACTTAAATGCACAAAAATAACTGCACCCAATAAAAAACCCGACTTTACTCAAAAACAGAGAATAAAAATGAATTTCTTATACTCTATGACCACTTGGTTTGCTAGATCTGGTATCTCTAAATAAATTACCGCGAAAATCTCCTACATCCCAAATTATCAATTAAATCCCAAATTATTCAAATGTAGTTCAAAACTTAATTCTACCAATTTTTATCTCTCTCTCTGGTTAGAAAAATTCACGACAATATGTTTCTGCCATCTAGGCGTCCTCAGTTAAGCTAGTGAAGCAATGTATACAAATTAATACAAACCTGTTATAAACAACTAGCCCTCCAGACAAAGTCTCTTTCGCCCGTAAGATGTCAATTATTAAATAGTTGTCTTCTTATAGGACGGAACTTGCTTGATCTATGCGGGCTATTTCAGTAAATTTAAATACAGATACAAACCAGTTGTTTATAACAGGTTTGTATTAATTTGTATACATTGCTTCACTAGCTTAACTGAGGACGCCTAGATGGCAGAAACATATGTATTAAGCAGAAGTAAATGCTGAAAATACGAGGTGTATAGTTACAGATATGTAAATTATTTACATGTTTGTTTCATATTGTACAAATGCTGATAATAGATGATAATTGTACTCCAGATCATTAAAATGGCGAATAAAACTATATTGGAGTTACTTCCAACAAAATCCAAAGAAGTGTATAGCAAGCGCCAATTAAGTTGACGCGAGGAGGGGGTGCGCAAAAGCCGTTTTTAAAAACGTCCACCCCCCACTACTCAAGTAATTGTCAGAATGCATTTGTGATTGACGTTTGACGGAACATAATGTCTTTGCTAGTGATACACGCGCAGAGGTTAGAATTATCTGGCATTTGATGTAAAACCAAATACAAATCTCCCTACTACTTCTAATACTGCGCGAACTTACCCCTCCTCGCGCCAACTTAATTGGCGCTTGCTATACATGATTTATTAGCAGCAATTTAGGCACTGGCGTCAAAAATTTAAAGCAACTTTTTCTGAAAATGTCATTTTGGCGTATTTTGCTGAATTAGCCAATCGAATTAAAAATTCTCAATATTATGCGAAATGTATTCAGTCATCTTGTCCCTTTGACAATGGAAACTTATCTCATCGAAGCATATGTTACAGAAATCTAATAAAGTGTGAAACAATTAGTGTCAAGTGATTTCATTTTGTTTCGTCAAGAGCCTACTGCAGAAACTGTTAATAATAGTCATTTTTATGTTTATAGGTATAAAAATAAAAGGCAATATTTAATCTAATCAGATTTAATTATCATTTTATTTTTATACTTACAACAAGAAGAATAAAAACTTAAAATTTTATAAAAAAATTCAAAATGAAGAAGTCAGTTCTATTTTAGTTCGTGCCCATGGATTCGAGATGGAGCTAGCCGCTGTCTCAATTATTAATCATGAAGTTTTTGTCGTTGTGCATGACCATTCTACTCATAGATGATCACATCACATTAATTATAACAAGTATTGTTATAATTCTATGATTCTACTGATATTCTTTGATTAGTGTTAATTATGGATGTTATGTTATATTCTTTAATGTAACGTATCTTCAGGGTTAAAAATGTCTCAAAAATTCAATGAGAATAATGCAATATCTTTGGAAAACTCAAGTGATGTAAAAGAAGAATTCCAGGATGGATATTATCAGGATAATAAAGTATGCCTTTCTGAAACTACTGTCACAGATACTATTAATATAAACAATGGTGAATTAAATGAATGTATTAGTAATGACAAAATAAGGAAATATGAAATGCACTCCGTAGATCATATCAAAACAGAGTTACCTTCATCTGAAGTAAATGATGCAGTAAGCAACAATGTTAAAATAGAAGATGGGATTAGTCCTGCCGATATACACATTGAATTCTGTAGTGAACTGCTGTGTAAGTACACTTTTGCTTTTATAATCACCTCTTTTCTCAAAGTTTTATTGTATCGCTTTAACATTTACAATGTTATCAGAATAATCTGGGATTATTGTAACTGTTACTCCTGTCTGTGGCTTGATTAACTGCTGACCACAACATGTAAAACCCTTCTTATATCTCTTTCATAACTTTTTCTTTGTTTATATTCTTCCTAATATATCAATTTTTTTAATTTTTCATATCTCTTATTATCTCTAGCTCTTTGTCTTTGATACCTCTAACATTCTATATTTGTACCTAGATAATGTTTTTCTTTCTCATCTTTTTCATTACCTGTTTGCTTGAGCTTTTTCCTTCCATGGTCTTTCTATTTGTTGTACTTGTGTCCATATTGAACACTATTAGTTTTATGTTCACATTTGAATTTTAGTTCTTGTTTTGCTTTATTTCGAATCCATTCTTCATTTTCAATGAAAAGTTTCAGATATTTAATCTGTATTTTTATACCTTTAATTCCTTTTTTTTCCTGTCACATCATTGTTTATTAAATAGCTGTTTTTTTTTGCTTTTTTATTTAATTTAAATACAGTTGACCTTCCCATATTTAAACTAATGTGGGCGGGAGTGATCCGGATATGAGAAAAATTCGGATAAGGGAACGTGTTTTTTTTTTTAATAAAGCTTATCAATCTTTGTAAAAAAATGTTTATTTTGATTTCGATACTTATGTTTTTGTCAGTTACAATTAGTTTTGTAGGTACTGTGTTAAAGTTGTTTGTTTCGTTCTTCGTCCGATTCGCTGACGAGTAGCTACACCGCGCTAATGCCGCGTCATCGTTATCAAGTCAGCAGGCGTTGATGCACTGTGCGATTCTACGAACTTTAAGGCAACCTGAATAAAAGAAATTAAGAATGGAAACATCAAGTTTGGAAAAGTAAATTGCAATAAAAAATAAACATACCTCTAATGCTTGAAACGCCTTCTCCAAAGAAATGCATTTCTTTTCAACGTGCTCTTTTCTGTCGTCACTGTACTCTTCCGCTGCCTCTTTATTCACCAGATTTAAGATTTCTTGATGCGTGAATTGATGATCTGCATCACTATTGACCCATTCTGTAACTTCAGCTTCGGTGATACTTTCACAACCAGGAACCTCCAATAATATTTGTCAAATCTATCTCTGGGTTTTCTTCTGAATCTTCAGAAATTTCGTTTAAAATTGTGTTCCAACATTTATTCAGAGTAGAGCTTTTGACTGTCTCCGATATCGTAGCAGATCAGAATATGTTTATCCAAAAAATTATCAGACAGTCCCCAAAATTGACTGAAACATTAACTTGCAATAATATCTCTTGAATGTTTCAAATGCACTTTGACCTAATGCTTGCAACAAAGTAGTAACGTTCGGAGGCTAGAATTGAATAATAGTATCTCCATTTTTTAATGTTTCTACATCTGGTTGTGATGGTGCGTTATCCAAAATAAGAATTGCTTTCGCGGCCATACCTTTTGATTGTGGGTGTTTCGTAACTTTTGGGGTAAATTGTTTATGAAACCTCTCATTAAATACTTCGGATGACATCCAAGCATTCTTTTGGTTTCTATAAAACACCGGTAAAGTATTGTAATTGTAATTTTTTTAATGATCGTGCCTTTTTTTACTTGCCTGTAATCATTAGCGGAAGACGGCACTCTCCAGAAGCATTGCTACAAAGCAACGCAGTGATTCGTTCTTTGCATCTTTTACAACCGACAGCACTTCTTTCTGATTTAGAACCAAGACTCTTTGTCGGGAGTATTTTCAAATTAAGATCAGTTTCATCCGCGTTAAAAATCTGATCTCGAGAATATTTCCGTATTTTTTTTAAGTTAGATGCACTATTTCTCACCGGTAATTGTTAACTACTTTAACCCTTAACGATTTTTCCATTTGCTTAACAAGCCTTGACTTGTTGTAAAATTTCTGTTGCTCCCCTAAGTTCATGACAAATACAATTGCCTTTTCTTTCAGAATACGCTCAGAAATTGGACGTATTCTTTTTACCTTTGTTGAATAAATCAAAGGTATAACACCTCGTTTACGGTTTTATGGATAGCAATTTGAATCATCGTCGGTCTGTGTAGCTACTTCAGCCTTCTTGTTCTGTGCTCCGTTTTCTTCCAGCTTTTTCTTTGATTTAACCCAGTCACTCATTATCGAAGTTCCGACGTTAAGTTCGTCCGCTGTTTTCTTTATTAATTCGCCCTTTTCTACTCTAGATATCCCCTTAATTTATTCTTTTTTTCTCCAACGTTTTAACGCACGCGAAACAGATCCGTTCCGAACGTGGAAGACTTAAATAGGTACTGATAATTCAGGAATGTGTGCATGTCGCAATGAGTTCGCTCGGATATGGGAGGGCCGGATGTGGGTGTCTCCTGTACTTCCTCTTTGATAGATATATTTTCTCTCTTCAGCTAAAACAAAATAATTTGTTTTAAAATCTTTTTTTATATTTTATTTTGCGGGCAAAATGGAAAAGATTCTAGTTTAACACTTATTAATCGAACACCGTAAAATAGATTCATCATAAATTTATTCAAAGATATGTATTAAATACTTAAAAAAATCCATTTTCTCTCATTTATGTCCAAATATGAAATGCACTTTTCTATTTTATAAGATTGTATGAATGAATTTGTTTAACAGTTTGTAACCATTGCCACCAAGTCTATCAGGATTATTGCACCAAATGCAGAGTGGTTGTACATATTTTGAACGAAAACCTATCTCATAATACATATGACAGAGCAAGAGAACTACCAAAATATATGTTGGAGACCAGAGAGTCAAGTGGACATTTGAGAATTTTCAGTTTAAAAGTTATACCCGAAAATGTAAGATTCGGTCCTTTTACTGGACTTACTTCAACAGGACCGCCTTTGAGAATAAGAGGAGGACGGTTCGTAATTAATGATGATAAGTTAAAAGATCTGAATTGGATGCAGTACATAAATCCTGCCAGAAATATTTACGAACAAAATTTATTCCCATTTCAATATGAAGACAAGGTATATTATTGTAGCACTCGTAAAATCGAGGAGGACGAAGAGCTATTGGTGTATTTTGGTAAAGAATACGACGATAACATACTTCAAAATATGGAAATGGATTTTGTTCCCATCGCAAAAACGGATGTTACAAATGTATTTGCCTGCATATTCTGTTGCTTGGGATTTAGATCAAAGGAATATTTAGCTGAACACAAAGCTGTATGTCGCAGTGCAATTAACGAAACGCTTTCTGTTGAAGGTAGGATGAATCATTTTAATTTTTCAAATGTCGCAGTGCAATTAACGAAACGCTTTCTGTTGAAGGTAGGATGAATCATTTTAATTTTTCAAATTAATAGTATCAACACGTTACTAGTACCATTCCCAGTTAATAACACCAAGATGCATGTTAGCGCCTCCTTTAGTAATTCTAATAGGTTTATAGGGCTTGTAACTTTTCAGTTGATTTTCAACGTAAACGTTGCTTCGGCAATAAATAATGCAACTACATTATATTACAGGCGCGGCTCGTGATGACGTATTTGGGAGTGCATGTAAAATGATGCGAGTGCCTCGTGTGTTTTCGGTGTTTACTAAGAAAACGCTACAGTTAGTACACGAGAATACACGAAGCACTCGCATCATTGTATATGCACTCCCAAATACGTCATCACGAGGCGCGCCTGCATTATAATGAGTTAAACTTTAAAATTTATTAGATTTACAAAATTTGCTGAAGTTATCTTCGCAGGAGATTTTTAGGGGTTATGAACTAACGTTAACATTAATTATTTTTGTTTAATTTCTAGTGTTAGAATAATGTGTTTAATTTTAGACCTTGTCCAGTGCATATTTTGCAAAATATATTTGGAAGCGAAGGAATATTTGGAGCACCACATCGATTACTGTCGTGAAACGAATGCCAGGTAAGATTAGTCTTCTATATTTTTACTCTATGTTTAGTAGAAAGAGATAATAAAAACATTTCTAAATATTTCTTTAAATTGGAAAACACAAATATATTCATTCTCATGTTTCGAAGATTCTCGTGGAATTGCACGATGTATCTGTGAACATCAGAAAATTATTAATTCATCATTTCGAGCGTCGTTCAGCGGCTCAGTTTTAGGAAAATGCGTTCGGTCATAACACATCGAGCTGAAATGGGCGTCATTACGACGGATGATATAAATAGTCTACATCTGTAAGTACATCACGCAGTTGTTGAACAGCAACATTTGGTTAACTGCACATCTATTTTTTGTGTGCGGTTAACCGAATGAATAGTGCTATTCAATAACTTACAGATGTAGACTATTTATATCGTCCGTCGTAATGACGTCATTTCAGCCCGATGTGTCCGGTCTCTTCTTATTACTTACCATGATGTAAAGATGTAGCCGATTCCGCTCCTCTGAAATGCAATAATGTTCATAACTAAAGGCCGTATTATATGTAGATTTGGATATTTGCATAATATATGCATTTTGTATATTATTTGCATATTTTTAGTATCCTAGTTTTATTTATTTACTAAGTCATATTTATTATAGGTATTACCAAAAATTTGGCGTGGACGTAACAAACAAACAAAAATTTAACAGCCCTCTTTAAATTAAAAATAGCATTTTATTATGCCTCTTCCCATACATCCAGGCCGAGACAAAATTCCAGAAAAAGCTAATACCTTAAAACTTCTAAATAATTACAAAAACACATTTCACCAGAAAATTAGGGATATATGTGTTTCTTTGCTATTCGGAGAAATTTATTCTCATATTCGAAATTAATTTTATTTTAAACGTCATTTTACGTTGGCTTTCGAAGTGTAAACTTGTGAGTTGTGATTTATAATAGCAAAAATGCCGAAAATAGCGACTGTGCCTGGATGGATTGCACCTTATTCAGAATTACGTATGGATGGAGAAAAAGTGCTTTGCGTAGCATGCTGCAAGATTGTGAGTAAAATTTCAAGTTTATTTCCTCTTATTAATTAATTAATTAAGTTTTTAATTATTCCTTTATCTTTTACTAACATTTATTTTATAAGAAAACAGTCCATGATGTGATATTTTTTTTTGCAGACTACAAGTGAGAGAAAGTTCCAAGTCGACCAACATATGAAAACTCCATCTCATGCTGCAAAACTAACAAAGATGCAATTGGCGAAGAAGAGTCACCAAACATTACCGCAATGTCTGCCATCAACTTCCAAAAAATCGGAACAGAACAATTAATGAAGATTTGTGTCAAACGTTTGTGTCGGCAAATATTCCACTGCATAAATTAAACAATTTAAATGTCAAGTTATTTTTGCAAAAGTACATCAGCAAATATAACATTCCCAACGAGAGCACGTTAAGAAAAAATTCTATTTGCTGTATCTATGCAAAAACATTGAATAGCATTAAGAAGGTTGTTGAAAACAATTATCTTTATATTGCGTAGATGAAACTACTGATAGTGTGGGCCGATACATACATAGTTCATTTAATGATTGGTTTCCTTAACGTATCGGTTCCAGCAAAATCTTATTTAATTTCATCCAAACAGTTGGAAAGGGCAAATAATTTGACAATAACAAGGTTTATCCAGGAAGAACAGGCAACTTTCTTCTTACCGGAATCGATTCCAACAGAGAAAATTCTATTGTTTTTGACGGATGCGGCACCATACATGGTGAATGCAGCTTTCAACTTGAAAATCTTTTACCTAAATTTAATTCACACAACTTGCTTGGCGCACGGACTAAATCGTGCTGCAGAAGAAGTCAGAAACCATTTTCCCTTAGTAAAGACTTTAATTAGTAGTCTTAAGAAAGTATTTTTAAAGGTCCCATTACAAGTTCAGTTTTACAAACAACATCTACCCGGTGTTCCGCTTCCTCCTCAACCAGTAATCACACGATGGGGAACGTGGTTGGAGGCTGCTATTTTTCATGCAAATCATTATGAAGGAATAAAGACAATTATTATGGAACTTGATAGGGATGCACAATCTGTGATAGACATCCAAAAGATGTATTCGAGTAAAGAAATGCCTCAACAGTTGGCGTTTATTACAGCCAATTACAGTTTTATTTCCACTTCTATATTGCAGTTGGAAAAACAATTTATGTCGTTAATCGAGAGAGATAAACAAATTTGAAAAGTCATGTTTTGATGTTAAAGGAGTAGTGGGACAGTCCGTATTTGAAAATTTTTTAAGTGTAATAGGAAAACATGCGGGCTTTAAGAAGCTAAAGGACATTGCTAAAATCTTGTGTGGTGATTCAGTAGAAAATATTGAGTTGACAATAGATGATATTTCTAATTTGAAATATGTTCCTATAATAAGCGACGACGTAGAACGAACCTTTTCAATATATAAACACATGTTTTCAGACAAGCGTCACAATTTTTCTGTTGAAAACTTTGAGAAATATGTGATTGTAAATTGTTTTCATAGTTAATTATGTTGTAAAATGTTCTAAATAAACTTGTAGTAAACATAATAGAATATTTTTTTGTACAGTATTCCATTTCCTAACATTCCCCGTATTTTTTTACCTGCATATTTTTCATAAGGAAGTGCATATTTAGGCTAAAACATCTGCATATTTATGCGCATATTTTCAGTTTTTTTTTTGTATATAATCCGGCCTTTATTCATAACACTGGGTTTTAGCATGGATCGATGGGATACCTAGCGCCGCGGCTGCATGTGCAGAATATAAATAACGCTTGATGTTGCTATTGTATTTAAGAGGTTTTTAAATTTAATTCGATTGTATTTAATTTCAGACACTGCGTACTTCCTACACCGAAGGTTCACGAGGTAGAAGTTGAAAGACGTTCATCTATAAGAAGCAAGGTCAAAAGACGAATGCGTGGAATATACAAATGTACGCAATGCAAGTTCAAAACAATGTACAATGCCGACTTCAGGCACCACACTAACGAGCATTACAAGGTGAAAATGTACAAATGTGGAATTTGTGGCCTAAGATGTAAGGGGAAGAAATTTCTCAAGACACATGTGGAAAAATTTCATATTAACAATATGGGAAGAGATATTCAAAAATTTTCTGCGCGTGACTCCTCAAAAGCTAATAAAAATACAAAACGGAGATCTACACATTCACACGATGGTGACAAACAATGTCAATGGACGAAATCCAAGTTTCGAACGAGGCACAAACGTCACTTAAAAAAAACAGATTTAAACAGAGGCAAATATAAGTGCGCAAATTGCCAGTTTAAGACATATTACAGAACTTACTTAGAAAAGCACATGAAAATAAACCATCTCATGGAAAGTAATTATAAATGCGCGGAGTGTGAATTCGAAACAAAGCACAAGACAAGTTTAGTAAGACACATAACGGCAAAACATTTGAAATTGAGGGATTATAAATGCATGGAGTGTGAATATCAAACGAATAGCAAGTCAAGTTTAGAAAGTCACATAAAGTCAAAACATCTTAAATTACATGATTATAAATGCGTGGAGTGTGAATACCAGACGAACTTCAAGAGAGACTTACAACGACACATAAAGTCAAAACATCTTAAATTACACGATTATAAATGTATGGAGTGTGAATATCAAACGAATAGGAAGTCAAATTTGGAAATGCACATAAAGTCAAAACATCTTAAATTATGCGATTATAAATGTATGGAGTGTGAATATCAAACGGATAGGAAGTCAAATTTGGAAATGCACATAAAGTCAAGACATCTTAAATTACATGATTATAAATGCGTGGAGTGTGAATACCAGACGAACTTCAAGAGTGACTTACAACGACACATAAAGTCAAAACATCTTAAATTACATGATTATAAATGCATGGAGTGTGAATATCAAACGAATAGGAAGTCAAATTTGGAGATGCACATAAAGTCAAAACATCTTAAATTATGCGATTATAAATGCATGGAGTGTGAATACCAGACAAGCTGCAAGTCAATTTTAAAAAAGCACGTAAAGACAAAACATCTTAAATTACATGATTATAAATGCGTGGAGTGTGAATACCAGACGAACTTCAAGGGAGACTTACAACGACACATAAAGTCAAAACATCTTAAATTACACGATTATAAATGCATGGAGTGTGAATACCAGACGAACTACAGGAAAGACTTAGAAAATCACATAAAGAGAAAACATTTTAAATCAAGCGATTATAAATGCATGTAGTGTGAATACAAGACGAACTTCAAGGCAAATTTAAAGCGACACACGAAATCAAAACATCTTAAATTAAGGGATTATAAATGCATGGAGTGTAAATTCAAGACAAGCTGCAGGACATATTTAGAAAAACACATAAAGAGAAAACATCTTAAAGCTGTTGTCTTACAAACGTGAGCTTCGGTTTTGTAATGGGCAACTTTAATTAAGACCAACTACAAGATCGTTTTAATAGAAAACCAATGGCAAAGCCAGAGATAAGTAAATATATACTTTAATGGCCAACAGATAATAATATCTAATAACATAACAAAGTAGGCATAACACTTGATGCGAAACTGAATTGGAGCAGACACCTAGCCAAAGTGGCAAACAGGGCGGCGCAGCTCTTCTGGAGATGCAGAAGAGCTGGGGACTAAAACTAAATGTGGTACACTGGTTGTACACAGCAGTAATAAGACCAACGATTACCTATGGAGCAGTTGTCTGGTGGAGGAGGACGGAGCGCACATCGTCGGTGGGGCTTCTCACGACTCTCCAGCGACAGGCCCTGTTGGGAATCACGGGAGCTATGAACAGCAAGGGAACCGCTTCCCTGGAGGCCATCGTGAGTCTCCCTCCGCTGGAACTATTTATAAGGGCGGAGGCAATGTCTGCGATACTGAGGCTGAAGGCCAATGACGTATGGTGTCCTAATAAGATTGTAGGGCGCCATACAGATATCACAGGAACTATACTGGAGAGCCGATATTTCAAATGCCGGTGCACAGTATGGCACCTGAAATTATGTTCACAGCTAAGCTAAATGTCCATTTACATTTAAACACCAACCAACTCTTCTCCGCAATCCAGCAAAAACTGTATGCAGCATTTGCGGTGACTTGTTGATCTCTTCACACTTTTGTGTTATGCGAATTCTCAGTTGTTCCAGATTATGAATTGGCGTTGAATAAATCGAATTTTTGATGTATGGCCATACGAGAAAATCACATGTTTAAATCGCAAGACCTAATTTAATTGGATATGGGATTTCAGTGTTCCTGCTTATTATTCTGTTATCAAAAAATTTTCTGAGATATTGAAGTGTTTCTCCGGTCGTATGTGCTGTTGCACCATCTTGTTGGAAATACCCATTTTGTAATTCCTCATCATCCAGTTGATTTATGAATGAGCCGAGTATCTCATTGCGATATCGTGCAGCAGTAAGGGTACCTTCAAAAAAAATGGGACCCACCAATCTTCTTCGACATATTCCAACCCAAACGCCAACTTTTTGGATATGCAATGTTTTTTCAACAAAAAAATGAGGATTTTCGGAGGACCAACACCTCATATTCTGTGAATTAACATATCCAAAAAGATAAAACCAGGCCTCATCCGAGAAAAAAACTGTGTTAAGGATATCCTGATTGTGTAGATTATTTTGAAACCATTGACAAAATTCCATTCGTCTTAAATAATCCACTGGATAAAGTTCATTAATACATTGCAGCTTGTATGGATGACAAATGTAAGACTTTTTTAAGAATGAATTGGCACGTACCATAAGATAAATTTGTTTGTTGGGTCACTACTGAAATGGATGTTTTTGGATTTTCATCAATAATATGCTGAAGGGCTTCAATATTATCAGCTGTACGTTTAGATGGCCGTCCACTTCCAGTTTCTCGACCGATGCTACCAGTCTCTCTGAATAACTTTACAAAATTTGTCAAAACATTGTAAAAATCATTGTAGTCAAACACTAATTCAGGATGTTTTTCACTAAAATCAGCCATGCATTCCGTAATTGAATATTGCCACTCGCCATTTACTTTCACACCTATACGGAAGTAACATTCGATAATTTTTGCTTTTTGTTCTATGTTGAATACCATTTTTTAAATAAATTTAATTTTCATGAGTTCTGAAAAATTTGACACAAACTTTTAGTTTCAATGTCAAATAATAAATGTCATTATGTGAAAGTGGCTAAAGTACCAACCCAATTTCACAGTCTACTCCAATTATGAATTTTTTCGATGGCTCCTTATAAACGTCATGTTTTGCAGTATTGTCAAAATTTTACTATATACGTTACTTATATAACCTAAGAAAGCATATACATAACCTAGATGTCAAAATAATAATAATGAGTAAAGTAGGAACATGAATAGTCATAACGTACATAGTTATAAACGTCATGTTTTGCAATATTGTCAAAATTTTACTATATACGTTACTTCCAATATAACCTAAGAAAGCATATACATAACCTAGATGTCAAAATAATAATAATGAGTAAAGTAGGAACATGAATAGTCATAAACGTACATAACGTACATAGTTATAAACGTCATGTTTTGCAATATTGTCAAAATTTTACTATATACGTTACTTCCAATATAACCTAAGAAAGCATATACATAACCTAGATGTCAAAATAATAATAATGAGTAAAGTAGGAACCTGAATAGTTCAAACGTATTGTTTCTTTTCTAGTTCTGTATAAATATATTCTTTCCAAGAAAACTGTCGAAATTATTACTTTAATATTCGAACAAATTATTTTAAATGTTATTTATAATTATAAACTGGCGAAAATATTCGATCAAAAATTTATTTAAAAAGAAGTATTTCAAGTCAAATATCAATAGTGAAGTGCATAGGTATTGAAAAGATCTTTAGTGTTAAAAATGTTTGAATTATTAAGAATTACATACCTACTGAAATCATTTTCATGCACTATATCTGGGCTAAGAAAATTGGGAATGTATTAATTTGATGAATAATTTAGATTTCTACTTAATTTATATATTGTTTATATTTTAAATAAATTTAAATATATTGGAAAAGAATGTAAAAGTTATGTTCTTAACTCTTTGAAAAAGAATTAAAACATTTTGAGAGTTGTCAATATATGTTTTCAAATTACATTTAAAGTTATACATAAAAGAAAACATTTATATAGTCTACATTTAATATTTTATTGTTTCTTAAGAAAATAATGGTATAATAATTTGTCTTGCAGATAATACAATCCAAATCCATATTATCCTTTATTAGATAAAGATATCACGAGATCTTTATCATGTAATGTTTCGTTGAACCAGTGGCAGTAATTTCTTCGCTGCTTCATACTATGTGCATGCAAATTATGCACATTGATGGTTTTTGTGTCAGTATTTGACGTTAATCATATTAAACTTCTACAAAATATAAATACAAAATTTTTTTGCCAAAATAAGATAGTTACCTGGTTATTAATGTTTAGTGAACTTTTAGAGAAGTAAACTTGCCTGTTTCAACCAAATATAACCTCGAAAATATTACAAAGAGATTTTAAGTATATCAATACGTTATGCACGTATAACGCATTTGTTACAAATGAAACAGACATGCAATATACATATCTGTAACTGTACACATGGACAATACACCTCGTATTTTCAGCATTTACTTCTGCTTAAGACACGTGTTTCTGCCATCTATAGGCGTCATCAGTCAAGCTAGTGAAGCAATGTAATACAAATTAATACAAATCTTTTTAAAAAACAGATTTGTATCTGTATATACATTTACGCTGTGTATGAGTCGTTGAATTTTGTTTCGTGGTCGAAGTTGCCTCCATTTCCACTCCATTGTTTCGTATCTCCCAGGGTTGTGGCGTGTTTGTGTCTGATTAATAATTAATCGTGTGTTGTTGTGTTTTTTTGTGCGGTCCTGTGTTGTGTGTGCCTAGTCTGTGTGTCAGTCGCTTTTTTGCGTTTAAGTCATATGTGTTCGTTTACTGGTCATCATCGCATTTTTTTTGCGTTTCAGTTGTGTGTGTGTTTAATGTTTATTATTGTAAAGTGTTATTATTGTCTGTGTTTGTGTTACGAAGTATTGTATCTGTTCTTTTGTTGCGTTTGTCGAGTTTAATGTTATTAGCATATTGCCTAAGACAGTGCTAATTCGTCAACTGTGTTAAGTGTTGTGTTTTTTTGTCTTTGAGTCCAGGGATTAGTTGTTGGGGGTGGTGCTGGTATGTATTTAGGTTTGGGTGTGGTTTTGTTTGCTGGGTTGTTTGGATTGTTAGGACAGTCGATGAATGTGGATAGGTGAGGACCACCGCAGTTTGCACACTTTGGTGGGGTTGTTTTAGTCTTGGTACATAAGTGTGTCGAATGTTCGTCGCCGCATTTCAGGCATTTGTAATTTATATTGCAGTTTTTCTGGTGATGTCCGAAAGTCTGGCATTTGTGACATTGTATTATGTCTGTCCGTTTATTTAAGGGTTCTATTTTGATTGCAAGTCCGCAGCAGTCGCGTAAGTTGTAAATTGACTTGTACTGTCTCGTTAGTTCGATTAGTGCCAGTGGTGCAGGTATGCCGTGTTTACCGTTCATTCTTTAAATTTTTAATGTCGGGTAACCTTGGTCAGTCAAGTCGTCGGTGATGTCAGTGTCTGTGATAAAGGTAGGAATGCCACGCATAACTACCTTTAGTGTCTTTTCGCTTCTTAGTTGAAATGTATAGTATTGTATGTGTTCTTTGTCGAGTATTTGTTTAAGTGTACGGTAGTCATTGTCAGTTTTCGGTTCAATGTGTATGCCTTGTTTCACTAGTTTGTTTTCTTCAGTGTTAATGTTGTTTGTTTTCAGTATGTGTGCCCATTTATCTTTTTCCGTGATAATTATTGGTGCGATTTTGTGTGGTTTTCGTGTTTCAGTTTTTGTGTTATGTGTAATGTTTAGGTGCTGTTGTTTGAAGTTGACGGTTGTGGAGTGTCTTCTTCCATTTTTTCCTCGGCGTTGGTTTTTTCGAGGACACTGTATGAGTTTTTTATTTCGATAGGTGTACTTTCATGTTCGGTTTTTTGTTTTTTCGACGTTTTCTTCGGATTTGCAAAAATGTTTTGGAGTTGGATGGTGAAGTTGTGTTCCGGGTTGATGTTGGGCGGGTTTATCGGGCTTGCTTCTTCTTTGGGCGATTCTAATATTTCTAATTTTACCGTCGGCTCGTCGGGATCTACGATGAATATTTGCGGTTGTTTTTGTAGAAGATTTTGAATATCTTCTTCCTCCGTGGTTTGGCTTATGATGGTTTCCGCATCCTGTCGTTGCTGCGGAGTGCATCTTCTTTTGAAGCTGGGTTTAAGAGCTAAGTTCGTAATAGTGGTGGTGATATATCGTCCGGCCAATGCTTCCGGGTTCGTATGACGATGTATCGTCGTCGGTGCTCTCAACTGCGATGCTGCTGTAACAGATCGCAGTGAGAATGATGCCACATTTACGCTGAAATCGCCTATAAGATATAGCAAATTTCGTCCTATAAGGTGGCACTATTTAATAAGTGAGATCTGACGGACGAAAGAGACTATTGTCTGTCTATTAAATGACACTTTGACATTTCTAACCTATTTATGTGATAATTTATCACTTTGACATATCTAACCTATTTATTTTACAAAATATTTCTTAGATGCCTGTTAAACCTCTGGGTTCTCAAGTTCAACAGCTTGTATTAAATCTTACATTAATGTTCATGGACCGTGTTCCTGATAGGTAATTCACATATTCAGTTCGATTAGGTGGTGTTATAAAATAAGTTTTATTTTAGAGGGAAGCAGTACTGCCCTGCTAAGCGAAAACGCCGAATATGCCATAACTAGTTGAGTTGAAATATTCTTTTATTTTGTTTGCCGTATGTACAAAATTTATTGTAAATACTAGATAAAAACGCAGTGTCTGCAGTATATTAAACAAAAGTGCAGCATATGCTATCTATATACTGCACACTTCGAAATTGTTTGATTATCACATTTATCACTGATAATCAAACAATTTCGTACTTAATGCCACCTAATTGATATTACTATTTACTATCAGTATTGTTCTCAAAAGAACAGATTTTGTAATTTTGGATAAACTAAATATTCAAATTGAAAGAATGCTTAACCTAGAAGTCAGAATACCGCAAATAAAGTCAATAAACAATATTCAAATAATTTGATAACAATTCGAATATTATATAAAGGTGTTCAGAAACATTCGAAGTCAAGTGGGCTCTGAACAAAAAATCGTATATCTTTACTTAAGTATTAATACATATACTAATTTGATAATAATAATCCTCGATATTGATTATCCGCGAGGAGTAGTATTTTGCGAATGGTTTACAAATAATTTTAATGATGATGTCCTAGACAAAACTTTCTTTTCAGACGAAGCATGGTTTCATGTTAGTGGATATGTTAACTCGCAAAACATGAGAATGTGGAGTGATACAAAGCCCAACAATTTTTATGTTGAAGCTCATTTACATCCTCAGAAAGTTGGTGTTTGGTGCACTATAAGTAGAAAGATTATTGGTCCAATTTTTTTTAATGGTACCTTGACTGCAGAAAGATATCGACAGGAAATACTATTGCCTTTCTTTAATCAACTTCGCGATGATGAACTAGCTTTGGGATACTTTCATCAAGATGGTGCTAGAGCTCACAGCGGGGGAAACAATGAATATGTTACAAGAAGTGTTTGGAAATTGTTTAATTAGTTTGAACAGCGATCATGAATTCCCTCCAAGATCTTGTGATCTTACACCGTGTGATTACTATTTATGGCCTTTTTTAAAAAATTCAATTTATCAAGTACCAGTGCAAGATTATATAGATCTCCAAGACAGAATTATAAATAAAATTAGTGTAATTAGAAATAGTCCCATACTGCAAAATGTATTTAGTAGCATTCGGAGGAGGTGCGTAAAATGATTGAAAGAAGGTGGTGGACATTTTCAACATCTTTTATAATTATGCTCATTATTGTTGGTAATTTATACAACTACAATTTATTATAAGGTTGTAATCTAAGGACTCTACAAACAATTTATTTGTTTCAAATTTTTTTTAAGCCATTTCTTACAATAATTTATTGAATCTTAATATATTAAACTAGTACGATAACTAGATACTATCGTCACTATAAGATGAATAAAACCTTTACTAGTAAAGTTATTTCCTCTTAATTCTGCATTATTACACAAGAATGAATAGCATATTAATTGGATTATGTATTTTTTTCCAGTTATCGCATGAAGAGGTGCTATTGTTCAGGAAGAATTCTCTAAAATATCAAAATACTTAATTTGAAATTTGCAAATTAATTACTGTTACCTTCTAAAATCATTATTTGACTAGTTTATATTAATTAATATGGCATATTAAAGTAATATATTTCGATATAAACTGATATTTGCGTGTGTAACTTATAAAATTGTATTAAGTAAATGTATCCATCTATCTCAGACATGACTTCATATTTTCAAGGCCTACTTTGACTTCGAATGTTTCTGAACACGCATTAGTAACCACTTGACAACTTATCCTTTTTATTTAAGTTCTATTTTAGTTCGTGCCCATGAATTCGAGATGGAGCCAAACGCTGTGACAATTATTTATAAAGAAATTTTGGAATTTTATATTACAAAACAAGTTTGGACTACTCATGAGGAAAACTGTTATTTTTAAATAGCAGTTGTTATTGCTTTTTCTAAATAATAGTTAAAAATATGAGATAAAAATAGCAGTTGCTATTTTCTGTTTGTATCATCCTCCAAAAAAGAATATATAATAAAAGAACATATTAAAAAAAACTAAATAGGTATAATGTTTATCCCTTTCGTAGGGTATGAGAATACAAAAAGAAACGAAAAATGTCACACTTACCTACTAAATATTAACAAGAATGAATTATTATATAAATATATTGTAATGTAAATATAATATTGTAATTTGTATTATTAACTCACAAGTAGCAAATTGCTATTTCAGCTATTTAACGTATTTGTCAACAGAATAGCAGATTAAATGATATGCAACTGCATTAACCGATAGCAGTTTTTGTTTATTGTTTATACATACTGTCGTGAGCAAAAAAATCGGGACAGTGTCAAAATCGTTATGTCAATTTCCTTTATTTTTTAGCGTTGTAATTTTGACATTTGATTAACTTTCAAACATTACGTCAAATTATATATCATAAGTTGATAAAGCCAGATTTGTTAGTTGGAAAAATGGGAAATCATTAAGAAGTGTATCGGTTCAATTTAATATTGGTAAAAGTTCAGCCGCAAGAATATATAAAAAAAATGGAGGGAAGAGGATAATTTAAATTGGAAAATAATTTCCGGACGTAATAAAATTTCGAATACGCAAGAAGACGAAACATTAGTTACTGAGATTAGGCACAACCCTTTCAAAATATTAAAAGAAGCTATAAGAACAACACAATTTCCTGTCTCATCTTGTAACATAATGGTTACAAGAGAATGAAATTTAAACTTGAGATATCCAGCCCTACAGTCCTTCCCAGCTTCTACCCAGGAAGAATTTTGGAAGATTGTTTAAAATGCTTGGCATCAAATTTCTATAAATGTTGTACAAAATATTGTCACTTCAATGTCTACAAGATTAGATGCAGTTAATAATAACGGTGGAATGACGAAATACTAATTATTTTAATGTAATAATTATCTTAATTTAATAAATAATATTTCTATATAGTTTTTAGTAATTTTTATTTACAATTATTTTAAAAATGTTTAATAAATGTCAATTAGTCACACATTTTTGACAATTCCTGACTTACTATTATGAAAATTTAAACTTGAGATATCCAGCCCTACAGTCCTTCCCAGCTTCTACCCAGGAAGAATTTTGGAAGATTGTTTGAAATGCTTGGCATCAAATTTCTATAAATGTTGTACAAAATATTGTCACTTCAATGTCTACAAGATTAGATGCAGTTAATAATAACGGTGGAATGACGAAATACTAATTATTTTAATGTAATAATTATCTTAATTTAATAAATAATATTTCTATATAGTTTTTAGTAATTTTTATTTACAATTATTTTAAAAATGTTTAATAAATGTCAATAAGACACATTTTTGACAATTTCTGACTTACTATTATGAGTAAAGATAGTAACTTACTTAAGTGGTCACGTGGTCACAAATTAAACCCACGCAGAAACAGTGTCCCGTTTTTTTTGCCAACGAAGTACAACGTGACTATAAATGATTGTAAATTTTCGACTTAAGTTGGAAACGCTTCTGTAATTTTATGTTAGCACACCTGATTTTTAACGCATCCATATGATACAAATGACATAACCTACAAAGTTTTACCTATATACGAATACCCAGGCAAGCCAATTTTTCAGTGTTGCCAAAGTAAATATTTGTTACAATCATTTACTACCGGTAATTAGACATATGTAATGGTTTCATTTATAATTGTGGTAACAATCTAGTGATTTTTTAAGTTCTCATCCAGTGAAAACAATTATTTTCACCTGGCAACACTGGTCCTACTCCTTATCTTATCTCTGGTAAGTATATCTATGAGACTATGAGTATATCTAATCTATGCTCTGGTCTTAGTCGTGTTAGTTATGGATGTTATCTTATATTCTTTAATGTAACGTATCTTCAGGGTTAAAAATGTCTCAAGAAATTATTAAATTCGATGAGAATATTACAATACCTTTGGAAAACTCAAGTGTCGTAAAAGAAGAATTCCAGGATGGATATTATCCAGATAATAAAGTATGGCTTTCTGAAACTACTGTCACAGATACTTCTAATATCAGCAATGGTGAATTAAATGAGTATATTAGTAATGACAAAATAAGGAAATATGAAATGCTCTCTGTAGATCATATCAAAACAGACTTACCTTCATCTGAAGTAAATGATACAATAAGCAACAATGTTAAAATAGAGGATGGGGTTAGTCCTGCCGATATACACATTGAATTCTGTAGTGAACTGATGTGTAAGTACACTTTTGTTCTTATAATTAACTTTCTCCATGTTTTATTGTGTTGCTTTAACATTTGCAATGTTATCGGAATAATCTGGGATTACTATTACTGTTGCCTGTGCTACTGTGGCTACTGTGATTACTGCCTACCACATGTCAAATTCTTCTTATATCTCTTTGATATCTTTTTCTTTGTTTCTGTTCCTCCAAATATATCAATTTTTAAATTTTTCATTTCTGTTATTATCTCTACCTCTTTGTCTTTGATACATCCAACATTACATATACGTACCTAGACTATTTTTTTATTTCTTATCTTTGTCATTACCTTTGTTTGCTTGTGCTCTTTCATTCCATAGTCTTTCTATTCGTTGTACTTGTGCTCATACTGAATACTATTAGTTTTTTGCCTTAGTTTTATGTTCACATTTTAATTTTAGTTATTGTTGCTCTTTATTCCGGATCCATTTTTCATTTTCTATGAAAAGTTTCTGATATTTAATCTGTATTTTTTTTACCTTTAATTCATTCGTCATGTGCTATTTTTCTTGTATTAAATTCTACATCTCCTATTTTTTTCTGTCACATTGTTTATGCAAATACCTCTTTTTATCTTCCTCTTTTATATAATTTAAATATAGTAGCCTCTCACATATCTAAACTAATGTTGGAAGGAGTGATCCGGATATGAGAAAAATTCGGACAAGGAGACGTGATATTTTTTAAATAAAACATGTACTTAATGTATGTAAAAAAATGTTTGTTTATTTTGGTTTCGATACTTATTTTTGTCAATTACAAATAATTTTGAGTAATTTCCGTAATTTTTTTAAAAATTGGAGGCACTATTTCTCACCAGTAATTGAGGGCTCCAGTGCAAGAACCAGGTATCTCCAAAATGCGAAATTTTACAGGGGGCGAAAAAAACACTTCTATACATTTACGTTTCATAAATTTGAATTTTTTTTAGTTTCGTGCCGAATTCAGGCTGCAAATAACGAAACCTACAATAGGTATAATTTGGTTTTAAACAATGGTAAAAAATTATCATGATATTAATAATGGAGATACCTGGTTTTTGTCCATTATTATTAAAAAAAATTGATCGCTGACAACTTTATTATTTTTTTATTATGAAACGGGCGTACACATGAAACAGAACATAATCTGGAAATAAAATACTAACAAAAAGAAAACAGTAAAACTTCTTTTGGTGCATTTTCGCAACACATAAAACTGGAAATTGTCTACGTAATTTTTGTTTTGAGAACTGCAGTTGTCCGAAAACAAATAGATATCCTTGACTTTCGATCTAATAAAATTGTTAAAGAAGTGATGTAAAAAGCTAATCACTTCATTTTGCCCTTTAGCTCCTACTGTCTCATCATAAACATAAAAATAACTTGTTTTTGAACTGTCAACGTGTATACAAAAATTGTACACCCATAGCTGTATTTTATAAAACACATCACCTCTTGGAGCTACTGGGAGGGGCATATTTTGTAGAAAGTCGGATGTAACCACCTTAACAGACGGATCTTCACGAGCAAGCTGGGTCTTTGTCTTCAAATCTTTATAAAATGTTTCTACTTTGGTGACATGTAAATCTTTTAAAGTCTGAAGAGCCCTTCTTTCTTCTTCGTTATCGGCAGATTCTATTTTTTTCAGTAACATATCACACTTTGAGCAGGTGTCTGACTTTGGTTTGCCGAAAGAAAGTTTAAAATTCTCTATAAAATATTTTCTATAAAAGTCATACTTAACTTTAGGATTAGATGCTTTGCTTTCTTGCAGCAAAGCATATTGTTCGGGTTCATATTTCTGCAGATACAAGTTGTGCATTTTTGCTGTGTTCAAGTTTGATGATAAATATTTATGTTTGACGTTGTCCTTTCTACTGTAGTGAGATATATATCTGGGGAAACTGTTAACGTGTCCTGCAATTTGATGTAAGACTACATCTTCGATCTTATTTGGCCTGTTTTGGTGAAGTCCTCTTGCATCTACAGGTGCTGTACAGGAGGTTTTTAAATGATTTGCCACTCTCTCAAGGCGACTTTTGGCTATATCGAAAATTGAGAGCATCGCGTTCTTACAAACTCTGTAGTCATCTGCGTGATTTGTTATCTAAAAAATTAATAAAAATGAACTATACGAATGAGCCATTTACCAAGAATTTTTGTGTGTGTATTGTCTTGTTATTAACAACTTTTATAGCAGAGACGAACATTACTTACAACGTATTCATACGAACCAGTCTTAGGTTTGCCAGCTCCGGATCCAGGTCTACGCCTCTTTACAACCTTAACTTTTATAAGCCTAGCCAAGAATGAGTCTTGTAGGTCTTTCGATTTCAGCTGGTAGAAAGATTCTCGTACTTTATGTCTAACTTCTGCGGTAATTTTTTCAAAGCACTTTAACCTACACGAACACGGCTTTCCTTCTTTCTTTGCAGGCACAACATGACCACTAGTATTTACGTATTCCAAGCCATGAGTTCTACACTTTTTTGATATAGATCTCTTCCATCGGTGTTTCAATATGATTCTTTTTTTACCCTTCTGGGGATAACCTAACTAACAATGTTATGAAAGAATATGCGCCTGCGCCCAGTAAAAAGTCGACGAATTGTACGCTGCAAGAACAAGGTATATCCAGGAGATATCTCATTATTGCACAGTAAAATTTATATGGTATCTCCATTCGCTAATATATCTAAGCAACGCCGCGGAGGAGATATACTGTTCGTGTAACGGACGATAGAGAATTTTAAAATAGACATATCCGTATATAAAACTAATTTTCCCAAAACAGTGGTGATACCTGGTTCTTGCACTGGAGCCCTCAATTGTTAACTGCCTTATCCCGTAATGATTTTTCCATTTGCTTAGCAGATGGTAAAATCAGAGAACAAAATAAAATGAAATGCCCTTTTTTATTTATAAGATTGTATGAAGGAATTTGTTTAACAGTTTGTAACCATTGCCACGAAGTCTATCAGGATTATTGCACCAAATGCAGAGTGCTCATACATATTTTGAACGAAAACCCTGCGCATAATACGTATGACAGAGCAAGAGAATTACCAAAACATATGTTGGTGACTAGAGAGTCAATTGGACATTTGGGAATTTTCTCTTTAAAAGTTATACCCGAAAATGTCAGATTCGGTCCTTTTACTGGACTTACTTCAACAGGACCGCCTTTGAGAATAAGAGGAGGGCGGTTCTCGGTTAATGATGATCAGTTAAAAGATCTGAATTGGATGCAGTTCATAAATCCTGCCAGAAATATTTACGAACAAAATTTATTCCCATTTCAATATGAAGACAAGCTATATTATTGTAGCACTCGTAGAATCGCGGTAGACGAAGAGCTATTTGTGTATTTTGGTAAAGAATACGACGATAACATACTTCAAAATATGGAAATGGATTTTGTTCCTGTCACAAAAAAGGATGTCGAAAATGTATTTGCCTGCATATTCTGTTGCTTGGGATTTAGATCAAAGGAATATTTAGCTGAACACAAAGCTGTGTGTCAGAGTGTAATTCACAAAAGGCTTTCTATTGAAGGTAGGATGAATCATTTTAATTTTTCAAATTAATAGCTTTGTATCAACACGTTTGTGTAGTTTCCACTAGTACCATTCCTCGTTAATAACACCAAGATGCATGTTAGCGCCTCCTTTAGAAATTCTAATAGGTTTATAGGACTTGTAATTTTTCAGTTGATTTTCAACGTAAGCGTTGCTTGGGCAATAAATAATGTAACTACATTATAATGAGTTAAACTTTATTAAATGTTATGCTTGTCATTGAACAAGAAACTTTAAGATTAAAACTGATTTGCCTTGGTGTTATTGGGAATGAATCAACATAACAATTTAATCACACAAGTTTTTTGAACATACTTTCCAATTTTTTGTTTTTTCTTACAACTTGTTCAAAACTACTGTAACTTTTCAGGAAGAATTGTTTGTGAGTTTATTTACATATGACTTTAACAAAGATACACTATTTTAGTTGTAAAAAGGTAAATATTTACTACGAAATACCTCAGAAAATGGAAATTTGAATTGGGTCATCTTTTGAAATTCTTGAAATAAAGTTATTATAGTTCCTCGCATGGCGACTGGGTGGCAAAAAAGGCAATTAAATTGATCCAATTTCATTTAACAGTTCTTCCCCTGCGCGGAAGTCAAACAGTGGAACCAAGGAAGGATTTGAGAAAATATCAAAATGTCTTATTTGTTGATAAACAGTAAGCATTCCAATCGGTTCCTCTTGTCCTACTAACCATTGACTTGCAATCTTAATGCCATAAGTTTATGGTAGCGGTCAGGGTGCTCTATAATTCTTCGACAATGTTCTGTGCCTTTTAGTTTTTATATTCAACCTTATTGGAACCATGCCCAACAACAACATAATACGCTCTTCAAGTTCCTAATCGCCCTGAAGCAAATCTTGCATTGTGCAATCCAATAATCCCCCATCTATCAAACTCGTTAAGTTGACCGTTTCATCGTACGTTTGGCATGTAAACAGTTGAAAAAAAACGTTTTAAGCAAACGTTGAAGCAGCGAAGGAAGCAGACTTTTGAATAGTAAATTTTCGTTTCGAAACATGAAAACGTTTAATTCGAAGATTGATAATCGTATTGATCGAATGCGTATTTTGTTATACGAGGTCTGGCTATTATATAACGTGACTGCGCGCGCAGAAGACGTCCTAGAGGGAAGAGGGGAAAACGAATGCAGCGTTGGATAGCTGCAGTGTTGCCAATGCTACCGTAATTATCGGATTCTACAACAATTATGCAGTAGAAACGATAATCGATAATAGCTCTACCATAAGAGCTAAATCTACCATAATTTGTAAACTCTGAGATAATAAAAACATGGGTATATTTGTGCTTAATTTTTTATCATGTTTCATTTACTTCGAGCGACATCTGCAATTCAAAGCTACAATATACATACTGCTATTTGAATTTAGTATTATAATTAGACTCAGCAAATAGGGACAAGTTTAAGCTTAATAAAGTTGGTACTCTTTTCAAACAACAGCCATCTATACGTCGGGTCGGGTACTTCTGGCATATATTAGCATAGCCATTTAATATAGAAATTATTAATAGTAGTTTTTTATTCCTACCTAGGCAAAATCGAATTGGACGAACAGCATATGAATCCGAAGTGTTTTGTATTTTTTAAAGTAATTCATTCTTGTAACGTCAAAATGACATTTGTCACTTTCTGATATCCAAAATGGCAAGATAACTGACTCCGGCAGATAAAGTACAAATTGTGTTAAATTTGGAAAGTTGCTCTATTAAATAAGTCGCAGAAGAATTTCATTTGAACAAATCTACAGTACTACTAGGTGGCGCAAAATTAATCACCCTGTCGGAAGATGTTATAACTTTTGCAAATGGCGTCGTACGTCAATCATATTTGACATTTGTGAACTAGACAGCTGCAGAATACAAACAGACAAACAATGGAGCGCTATACTCCGCAAGAACGTGGAATAATTGTGTCGATTTTTTTACCAATAATCGGTCGGTGGTGTTAGCGCAGCGTGAATTTCGTCGTCGATTTCCTAATCGTGTCGCGCCAACTGGACAAATATTACGCCGCTTAGCTGCTCGACTCGAACAGACTGGAACCACAAGAGATCTTCCAGGGCGTGGCCGCCACCGGACTGGTCGTTCTGTCGAGAATATCGCGGCTGTGGCTGCTGATGTTGCTGAGAACGACGAAACATCAACCAGACGACGTGCCACGCAATTGGGCGTCAGCAGACGGACACTACAGCGAATTTTAGTGAAAGACTTACACATGTTCCCATACAAAGTGCAAACAGTGCATCAGTTAATGCCTGCTGACCTTCAGTCACGTGTGAATTACTGTAGAGCCATCCTCAATCTCAACAACGAAGTGAACGATTTTCAGTCGAAAATCATCATGAGCGACGAGGCGCATTTTCATTTAAGCGGTTACGTCAATAAGCAAAATCTTCGTTTCTGGGGCACTGAAAATTCGCGTGTGATGCACGAAAAGCCGTTACATCCACTCAAGGCTACTGTGTGGTGCGGTGTTCACGCGGGAGGAGTGATTGGACCGTATTTTTTTGAGGACGACATCGGCAATACGGTTACTGTTAATGGCGAACGCTACAGGGCCATGATAAACGACTTCTTACTACCAGAATTGAATGAGCGGGGCTTGGTGAATATGTGGTTTCAACAAGACGGTGCAACCGCACACGCAGCAGAAGCCACAATGGATATTGTGAAGGAAGCCTTTCCTGGTCGCATAATCTCCCGTTTTGGCGATTTGGCATGGCCAGCAGGATCGCCCGATTTAAGCATCCCAGACTTCTTTCTTTGGGGCTTCTTGAAGTCGCGGGTTTATGCCAACAAGCCTCAGACAACCGCAGCCCTTAAGGAGAATATTCGACAGGAATGCGAACAGTTATCACCAGAAATCGTGCGGAAAGTTATGGAAGATGCGATAAAACGGGCACAAATGTATATCAATACTGGCGGCAGCCACTTGGCGGATATCATATTTTCCAATTAACAGAAAAAATTGTAAAGGTCCAAATAAAGATTTTCACCACTCAAAATTTTTTTTTTAATTTACTAAAAAAGTTATTCAAAAACAAAATTGGATGATTAATTTTGCGCCACCTTGTACAAGTTAAAAAAGATGAGAAAGCAAATTCATAGATCCATCTAAGATTTACTAATAGGGAACAATTATGGAAATCTATTGAAAATATCTGGGAAAACGTTGATGAAAAATCTAATTTTTTTTTTAAGAACCCTAATTGATTCTGTACCCAGAAGGTTAAGGACAGTAATTGATGCAAATGGCGGATCAATTAAGTATTAGTTTATTGTGTTTTCTAAATTGTATTAAAAAGTTACTTGACATTTGACTTGTCTTTCAAAAAAAGTTTAACAAACACTAGGCAATATCAGAAAATTTTGACAAGTTAGGTTATACTAGATTTATGTGAGCTTAACTGTATATATGTATTAAAAAGTGATGAGAAGTACCCGACCCGACGTATAGATGGCTGTTGATGACTATTGAGGAAATATTAACCTTATAAAGCTTAAACTTGCCCCTTCTTTGCCGAGCCTAATTATAATTGGAAACTTGATACACAGGCTTCTTTTTCTCTTCGTGAGTTCAAATTTCAAATTATTTAAATATTGGGGAAATACCCTGCTTTTCGTCGTTGTTTAAGTAGAGCATTCATTTATTTTATTTTACTATTTTTGTGCAATGATTGCTTTGAATAACGTTTAAAGAAAGTTTACACCGCTTAAAACGTTTCTGTACTTAAGTGTCTTAGTTTTCAAGAGCCGCAACTGCAGAATTTAGTTCAAAAATTTGAATTATTACTATCTTATTATATTTATTTATTTTATTCACTGTTGAAGTTTTATTTTATGTTTATATTTTGTAGAAAATACATTATTACATTTTTCAAACTTGGTAGGTACACAATTTATTTTTAATGATGTACATTTGTATTCAAATAATTCAAATATTCCTTAAATGAATACTATTAATTTCAGCCACGAGATGGCGCGAAATTAGTAAATACGCTACTTTTTAACCAAATATTTTATTTTTAACCGCTTACCATAATCTACCGTAATTTAACAGTCCATTTACGATAAAGTCCCGCGTTCCTGTTGGCAACGCTGGATAGCTGGAAGTGTCTACTACTCCAGTACGAAAACACGTTTCTGTCGCTGTAGTAGTATTTTTTCTATGGAGGTTAGAAACTAACGTGTTTTTTCCTCGTGCCGATAACAATGTGTGACGACAAACACGAGCAACGGATCAATGTGAAATTTCTCGTTAAATTAAAAAAAACTCCGACTGAGTGCTATAAGTTGTTGAAAGAGGCCTATGGTGAGAATTCTCTATCTCGCGCGCGTGTTTTCGAATGGTATAAACGGTTTTCTGAAGGCCGAGAGAGCACCGAAGATGACCAACGTCCAGGTCGACCTGTCTCTGTTGCAACTCCGCAAACAGTGACCAAAATCAATGAAATTGTTCCACAGGGTCAAACTGTAAACCAAACTTACTATTTGAAAGTTTTGGCAACACTGCGAGAGCGAGTTCGTAAGAAACGGCTGGAGTTGTGGAAAGATAAGTCGTGGATCTTGCACCAAGACAACGCACCTGCCCATAACGCGTTGTCTGTGAAGCGTTATTTAGCCGCTAGAGGCACTCCAGTGCTCGAACACGTGCCGTACTCGCCTGTTTTAGCACCCTGTGACTTTTTTCTATTTCCGAAAATCAAGTCTGCCTTAAAAGGAACCTGGTTCGAGTCGATGGGAGGTAAAGCGAAAATCGGAGCTCCTAAATGCTCTTACAAAAGAAGACTTCCAGCATTGCTTTGACCAATGGAAAAAACGAATGGAACGGTGTGTGGCGAGGCGAGGGGAGTACATTGAAGGAGAGCTTCGATTGTAGAATAATTTTAAAAATAAAACTCTTTTCAGTGTTGTTCCGTGACCTGTTGAGATAATCGGTAGAATGGTTCGTGAAAATTCGTAGAATTCGGTAGATTTTTTATCCTTAGTTTAAAATCAAACAATTATATGAAAACAATTTTAATTTCTAAAATACATATAATAATAGTTATTAATAGTATCATATAACTAGTAAATATAATAAAAATGTAAATATATATGAAGCACACTAACAATAACTTATATTATTATATACATGATGTTTTATAAAACTAATGACGTTAATAATAATAATAGTTAATAAACTCTACTCGTCATCAGGTATATTTTTTAATGTTTCATTTATTTTCAATATCAATTTTTTGTCTATTTTAAAATCGAAACAGCTATTTTTATTTATATATGTCTTACTATGAAGAAGTCCTGTGACTGTTTCCGTGCTTAATTTAGTACGTTGTTTAGTTTTCATTAAATTGATGGAGGAAAAAATTCGTTCCACATTTGCGGCAGAATGTGGTAAACACAACAAATTTTGAATAAAATTACATAATAATGGAAAGACATTCGATTCATCACCACGTTTTGTTGCCCTGACACTAGCCCAGAATTCCAACATATCTGTGCTGAAATTTTGGCGTTCTGTGTAATTTCGTAATTGCCTCCATTCGCTATCTAAATTTTCAAGTTCGTTTTGTGGTATTAAATTCGGAAAAAGTAAAGCTATATCTGCTATTGAACTTATAGTTCCGCTTTTTACTATCTCGGGGTCAATGAAATTAAATTTTTTTTAGTGGGTTGTTTTTTAGTGGAAATCTAGTCGTGACTTGTGAACAACTTTCAACGTAAAAATCCAAACAACGTAGTCGCAAATATTTTATTTGTTCTGAACTCAATTTACCTTCTTCTAGATAAATTCTAACATTTGCTCCTAAATACAGATCTTCTAATGCTTGATAATTATGTGGATTTTTAAATTCAATGTTTTCTAATGCTGTAGATAATAAATATGAATTTACGTTTTAGGAAACAGTCACAAATTGTTCGAAAAATATTGGATACACTATTATATAAAGTGTAAAGCTTTGGCGATTCTGATTGCATTTCACGATTTAGACTATTAAAGAGTGGCAAAACATAATCTAGAAATAATAGAAAGACTTTGGCTAGCGGATTATTTAAATGATCGAGTATGTTTTCAGCTGTTGAGACATCGCCATCTGCAACAGCAGTTGTAAATATAATCTGAGCGGATTGTATTGTTCTAGAATTCGTTTAATAGCTGAATCAACCGATAACCATCTGGTTTGGGACGGGTGTAAAATTTTGTGGATTTTAACATTCCAAAATAATTGATACTCTTGGAATTCGCTGATTCTTTTTGGACTAGAGTTGAAGTAATTAAAAATATTTCTTGTTAAGTTTTCAAGGAAATTTGGCAATTTTTCGCATGCGTATGAAGCAACTAAGTGAAATGAGTGGCAGATGCACTTCATGACAAATAAATTCGGTATATCTTTTTTTAGTAATGTTGTAACGGAATGATGTCTTCCCATCATTACATTTGCTCCATCAGAAGCAAAGCCAATCATATTATCTTTATAAGGAACAGAATTTGAGACAAATGTATTTATAACATGATTATATAAAGTTTCCGCATTCGCACTATCTAATTTCACAAGAGCAAAAAAAAACAGTCTCTGATTAAATTGTCTTTTGCATACCTGACGACGAGACAAAGATGTTTTATCGTTGAGCGATCTGTAGACTCGTCTATAATAAGGGAAAATTTATTATATTTAATATCCTCACATATATTTTCGAAACATTCAGCACCTATGACATTTCGAACAATAGCTGTGGTTTTCTTTCTGGCGCACGATATGCCTTGAGCAATCTTTGAATCGGGACAAAAGTTAGCTATTAATTTTGGCAAATGATCCATTACCAAAAATGGCAAATTATGTTCTGCAATAAATGCAGACAAGCGGATCTCGGTTAAAACCAAGATAATTAAAATTATTGTAAACATGAAATAATTTAAATAATCATACCTTCGGCAATATTATTCTTTATTTGCGCCGATTCTGCCATACCGGCTGAAAATTCGGTTAAACGCGGCTGTTTGCGTATCATCCTTGCTGTATGTTTATGAATTATCGAAAGACTGTGTTTCATTAGAGAATCTTTTCCGCTAGAAATATTAATGTCTTTACTGCAGATCTTACATCTTGCAAAATTTTTTCCCTTTTTACTTCTAGAAAGCCATCTCTCAAAGTCTTCCAGCTTTTCCCAATCTTCCTTATAATTTTGGGAATATTTAATTTTTTTTGCTATATTACTTGGGCCAGCTTGTTCACAGTCACTGTCACTACCCATATTTTAACACTAGGTATATTAATTTAAAAAAAAATCAAGTGACACCTATGTATGTGTTCTTCTAGAACCGATATAGGATACTGATTTCAAATTTTAAATGCAAAAACAGAAACAAACCCTTCACTCAAGATGCTCCACTGTTTTAAACTCATAGAAATAAGCAAATAACCAAATAGATATCGCTTTTATTCATTATTGAATGATATGTTGTATTTATTTAATTCATTCATTTGTTCGAATGAAAAGGATTATTTCATTGTTGTAATTCGGGGGAATAAGTATTTTTATCTGAAAAACAATGTTTCTTTAAGATAATTTTTAACCAGAATAGTCCCTTTATTTGAATAAAGAGCGCTTGAGAAGCGTGCAAATAAATACCTACCGACATACATAATTGTTGCCTTTGAAGTCAAGCATTATATCGACTACAATCCATAGTAGCTTTTATTACTGTCCCTACTCATAAAATTGCTTGCCTGTTTAAATTTTCTATTTATTATAGTCATAGATTAAAGATGAATGCCATTATAGTAGTAATTTATTATATTGTATTTTTATTCTTTATTATACATTAAAAAAAAATACCCCTATAAATATTTACATTAACACGTATTATTTACATGAATTTAGCACAATTTTTTTTTTTTCTCATTCGTTTAAAAATCGGTAGATATGATGGCTTCATCGGTAGATCGGTAGAAGTGTAGAAAAATCGGTAGATCTACCGAAAAATCGGTAGACGGAACAACACTGACTCTTTTTCATAAGCAGTCTCGTTATATAATAGCCAGACCTCGTACTGTGGATCACGTAAGTCGCAATTTGTTTTAATTACTTAAATATTGTCGTTGTTTGCTCAGAACACCAATTTATTTCTTGCCTATCAAAGTGAATACTCGGTAATGCCAGTCACCTAGCAGAATTGTCGTGCTACACTTGATAAAATTTATTCGATTTACAAAACTTGTCGAAGTTATCTTCACAATCCTTTTCACAGGAGGTTTTCACGGGTTATGAACTAACATTAACTTTTATTATTTTTGTATAATTTCTAGTGTTAGAATAATGTGTTTAATTTTAGAGCTTGTCCAGTGCCTATTTTGCAAAATATATTTGGAAGCGAAGGAATATTTGGAGCACCACATCGATTACTGCCGTGAAACGAATGCCAGGTACGATTAGTCTTCTACATTTTCACTGTATCTTTAGTAGAAAGAGGTAATAAAAACATTTCTAAATATTTAATTTAATTAGGAAAACACAAACATATGCATTTTCTTAAGATTCTCATGAAATTGCACGATGTATCTGTGAACATCAGAAAATTATTAATTCATTTCGAGCGACGTACAGCGGTTCAGTTTTAGGATAATGCGTTCGATCATAACATCTTTTTCTAAACGATTTCGTATTCAAATACATACATTCAAACCGAATATTTTGCTCTTTCTTTAGAAGAATACGTACATACATACTAGGGTGGTCCCATTGGCGGCTCGGGGTGGTTCACATAGGGAGTGCATAATTTCAAAATTAAAAAGTGTATTACAAAAACGCTTACCCAATCCTTATAAATTTCACCGACGTACTGTTCCAGACAGGTACTGTTCATTGTAGAGTTTGTTTTGAGGGAATAGTAAATATTACACTACACAGTTTAATTACATCTGACGATAAGCGAAGTCCATTTTACGTGTCTTTTGTTTGGGAAATCATTTATACATTCTTTTTCACAAGATAACATAGTAAGGGCATTTAATCTCTCTTCTTTTATTGTATTTCTCAGGAAAGTTTTTATTCTCTTCAGCCGTGAAAACTGGCGTTCCGCTTCGGACGTTGTCATTGGGATTGTAATGACAATTTTAAAAAGCGTAACAACTTCATTAAAGGTGTCGCTTAATCCATCCAGCAGAAGACCTAGCAGACCTACAGCACCGACTTCTATATTTTGCCTAAATTCTTCTCTAGAATATAGAACGCTTCAGTTCGTAGTCTGCTTTCATTGAGGCATGGATAAAATTTTACTTCTTCTTTAAGGCAATCTTCCGGAAATTTTTTTTGAAAAGAGGAGAACTGTTTAAAAGAAATTAAGTTTGCTAATATTAAGTGCCCTATATACCGAAATCTAGTTTTTATTTCTAACAAAATAATATCGCACACTTCAATAGTTTCCCTCCTTCTTTGGCTACCATCAGTTACTCTTCGCCGCTTTGATGGTCGAGGAGTCAGTTCTGGGTCATTTTGTTTAACCAACTCATTATCTGTGTCAGCGATTTCAGTTCGAATACTTCCAATAACAAGTTCAAAATTATCTAAATTATTCTTGATTTTTAATGCATCTGTATTGACATTTTGTAATTGATTAAACAATATGTCCACATGTGGCATAATTTTATGAAAGAAAGTTAACCAATAGATAAAATTTTCCCCCTCTAAAATTCGCAAATTGGCACTAGCTTGATGAATGGTAGTTTGTAAACTAGCTTCTCCCTCGATTTTTTCTAGAGCTTCAATTATTTCTTCTCGGTGCTCATATATTGTATTCACTGTCGTAGAATTGAAGTTCCATCTTATTTTTGAAGAACGAGGTAAGCTTTTTCTCTGAAGGAATTCTTCCAATCTTTCAGCTCGTTGTGGTGAAGTGGAGAAAAATGTACATAATCCCGTCAGATTGGCAAAAAAAATTCTGCAATTACTACTGCTCGATGTAGCATGTGACATAATTAGATTTGTCTGATGTGCATAACAATGTACAAAATTAACCCTTGGATACTGGTCTTGGACATGTCTTTGCACGCCGTTAATAGCACCACTCATGACTGCTGCCCCGTCATAGCTCTGTGCAATCAGTTTTTCTGGGTCATCAACAAGCAAACTAATTTCGTTAAGGATGGAGGCAGATAAAGAATTAGCATTATGTCCACTAGGCAGAAGAAATTTCCAAAATCTTTCGACCGGTCTCGCGTTCACAATATATCTTAAAACAACCACCAACTGAAACTGATTGGACACATCTGTGGTTTCATCAGCTATCACAGATATGAAGTCGGTTGCTTTAATTTCACTGGCAACTTGTTCATGATACACGTTCAACATTGCATCAAGCAGCTCATTCTGTATCGTTTTTGATAATCCCTTAAAAACCGGTGCTGCTTCGATGTGATCTCTGAGCGATTTATCCAATTCTGCCGTAAAATTTATCAATTTCCCGAAAAATGACCTTGTTATTCGACGTTTGCTGTTCATCATGACCCCGAAGTGCCAGTTCAAACGCGCCACAAAATCTAATGCAATTTATTATTAAATTTAACACATGCCTATTTTTTGTTACCTTTTCATTGTGATGTTGAATTGCTTTTCTATATGATGAACATTCTTAGACTAAATATATTTTTTCTACAAACACCGTTAAAAGTTGACATTTTGACACGGCTAACTTCAATTAAAAATGCGATTTTATAGCGTAGCGTGTTAAAAGTAGTACTTTTAACACTGGTGTTAAAAGTAAATTGACATGACAGTTTGTCAAAAATGACAACATATATTAAAATGATTGAAAATTACATATTTCTTGGATAATTAATATTAAATGTACAGTTTGTGTAATTCGAGATATTTATTTCCTGTGTTGCAGTACTTTCAGAATTATTATTCTCGCTATTACTTCATTTTCTTTATTAAAATACGAACTCATCTTTTGTATGAATTGTGACTTAATTTGACGTAATTTAACGGCTGCGTCCAGTTGTGTCAAAACGTATTCATGAGCTGTCAAATTTGGTCAGTGGAGTTTCTTTATATTTTATAATAAAAAATGTGTTTGTAGAAAAAATATTGTACGATACACATGTTAAAAATGCTATTTTATTTCACTCGTAAATTTTTGCTCGTGAAATAAAATCGCACTTTTAACACTTGTATCGTAAATAACTATTTCAAATGCCCTTCGGAATTTTCATGTTTACTAATTTTAGCGCTAAGATGAATTAAGTCTCTTATTCCGTTCTTTGACCAAGACGGTTCACCACCAAACAAAAGACACGGAAAACAAAACAAAGTATTTTTAATTTCACACCCACAAATCCTGTCATTTTTCTGATAAGTATTCATTTTGAATTTTCTTATAACGTCTTTACCTTTAACAGATTGTTTATTTTCTAAACATAATTGAGGCATCGGCCGTTTAAGATTCTTTACTGCGATTTTTTCATTATACGTTAAACGCGAAAACGCGTTGTTTTCTAAAAAAGACACGGAGTTCATCGCAATAACGCCCGAGAGCAGTCTGGTTTATTTGCTCCAACGCTATGTATTATACGACATTGAAGTACGGCAAAATACAGTTCACCCCACCATCAATGTAATGTTAATGCCTTAACAGAGCAACGGTAGGGCTTTGCTCAGTATATCTGTGACGACGCTCGGTGTATGTACGTTGTTAGCGTGCCACGTTCCTCGTCAATAACTATGAATACATAATAAATAAATACTTTCACAGTTAGTCGCCGCTTGGTTTGTTTTGTTTCATAATTCCAGGGGGTGCAATTGCTCCCTTGCTCTCATTAAAGAGCCGCCATTGGGTGGTCCTTATTTTTCAACTTTGTTGTTTCGACCGTAACTACCCGTCAAAAGTTCGTTATAGTATAAAAATACGGTGTGCAAAAAATTATCACGATTGGGCGAGGTTAAGACGTGGCGCATCGCTCTTGAGATTTGGTTCAAAAATATTAAAAATTTAATTTTCTTGGTTGTAAAAAATATATTCATTTATACTAAAAAATGTATTTGACTTTAATTTTAACATATTTTAAATTTCGTTGAGACGATGTCGTCTTAAAGCTTCTCTGATTTTCATTTAAAGCCAAATTTTTAAGGACTAGAATACAAAGTAAAATCTATGTATTTATATACATAATATGGTGACATATTTCTTAAGAAAATAAATGAAAATTAATGAAAAGATAGAAGAATGGTTTACTTTTGGAAAACAGAGTTAATAAATAGGAAAAACATAAAACATTCACTTATTCCTTGTGGCCACAGATTTGATAATGTTACAAGATCTTTGTCTGACAAGGGATAAATAAAAATGTTTTATTTTTAGTTATTTATAAGTTATTTTATTTCCAAAGAGAATATTTGTTCATATTGGAGTAGAGTTTCCGATAATCCGTAACAATTTGCACTATCTATTGCTTTTCTTCATCTTTGGATAACACTAAATTAAAATCTTCGATTAGCTTAACTGTTCGTTCTGCCGAGTCATTGACAACATTCAAATTTCCAACGATATTAGGGCCAACGTTAAAACTAGGTTCATTTACCCATTCCTTTGGATCTTTTGTTAAAAAGTCCATTGGAATACCAAACTTTTTAAAAAAATTACGTGATTTTTGGGTTATAAAATATTCGATGTTCTTATTAAGATATTGGCTTATAGTATGAGGAGTTATCAATTTTTTTAATTCGCAATCAGTAGGGTTATCCAGAGCTTGCACCATGATTCTTTGACTCATATGTAACATTTGGATCATAAAAAGACAACGCTGCTGTTTCTGGGGTTAAATACCACAAATGATTACTTAATTTGCTTAGTGACGCACGACTAACCTTCTCATCAACAATTTTATAAGCATGTAAATCTTTTAGCAATCTTAAATCCTGCATAGGGGCTTCTGCTACAACTGGTGCTTGTATCCAATTTTTTAAATACACCCTTACAACAAGATGCAAATGTCACGAATACTAGTTATATCCAATTGTATCATTTTAAATTCGTTTCGAAATAAATATAATTTAGGGCAATAAATAGCTTTCGACATCCAACGGGCGTGAAGAAATGCTCCAGGCTTTTTGAAGGTAAATTCCGGAACTGTACCACCAAGAAAAACTATACTTAATTGAAGAAGCTCTTTATCATCATCACGTGGTTGTTTTACTTCAAGATTTTGAGATGCAAATTTTATAATCTCGGATACACTCCCAACTGCATCCTTCACTTTCTGATCTTCAACACCACTCATAAAGTTAATTTTGTCAATTTTGATCCAAGCGTCTCTAAACTTCTGTCTTAGGTTTGCGGTCATTTTTTTACACTTTTTGCACAAGCTTTTATTTTTAACACTATTTCTGTTAAGTAACACACTCTTCTAATTGACAATTTTAATCAATTGTCATTTTATAGGGGAAGTCCCTTTTTAATTTTCTTAAATGCTGCACCACAGTGATGCCAACTTTTCTTAACAAAAACGCGTAAGAGTATTCAAAAAAAGGAATAAAAGGGCTATATTTAGAACTCGTTGGCATAAAAAAATTTCTATGCTTGTAAACTATTATCAGGATATGTAAATAATTTAGTTGCCGACACAATTTTTGAAATTAGATTCCAATTAAATTTTTATAATCAAATTCTTGTTACAAATCGTGGCAATTACCGTAAATTTAATTAAGTTATAATAATAAAGTTATAGGTATATTGTATACTAAAAAATATAAATACATAAAAAAAATAATATTTCTGTTCATTATACAGGGTGGCCCAAAATGACCGAAGGGGTTTGAGTTCATTATAACTTCTTATTTAAGACATAATTATTAATTTTTTTTTAATTTTAAATATAGTATATTAATGGAGAATATTTTTAATTTAATTATGAAAAATTATATCTCGCAAGTGGCGGCCATTTTCTGCTTCGCATATTCGTGTTCTTTCCAAAACATTTTCCATAACCTTTCGCAAAACTTCAGGTGTTATGTTGTTGATTTCGTCGCGTATATTATTTTTTAATTGCTGTATGGTTCGAGGCTTATTAATATAGACTTTTCCTTTCAAATAACCCCAAAGGAAACAGTCTGAAGCTGTTAAATCCGGTGAAAGCGGAGGCCAATTAAAATTGCTTGTACGGGAAATAATTCGTTCACCAAAGATGTAGCGTAAAAGAGCCATTGTGTCCCTCGCAGTGTGCGCTGTGGCTCCATCCTGTTGGAACCATACTTGCGGATGGATTTCCACGGCTGGCCTTAAAAAATTTTCCAACATTGTCCGATATCTAACACCAGTGATGGAAACGGCGACACCGTGTTCATTTTCAAAAAAATATGGGCCAATTATCCTTTCCGACGAAACACTGCACCAAACGGTACACTTAAGTGGGTGTAATTCTCGCTGTTGAACTACTCCGTAGTTTTCCGTAGCTCATATCCTGCAGTTTTGCCTATTAACGAACCCATTTAATTGGAAATGGGCTTCGTCGCTCATAATTAAATTATGAATAAAATCATGATTTTCTTCTGCTTTTTGACGAAAATAAATTGCATAATCAAGTCGTTGCTGGTAATCTGTCGGTTTCAATTGTTGGACAAGCTGAATTTTGTATGGAAACATTCTTATTGTATGCAAAATTCTCTGCAGCGACCCTCTTGAGAGGCCAAGTTGTGTCGAACGTCTCCAGGTTGATGTTTCTCCATCTTCCCGAATACTCTCATGTACCCGTTCAATATTGTCATCCGTGTGCACCGTTCGTTGTCTGCCGACACCAGGAAGGTTCCTTACTGCCCCCTGTTCTCGAAAATTTGCAACCAGACGGTTTATTGTTGACTCTGAGGGTCCAACCCGCACATTAAAATAACGACGATATGCACGCTGAGTCAAAACAATGGATCGTTGATTTGAGAAATAAAGTTCTACGATTTTGGCACGTTGTTCAATTGTGTACTGTTCCATTTTAAATTCCCAGTCTTCTTCACAAAATACTGAAAAAAAAAATTATAATAAAAAAGTTATAAGGAATTAAAACCCCTTCGGTCATTTTGGGCCACTCTGTACCAACAGGGGTCACCTTGAGAGGCGGTGCGCCACGCCTTCCCTTTGTTCGCTACGCATATTTTTTTGCATACCGTATTTTTACATAAAAACAAACATTTCTAGAGGGAGTTACGGTCTATAACTTCAAAAAATTTTTCTTCCATACGTCTAAAGGCACCCTAAAACATACTCGTACATAATCGTTAATTTTCACAGCAGAAGTTCTTCAGTGTGCAACGTTCAGCAGCAACCCGTTCGGCCTGTCTACAGAGTATCATTTTCTTCAGTAGAGTTTTGGCTATTTAGCGATTTGAACTTCTACTAGACTTGACTATTATTTTTTTTTGTAAATTTAGTATTCCAATTCGCTTTCACCATTCTGCTGCCATTTACCCGCAGCGATGTTTTCGTCGTTACACTAACGACTGCCCTAAGGCAGTCAGTGCAATTCCCAGGCTTGTACTGTGCACGTTGTCTTCTCTTTTCAATGTTTAACGTTCTGTTTTTTGTTGTGAGGATAGGCGAATATCATGTTAACGTTAAGTGATCGGAAAATATTGTACCGACGGAATTTTAAATCCCTAACGTAGAAAAGGAAAGGAAACATTAAGTTCACATACATAGAATCACTGCACTGTGCAGTATGCAATAATAAAAATACGGCAACAAATCAAATTAAATGTCAAATTCATGAATATTGGTTTTGCGACGCACAGACAACAATCTATAACCTGACGAATCGTTATGTCGCTGGCAATGCGAGTACGTCCCCATACGATCCGGAAACTTCCGAGCGCGAACCGAAACTCCTAGCCTACAACGTTTGCGCTATTTTCTTTCCTGCAATAAACCACTAATCCCTTATTACTTACCATGTAAAGATGTTGCCGATTCCGCTTCTCAGAAACGCAATAATGTTCATAACATTGGGTTAAGGCGTTAATCGATGGGATACCTAGCGCCGCGACTGCATGTGGAGTTTATATATGACCGACATTTGATCGTGTTATTGTATTTAAGAGGTTTTTAAATTTAATTCGATTTTATTTAATTTCAGACACTGCGTACTTCCTACATCGAAGGTTCACGAGGTAGAAGTAGAAAGACGTTCATCTATAAGAAGCAAGGTCAAAAGATGGATGCGTGTTGTATACAAATGTACGCAATGCAAGTTCAAGACAATGTACAACGCCGACTTCACACACCACACTAACGAGCATTACAAGGTGAAAATGTACAAATGTGGAATTTGTGGCCGAAGATATAATGGGAAGAAATCTCTCAAGACGCACGTGGAAAAAATCCATATTAACAATGAAGGAAGAGATATCCAAAAATATTCTGCGTGTGACTATTCAAAAGCTAATAAAGATACAAATGAGAGATCTACACATTCACAAGATGGTGAAACACAATACCAATGGACGAAATGCAAGTTCCAAACAAGGCACAAACATCACTTAAAATCACTTATAAAAATAAAAGATTTGAACAGAGGCAAATATAAGTGCGCAAATTGCGAGTTTAAGACATATTACAGGACTTGTTTAGAAAGGCACATGAAAATAAACCATCTCATGGAATGCAATCATAAATGTGCAGAGTGTGAATTCGAAACAAAGCACAAGACAAGTTTACGAAGGCACATACAGGCAAAACATTTGAAATTGAGGGATTATAAATGTATGGAGTGTGATTATCAAGCAAATAAGAAGTCAAATTTGGAAATGCACATAAAGTCAAAACATCTTAAATTACGCGATTATAAATGCATGGAGTGTGAATACCAAGCGCACTCGAAGTCAAATTTGAATTTGCACATAAAGTCAAAACACCTTAAATTACGCGATTATAAATGCATCGGGTGTGAATATCAAACGAATAGGAAGTCAGATTTGGAAATACACGTAATGTCAAAGCATCTTAAATTATGTGATTATAAATGCACGAAGTGTGAATACCAGACGCACTCGAAGTCAAATTTGAATATGCACATAAAGTCAAAACATCTTAAGTTACACGATTATAAATGCATGGAGTGTGAATATCAAGCGAATAAGAAGTCAAATTTGGAAATGCACATAAAGTCAAAACATCTTAAATTGCGCGATTATAAATGCATGGAGTGTGAATACCAGACGAGTTTCAAGGGAAACTTAGAAAGACACACAAAGACAAAACATCTTAAATCAACAGATTATAAATGCATAGAGTGTGAATATCAAGCGAATAAGAAGTCAAATTTGGAAATGCACGTAAAGTCAAAACATCTTAAATTACGCGATTATAAATGCATGGAGTGTGAATACCAGACGCACTCGAAGTCAAATTTGAATGTACACAAAAAGTCTAAACATCTTGAATTACGCGAGTATAAATGCACAGAGTGTGAATACCAGGCGCACTGGAAGGCAAGTTTGAATATGCACGTAAAGTCAAAACATCTTAAATTACGCGATTATAAATGCATGGAGTGTGAATATCAAGCGAATAAGAAGTCAAATTTGGAAATGCACATAAAGTCAAAACATCTTAAATTACGCGATTATAAATGCATGGAGTGTGAATACCAGACGCACTCGAAATCAAATTTGCATATGCACATAAAGTCGAAACATCTTAAATTACGCGATTATAAATGCACGAAGTGTGAATACCAGACGAGTTTCAAGGGAGCCTTAAAAAGTCACACAAAAGTAAAACATCTTAAATCAAGAGATTATAAATGCATGGAGTGTGAATTCCAGACGCACTGGAAGTCAAATTTGCAGATGCACATAAAGTCAAAACATCTTAAATTACGCGATTATAAATGCACGAAGTGTGAATACCAGACGAGTTTCAAGGGAGCCTTAACAAATCACACAAAAGCAAAACATCTTTAATCGAGAGATTATAATTGCATGTAGTGTGAATATCAAACGAATAGGAAGCCAGATTAAGCAAAAATTGAGAAAGAGTATACAAAGCATATACCAAAATAGTAAGAACTACATAAAAATAGATACCTTGCAATCTCAAATTGTATAATGAGCTCAATACTACAGTGAGATTCTGAACGATTTACCTCTGAAAATTCGCGATTTGGTTTTTAGTACTTTTGACCTGTCGACACTTTTTCGTGAATATCTCGAGAACCAAAGGAGATAGCGATCTCCGGTTTGGATTATCGTAATCAGCGGGTCCGATTACATAAAGGATCGGTGTCGAAACAGGGAAAATCGACACTTGGCATTTTTGTGATTTTCAAATTTCATCGCCTGAGGTTAAAAAAATTCGCGAAATTTTCAAAACGCCATAACTCCCTTATTTCTTATCCGATCGCCGCGAGGTATGCCGGCATATGAAAGTGTTTTAGTCTCAAACGACAATAAAATACATCACTTACATGTGTAATGTATTTACATTTTATAACTTCGTAGTTATCTTCAGGGAAATAACATATTTTCAGACAAAACGAATTACAAGAAGTATAGCAGCTTTCAGTTCTTCATAGCAGATAATTTAAAAGAAGGAATTGTATTTTTAAGCATTATACTTGGATTTAATTTAGTAGTGAAACTTTCGAAGTTTGTACCGAAATTAGCTTTTTTTTGCAAAATGGCGTATTGACGTACTGAATTTATAAATAGTGTACTGAATTCGGTACAATTGTACTGAAACGGCAGCACTGGTTGAAACAGTAGTATGAGAAATCTCTTGCTCGAATATTAATTAAGAAGGAAAATATTAATAGGTAAAGATATTTTTATGACTTGATATTTTTTTCTTTATTTCATTTCTAATGTAAGTTTGATGTATGAATTTTTTTGTCGTCTGATAGACTTTTGAAATACAACCAATGTGTAAAATATACTTATTTTTTTAAATTAATCGCCCATGTATATATAAATCAAATTAATTGTTCATTATTTTATAATCTACATATATGTAACACTAATTTTTATTCTTCTTTTTATAGGCGTATATAAATAAAATGCAATATTTAATCTAACCAGATTTATTTATCATTTTATTTTTATACTTATAACAAAAAGAATAAAAACGTATTAAATTCTTATACAAAAGCAAAATCCCAAAATAACGGGTGTTCAGAAACATTCGAAGTCAAAGTAGTCCTTGAAAATATAAAGTCATGTCTGAGATAGATTGATTTTTGACGGACGACAGTTGACATTTAATAATTATTACAAATCAGATACTTAAGTAAAGATATACGATTTTTTGTTCAGAGCCCACTTGACCTCGAATGTTTCTGAACACTCGTTATAAGAAAATGTAGGTCAGTTCTATTTTAGTTCAAGGATATGGATTCGAGATGGGGCTAAACGTTGCCTCAATTATTTATCATGAAGTTATTCTATGTTATTAGGGATTTGTCTCATGACAAATTTGTGATAACTATCATAGAAAAAGAATACCTGATTCAGTGGCGGCTCGTGCTAAAAATTTTAGGGTGTTCTGCAAGTTTTACAAAAAAATTTACCTTGCACGGGTAGTAAGAGGTTGTCTCCCATCGATCTTATCGTGCTTTCTTCGCCTTCCGCACTGAAGTAATGGATTTCTGGAACGATTGTCAATTGTCACACAAAAAAATAAGAGTCACTAAGCACTACTTTACTAACAAATTATTTCTTATAAATTAAATCTATTCTACGTTCTTTTCGATTTGCAAATTTTGTTATCACTTTGTCATTAAAATTGTCTATTTCGGAAATAAACTTTTTTTCGATAGATAGCATGGAACGAGATGTTAAACGATCTTCGGTCATTGAATTTCTGAGAAACGTCTTAATTCGATTTAGTGTTGAAAAGCATCGTTCGGCCTCTGATGTTGTCATGGGAGTTGTTATTACAATTTCTAATAATTTTCTAGTCTCCTTCAACGTATCTCCCAGATTGTTTTTTATTAAAAATTTTAGAAGAGGTAGTGCGCCTTTTAAAGATCTACAATCAGTTCTTGAGTAAATAACAGACAATTCAGTTCGTAATCTTTCTTTATCAAGGGTGGGATAATAGGAGCATGCGGAAGTGAGTTTGTCCTCAGGAAATTTACTGCAATACTCTCCAAAGCATTCCGAAAAAAAAAGTGATGCCACTACTAGATGCTCTTTAAAATGAAATCGATCTTTTGCACAATTTAGAATAACATCGCACACCTCTAAAGCCGAAATTCGATGATTAAATCTGCTGTTATTTGGACGTTTGCGTTTTTCTGGTGGTGGCTCATCGCTTATTAAATCTGATGCTTCACTTATGATGTTGTCAATATTATTTCGAACTTGGCCTATACTGCGTTCAAAATTTTCGATAGCGTCTTTTACTAGAGTGGGTTCAATTTTTCTTTGCTGCAATTGATTAAACAGGATATCTACATGGGGCATTTCATGATGGAAAAAAGTCAGCCAAAAATTGAAGATCGGATCATTTAATGTACGGCGAATAGAGGCGGCTGCACTACAGACTGTGTTGTTGGAGAATTGTTCTTATATTTCTTCCATACACTCAATGAGAGAGGCGCTATTTTTGTACACAACATTAATGGTCCTGATATTAAAATTCCAACGGGTTGTAGCGCCGTGGGGGATCCTTCTGTTTACAATCTTGTTTTACACTTCTACTCGTTGGGGTGAATTATTAAAAAAGCCGGGAATGTCTTGTAGATTGCCAAAAAATACACGTACTTGCGAATTTGCAGAAGCAGCTTTAGATATAATTAAATTTAATTGATGGGCATAGCAATGTACATAGTGCGCAAAAGGGTACTTTTTTTAATCAATGCTTGAACGCCTGCGTGTTGTCCGCTCATCACCGCTTCTCCATCGTACCTTTATGCAATCAGTTTGTTAGGTGAATTTTGAATTAAAGCATCTATGACACTTAAAATTGTTTTGCTAAGTGTTTCTGCATCACATTTTTCAGGAATGACGTAGTTCCAAAAACGTTCAATTGGCTCACCATCACGAACATATCTAAAAATAACTACCATTTGAGTTTTTGCAGCAACATCCGTTGTTTCGTCCGCCATGATCGCCAAAAACGGAGAATTATTAATTTCCTCAATTATTTGTTCTTGGCAGACTTCAAGTATGCACTGTAACATCATTCTGTATTTCTTTGGAAGTGCCTTTAAATACCGAACAATTTTTTAGGTGCTCACTTAGAGTTGCATCTAATTCAGCCGAAAAATTAATAAGTCCACGAAATATCCCCGGATTCTCGGAAGTATCGCTCTCATCATGTCCCCGAAGGGCCAATTCAAAAGCTCCACAAAATTTTATACAATTAATAATTTTTGATAAAATATACCGATTCTTTGACACATTTTCATTATGTCTCTGTATATTTACCCAATAAGCAGAATCTAGTTGAGCCATAATATTAGTTGACCCTAGTAACGCAAATTCCATACAATTATGAAGATGGCTTTTAGAATTCCCATGTCTTTTTATTTTCAAACTCAAGTGCTCTAGATCCGTGACCCCTATTTCCGTCCAAGTTTTATCGCCACCAAAAAGTAAACAGGGAAAACAATATAAAGCATTTTTTTTGTTGCATCCACAAATCCATTCGTTTTTTGAATAAATAGCGCTACTAAATTTACGTGTATAATTTTTCCCTCTACTTACACCAGTTTTTTCAATAGTGATATCTACTAATGGCCTACCTTTTGCTTTTAATTCTAACTTTTCTTCGTATGAATATTTAAAGAATCTCTTCACATTAATTAAATTAAAGACCACCTCCATAATACACAGAGTTTATATAAATTGTCAACAATACACAAAAACAGAAGCACGCGCACTCTAATATTATTGTTTTTACGTTAAACTCGCCGATATGATTCGGTATATTTACTATTTTTACGGTGCGGCGCACCGTAAAAATAGTAAATATACCGAATCATATCGCCCTCCGCGCTGGACTAAATGCAGCGAACAGGCCTGGTAAAATCACGCATTGGTTTTAAACAGCCGCGGGGTAGCGGGGTGCGCGCGGGTGTTTGAAAGAGCTCTGAGAGCACGTTCGTGTGGACCAGATAAGGAACAAGTGAGCGATCGCGCGAATTAGGTTGGTTATTCCACTGGTCGCCTATTGAATATTATTTGATAATAACCGGCGATCGTCGAGTTGCTTCACCAATGCGACTTTGATGTTTTTGCTTTCATTTTGTTGGAATTTCGGAAGCGAATATCTCGGCTTCTACTGGTCGGATTTTGATGATTGAGGTGTCAAATTGTAGGGTTTGATGTCTTGTACAGGATGATGTAGAAAAATATGCAAATTTGTTGATATACAGGGGGAGAATTTTCACAACAATATGTTACGCTTTTATAAACATCAGAAATATCGGAAAAATTATGTAAAAGAAAACTAGTTATAACTAATACAGGTTCGCCCGCCCAATTTTTTGGGAGCTCTGCAGCGCTTATGCGCTAGCCGCCACTGACCTGATTACTATCATTTGAGGTTGTTGATGGGCGTTATTTTATATTCTGTAGTCTAACGCATCTTCAGAGTTAAAAATGTCTCAAAAAATTATTAAATTTGATGAGAATAAATTATATATGTATTTTTATAAGAAGAAACCAATAAATTAGAGTGACTGTTTATTTCTGTTTTATTTATACATATAACAATTTAATGTTTTTTCTAAATATATAAATAACAAATAACCTAAACGAGATTTTTAATACAATTGATGATTAAATAACATTTAAGTATATTCTGAAAATTCTTTCTTTGGAGACTGTGGTTAAGTAAAAACTTAAAAAAAGGTATATAACCCCTTACCACAATTATTAATCGTATCCTAAATACGTATTTCGAGAACTAAGTTGTCACTAAGTCTATACGTGGACGCGGTGTAAAGTAGTTGTTGCGTAAGCGGTTTTCTAGCTTTACTGTGCCCCATGTGCGACTTTTAATTAGTGGTTTTACCTACTGATGATGACAACTTAGTTGTCGAAATACGTATTTAGGATACGATTAATAATTGTGGTAAGGGGTTATATACCTTTTTTAAGTAAGTATATTCTAGTGATTAATATATGCTTACTACCATTTCAAAATGTTAATTAATTAGTAGACAATTAAAAAAATGTAAATAATTAGTCTTCTTTATTTCAAAAATAGTTGCTTTGTTTATGTTATCTTAATGCAATGGTACCAAATTTTCGTTTGTTTTTTTGTATATTCCATTTTTTTTTAACGTGTGATATATCATACGATAGGCAACTATGGGTATTGCGTATGGTAATATTCAAGGGTGTAATTAAAACCATAAAATCCTATTTCACGAATGTTTATTATACCTTTCGAAAACTTATATTATAGACATGGTAATACCATTTTCTAGAACGAATGCGGATTCGATATAGGCCTCTCATATTATCAAAAAGATCCACTCCCCCCATGCCTTGGTTATAAAGATGAATGACAGAAGGTTCATCCACGTCAACATGTTTGTGAAGTTGTCTTGACCAACGTTTACACAATCCCTTAGTCAGGCAAACATCATCAGACTGCACGTTGGTTCCAATCGTTACTTGATTGTTATCCTTCCACCTTGTAAGTGTTATATGATCATCAGGATTTTGTAATGTATGCGTGACACCTCGTATTGCTTTCCTGAAATCTTGCAGCGGAGCTTTCTGTATACGATCTGCTCTTCTAGTACCAATACAATTTATTTTATTTTTTCCCAATTCTTGCAGTAATGATAGAGAATTGAAGAAGTTATCTATATATACTGTGGAATTGGCAGGTATGTAGCCTAAACAAAGACTTTCGGTTACACTGGAACCAAGAGATTTTCCTTCAATTTTGTCGCCAGCACCACAATATGGCTTAAATTTTAATACATAGCCTTCAATAGTTGTAAGTACCCAAAATTTAAATCCATAACATATGGGTTTACCTTTAATAAATTGCTTCATGCTATGGCGTCCATAATAAGGCTCCATAGCTTCATCTAAAGAAATTGAAAAACCAAGTGGCTCAGCTAATTTTTGTGACACAGTATTTATGTGATCAATGAGAGGTTGCACCTTGTAAGTTTTATTGTTGGTGTCTATGGTATTATTATCATTGAAGTGTAAAAACCGATGTATGCTTTCAAACTTATCCCATGATATAGTGTTACTTATTAACACATTATGTGCATCTGGTTTGGTTTCCCAGTACATCCTTCGAAAAGGAGCTTTACTGTATCCTGATAACAACAATATTCCGATATAAATGTACATTTCATCAGTGCAAACAGTGAAATTATGTTTTCCTTTGAAACCAGCATATTTCTGTGATTCTTGACATCCCGTCATCCTTGGTTAAATGGATGTCCTGGATGTCAAGGATTCTTGACATAAAATTCAACAAATCTTGCTGTCTGAGTGGCTTCTGCAGGCAACATTTCTGTGACATCCTCAGTAGTGATACCTACAAATTAGAATGTCAATATATCTATTTGTGTAAGTTCATATTGGTACACGGAATTTTAGATTTGTACATACCTTTACTTGCCAAAATATTGACGGCTACAGCCACTGATCTACTAAGCACTTGTGAGCAGTATGATACCTTCATCTTCTTCATGTTGGTTGGATCCACGTGATGATCTGTTAGTTTGGGCATCATTCTTAAGCTTCCAAGTGTCGCATCAATTCCATAAGCTTTTTGTATGTGTTCCCACTTGGCAAGCATTATTTTGTCATCACACTTGAATTCCACATTGTTTTTTAAAAAGTTATTGCGGATACCCTTCATTAAATGAGGAACGTCGAACAATGGTATGATTCTTTGATCATCAATTTCAAATATTGCCTCATTTAAATGCTCCTACTGACGTTTATATTTTGCAGATGTTGCCTCAACAAGTGCACTTATGGCGGCTACATTATTGGTGCCCTGATCACAAACAGTGCTAATAATGTTTAAACCAATATTTCTAGTTGCTTGAACAATTTCTTTTATAGTTCTCATAATTTCATAACTTTTATTAGCACCATTTACAAAATTATTGTATATTGGCTGCTTCCACTTTGTATTTATAAACAATTAATGCCTGAAACTCACCTGCACATGATTTGCAATTAAGTCTGAACGATAATAAGCAAAATTTTCAAAGCCCTCAATTACATCCTCTTTCTTATTCCACGCCAGATGGGGAGTGATGCTCATTTCATCAAATGATAATAAACAATATTTATCCAGTTGATTTTTAAAGTTCTGCACTTCAGTCTGAAGTACATTGAGGACAGATTCATTAAATCCTGGATGAATAGGAATTTTCTGTAATAATCTATTCAATGTACTCTTTGAAGGCAAAGTAAATATATTAGACAGAAGGTGATAACCACTACCACTTTGCTTCTGTAATGCCAAAGCTAAAATTTTATCTTGTAAGGTAAACCTTCTACCTTTAGTTGGTCTACAAACATTGCGGATTTGTGACTTAAAAAACGTATATTGTATAATGATTCTAAATACGTATTTTAACACTCAATGTTAAACTAGAAGACGTTCAGAACAATCCTTCTGTGAGTGTTTTTGTGCGTTCAAGTGTTACACTGTTTTTTCTACTGAAGATGACAACGTGGTTGTATAAATACGTATTTAGAATCATTAAATTCTATTGTGGTAAGGGTTTTTCAATTTTATTTTATTCACATTATTCAATGTTAGTTGCATTTAAACGGCCGTGTTGAGTGTCATCTTCACTAAAGAATTTAAAAAGTTTTAAGTAAAGTTGGCTGATATCTGCATAAACTAAGGTATTTATTGAATTTATTTATTATCATTTAGTAAATGTCTGCATTTGGCGCTGGTAAGAAACTGATTATAAATAAGCAATTAAAAAATACATACATCGTGTATTTAAATTTAATGTAACGTTACGGTACGTATATTTATGAATATAAATATTAATTCATGTTTTAGAACAGTGAAATGGATTCTAAGCCCTCAACTTCCAGCAAGTTTAACAAAGTAGATACATCTCCATTCCTGTCTTCTTCCGAGGAAGTGTCTTTTTTGAAAGGACAAAAGAGAAAAAAGAAGGTGTATGCCCAAAAATATCAAGCAAAATGGGAAGAAGATGCTTTCAAAGGTTGGCTTCAAATGAGTAGGAAAGGACCAGGTTACGCATTTTGCAAAGTATGTTCCAAAGTATGTTCCAAAGTATGTTCCAAAGACTTAGTATGTGGCAAATCAGAACTTTTACGGCATTCTGAAGTTGTGTCACATAAAAACAAAGCAAAATCTCTTTTAAAACAACAATCTTTAGATACAATAACAAAGTTTCAAACAAATGGAAATTTAGAAAATAATGTTAAAAAGGCCGAGATTAGAATGGCAGCATTCGTTGCAGAGCACAATTTGCCATTTCATATTATGGACCATTTGTCAGAAATAATTAGACATAGTTTTCCAGATTCTGAAATTGCTAAGCGGTATACAAATAACAGAACAAAAGTTAATGCAATAGTAAATAAAGTAACAGGTTGTGAGGTTGTCATAGTTTTGAAAATATATTAAATCTTATGAACAAACGCAAGTTTTTTTTAATAGTAGATGAGTCAACTGACAAAGGTTGTATAAAAAGTCTGGCATTAGTCGTTAGGGTGTATAATAATAAGATAGAAGATATATTTTTGGATTTACTGCCAGTACCGATCGCTACCAGCGACGCTCTTTATGAACAAATAAAATATTTTTTTCTTAAATACAACATTGATTATAAAAATCAATTAATTGATTTTGCTGCCGACGGAGCCACTGTAATGATGGGTGCTCATAATTCTCTTTCTGCGAAACTGAAAATCGACGTTCCGCACTTGTTCATTTTGAAATGTTCCTGCCATTCATTCAATTTATGTGCAAATTATGCATGTAAAAAATTGCCTAGATTAATTGAAGAATTAGCAAGAGATATTTATAGCTATTTTCGACATAGTTTCAAAAGACAGACTGAGTTAGGTGAATTTCAACAATTTGCGAATGTGAAACCACATAAGTTACTTCAACCATCTCAGACAAGATGGTTATCTTTGCATCAAGTCGTAGCACGTCTTTTGGAGCAATATGACGCCCTAATATTATATTTTACAGATCAAACTGCACAAAATATCGATAGAGCAAATTCCATTTTGATTAGATTAAGAGACCCTTCAGTGAAATTATTTTACTATTTCCTAGATTACGTCCTACCATTATTTAACAATATAAATCTAGAAATGCAATCTGAAACTATAAAAATTCATACATTATATAATAAAATTGAGAATGTCCTTGGAACTCTGTTAGATTGCTACATTAAAAACGACTTTTTGGAAAGAACTACTGTAGACCAAAAAAGTATCAAAATCTTCACAATTTTGTAGCGCTTTAATATGTGTATTTAGGTGCCTACGTTACCGGTTCTATTTCTAGTAACACACATGGATTAAATAAAACGAAACTGTTTAATTTCCGCAAGATCTGCTTAGATTTTCTAATCGAGCGTTGTAATCAAATTTACAGCTGGTTTAATACAAAGAGTACATCAACAAAAATTTTGAAAGAATTATCAATTATTAGTCCAGAAGAAGTCATTACCAAAAAGCACAATTCAAGTGCTTCCTTAGCTATATATTTTCCAAATCTTGTTCCACAGACTAAATTAAACGATTTAGATCGCGAATGGCGTCAGCTTCGTAATATCGACATGAATGATTTCAAAAATCTTCACATATTTGAATTTTGGACAAAAGTATCCAAAGTTAAATGTGCTGATGATTCGTTGATGTTTCCCACTCTTACTAAGTTCATATTTGCAATCATATGTTTGCCGCATTCTAGCGCCTCTGTTGAAAGAATATTCTCAGAAATATCTTTGAATAAAACTAAGATTCGAAATCAATTATCGACGGAAACTTTAAGTGGTATTCTACATACTAAGACTTTGTTAAAACATGAAAATTGTTTTAATTTTAATATAGATTCTGTTTTATTAAAGAAATTAAATAATAAAATGTATTAATAAATTTTTATTAGATATTTTATGATAACTTGTTGTTTACACTACTTTTTTACTTTTATTTAAAAAAACAAATAAATGAATTTTCGTAAAGTTCGTAGTATGATTATTTGATTATGCACCCAATAATACAACATAAGGATTTAGGGATTTCTAGGGATTTTTACCTGTTCCATCTAGGGATGAAATAAAATTTCACCTGGCAACGCTGGTCCCAAGGTCTGGTTTTCTGTCATGAACATGATATAACCAACACTTTCTATCCTTGTATCATGGTTTTCTATGTTGTTGGGGTTTTGTCTGATGTCAAGTTTATGATTAGTGTTATTGATGAGTTATTTTATATTCTTTAGTCTAACGCATCTTCACAGTTAAAAATGTCTCAAGAAATTAATAAATTTGATGAGAATAATGCAATATCTTTGGAAAACACAAGTGACGTAAAAGAAGAATTCCAGGATGGATATTATCCAGATAATAAAGTATGCCTTTCTGAAACTACTGTCACAGATACTATTAATATCAGCAATGGTGAATTAAATGAATATATTAGGAATGACAAAATAAAAAAATATGAAATCCTTTCTGCAGATCATATCAAAACAGACTCACCTTCATCTGAAGTAAATGATACAGTAAGCAACAATGTTAAAATAGAAGATGGGATTAGTCCTGCTGATATACACATTGAATTCTGTAGTGAACTACTGTGTAAGTACACTTTTGTTCTTATAATTACCTCTTTTCTCCATGTTTTATTATATTGCTTTAACATTTACAATGTTATTGGAATAATCTGGGATTACTATTACTGTTACTGCTGCCTGTGCTACTGCAGCTCGATTAACTCCTGCCTACCATATGTCAAACCCTTTTTATATCCTTTTGAAACCTTTTTCTTTGTTTCTGTCCCTCCAAATATATCAATTTTTAATTTATTAATTTCTGTTATTGTCACTATCTGAAGAAATCCATTTTCTCACATTTTTGTCTAAATTTGAAATGCCCTTTTTTATTTATAAGATTGTATGAATGAATTTGTTTAACAGTTTGTAACCATTGCCATCAAGTCTATCAGGATTATTGTACCGAATGCAGAGTGGTCGTACATATTTTGAACGAAAATTTTTCACATAATACATATGACAGAGCAAGAGAACTACCAAAATATATGTTGGAGACTAGAGAGTCAATTGGACATTTGGGAATTTTCACTTTAAAAGTTATACCTGAAAATGTAAGGTTCGGTCCTTTTACTGGACTTACTTCAACAGAATCGCCTTTGAGAATAAGAGGAGGACGGTTCGCTGTTAATGATGATAAGTTAAAAGATCTGAATTGGATGCAGTACATAAATCCTGCCAGAAATATTTACGAACAAAATTTATTCCCATTTCAATATGAAGACAAGCTATATTATTGTAGCACTCGTAGAATCCAGAAGGAGGAAGAATTATTGGTGTATTTTGGTAAAGAATATGATGATAACATACTTAGAAATATGGAAATGGATTTTGTTCCCATCACAAAAAAGTATATTGAAAATATATTTGCCTGCATATTCTGTTGCTTGGGATTTAGATCAAAGGAATATTTAGCTGAACACAAAGCTGTGTGTCAGAGTGTAATTAACGACATGCTTTCTATTGAAGGTAGGATGAATCATTTTAATTTTTCAAATTAATAGTTTTGTATCAATACTGTAACGTTTGTCTTTTCGGGTTCTTAAATAAAACTAACAATAACTTTAGACACACACACTATATTAATATTTAAAACGTATAACAATATAAACTAACTATTAACAACAATAAGTACATTTATGTATTCTATATTTATGTAACTATATTTATGTGTACTTCGCGAGACTGTAGGATTCAATGAATGTTCATCCCTTCTTCGACGCGGCTTTTATATCGGTGAATACTCCTTCTAGAGCCTTCACGTAGGCCTCGCGAAAACATCCAGAGGGATGACGCATCTCGCGTCAGCGGATGAGTCATTACATTGCCCCCTTCTTAAAAATGAAGTTTCGTCCCGAAACATGTCATGCTTTGGTCTCCTCAAACGATGACGAAATCGACAGGTAGGGCCTTTGTTACATTGCGACGTCATATCGAAATAACAGTCCACGGTCTTATCTTGCCTGGATGGACAGGAATATTCCAGCTGGTAACTGCATACCAGAATTTCCATACCAGTATGTCGGAAGATTACTTCCAACATGCTCCTTACAATTCTCCAGTCCAGGCGGTCCAATCCACAACCCAATTTTGGAACTGCTAATTTCAGAATGTCTTGCTGTAACATTTGTTCGCGTAAGTGGGTCAGGGCCTCCCATAAGGCTCGATAGGTTGGCTTTAGGCTCGACAGTTCTTTCGTGACCAAATAAAATATGGGCTGTCCTTCATTTATTATTTGGAGACTCTTCCCAATTGCTGGTCCCTGCTGCCTTAGCCTTTCGATTCTGCCAAATCTCTCTTTAAATTCCCAGGCAATTCCTTTGGCCATTCGTAGATCTCGGGCTACGCAATGAGCAAGCGCGTAGTCTGGCGGCACCGTGAACAAATCCTGCTGTTTCTCGATGGTTACCCCAAATCGAGCTTTTCTCGAACCAGAATACTCTTGCATAAAGTCTTCGAAGGTTAGTTCATGGTATTGGCTATCCAATCGGCGCAAGTCAACGGTTTCGTCATTGTCTCCAGAGTATGGGGCTAATCGATTAAAATGTACGACTCTTGGCTTAGTGTGAGGTGTTCGCCTGATGCGGTATATTACATCGTTGATCCGCTTCAACACCTCGTATGGCCCCTCCCAATTCTTTTGAAGTTTTGGAGATAGGCCCCGTCGACGTTGTGGATTATACAACCAAACCCGATCGCCTTCATGGTAACCACTCTTCTCGGCGTTGATGTCATAGCTCTCTTTCATTCTGTCACTAGCATCTTGGATATTATGTCTGACTTGTTCATGGATATTATCTAGTCGTCGTCTGAGCGTGCTGACATAATCTTCTCCGGCAAGATCATCACCAGGCTTGCTCCCAAACTTTAAATCACAGGGCAATCGGAGTTCCCTCCCGAATAGCACGTTGGCTGGTGATTGGCCTGTTGTCTCTTGAACGGAGGCCCGATACGCCATTAGAAATAATGGTAAATGTTCGTCCCAATCTCTCTGGTGTTCGGAGACCACTTTGGATAAGTGTCTGATCATGGTCTTGTTCATTCGCTCTACCATCCCATCTGATTGTGGATGCAAGGGAGTTGTTCTCGTCTTCCGTATGCCCAAAAGTCCACACATCTTTTCGAATAGACTGGACTCAAAATTTCGCCCTTGATCGGAATGAAGTTCCAAGGGTACACCAAAACGGCTGACGAACTCCTTCACAATCACGTCTGCTACAGTTCCAGCTTCTTGATTTGGTAGAGCATATGCTTCAACCCATTTGGTAAAGTAATCCATGACCACTATTATGTATTTATTTCCTTTGCTGCTTTCTGGAAAAGGACCGGCGGCGTCTATGGCGATCCTTTCAAATGGGCTTCCTACATTGTATTGGCGCATGGGTGCACGTCGACGCCTCTGGGGACCATTGCTTCCGGCGCAATTAGCACACTTTCGGCACCATTCTTTCACATCTCGTGAACAATTCACCCAGTAAAATCTCTGGCGCACCTTCTCCAGTGTTTTATGGACTCCAAAATGTCCCCCAGAAGCACCATTATGGAGTTCTCGCAATACCTCTGGTATTCTTTCCTTGGGAACCACCATTTGCATCTTCCGCTCGCTTCCATCGTGATTTTCGACCTCACGTCTCAGGAGATCGTCTTCTATGGTTAAAGAATCCCATTGTGCCCAGTATGACTTCAATTCTCGTGAATGGGGAGCAATTTCTTGCCAGGTCGGTCTTTGCCCATTTCTTTTCCAAGCCCTGAGGACTGCAAGATCCGGATCAGCTTCTTGATCCGCGCGCAAATTGTCAGGTTGCCATTGGTCATCAACAACGGTGGTTCGAAGAGCGTTGGCCGATTTGTCTTCGATTCTGTTGCAATGTCGACAGTCTTCTGGACAGGGCCTTCTGGAAAGGGCATCTGCATTTTGATGTTTGAGGCCTGCTCTGTGTTCAATGACAAAGTCGTACTCCTGTAGCCTCTCAATCCATCTAGCTACTTGACCCTCTGGATTCTTAAATTGCAAGAGCCACTTTAAGGCGGCATGATCAGTGCGGATCAGGAACTTCTGCCCATACAGGTACTTGTAAAAGTGCTCAATGGTCTTAACTACTGCCAATAGTTCTCTCCTGGTTACGCAGTAGTTCCTCTCTGGTTTGGACAGGGTCTTGCTGAAGTATCCAATGACCTTTTCTTGTCCATCTTGGATTTGAGAGAGCACGCCACCAATCCCGACGTTACTGGCATCCGTATCCAAAACAAACCTCCCAGATGGCAGCGGATAGTTCAAAACGGGTGCACTGATCAACGTACCTTTTAACAACTCAAAGGCCGCTTGGCATTCGTTGTTCCAAATGAATGCTCGATTTTCTGTTAGGCGAGTAAGTGGTTTTGCAATGTTGGAGAATCCAGGAACGTAGCGTCGATAATATGTGCATAATCCCAAAAAGCTTCTTAGCTGATGTTTGTCTTTGGGTACCGGCCATTTTTCCACAGCTTTTACTTTTTCTGGATCCACAGCAATTCCTTTTCCGGAAACCACATGTCCAAGGTAATTTACCTCCTTGCGGAAAAGGTGACACTTCTTTGGACTTAATCTCAGGTTGGCATCTCGCAACCTCTGGAATACTACTTCCAAATTTTTCATGTGATCTTCAAAGGTCTTCCCTACCACAATCACATCATCGAGATATACCAGGCAGGTATTCCAAGACAATCCCCTCAGTACAGTGTCCATGAGTCGCTCAAAAGTAGCTGGGGCGTTACACAGTCCAAATGGCATGACTGTAAATTGCCAGAGTCCTGTACCTAAACTGAAGGCAGTCTTCTCTTTGTCATTGGGATCCATTCCCACTTGCCAATAACCGCTCTTTAAGTCGAGAGTGGAGAACCATTTTGCTCCTGCCAAGGTGTCTAGCGTATCGTCTATTCTTGGGAGAGGATAGCTGTCCTTTTTGGTCACACTATTCAAACGACGATAGTCCACACAGAATCTGGTAGATCCATCCTTCTTCCTGACAAGGACCACCGGTGAAGCCCATGGACTATTCGATGGTTCAATTACTCCTTGGCCTTCCATATCTTGTATAATTTGCTTGGCTTCCTCACGTTTTGCCAGTGGTAACCTTCTTGGTCCTTGTCGAATTGGACTTGCATCGCCGGTATTTATTTTGTGCATTACAATATTGGTTTTACCTTTCGTACCAGTCTCAGTTTCGAAGACGTCTTCATAATGTTTGATTAGGTCCTTAACTTGATTTTGTTCCTTCTTGCTCAATCCTTGACAGGCGGAGTCGATTATCTTGGACAATTTCTCAGGAACCTGCACGAATCCATTCTTCTTCGCCTCTATGCAATGAACGACGGCCGACACTGGCGAACACCACCCCAGAATAGTACCCTTCTTCAATGAAACAGGGTAATGGTTCACATTCATTACCCTTATCGGTACAGTCTTCTGAGTCTTAACCAGCATTTTGGCAACTACTATTCCTCGGCCCACCTCGTCATCATCAGCCTTTGGTTCCAACATTGTAACATTTCCGTCCAAATAATTACCTTCCATACACGCCGTCAAAAATGTCTCACTTCTTGCATCCAGAACAACATTCTCTGCAGTAATTAGTTGTACATTCCCACAATTTTTCCCATGAAGAAACAATTCCTCATTATTTATTTTTAAAGTGCCTTCTTTCATGTTTAACTGGAAGCCGTAGGTGTTCATGATGTCTAATCCCAAGATTATTTGTTCTTCTATGTCGGCTACGAGAACACGATGTCGGACTGATGTTGGTCCTATGATAAAGTTGACATCTACTTCACCTGCCACAGAAGCTGCTCCTCCTGTTGCTGTCCTAAGTCTCCATTTGCTAGAAAATAACTTCTTATTTCTGGGAATTAAATCGGGTCGCACGATGGTTTTCGTCGATCCAGTATCTAGCAAGCAAGCATAGGTCTTTCTTTCCATAACAGCGTCCACATACAGGCCGTTGGTTTGATGTTGCAGGGATGCGACTTGGCCAGGCGTCTTTGGGGCTTTCTGATGCTGGATCGATGATTGCCCTCGCTCATCGACCCGCTTTAGTTTTCCTGCTGCTCAGACGATGCTTTCTTGGCCACCTTACCACATTTACTCCGAACGTGACCAATCTCTCCACAATTCCAGCATCGCAGTACTCTTTTATTTGATTTGATCTGGTTTAGAGCTCTACTAACCACCTGCTCCATGAACTCCTCATTTTCCTGCTTGTCAACAGTGCAGACACGAGCATGGTTCCGAGAGGCTTGCTTTGCAGTCTCAAACTCAAGCGCGTGCGCCAAAGCATCGATCAAGGTTTTCGGTCTTGCCAACCTTAATGCTTGCTGCGTATCAATATCCCGGAGACCATCTATGAATGTCTGGACCGCTAGGTGTTCTATGAAATTATCTGGTGCCATCGGATATGCAAGTCGAACTAGACGAGCAATATCTGCCTCAAATTCCTGAAGATTCTCGCCTTTCTTCTGTGATCGATTCTTCAGTTGGGTATGGTATACTTGCTCCAAATGCGCATGGCCATATCTCATCTCCAAGCGTTTAATGAGTTGAGAATAATCTTTACGTTCCTCAGGAGGCAATGTCTGCAAAATATCACTAGCATCACCCCTCAATGCTATGACTAAAGCAGTCGCCTTCTCGGCAGAAGACCATGCGTTTGCTTCTGCGGCCGCTTCGAATTGCGTCAGGTAAGTTGCCCATGACGTCTTTCCATCAAAGGTTGGTGGCTTGATTCTGGTCCTTGAAATAGCCACAAGTTCTTCTTTTATTTCGATGGGCCGCGGTATGACTTCTTCGTTGACCTGCCTGGGATCAGAATGACTCATGGTAGCGGGTAATTTCATCTCAATCATTATTGCCTCTAAAAGTCTAGAATGTTCTCCAATTTTCTCTTCTACAGCTGTGAAAACCTCTTCTTTTAACGCTTCTGATTTTTCCGCTAGCCGCTGTTCTAGAACTTTTTCGAAGTTTCTAGAATTTTCTAGTAATTTCTTTTCCAGATTTTTCTCGAGGATTCTAGCGGTTTCTAGGTTTCTTTGTTCCATTTGTTCTAGAGTTTTCGCTAAGTTTCCAGAAGTTTCCAGGTTCTTCTGCTCCATTTGTTGCATTTGAGTTTGTGAATCTATCAGACGCTGTTCCATATTTCTCGCACTATCCAGATTCTTCTGTTCCATTTGTTCTAGAGTTTTCGCTAAGTTTCCAGAAGTTTCCAGGTTCTTCTGCTCCATTTGTTGCATTTGAGTTTGTGAATCTATTAGACGCTGTTCCAAGGTTTGCGAATTATCTATTAGTCTTTGTTCTAGAGTTTTCGCTAAGTTTCCAGAAGTTTCCAGGTTCTTCTGCTCCATTTGTTCTAGTTTCATAAATAGCGAATTCACGTCAGCATCTCCGCCTGGAACTTGAAAGACATAATTCTCTGGATCCTCGCCTTCTTGGATCAACACATTGCGAAGCCGTTGCTGGAGGATCGACTTTTTGCCAGTTGTATCCTCATCCCTCTCTTCTAATTCTCGTTTTAACTCGGACACTTTTAATTCCGTGAGTTTCATTCTATTAGCCATCACGATATTTAAAATAATGTCTTTCCGCACTGTATATTTATTTAAACGAATACTTAATTAACACTTAATTGTCTACTTAGTTTATTATTTATTAATTAGTCCACACCTGAATACCACTGTAACGTTTGTCTTTTCGGGTTCTTAAATAAAACTAACAATAACTTTAGACACACACACTATATTAATATTTAAAACGTATAACAATATAAACTAACTATTAACAACAATAAGTACATTTATGTATTCTATATTTATGTAACTATATTTATGTGTACTTCGCGAGACTGTAGGATTCAATGAATGTTCATCCCTTCTTCGACGCGGCTTTTATATCGGTGAATACTCCTTCTAGAGCCTTCACGTAGGCCTCGCGAAAACATCCAGAGGGATGACGCATCTCGCGTCAGCGGATGAGTCATTACAATACGTTTGTGTAGTTTCCACTAGTACCATTCCTCGTTAATAACACCAAGATGTATCTTAGCGCCTCCTGTAGTATTTCGAATAGGTTTATAGGATTTGTAACTTCTCAGTTGATTTTCAACATAAACGTTGCTTGGGCAATAAATAATGCAACTACATTATAATGAGTATAAGTTTATTAAGTGTTATGCTTGTCATTGAACAAGAAACTTTAAGATTGAAACTGATTTGTTTTGGTGTTATTGGGAATGAAGTAACATTAACAATTTAATCACACAAGCTTTTTGAACATACTTTCCAATTTTTTGTTTTTATCTTACAACTTGGTCAAAACTACTTGTAACTTTTCAGGAAGAATACTTTGTGAGTTTATTTACATATGTCTTTAAGAAAGATATACAATTTTAGTTGTAAAAAGGTAAATATTTATTACGAAATACCTCGGAAAATGGAAATTTAAATTGGGTTATCTTTTGAAATTATTGAAATAAAGTTATTATAGTTCCTCGCATGGCGGCTGGGTGGCAAAAAAAGCAATTAAATTTATCCAATTTCATTTAACAGTTCTTCCCCTGCGCGGAAGTCAAAAAGTGGAACCAAAGAAAGATTTGAGAAAATATCAAAATGTCTTATTTGTTGATAAACAGTAAGCATTCCAATCGGTTCTTCTTGTCCTACTAACCATTGACTTGCAATCTTAATGCCATAAGTTTATGGTAGCGGTCAGGGCGCTCTATAATACTTCGACAATGTTCTGTGGCTTTTAGTTTTTGTATTCAACGTTATTGGAACCATGCCCAACAACAACATAATACGCTCTTCAAGTTCCTAATCGCCCTGAAGCAAATCTTGCATTGTGCAATCCAACAATCCTCCGTCTATCAAACTCGTTAACTTGACCGTTTCATCGTACGTTTGGCATGTAAACAGTTGTAAAAAAACGTTTTAAGCAAACGTTGAAGCAGCGAAGGAAGCACACTTTTAAATAGTAAATTTTCGATTCGAAACATGAAAGCGTTTAATTCGTAGATTGATGATCGTATTGATCGAATGCGTATTTTGTTATACTGTGGATTTCGTAAGTCGAAATTTGTTTTAATTACTTAAGTATGGTCGTTGTTCGCTCAGAACACCAATTTATTTCTTGCCAATCAAAGTGAATACTGGGTAATGCCAGTCACCTAGCAGAATTGTCGTGCTACACTTGATAAAATTTATTCGATTTACATAACTTGTCGAAGTTATCTTCGCAATCCTTTTCACAGGAGGTTTTCACGGGTTATGAACTAACATTAACTTTTATAATTTCTAGTGTTAGAATAATGTGTTTAATTTTAGAGCTTGTCCAGTGCCCATTTTGCAAAATATATTTGGATGCGAAGGAATATTTGGAGCATCACATCGATTACTGTCGTGAAACGAATGCCAGGTAAGATTAGTCTTCTACATTTTTACTGTATGTTTAGTAGAAAGAGGTAATAAAAACATTTCTAAATATTAATTTAATTAGGAAAACAGAAATATATGTATTTGCATTTCCCTTAAGATTCTCATGGAATTGCACGATGTATCTCAGAACATCAGAAAATTATTAATTCATCATTCGAGCCACGTACAGCCGTTCAGTTTTAGGAAAATGCGTTCGATCATAACATCTTTATCTAAACGATTTCGTATTTAAATACATTCAAACCGAATATTTTACTCTTTCTTTAGAAGAATACGTACGGTTGCGATCGTAATTTAAGGGACACTTATTTTTGTACATTGTAAAGTCTACTTCATGATAAAATAATATTTGCCAATTTATGAAATGTCACCAACGTCAGTTTGTATTTGAAATCGGACTTACAATGTAAAAATATGACGAATTTATGTGTTAAGACTTGTCCCTTATTTTTCGATCGTAATAGTACATACATACTCGTACATAATCGTTACTTTTCACAGCAGAAGTTCTTCAGTGTGCTACGATCAGCAGCAACCCGTTCGGCCTGTCTAGAGAGTATCCTTTTCGTCAGTAGAGTTTTGGGTATTTAGCGATTCGAACTTCTACTAGGCTTGACTTTTATTTTTCTTTTGTCAATTTAGTCTTTGAATTCACTTTGACCTTTCTGCTGGTATTGACCCGCAGCGATGTTTTCGTCGCTACACTAACGACTGTCATAAGACAGTCAATGCAATTCCCAGACTTGTACTTTTCACGTTGCCTTCTCGTTCCACTGTTAAATGTTAAATGAAAATATTGTACCGACGGAATTTTAAATCCCTAAAGTAGAAAGGGAAACATTGACTTTACATACATTTAATCACTGCACTGTGGTGTATGTAATAATAAAAATACGGCAACAAATCAATTATATGTCAAATTCAGGAATAATAGTTTTGCGACGCACAAACAACAATCTGTAACCTGACGAAACGTTATGTCGCTGGCAATGCGAGTACATCCCCATACGATTCGGAAACTTCCGAGCGCGAACCGAAACTCCTAGCCTACAACTTTTGCTCCATTTTCTTTCCTGCAATAAACCACTAATCCCTTATTACCTACCATGTAAATATGTTGCCGATTCCGCTTCTCAGAAACGCAATAATGTTCATAACATTGGGTTAAGGCGTTGATCGATGGGATACCTAGCGCCGCGACTGCATTTGGAGTTTATATATGACCGACATTTGATCGTTTGATTGTATTTAAGAGGTTTTTAAATTTAATTCGATTTTATTTAATTTCAGACACTGCGTACTTCCTACATCGAAGGTTCACGAGGTAGAAGTAGAAAGACGTTCATCTATAAGAAGCAAAGTCAAAAGATGGAAACGTAGAGTATACAAATGTATGCAATGCAAGTTCAAGACAATGTACAACGCCGACTTTAGGCAGCACCACACTATCGAGCATTACAAGGTGAAAATGTACAAATGTGGAATTTGTGGTCGAAGATATAAGGAGAAGAAATCTTTCAAGACGCACGTGGAAAAATTTCATATCATATATAGCAATAGCAATGAGGGCAGAGATAACCAAAAATATTCGGCGCGTGACTATTCCAAAGCTAATAAAAATACAAAACAGGTATCGACACATTCACGCGATGGTGAAAAACAATGTCAACGGGCGAAATGCAAGTTTCAAACAAGGCACAAACATCACTTAAAATCACTCATAAAAATAAAAGATTTGAACAGAGGCAAATATAAGTGCTCAAATTGCGAGTTTAAGACATATTACAGGACTTATTTAGAAAGGCACATGAAAATAAACCATCTCATGGAATGCAATCATAAATGTGCAGAGTGTGAATTCGTAACAAAGCACAAGACAAGTTTGCGAAGGCACGTACAGGCAAAACATTTGAAATTGAGGGATTATAAATGTATGGACTGTGAATATCAAGCGAATAAGAAGTCAAATTTGGAAATGCACATTAAGTCAAAACATCTTAAATTACGCGATTATAAATGCATGGAGTGTGAATATCAAACGAATAAGAAGTCAAATTTGAGAATCCACATCAAGTCAATACATCTTAAATCAAGCGATTATAAGTGCATGAAGTGTGAATACCAGACGAACTACAAGTCAAATTTAGAAATGCACATAAAGTCAAAACATCTTAAATTACACGATTATAAATGCATGGAGTGTGAATATCAATCTAATATGAAGTCAAATTTGGAAATGCACGTAAAGTCAAAACATCTTAAATTACACGATTATAAATGCATGGAGTGTGAATATCAAACGAATAAGAAGTCAAATTTGAGAATCCACATCAAGTCAATACATCTTAAATCAAGCGATTATAAGTGCATGAAGTGTGAATACCAGACGAACTACAAGTCAAATTTGGAAATGCACATAAAGTCAAAACATCTTAAATTACACGATTATAAATGCATGGAGTGTGTATATCAAACGAATATGAAGTCAGATTTGGAAATGCACGTAAAGACAAAACATCTTAGATTACACGATTATAAATGCATGGAGTGTGAATATCAAACGAATAAGAAGTCAAATTTGAGAATCCACATCAAGTCAATACATCTTAAATCAAGCGATTATAAGTGCATGAAGTGTGAATACCAGACGAACTACAAGTCAAATTTGGAAATGCACGTAAAGTCCAAACATCTTAAATTACACGATTATAAATGCATGGAGTGTGAATATCAAACGAATAAGAAGTCAATTTTGAGAATCCACATCAAGTCAATACATCTTAAATCAAGCGATTATAAATGCTTGGAGTGTGAATACCAGACGAACATTAAGGCAAATTTAGCAAAACACGTAAAGAGAAAACATCTTAAAGCTGTTGTCCCACAAACGTGAGCTTTGTTTTGAAGTGGGCGTGCACTGCAACTTGTAATTTTCCAAGTAAGAAAATATACATTATTTTAATGAAAAAGCGGCCAACAGGTAATATCTAATAACATGAGAAACTTAAAAAATTATACTGCGTATAATTCGTACACCGTCTGAACGAGACTCACCTGATGATACTTCTTACTTCTTACTTACCCTAATTGGACACGTCTAATTGTAACGTGTCGGTCGGATTTCTAACTTTCGGTTAATTAATAAATCTACATGAATCAACGGATTTACTCCAGATTTACTTCCAACCATTGATGGTGCTCCGTCAGTCGTAATTCCAGATAATTTCGTTAAATTCAAATCCATTATAGAACATTTTTCCAGAAGAGCTTTGAGCATGTCACTCCCCTTGGTTTGACTTGTCAAAGAACTCATACCAATCAGATCTTTACTCACTTCAAAATTTTGTGTTACACCTCGTAAAAATATTAAGAGTTGAGCAGTGGAACTTATATTTGTAGATTCGTCGATTGCTATAGAAAAATACTCAAAATACTTTTCGATTTCGTAGCTAATTGCTCTTCTATATTAGCTGCTAATGTGGTAAGTATTTTTTGAACAATCATCCGATTTAGTTGAATTTTCTCAAACCTCTATGCATCTTTCGGACACATTTTTTTTTGCGGCGATCTGTTGTAACAACCGAACCAGGTCAGGTATTTAGAACAGATTTATTACGCGATACAGCCTCGGTCTTGTTTAGATAGAACTCTAAACACGGCCTCGCCAATATCTAAAATACGACCTCGGCAAGTGACACGCTTTACCCACCTGTTTATCTTATAAGTAGATCACCAGGCCAAAGGAAGGACGCGCTCAAGTATAAATACAGATGGTAATGCATTTAAGAGGCAGAGTCAGTTACAGAGGCACAGCTAAGAGCGAGTATAACCAAGTAATCCTTCTTTAGTCTGTACCTCGTTGTTGCAATGTAAACATCGTTATTATTGTTGTTGTATATATCGTTATGTTATTAAAGTATATTTGTTAACCAAAACGTCACCGTCTGTTATTCACCAAACCGGTGTACCTGCGTGTAACGCAGCGATGTGCCCCTTGGGACCAGGCACATCACATGGCGATCCTACCCACGTTTGACATCACATAGTTAGATGGCCAGACATGACATGGCGATCCTGCCAGCCACTTAAGGCCCTGCCAGCCACTTAAGGCCTTACATGGCGATCTAGCCAACCGCTTAAGGCCGTATAAGTGGAAAACTGGAACGAATCATGGAAGCTAAAATTTGGTAAACCGCTAACGAAAATGGACTACGCAATGGAAGAAGTCATCTCCAGCCAAGAGCAAGCAGAAGCCGCTCACAATCAAGAGAAGAGAGAAAACGAAAGAAGAGATGCAGGTATTTTTTTAAAAATAAATTTAAACACAGACAATTATACAGTGTATAAAGTGAATGAACAGTGCATATAAACTCTCGCATACATGAACCGTATACATTTTAATAACTAAAATGTTTATTATTAGTTTAATGCATATACACAATATGTGTATTAATAATTTCTGCCTACGCAAACAAAATGCAGAATATGCAAACAGCGTAAGCACCGTTTCCTTTCTTAAGGTCAAGTTTATTCATAATTAATATAATGTAATTTTGAAACACTACATTATGGCCGTACATTTGTCGCAATTTTGTTGTTAATATAGAAGTTTCTACACATTTTTTTTTAAAGATAAGTCGCCTTCATAAAACAAGACAGAAAATATGTTATATTTTCACAAGTTCATTTACGTTCAATGCATATACAAAATGCATACGTTTTATTTTTTGAATAGGCGCCACACAACGAACATGATATTGAAGAATTGTTTACGCAAACAAACGAAACAAAAACATGTGTATTTAAAAAGTTAAATCAATAAGCATCGGTACGGAAGGAAATAAACATCGGAATAGAATACGTGCAAAATGTATTTAGAAATCTACAAAGCCAAGTTCGTAAAAATGCAAGACATCATTTATTTCTAAATGATTACACTTCGTGACATTGAACAGAAAGTATTGTTAACGCATTCAAAAAGTTTCGCAAACAAAAGAGAATTAATATTAAATAAGAGATTAATATACAAAGAGCATGACTTTATTGTTATATACAAAGAATTCCGAAAATTTTGTTGCAAAACGCCTCATCACTAACAGAAGTTGATTCAAATGATGTACAGGTTAGTAACGGGACGACCGATAGCATCCTAATCACGTCAAGGGCTCAATCGACGACAGAGACCTATCGATCGCACCATTACGAAACCGACAACAGGTACAGTTTCCACCAATTCCAGGACGGATCATCTTAGGGTTATGGAACTGTTGAAAAGGAAACCAGCCGAATCAAACGAATTTCAAGGGATGAAAAAGGCAAACTTCAATTCGCTCCAGAGTCGTAAGCAAGCATGCATTTCCAGGAAATGGTCCGATACGACGAAGACGCTCTCATAATTTTTTTAAAGAGAATACAGTTATAACAAAAGTGTGTTTTGTTAACTGGTCTCTAGAGTTTCTGTATTGAAGACAAGGACATTACAGGATAAGGGAACAGCAGCACGTGCAACCTTACTGTAGTCTAGAATAGCTTCACAGAACATGACATACACAAAATATGTGTTGTCCAGGATAATACACGAATGAGTGATTTCCTAAAATAATTTTTCCATGGAGGAAAATAGGGAGAGAGTTGAATTATGTTAAAATACGTATGATTAAAAGGGAGCACAAAGAATTGAAAACAAACAATCAAGCACTAAGAATTAAAGACAAACGATCAAGCATGAGGAATTGAAAACAAGAATCGAATGCGAAAAATGAAAGAAAGACAAGAATTGCGAACTGCGAAACAAGGCTTTTATTCTATATAAACTACACATGTTATAGAAATCAAATTTAAGAAAACAAGCAAACTAACAAAATTGAGACAGTGTACAACGGCCCATTTAACATTTACTATTTACCATTTAATGTCATTTAACATGTACTATTTACAATTTTTTACAATTTGTAACTTATAATTATAATGAACTTTAAGAAAACTTAGAACTATAACTCATTAGGAATAATGAATAATTTTGTAATTAGATAATAAGTTAGTATATGCGCTTAGTATGTAAGGAAAATAGTTAGAGATGTGTATATAGCAAAGAAAAGTTAAAATGCCTTAGAGCCTTCCCTTTTCTTTTTTTTCCGGGTGGAAGGTGTAACAACCGAACCAGGTCAGGTATTTAGAACAGATTTATTACGCGATACAGCCTCGGTCTTGTTTAGATAGAACTCTAAACACGACCTCGCCAATATCTAAAATACGACCTCGGCAAGTGACACGCTTTACCCACCTGTTTATCTTATAAGTAGATCACCAGGCCAAAGGAAGGACGCGCTCAAGTATAAATACAGATGGTAACGCATCTAAGAGGCAGAGTCGACAGAGGCACAGCTAAGAGCGAGTATAACCAAGTAATCCTCCTTTAGTCTGTACCTCGTTGCAATGTAAACATCGTTATTATTGTTGTTGTATATATCGTTATGTTATTAAAGTATATTTGTTAACCAAAACGTCACCGTCTGTTATTCACCAAACCGGTGTACCTGTGTGTTAACGCAGCGATGTGCCCCTTGGGACCAGGCACATCACATGGCGATCCTACCCACGTCTGACATCACATAGTTAGATGGCCAGACATTACACTCTTAACACTGCTTAATAAACTCACCATCTTTAAAAGGCCGACAAGTTTTCGCTATTATTCGAGATATTTCAAAGCTAACTTCAGTAGCTGTTTCAGCATCTTGAATTGGTTTTGTAAACATAGCTTGCTGGCCTATTAGTTCCCATTGTGAAGTAGAAATTTTTTGCGTTCGATTTTCGCCGGTTAATTTGGTAAAAGTATGATTCTGGGTTTCATAATGCCTTTTCACATTATATTGCTTCGGAATAGAAACACTACTCTTACATATTAAACAGACACTTTTGTTATGCGATGAAATAAAAAAGTATTTTTCAGTCCAAATATCTTGAAACTGTCGATTTTCATCTTCAACCTTACGACTACGTTTTTTACTGGGGCCTGGTTTATCCATATCAAAATTGATATTATATTGTTACGTAGGTAGATGCCAAGTTCGAACGACGAAATATTTATTCTTCACAGATTACAATTCAAACAATATAACGTTCGCTTGTCCATAGTTAAAACTTAACTGCCCCGATAATACCGACGTGTTTCGCGAATCTTCGTGTAATCTAGTTGGTTCGACAGATTTCTGGTCTCGTAACAATATGCTTGGAACGAGGAGCATACCTGTCCTACGTAGTAAACCTGAACAAGAAAGTAGTAGGTACTTAAAAATACATATCTTACTAACAATTACAAAAGTTAGAATAAAATAAAAAGTTAAGAAAAATTGATTTGAATGGATTTTTATCTACTTTTGTCGTTTTTCGAACTATTTTTAAAATTCGTTGGCGGGCCGCATGCGGACCGCGGTATGTGCCGCTGTTCTAAACAGTTCGTCGTACTTTGCAGGGCTGGGATAACAATGACGAGAATCTGATTATGAAGGAACACATCCAAATATGGACCTTTCCCATTTTGAAAACTACAAGTAATTTTTTTAGAAACTAAACACTAAAACAATATTTTATTTACTACTTAAGACCGCACTATGTTTTATATGGTAGATATTATTAGCTCTCATGTGGATAACAAAATACTATTAATAATAATAAAATATACAAAAACGCCAAAAAACTGACTGTAAAATTTCGGCGAAATTTTCGCGATTTTAAAAAATTTTGAATCGTATTTCTACTCAAAACTTACCCTAAGGTTTTCGTGGGCGCTGAAGAAGACTGTCTGAACGATTTACCTCTAAAAATTCGCGATTTGGTTTTTAGTACTTTTGACCTGTCGACACTTTTTCGTGAATATCTCGAGAACCAAAGGAGATAGCGAACTCCAGTTTCGATTATCGTAATCAGCGGGTCCGATTACATAAAGGATCGGTGTCAAAACAGGGAAAATCGACACTTGCCATTTTTGTGATTTTCAAGTTTCATCGCCTGAGGTTAAAAAAATTCGCGAAATTTTCAAAACGCCATAACTCTCTTATTTCTTATCCGATCGCCGCGAGGTATGTCGGCAAATGAAAGTGTTTTAGTCTCAAAGGACAATAAAATACATCACTTACATGTGTAATGTATTTACATTTTATAACTTCGTAGTTATCTTCAGGGAAATAACATACTTTCAGCCAAAACGAATTACAAGAAGTATAGCAGCTTCTTGCTTCATAGCAGATAATTTAAAAGAAGGAATTGTATTTTTAAGTATTATACTTGGATTTAATTTAGTAGTGAAACTTTCGAGTTTGTACCGAAATTAGCTTTTTTTTTGCAAAATGGCGTATTGACGTACTGAATTTGTAAATAGTGTACTGAATTCGGTACAATTGTACTGAAACGGCAGCACTGGTTGAAACTGTAGTATGAGAAATCTCTTGCTCGAATATTAATTAAGAAGGAAAGTATTATATTAACTGGTAAAGATATTTTTATGACTAAATATTTTTTTACTTTATTTCGTTTGTAATGCTTTTACTAATGTAAGTTTAATGAATGAATTTTTTGTCGTCGGATAGACTCTTGAAATACAACCAATATGTAAAATATAGTATTTTTTTTAATTTATCGCCCATGTATACATAAATCAAAGAAGAAATTAATTATTTATTATTTTATAATCTACATATATTTAACACTAATTTGTATTCCTCTTTTTATAGGTATATAAATAAAATGCAATATTTAATCTAACCAGATTTATTAATCATTTTATTTTTATACTTATAACAAAAAGAATAAAAACGTATTAAATTCTTATACAAAAACAGAAGTTATAAGAAAATGTAGGTCAGTTCACGAGCGTCTGGCGGCAGCACTACATCCCTCCAATCAGAGCATACAAACATTTTTATCCAATAAAACGTTTGACCGAATTGGCGCGATATTTTTTAAATTTGAAATTAATTTCCAATGTATAGTTTTTCATTTTAATGTTTTATAAATTCTTTATTAATTAATTATTGTTTTGTAGTTTATTAATGCTTTATAAATTGTAAATATTGAAATGAGAGCACTCAAATATGTTTGTCCGGTAAAAGCAAAAACTGGATTGATGTTTAATCTTTTAATTAGAAATTTCTTCAATATAACATCGTAAATATTATATCATGGTAATACATTGAAGAGAAAGGTACATTGTTACGATTTTTTTAGAACTATCAAATTGTATGTCGTATAAATGAGTGATGCTATTAAAATTGTAACACATTAATGATGCAGACGACATATATCTTAAATACAAAGGTATTTTTAATAATATAAAATATTATTAAAAATCTGGTGTGAAGAACACAAATGCAGGTTCACTATTAATATTTTCTGTGAACGTGTCCGAATATATCCTATCCCCAGAAACGTAGATACGTATTTCGCTTTTCTACAAGCTCATCGGTACGCCCCTGCTGGAGAAAGGATATTTCCAGACACATTCACCGAAAAAAAACCACCTCGCCCTATCACCGTAATTATCCAGACCGAGCGCAGAAGTAAATTCGGCGCTACCTGTTGTCAGACAGCCGAAGTACCTCGCATACCGTCCACATAATTAATGTGAAGTAACTCCCTTCCAAAGAGGTTAGCACAGCCAACTCTCTAGAAAACTGCATTTTGTTTGTGCCTTCACTCATACTACGGCTTAACCGCATGTGTAATGTATCAGAATAATTGAAACATACATGAGTAGGTAAACCCCACCAGTTTTGTATAATACAAAGGTATTTTTAATAATATAAAATATTATTAAAAATCTGGTGTGAAGAACACAAATGCAGGTTCACTATTAATATTTTCTGTGAACGAATTTACTTCTGCGCTCGGTCTGGATAATTACGGTGATAGGGCGAGGTGGTTTTTTTCTGTGAATGTGTCTGGAAATATCCTTTCTCCAACAGGGGCGTACCGATGAGCTTGTAGAAAAGCGAAATACGTATCTACGTCTCTGGGGATAGGATATATTCGGACACGTTCACAGAAAATATTAATAGTGAACCTGCATTTGTGTTCTTCACACCAGATTTTTAATAATATTTTATATTATTAAAAATACCTTTGTATTATACAAAACTGGTGGGGTTTACCTACTCATGTATGTTTCAATTATTCTGATATATCTTAAATGACCCACAATAAAGTAAAAACTCATATCGAAATAATAGTCTAGTTACTCAACTACTAGTTATTCAATTTAAAAGAGGAATAGGTACAACAGCTAGTCACATATAAACAAAAAACTTTTATAGCATATCTTCACTCAATTTGCTCTTTCTAGCTCTGCTTTAATATCTCGAACTTCGGAAACTGACGGTTTTGATAATCGTGCAGTAGTAATTGTCCTCTTTTTCTTAGTTGATAGAAATCTACAAATATATATATATATATATATATATATATATATATATATATATGTATGTATATACAAATCAAATATTATGTGACTTAGCTTATGCTTACCTAAGTTGGGCATCAATTTTTTTATTTGCTGGACATACTTGTTTATTACTTATAAAAGCAGGGCCTGATGCATATGATATTAAAGTTGAAGCTGAAGTTAATAGATCATTAACTTTGTGCAAAATATCTTTATCCGTGATATTTTCCCATGCAGTGTTAGATAAAAAATTCATATTGTTAGAAATTTTATTTCGAATTGTTTCCATCTCATTCTTTTTCAGAGAACGAGATGTATATCAATTTCATCTTTTTCATTAACATCTTTAATATTTATATGTTCAACATGTGGGTCTGGCTGAGTATAATTTTTTGGTACATCCGTACATACTTTATGTATGTGTTTTCACACATTGGCATGTATTAAGAAGTCCATACATGTACACGAATAAACATGAACACAAGCCACACACACAGAACAAGTTAATTTACATGTGTGGTCCTCTAATAAATTTTTTGTTACTTCATAAATATTTGAATTTGACTGAACCATCCAACCATTTGAATTTTGACTAACTATCATATCCTCTGACTTTAAAGCAGTTCTATGACTTTGATTTATTTTGCTGATTTTATTTGTAACCTTCCCTTTATTCAATTTATGTAATTGTTGAAACTGCTTGTCCCTCACATATTTAAGTAAAATATGAACTGTTTTATCTAATCGCTTGCATGTTGTCCCTGTAAATTTATTTTTTAACACTGTTCCTAAAAACCACCTTATTGTCTTGCCTTTTAAATAAATATATTTCAATACTTTGTGCATGGATTCTAAATACATGTTGGTGTTAATAGAAGAACCTATTCGATGACATGTAGCCCATTTTGTACATCTACTTTCATAATGTATTTTAAAATAGTTTCTGAATTGTAAGAGCTCAGGCTCTTTTTCAAGTAAATTAAGAAAGGAATGCATAAATTTTTTAAATTCATCAATATTTGGCTCTTTCTCAGTAGGCATAACGTTTTATAAACCTAAAAATCACATTCATAAAAAAATCATAAATAACAGAAAATTTTCTGTATACCTACCTGTACTTGCTTTTCTTTACTCTTAATTAAGGAAATCTTATTTCTCCATGCTTTATCAACATGCCAAGTGCATAATAAATGCTTTGTTTCTGTAGTGTCCATGACTGAACTCCAAGCTGCAAAATACTGTTCTGCATCATCAGACATAAAATATTTAATTTTAATATCCCCAGAGATTTCCTTCACCGAACTTATAAAATACTTAAGAACTACATAATCTTCTCGATTAGACACTAGAAATGCTACAGGAAATCCTTCACCATAATCATCTACCGTTACTAAGGATATTAATTTAAAATCATAAGGATTTGTACCATGGGTTGCATCCATACATAGAATTCCCCCATTTCCAAATTTTTTTAATACTTCCACTTGTGCTTCTGTCATAATCCCCAGCAAAAAGTCTTCCTTCTTTAATAAGAAGTCTTCATTCTCATGTCCCTGCTTTTTATAAAGGATAACACACTTATCTGTACGTGGGGTGGCTTCTGTTACCCACAAATCGACACTCACAGCTTCATTGGAATGTTTAATAGCCTTATCATACACATTAAAAGCCTGAGATATATTATGAATGTCTTTCCTTGTTATTAAATGAAGTCTGCTGTAATCACTATCAACACTGTCCCTAATTCTGTCTAATATTTCTGTGACTGGAATTCCTGTAAATTTTTACATCATGTATGTGATTGTGTTACCATAATCACATACATTCTTTGCACTTACCTCTCATTAATTGTGTTGCTATTGCACTTTTAGTACTTGCTTGCAATGGAATATGTGCTATTTTAATATCGTGTCCATAGTGAGTTTTCTAATATTTAATTTTTATACTTTCATCAGCCTTTTTTAATATAATTGATGATGTGCATGTAGAATCAGTTTTACATGATCCCTGTGATTTTAGCATTCGGTTTCGTTTTTCAATAGGAATAATGCGCTTTTTACCACTTCTATTGCACATGTAATAAGTTCTGTTGTCTTTACTGCCACGATGTTTCGCCCATGAAAATTTACTTTTTATCTCTTCGGTGTCTTTCCATTTTATAAATTCTGCAAAACAATAATTATTGTTAAGTAAAAATGTAAAAATTAGAACTTATTTACTTACCAGAATAATTGAAACATACATGAGTAGGTAAACCCCACCAGTTTTGTATAATACAAAGGTATTTTTAATAATATAAAATATTATTAAAAATCTGGTGTGAAGAACACAAATGCAGGTTCACTATTAATATTTTCTGTGAACGTGTCCGAATATATCCTATCCCCAGAGACGTAGATACGTATTTCGCTTTTCTACAAGCTCATCGATACGCCCCTGCTGGAGAAAGGATATTTCCAGACACATTCACAGAAAAGAACCACCTCGCCCTATCACCGTAATTATCCAGACCGAGCGCAGAAGTAAATTCGGCGCTACCTGTTGTCAGACAGCCGAAGTACCTCGCATACCGTCCACATAATTAATGTGAAGTAACGACGCCCTTCCAAAGGTTAGCACAGCCAACTCTCGAGAAAACTGCATTTTGTTTGTGCCTTCACTCATACTACGGCTTAACCGCATGTGTAATGTATCAGAATAATTGAAACATACATGAGTAGGTAAACCCCACCAGTTTTGTATAATACAAAGGTATTTTTAATAATATAAAATATTATTAAAAATCTGGTGTGAAGAACACAAATGCAGGTTCACTATTAATATTTTCTGTGAACGTGTCCGAATATATCCTATCCCCAGAGACGTAGATACGTATTTCACCTTTCTACAGGCTCATCGGTACGCCCCTGCTGGAGAAAATATTAATAGTGAACCTGCATTTGTGTTCTTCACACCAGATTTTTAATAATATTTTATATTATTAAAAATACCTTTGTATTATTTACTTACCTTTCATATCTTTAAAACAAAATTCTTCATCTTGTTGGATATTATGAATTTGTTGTAAATGATTTCATAGTTCATTTACCATGAAACATTTAAAACTACAACCAGATTCAAGACATTTAACATTACCACCAATATTTACAATATTGTGTTTGTTCTTTAGATGTCGTTTAAAATTAGATAATGTAGATTTAATTTCCACACCACAAACATAACAGATTCTTGAGTCCATTTTAATATTTTTTTAGTTAGATATTTGACTTGATAATTATACAAATGAAACAGACATGCAATATACACATCTGTAACTGTACACATGGACAATACACCTCGTATTTTCCAGCATTTACTTCTCCTTAAGACACGTGTTTCTGCCATCTACTATTAGGCGTCATCAGTTAAGCTAGTGAAGTAAATAAAGCTTAAATCGCCTATAAGGTATAGCAAATTTCGTCCTATCAGGTAGCACCATATAATATAGTGACATCTGCTATACCTTATAGGCGATTTAAGCTTTATTTACTTCACTAGCTTAACTGATGACGCCTAATAGTAGATGGCAGAAACACGTGTCTTAAGGAGAAGTATGCTGGAAAATACAGGAGCGGCTAAATCTTAATACTCATTCCGCGACGTTGCCACATGGTTTTCTAACGTGTATTTAACATAACCTTTTATTTCGTACAAGTTACCTTGGTTACTAGTTGATTGTGTGGGTTTAGTTTATCGTTTTATAACCTTTTTACCTGTAAATTATTTTAAAAATGGATGTAATGTGCAAGATTTGTAACAAAATATTTAGTTCTCAAAGTAATTTAAATAAACACTTGAAAAATGTTCACAATAAGGATTTGCGAAATATAATCAGTTATGATTTTAACTTTTATAAGAACAAATGCTTATATAATCAATGTTACACATCGTTTCGATTTACATCAGATTTAAGGTATCATTTGGAACATGTTCACAGACAAATTCAAGAGAGAGAAGATTTAGAATTCTTGAATTTTGAAGATTTTAACACTTGGTTTGTTAAAATGCAAATTAAAAAAAATATCCGCTATATTAAATGAAGCCAGAGGGATATCATATTATAATTGTAACAGATCTGGTAATAAATAGTTTACAATTTTTAGTATCTACGTATTTGCTTATCTATATTACATCTTTTACAGGTATATATACAGGTAAAAATATTTATAGTCGGGAACGTACTTTAAAAACTCAAGGTTCAAGGAAAATTGGATCAGTATGTACAAGCCAGATAATATTAAGAAAAGTAAATGATAAGCATAAAGTTACTTATTACAAAACCCATCATGGTCATGCATTGGACTTGCAACATATCGACATCTCAAAACAAGAGCGTAGGAATATTGCAGAAAAATTAGTTAATGGAATTTCAATTACTAAGTAATTTTAGTTTAAATATAAAGTATGTATATTAATATGCTATATACTTTTTAGAGTATTAGATTCAGTAAGAGATTATTTTCAAGAATATATGCTTTCCCAAAATGATTTTTAATAACAAAAAAAGATATTCACAATATAAAAAATATCTACCAGCTTACAATCCAAGAAGGTGTCCATTGTGAAAATGATTATGTTAGTGTGGATCTATGGTTCAAAGAATGTGAACAATCAAGCTGTCAACAAATTTTATTTTACAAAAAGCAAGGAGAAGAACATGAAAAGTTAAGAAGGGAAGACTTCTGTTTAATATACATGAATAAATCCCAACAGCACATGTTACAACAGTACAGTAACATAATTGCAATTGATAGTACGCATGGACTAAATATGTATGACTTCGAACTGACTACAATTTTAGTTATTGATGAGTTAAGTGAGGGCTACCCAGCAGCATGCATGTTTAGTAATCGTAAAGATACCATTATTTATGAAACATTTTTTGATGCTTGTAAAAACAAAGCAGGTATAATAAATGCAGAAGTATTTATGTCTGATGTAACAACAGTTTTTTACATGGCCTGGGAAATGGTAATGGGTCCAGTTGCTCATCAACTTTTTTGCACTTGGTACATAGACTGAGCTTGGCAAAGTAATTTAGGAAAAGTTTTAAATAGGGAAAAACAAAAATGGGTATATAAAATGATAAAGGTTTTACAAGAAATGTTAAATGAAACTGAATTTGAAAAATCTATTGATGAGGCTATTAAACTAATGTTTGATGATCCTGATACCCGAAACTTTGCTATATATTTTAATAGTAATTATAGGAAGAATTGTAAACAGTGGGCATACTGCTATAGACTCAACTGTGGCATTAACACTAACATGCATTGTGAAAGCATGCACAAAACAATAAAATATTTTTATTTAGAAGGAAAAGTAACAAAGAGATTGGATAAAGGTATACATGCTTTATTAAAATATATTCGAGACAAGACTATTGAAGGTATAATTAAAAGCACAAAAGGAAAAAATACGTCACATATCCAAACAATTCATATTCGCCATCGTACAGCTATTGCAACCAATCTTGAAGTAATTAATTCTGATACAAATACTTGGATGCTTACTTCTAAATCTAATGAAGATACCTATTATGTGGTCTCAAAGAATACTGATGTTAATGCTGCAATTTGCTGCCCCTTAACATGTCAATATTGTAAAATATGTATTCATTGTTATGCATGTACTATCGTGAGCAATTGAAAGTAAACGCACTATTATAGCTGCGTAAATTTTACCAAATTGTCAAGCTAATGTCATTTATGTTATGATTAAATGCTGACACTGACACTTCAAAAGTACTGTATACATTAGATAAATTTGGAATTTCGACATGCCATCATAATAAAGTGTTAACTTTCAATTGCTCATGATAGTACATGTCATGACTATTATATAAAAAACACTATTTGCAAGCACATCCATTTTGTCGCATTAAAACCAAATACTATTCATACAGATGTTAATGAATTGCATAGTAATGCAGGTTTCGATAGTTCTCTAGATACTAGTACAGAAATTAAGCAACATTTATCTACATTATCTGCAATAAATAGTTCTAATAGTGAAAATATTAATTTGTTAAAACCAAAACTAATTACTGAGGCAAATAAAATATTAGAGAATGTTATGCTGAATAATAATGTACAAATTCTACTTCAATCATTGAAAATGTTGAAGAATGTAAACAATTTGCTCAGCTCTGATAATAGCAGCATTAGTACATTTGAAAACTTGGAACCGAATATCAAACAAGCACATGTTGGAGAACCTTCAAATAAAAAAATTGCAAAACAACTGACTTTTTTTCTACCAAGAGAAAGAATTTCAAAATTAAAGAAGTAAAAAAAAACCAATCAAAGTGACACAGGCATTATTAAAACTATATTAAATAATGGAAATGTAGAATTTGTATTTAATAGTGCATTAAATGATCACTTATATTTATAAACTAATCGAAATAATACATTTATTATACGGTGTGTATATAAATGATTGAAAGGTGTTTGAATTTCCCGCTTTCAATTTTTTGTGTTTAAGTTGGTGCTAAGTGCATGCCAGCATCTCTGAGGGAGCAAATGTCGTATATCATAGGCGTAACATTAAAAAATTAGAATAGGAACAAATATAGTAATAAATAATATTTTATTGAAAGATAATTACAATGAAATTATGTATGTTTTCTAATGCTGGTATCTTAAATTTCACTATACAATACTTTAATTTCAGACTTGCGTACTCTATCAAAATTATAACAAAACTATAACACTTATTCATGATAAAATTATAACATTTGTTCAAAATGCCGTCCATGTAAATTTAAGCACAAATTCAAATAGTAGGACGTCCTGTAGATTTTCCCTTTAAAACGCTCCCTGTTGTGCGATATCTCTCTATTACACGACGAACGTGCTGTACAAAACAGTCATATGTAAATTCCATTTTTGGAAACTCCTCTTGAAACTGCTGGTGGCAATTTGGATAGGAATAATCCCATACTTCTTCAACATTGCGTGTTCCCGAACGAAAATATGCCTCAACAATAAATTTGTTGTGCAGATCCGTGAAAACCATTATTAACCTAAAAGCGTACTTTGTCACATTTGTACAAATTTACTGTGATTTCTTCATCGCTTACCAATAACAAATATGTAACAGCAGAAAAATGGCAATAAGAAAAGCCTTTCTGGTAATAAAGGAGAGAAATAACAAAATAAATAGACGAGAACGAAAATGCAGAAAACCAAAATAAACAGAAGGACGCTACTGATTATTTGCGGCATAGCTTGTAGAAGCACCAACATTCATACATTAAAAAAAGCGCGGGCGATTCAAACACCTTTCAATTATTTATATACACACTGTATTATGTGTATATACGTCCTTCTTCAAAAATAAATTTTTTTAAAAAATTTTTCGTCTTTCATTTCATTACAAATTTGTATGTTCTTCAGTATATTTTTTACTTTTCAAAGTACATATATAACAGTTTTTTTAAGACAAACTGTTTTATATGTGTTGTTTTATTTTTTTTTTGTGAACATTTACTATTACTTTATTTTTGAAAAGATGGACACTTATTCCAAGTGTAAAGATTGTACCATTACAGGTAAAAGTTCGGCAACAAAAATGCATTTAAAATTTAATAGATATTATGGTATCAGCATAATTAATAATAATTATATTCTGAAATTTGGCCCAAGGAAATAACAAACTTCATTTGCCTTGCTCAGAGTGAGTAAATACTACACAATTATTAATAAAAATAATATAATATAAAAGATAAAGTTCTTCGATTTAAATTTTGTATTTAATAAGTGTGCCACTTTTATTTAAAAAAAAGTCCGTCATAGCTATTTAAAAAGAAAGAAATTACAGTCGACGAAAATTATTAACACGTTCCAATAATCTATAATTGGTACATAATTGAAAGTTTCGACTGAGTAAGTGGTAAATTATGTATTAGTAGTTTAGTACCATATTATATACAAAACATAAACGAATAGTTATATTTTCCGTTAGACGTTTATGAATTTGAATTTGGCGCGCACAACAACGTCGCGGAATGGGTTTTAAGATTTAGCCGCTCCTGGAAAATACGAGGTGTATTGTCCATGTGTTCAGTTACAGATGTGTATATTGCATGTCTGTTTCATTTGTAACAAATGCGTAATACGTGCTTAACGTATTGATATATTTAAACCTTTTTTGTATATTGATAATTATAATATACAATACAAAAGAACTAATTACAATACTGAACAACCAGTGAATAACGCAAAACGATGAATACCAGAACACGACACGTTGACCACGTAACCATAACCGTTAAAAGCTTGAAACGAGCATTTTCAAATTTAAAATATATCGCGCCAAGACATGATTGGAGGGATGTAGCGCTGCATCTAGATGCTCGTGGTCAGTTCTATTTTAGTTCAAGGATATGGATTCGAGATGGGGCTAAACGTTGCCTCAATTATTTATCATGAAGTTATCTATGTTATTGGTGATTTGTCTAATGACAAATTTGTGATTACTATCACAGAAAAAGAATACCTGATTACTGTTATTAGTGGTTGTTGATGGGCGTTATTTTATATTCTGTAGCCTAACGCATCTTCAGAGTTAAAAATGTCTCAAAAAATTATTAAATTTGATGAGAATAATGCAATATCTTTGGATAACTCAAGTGATGTAAAAGATGAATTCCAGGATAGATATTATTCAGATAATAAAGTATGCCTTTCTGAAACTACCGTCACAGATACTATTAATATCAGCAATGGTGAATTAAATGAGTATATTAAGAATGACAAAATAAGGAAAGATGAAATGCACTCCATAGATCATATCAAAACAGAGTTACCATCATCTGAAGGAAATGATCATAACAGTAATTATATTCCGACCATATCCTACTTATTTAACCTTGAAAACTCCTGTACCTTTCGGTGTCGAGTTATGTTGGAGTTGAATCTTCAGGTATTTTCTTTCACTTTTCTCTGTCTCCAGCTTATCCTTTTACATCTTCCCACGTTACTCCTTGTTTATGAGCTGCTGAATTCTTCTCTCCCTGAATTATTGTATTGTTTTAACATTTACAATTTTGTCTGAATAATCTGGGATTACTACAGTGGCTTGATTAACTCCTGACCACCACATGTAAAAACCTTTTATCTCTTTCATACCTTTTTTTAAATTCTGTTTCTCCTAAGATATTCATTTTTAAATTTGTTATTTCTGTTATTATGTCTACCTCTTTGGCTCTGATACCTCTAACATTCCATATACCAAGATTATTTTTTCTTATGTTTTTCATTGTTCCAAGGTTTTTCTATTAGTTGTACTTGTGTCCGTATTGAATACTATTAGTTTTTTGCCTTGGTTTTACGTTCACATTTGAATTCTAGTTCTTGTTTCTCTTTATTCCAGAACTATTCTTCATTTTCAATGAAAAGTTTCCGATATTTAAGCTGAATTTTTTTACCTTTAATTCTTACCTCATTTGCTATTTTTCTTATATTAAATTCTACTTCTCCTTTTTTTTCTGTCACATGATTCTTTATGCAAATACCTCTTTTTATCTTTCGCTTTTATTTAATTTAAATACAGTAGACTCTCCCATATCTAAACTAATGTGGGTGGGAGTGATGCGGATATCAGAAAAATTCGGGTAAAGAGGCGTGATATTTTTTAAATAAAACTTATCTACCTACTTAATGTATGTAAAAGAATGTTTGTTTATTTTGATTTCGATATTTATTTGTGTCAATTACAAATAATTTTGTAAGTACTGTGTTCAAGTTTGTTGCTTGTTTTATTCTTTGTTCGATTCGTTGACGAGTTGCTACATCACGTCAATAGCCGCATCATCGTCATCAAGTCAGCAGGGGTTGATGCACTGTGCGGTTCTACGAACTTTAAGGCAACCTGAATAAAAGAAATTAAGAATGGAATCATCAAGTTTGGAAAAGTAAATTGCAATAAAAAATAAACATACCTCTATTGCTTGAAACGCCTTCTCCAAAGAAATGCATTTCTTTTCAACATGCTCCTTTCTGGCGTCACTCCACTCTTCCGCTGCCTCTTTATTCACCAGATTTAAAATTTCTTGATGCGTGAATTGTTGATCTGCATCACTATTGACCCACTCTGTAACTTCAGCTTCCGTGATACTTTACCAACCAGGAACCTCCTATAATATTTGTCAAATCTATTTCTGGGTCTTTTTCTGAATCTTCAGAAATTTCATTTAAAATTTGATTCCAACATTTATTCAGAGTAGAACTTTTGATTGTTTCCGATGTCTTAGCAGATCAGAATATGCTTATCCAAAAAATTATCAGAGGCAGTCCCCAAAATTGACTGAAACATTAACTTGCAATAATATCTCATGTTTCAAATGCACTTTGACCTAATGGTTGCAACAAAGTAGTAACGTTCGGAGGCTAGAATTGAATAATAGTATCTCCATTTTTTAATGTTCCTACATCTGGTTGTGATGGTACGTTTTCCAAAATAAGAATTGCTTTCGCGGCCATACGTTTTGATTGTGGGTGTTTCGTAACTTTTGGGGTAAATTATTTATGAAACCTCTCATTAAATTCTTCGGATGACATCCAAGCATTCTTTTGGTTTCTATAAAACACCGGTAAAGTATTGTAATTGTTATTTTTTTAATGATCGTGCCTTTTTTTAACTTGCCAGTAATCATTAGCGGAAGACGGCACTCTCCAGAAGCATTGCTACAAAGCAACGCAGTGATTCGTTCTTTGCATCTTTTATAACCGGCAGCAATTCTTTCTGATTTAGAACCAAGACTCTTTGTCGGGAGTATTTTAAAATTAAGATCAGTTTCATCCGCATTAAAGATCTGATCTCGAGGATATTTCCGTATTTTTTTTAAGTTAGAGGCACTATTTCTCACCGGTAATTGTTAACTGCCTTAACCCTTAACGATTTTTCCATTTGCTTAACAAGCCTTCACTTACTGTAAAATTTCTGTTGCTCCCCTAAGTTCATGGCAAATACAATTGCCTTTTCTTTCAGAATAGGTCCAGTAATTGGAATATCTTTTTCTCTTTGTTGAATAAACCAAAGATATAACACCTCGTTTACGGTCTCACAGATAACAATTCGAATGACCTTCGCCCTGTACCTACTGCAGTAGGTACAGGGTCTTCTTGTTTTGTAGCCGCGTACACGACAATCTTTTTCTTTGATTTAACTCCACCGAAATTCGAGCCTTAATTTCGTTAGCTATTTTCTTTATTAATTCGCCCTTTTCTACTTTAGAAATCCTCTTCATTTTATCGTCTTTTCGCCAACATTTTAACGCACCCAAAACAGATCCGTTTTGAACGAGTTAATAAACGAGACTTAAATAGGTACTGATAATTCAGGAATGTGCGCATGTCGCAATCAATTCCTTCGGATATGTGAGGGCCGGATTTGGGTGTCTACTGTAATTCCTATTCGATAGATATAGTTTCTCTCTTCAGCTATAATATTTCTTGTAGATAATCTTCTTGTTTCTGCTGAACTTCTTTTAGCTCTTTTAAAATATCTTTTATTAATTCCAGAAGATCGTGCATTTTTACCTACGCTTTTCATCTTTCTGAATTTATACCAGATTTCAATATATTAAATTAGACTCAACTCAGCCAAACACAAAGCTTTTTATTTGTAGTTGTAGGTATTTTTCGTGTAAATTATACATAAATATATATATTATTAATATCGTTGTGCATGATTGTATTCACGATTAGAACAAAAAAAATTGTTTTAAAACATTTTTTATATTTTATTTTAATGGGAGAGATTCTTGTTTAACATTTATTAATTGAACACCGTAAAATGGATTGATCATCAATTTATTTAAACATATTGCTGTGAAATTAACTTTGGGTGAGAATAAATAATATAATCAATAAGGTAAGGATAATTAAACATCACTAGATAAACAAAACCAAAATTAAAAAGAAATCGACCGAGGTTGTGTGTTGTGAATGCACCTCGTACATCGTATCTCAAAGCAATGCTAAAATTTTAGTATATTTCCCAGAATTAATGTGTAAATAAGCGACGTTATGTCAATAAATTTTTAGGTTAGTTTGATTTTTAAATGCTTAAAATATAGGTAAAATTAAACATGCGTTACCTGCAGCAATAATAATAGAGATACGAAATTGTCTTGTTGTTGTACATTAACAACGTTAGTAGCCACATGCAACTTCAATGCATTATATTGGTATAAATATAACCTTGCCAAAACAAAATGCATAAACATAACACGTCCAGGGCATTTCAAATAAGTAAATTAATCCTCTAAGCCATGAAAAAGAGAAACCAGGACTAGAAAATCCTAAAAGAACAAGAATATTAGTGACCAGAAGTCAACAGACATTGAAAAATACAAAATAATTAATGCGATGATATCAAGATATAAACAAAGGATACGTCATAATAAGAATATTTATCGGAGGCGCATGCTCCATGGAGATACGATATAGACATTGTTTCCGCGTAGACTTTTCGGGATCCAACATCAACACAATTCGACGAAAGCGAGGCTAAAAATTCAATATTCGATAATAAAACTTTCAAATATGAAAATTACAACGAAAAGGGAAAACACATAGACTGGGAGACAACGTATCGAAATGAAGAAAATTAAAACACCCACGATGGATGGAAATTCACAGGGATGAAAACATTAAATAACGATGAAAATTAGTTAAAATAAATTACTTTGGACGCTAGGCCTAGTTGTGTAGAACCAAAAGATTACCCTGAGATACACAAATTACATACAGAGTCTCAAAATTATGCCTGTGTAACTGACCACACCATCACTCATTACACTAGTTTTATTTGAAAAGCAAAGTTCACAGCAATATGTTTTAAATACTTTTTCTCTCATTATTCTCTAAATTTGAAATGCCCTTTTTTATTTTATAAGTCTGTAAGAATGAATTTTTTTAACAGTTTGTAACCATTGCCACGAGGTCTATCAGGATTATTGCACCAAATGCAGAGTGGTCGTACATATTGTGATTCATCCTACGACACGTAGCGCGTCATACTCTCTAGCATTTTCTCAATCGTTCTGCCTGCGTCTAGAACATATTCACCACAATATAAAAGCCGCGTCGAAGAAGGGATGGGGATTCATTGAATCCTACAGTCTCGCGAAGTAAACATAAATATAGTTACATAAATATAGAATACATAAATGTACTTATTGTTGTTAATAGTTAGTTTTATATTGTTATACGTTTTAATATTAATATAGTGTGTGTGTCTAAAGTTATTGTTAGTTTTATTTAAGAACCCGAAAAGACAAACGTTGCAATATTTTGAACGAAAACCCTTCTCATAATGCATATGACAGAGCAAGAGAACTACCAAAATATATGTTGGAGACTAGAGAGTCAATTGGACTGGGAATTTTCACTTTAAAAGTTATACCCGAAAACGTAAGATTCGGTCCTTTTACTGGACTTACTTCAACAGGACCGCCTTTAAGAATAAGAGGAGGACGGTTCGTGGTTAATGATGATAAGGTAAAAGATCTGAATTGGATGCAAAAAAAGATACGTTTTTTTCATGAATTTCAGTATGCGCAGTGTGTGATTTTTTAACCGTTAAAAAAAGTTTTTTTTCACTGTTAAAAAAAACTATTTTTCATTGTGTAATTTACACTCGTAACTAAGACAACTTAGCGCAATTGCTGTAGCCGCCATAATTATGTAAGTGACATTTTTTTATTTATATTAATCTACAATTTTAAATTACTACAATTGGAGAAAAAATGTTGTTTATGTTACGTGTGCAAAGCAGTTTTTAACAACATTCTCAAACTCAAAAAACCTATGCTTTGCACACTTAATATAAAAATAACTCTTTTTCCCAATTGTCAAAAAAGTGAGGTTTTTTCAATAAATTTCAATATGCAAAATGTGTCATTTTGTAACAGTTAAGAAAAGGATTTTTTCACTGTTAAAATTTTTTTTTTCTACGACCTTTTATAAGAAGACATTTTTCGTCACCGAATACTGCAGCGAAAATTTGATTTCCGCCACCAGTGAGAGAAAATCCCATAACGTTAACTTTCATCCCTGGTGACAAAAATTACCTACTAATTTTCACCTGCGTCTAGTTGCCTGCTGTTGCTATATCTCGTCCTTCTTAAATCCGTCAGTTTGTGCTGTTTGTAGCTTTATCATGATTTCTGATTCAGAAAGTGATTTAGATATTCCAATTACACCATCAGAAATAGTATCATCAAGCTGAGAAAACCTATGCGGGCTTATTACGAGAAAAATCAAGAAAGAGGTATGAAGAAATCTATGTAAAATTCATTGAATACATGGCTGATAATAGCGTAAATGTATATTCAGAAATTGTCCTGCTTGCATATTTTGCAAAATTGGGGGACAATTTGAAGCCATCGACCTTATCGTCTACATATTCTAATGTATAAATGTTTAAATCATAACTAATTTAAATATGAAATTCTTAATTGAAAATAAAGTCAAAAACAAACTAGAAAAGAAGAAGCTAAAAACTTTTAAAACCAGATTAACTCCAAATACAAAGAGTAATACCAAAAAATATTGCAAAATTACTTTTCACAAAAGTTGGCAGAATAACGTAACTAAATTGTTAAAAAAATATAATCTAACTCCTGCATTTTCCAACACTCATAAGTTACAACAACATCTTCAAACAAAGTTAGTTAACACAGACCCACTGAAAGAATCAGGTATTTACAGAATTAACTGTAATTCCTGCCCAAAATTATATATCGGCCAAACAAGAAGAAATATTCAAACCCGTTTCAAAGAACATTTAGCTCATGTAAAACTTCACAATGTAGATAAATCAGCATTAGCTCTACATCATTTAGATACCGGACATAATTTCAGCTTAGATAATGTAAAATTAATTAAAAAATGTAATAGCAAAAATTTAGACATGTGGGAAGCCATACATATGAAAAAATACAAGAATTACCTCTTAAACAATGACATTTCACCTATTAATAATAAACTTTTAAATTGTATACCTACAGTATCTAATAACTAATTTTTCTTTTTCACGTTACTATATTGTTATTTAATAGAACCCGACATGCCAAACACAGTCATTGTCTTGTTTTTCATAGGTAACGGTCTTTCCCATAATTTGTCCTTTCTTGGAATTCCAATAGATTTTAACAGGCACTATTACAATATACGACCAAAATTTTTTATTTTTATTTTTAGTTTTATATTTTTATATGCATGTTTTTTGACCATTTGTTGACCATTTATAATTGTAATTTTTACACCCCTAACCAAAAAATAGATAGATATTTTTACTATACATGTACTTAAAAAATAATACTTTTAAATTTAGTTACTACTGATGATGTGTGCAGGGCACATGAAATGTACATATAGTTAATATACTATTGTTTGTGAAATATAATGTGTTTTATTTAAGTTTAATAGTGAAAATAAAGTATTTATTTACATCACTTTTTTAATGTCATAGGCGAGGTCGTAGAAAAAGTATAGTGTTTAACTCGTCGAAATCATTTTTTTAAGCTCGAGAACATTACCAATAACTGTTCTCTCGCTTAAAAAAATGTTACTTTCGTCACTCGTTACACAATACACTATTTTTCATTGTGAAAATTTTTTTCATATTGAGGCCTCGATTTGACTGGCAAAATGCTAGAAATTGCTTGATTTGCAATTTCATCCACCTCTAGGTTTCCGCTTGCATCACTGGATCCCAATGGGACCCAAATTTCGCAATCAAACTTTAACCGACTTGCACAAATTTCTTGACACTTTTTTATTTACACTCGTAACTAGGACAATTCAGCGCAATAGCTGTAGCCGCCGTAATTATGTAGGTGACATTTTTTTATTCATAACGGGTGTTCAGAAACATTCGAAGTCAAAGTAGTCCTTGAAAATATGAAGTCATGTCTGATATAGATTGATACATTTACTTAATTCAATTTTATAGGTTATCATACACGCAAATGTCAGTTTATGTCGAAATATATTACTTTAATATGACAGGAAATTCATGATCGCTGTTCAAACTAATTAAACGATTTCCAAACACTTCTTGTAACATATTCATTGATTCCCCCGCTGTGTGAGCTCTAGCACCATCTTGTTGAAAGTATCCCAAAGCTAGTTCATCATCGCGAAGTTGATTAAAGAAAGGCAATAGTATTTCCTGTCGATATCTTTCTGCAGTCAAGGTACCATTAAAAAAAAAATTGGACCAATCTTCTACTTATAGCGCACCAAACACCAACTTTCTGAGGATGTAAAGGAGCTTCAACATAAAAATTATTGGGCTTTGTATCACTCCACATTCTCATGTTTTGCGAGTTAACATATCCACTAACATGAAACCATGCTTCGTCTGAAAAGAAAGTTTTGTCTAGGACATCATCATTAAAATTATTTGTAAACCATTCGCAAAATACTACTCGTCGCGGATAATCAATATCGAGGATTTCTTGCAAACAAGTTATACGATATGGGAATAACTGTAAATCTTCTTTTAAAACTTTATGGCAAGAACCAACTGACAACCCGGTTTGTTGAGCAAGAGTTCTTACTGAAGTTTTAGGGGCATCAGTCATTATTTCTCTAACATTCACAATCACTTCTTCTGTCCGGACTTTTGGTCGCCCACCACCCTCTTGGCGTCCCACACATCCAGTTTGTAGAAAAACTGGAACAATTCTGATTAGTGTACACTGAAAAGTATTATAATCAAAAGCAAGGTTGGGAAATTCATCTCGAAATTCTTCCAAACAAGTTTGAATTGAATACTTCCACTGGCCATCGATCTTTTGACCATTTCGAAAATATGCTTTAACCATGAATGCTTTGTATACGTTAGTAAATACCATTTTCAAAATTAAAAAATATAAATTAGTATCTTCGATATTAGATTCTGACAATTTTTGACAGATGACAGTTGACATTTAATAATTATTACAAATCAGATACTTAATTAAAGATATACGATTTTTTGTTCAGAGCCCACTTGACTTCGAATGTTTCTGAACACCCGTTATTAATCAACAGTTTTAAATTACTACAATTGCAGAAAAAAACCTTGTTTATGTAACGCGTGCAAAGCAGTTTTAAGTTTTCGAATGTATTTTTTGTCTCGGCCCTTGGTCTCAACAAAAGCTCAACTTTCTCAAACTCAAAAAACCTATGCTTTGCGCACTTAATATAAAAATAACTATTTTTATAGAAACGGTGAAATTTTACACAGTATGTTTCAAATTGTTTTTGTTAATTATAAAGGCCTTAAATGAATATAAATATTATTCCATGTATTTAAGACGGTTTTTAATTTTAAGGCACAACGTTCTTTATCAACCACAAAGAACAGTTTTAATTTACAGTTTATATAATTACGTTTATTAAAAAATTCCTCAAAAACACAAATATATGGAAGTGTTTTTACGTATATTTTTATAACTGCCACTCACTTATCTAAGGTCTTTAAATATAGCAATATATAATAAATATTGCACAACGTAACTTGTGTGAGGATATCTATTTTACACGGTTACCCAACCGTCAAAATTTAAAAAAAATTACTGATTGAACTTTGATATGAAACGTACAGAACTCTCCAAGATTAGATCGATAACGATATTTTTCGTATATAAAATCTGGTCGCATCTCAGCGATTATATTGTAATATTGCAGTAGTTATTGTGATTCGCTATTTAAACCTTCTTGATGATGATCGCTAAAAAATTCATTTACGTAAAAGAATTCGATGGCATGCCAACAAATGATAATGTCCAAATAGTAGAAGAAGAATTACCGGAACTGAAAGATGGAGGTAAGTTATTCAGGTCCCTGTCAATAATGTAAAATGTAATTGAATATTTGACGCGTTCTAATAGTCTTGCGAGCTTTTTTCTTTCGTTATTCATATTCAATTTCTCTTATATTAACCTCAAGATATTTAAGATGTACACATATATATCTCAAGCTATTTTTTAGAATATCTGGTAGAAGCAATTTACCTTAGTGTTGATCCATATATGAGAGCTTATGCTCCGTCTTACAAAATCGGTGATACATTGATAGGTTCCCAAGTAGCTAAGTATATAATATGTAAGTAGTGTATTTCTATAGACTCTAACATAATTATTTTTAGGGTAATAGACTCAAAGTCGAGCAGATTTCCTGTTGGAAAATATATCGTCGGAGGATTTGGTTGGAGATCACACACCATTGCCAAAGACAACGTGCCAATAACAAGTTGGACTGTACCACATATCGTGCCATTCCAACCAAGTGAAAAAATACCCTTGTCGTACTCATTAGGAGTATTAGGAATGCCCGGGTAAAAATATTTACTTTCACCGATAAGTATTTTTTAATTTAAATATTTAAACTTTTAGAAACACAGCTTATTTTGGACTATTGGAGATTTGCAAACCAAAAGTCGGCGAAACTGTCGTTGTGAGTGGTGCTGCAGGTGCTGTTGGTAGCGTTGTAGGACAAATAGCGAAAATCAAAGGATGTAAAGTAATTGGTATCGCCGGTTCTGATGAAAAGGGTGAATGGTTAAAAAGCATAGGTTTTGATCAAGTAGTCAACTATAAAACTGAAGATTTGAACGTGGCTCTTGCTAAAGCTGCTCCGAAAGGAATAGACTGTTATTTCGATAATGTAAGAAGTTATTCTTTATTTTCTTTTAAATTATATATATAGACAATTAAATATTATCGACCGTACTGTATAAGTAAAAATTAATTAACGGGTGAGCGGTCTGTCAAGTAAAAAAAACTCCTCTATTTCACTCTATATTTCATAACGGATTTGTTACTTCATCAGGAGTGTCTACATGTTTAATAAAACCACAATATATTAAACAATGTGACAATAACAAAATACTTACAATTGAGAGCACACAACGACACTTGACTTTACTTGACAGACCGCTCACCCGTTAATTAATTTTTACTTATACAGTACGGTCGATAATACTTAATAAATAGTCAATTGTATGATGGGTTTTTATCAAGATATTAGTCAGACTTATGGCAATAGCACAGCAAGATTAATGAAAAACTGGGCCACGTTTAACACCAAATTAGCAAAGTATCAAAACAGAAGAAACTTTTTGGTAAGATGTCGAAGATCAAGGATTCTAATATAGCGAAATTGCTCACCACTAAGAATACTAGGTTGGCGCAAGAAATTGGTAATTTCCTGAACAGGTTAAAAATGAAATCTCTTGCCCTGGAAATCAGATTACTTGTGATATTATATCAAACATTTCAAGGAATATTAAATTAATTCAAACAACCTTGAGGTGTATTCTTCCTTTGTGTGTTTTTGAGGAATATTATAATAGATTAGGGTCAGCCTTTAAAAACATTTTAATATAGTCAGGAGTTTGCATTTGAAAAAATACAACAATTTAGCAAATGATCTGTCCGGCAGTTTTAGTGCCTTCGTTGATAATAAAAAATGGTTTAAAAACTTGTCCGCCATCGACATTCCGAGGGATATTTCTGATCTTTTGTCATTAGGGCCGAAGTTTTCTATTCCTGTTGGCGGGGATAATGTTGATATAAAGCGTTTCGTAGCGGATGTTGAGGATGTATTGGATGTCGTGCCTAAGGCGTCGAGAAATTCTATAAGGGGTAAGGTCGCCAACAGTGTAACCAATTTCATACAGAATTTACACATTCGGGTTCATTCACCTTTCATTAACTTATTTTATAGAACTAAGTCCTTCCTAAAATCTAATCCAAACCTATACATATTACAATTGGACAAGGGTAATTGCACGGTGGCTATGGACAGGTTAGAATATGTAAGTAAAACAGAATTTGTTGAAAGACAATTCTACTTACAAACCTTTACAGAAGGATCCTACGGTAAGCACACAGAAAACATACAATGAATTGATCAAAAAGATTCATTCTAGTGGACAATTACCAAATGATATAGTAAAAGTTTTAACAATCTACAACGCCACTCATCCGAAACTTTACTCACTGCCGAAAATTCATAAACCTAACATACCATTCCGACCAATCATTAGTTCTATCAACTCGATAACATACAACCTTTGCAAGTACCTCAGCAAAATTTTAACTAACGCTTTTGAGACAGACAATACATCCAATGTAAAAGACACGTTTTCATTTGTTAATCAGATGCAGGGTTTCACACTCCCCAAGAATTATGTGCTGATTTCGTTGGATGTCATATCACTTTTTAAAAACATACCATTACAACTAATAATAGACATCATAGCGAGTAAGTGGCACTTAATCGATCCATACGCGGACTTATCAAAATCAAATTTTTTGTTACTAATTACTTTTATTTTCAATAATATATATTTTTCGTTCAACGAAAGAAAAAATTCTACAGTCAGATATTTGGAACACCTATGGGATCGCCCATTAGTCCCATTTTGGCCCAAATAGTTATGGATCAATTGTTGGAGAGTGTGATGGTTAAGTTACCATTTCAAATACCGTTTTTGTACAAGTATGTTGATGACATTGTTTGCTCTGTACCACATGATAAGATAGATGTAACGCTACAAATATTCAATAGCTATAGCAAAAATTTACAATTTATTGTGGAAAAAGAAAACAATAACAGTGTACCCTTCTTGGATGTTTCAGTGATTCGTGATGATAACAACTCGATCATTTTGAATTGGTACAGAAAGACAACTTCATCTGGTCGGTTCATTAATTACTATTCTCATCAGCCTCTCAATCAAAAATATAACACCGTCATAGCTATGAAAAATAGAATAGCACACATAAGTCACACTACCTTCTTAAAAGACAATCTTAGAGAACTTTTTAGCATCTTCGTCAACAATGGTTATCCCAGGCATATACTGAATAAATTGATATACAGCTCCAACTTTTACGACGGCCCTACTGAGGACGTCCCTGAGGACAGTGTGATCTACAAGAAAATTCCATATATTGGTGGTCTTACTCATTCAATTATATCACACTTTAAACAATTTAGAAACATTAAAATAGCCAAATACAACACATTTACTTTGAAAAAATTATATAGTAAGACCAAAGATGTAACACCGTTGGCTTTAAGTAGTCATGTTATCTACAGGATACCATGGTCGGATTGTCGTGGCGTGTACATAGGCCAAACGTCGCAATGGCTAAAACAGCGTATCACACAACATAAAAGTGATGTCCGTATTGGTAAGAGATCTTGTGCTCTGGTGGATCATGCACTTGATGAATTAATCAACGCTTATAAAATGAATAACAATACTATTTACAAGATATACACATTATACTTAGCTCAACTAAGACAGGGTAGAACGTGGTTATTAAGATGTACCCACAGTTCGTACCACTGACTGGTTGTTACTATCTCTATGACTTAAACTATCGCCTTTATATATCAGAGAAAGATCCTTGTCTTACTTATAAGTTGTTTCTAGAACAAATGTACAACCCCGATGCATAGCCTTGTGTATGCAACAAATACGGAGTAAGGTCGTGTTTGGATAACACGTTAATCTTTTGTATTACAGGCGAGGCTGTCGCCTTGCCAAAGTGTTACGCATACACATGACCGTATATCGAGTTATTACACTAATAGCGTAAATTTTAAGTCGGATACTAATGGACTAAGTATAATCTATTGCAATATACTCGGTGTTGGCGGTTAATTGACTTGCCAAGTTTTATTAACCAATCCTTGTATCATTTGATTTGTAGTTGTTGGTTTCGATTTTTTTATGACATGAGTTTTTTGGTGTGTGTTTTATGTAGGTTAGTTTTATATTTTAACATTTATGTATGTTTGTTTTTAAAAGGTTGACGATAAACCAACATCATCTTAATTTAATGTTTTAAATTTGATTAATTTTAACATGTTTAGTGTCGTTGTGTGCTGAATTTTAACTCTCAATTGTAAGTATTTTGTTATTGATTGTCATATTGTTTAATATATTGTGGTTTTATTAAACATGTAGACACTCCTAATGAAGTAACAAATCCGTTATGAAATATAGAGTGAAATAAAGGAGTTTTTTTTTACTTGACAGACCGCTCACCCGTTAATTAATTTTTACTTATTTATCTCGTATATATATATACCGCGATATCATAAAGTTTCTGGGTCCAAGATGGCATTGAAATAGAAAATATATGTCTGAACTTTATCCATATTATCATACTGGTAACTTAACCTTAATTTTTGAAAATTATTTTGATAGTGTCATCGTGACATCAATAAATATGTCATTTGATTTAATAAAGATACAATAAAACAACAAGCTCAGCTTGTATTCAAAATTTTATTAATAAAAAAAGGCAAAATTAAAGCAAATGTTGAAATTGTTGTCCGTTATTTTCAATTCCCAATGTGACACGCCTTTTCATGTTGTTAAAGGCATTTTGCAGCATTGCGGGCGTTATTAATGCACATTCGTCAATAATTCTTTGTTGCATATCTTGCAAATTAGCAACAGGAGTTTTAAATATTCTATTCTTTAGGTGAGGAAACACGAAAAAGTCCATAATTGTCAAACAAGGTGATCGTGGTGGAAACTCAACTTCCGTATGTAAACTTATGATCCGATCGTCAAAAAACTCACGAAGAAAAGCAATATTTTCTCGTGTTGTGTGTGCCGTTGCACCATCTTGTTGAAAGTATCCATATTGCAATTCATCATCATGCGACTGTTCAATAAATTCATTCAGAATGTTTCTATACCTCTCAGCATTAATTGTGAATTTAAAAAAAATAGGGCCAACAACTCTGCGGCGAGAAACTGCTAGCCAAACACCAAGTTTCGCATTATGGAGAAACGATTCAATAAAAATATGAGGATTTTCACTACTCCACATTCGAGTATTTTGGGAATTGACATACCCCGAAAGATGAAACCATGCTTCATCAGAGAAAAATGACAAATTTAGCAGGTCATCATCTTCTATTAAGTTATTTGCAAACCACTGGCAGTACGCACGACGTCTAGGGTAGTCTACCGGCAAAATAGCTTGATGTGATTGGATCTTATACGGATGCATGTGTAAGTTTTTCTTTACAATTTTCTGACATGTTCCATAAGAAAGTCCAATCTCTTGAGAAAGGCGTTTCAAAGGTTTTGTGGGTTCATTTACCATACGTTGACGAACATCTTTTATAACTTGTTCCGAACGAACAGTTGGTCTACCAGTACGTGATTTATGACCCACAGAATCAGTCTCACGAAACACACCAACACAATTGGAAAGGCAATTATAAAAATCTTTGGGAATTACAGCTAACTCTGGAAAGTGCTCTCTAAAATCATCCAAACATGCACGTTGACTGTACACCCAAATTCCATCAATTCGCACTCCACTCCGAAAATAGGCTTCAATCATGTACGCTTTTTGCACTATATTGTAAACCATATTTGAATTTACTCGAATGTGCTATGTTTCATACTCGACGTTCAAACTTGCTTTTAGCAATTCTAACACATTAATGGATGACAGATAATGTCACTGTCAAAATAATTTACAAAACAGAGTTATAGTTCCTAACTTAAGTTCAGACATACAATTTATATTACAAAGCCATCTTCGTCCTAGAAACTTTATGATATCACGGTATATATATATATATATATATATATATATATATATATATATATATATATATATATACCTATATTCGTTCTCTATATCTCCGTATTTCAAATAATTGAATTCACTCGGCATTTATTTGGTGAAGATCAATCATTCGAAATGAAAATAAAACTAATAGTTAAATCTTCACTTTTTTAAAATATAATCATAGAACGTAATCACAAAATAAAATAAAAATAATTAAATATTGAAGCTCGATTATAGAGGGTATCGCAAAGTGACTTTTATGGTTTAAATTCTTCATAATGATTTTTTAATAAATACGTATTGGAAAAAATATAATGTACAGAAGAGAAAATTTTTATTGAACTGAACGTGAAAGATTACATTTCCCAAATAGCGGTCATTTTCTGCTTGACACATTCGTGCTCTTATCAACACATTTTTCATGACTTTTAGCAAAATTTCCGGTGTTATTGCACGGATTTCATTGCAAATATTGGTTTTAAATCGAATAATGGTCGCTGGCTTATTGGCGTACACTCGCTCTTGCAAGTACGCACAAAGAAAACAGACGGGAGCGTTGAACCCGGTAGTCAGTTGATGTGCTTTTGCCAAAGATGTCTTGTAACAAAGCTATAGTGTCCCTTGCAGTGTACACTGTAGCTCCATCTTGTTGGAACAATAGTTGTGGATGGTTTTCCACGGCAGGCTTCAACAAGTATTCCAACATTTCCCGATATTGAGGAGTATTGATGGCAATTGCATCACCGGCTTCACTCTCAAAAAAGTATGGGCCAATAATCCTTTTGAACGATATACGGCACCATACAGTACAATTGAGTGGGTGTAATTGTCGCTGATGGACTGCTCTTGGATTTTCCGTAGCCCATATCCTGAAATTTCGCTTGATAAAAAAATTAGCCGTCACGGGACGCCTGGCAGATGTGAAACATCGAAATCAATTGTTATTTAAAGAAGGGAATATAAAGTAAATTAAAGAAACATTTAGATTGTCACTATCACCGTTACTTTCACTATCACTCATATTTAAAATCAATAAAAAGTTGGAACGTATCGGTTGGAAATACTTTGTTATGCTCGAAAGGACGAACCCGCACACTAATATATTATCAATGTAAGCCACGTTTATCAAATTTGATTTGTCGAATTTGAGTTAAGTTTTACAGGTATTAGTAAAGTATGTATAATCTATGTATTCTATAAGTGACAGTATGAATATATTTGTCCCGTTTACGCAAATAAAAACCCTGATTTTATGCTCATCAGAGCTGTACAGGTTTTATATATGTCGCGTAGTGTACACAAGTAAAGCGACTATAGCGCACACCGATGAACACAGACACACGTAAAAACAGCGATCGCCTAGTGTAAAGCTTGCAAGGATACCCGAGAGAGGGGGTGCCAGCATACACACAGGTTATAGCGTTAGCCGATATACACGCACACACAGTATACACGCTGCAGAGAGAGGGAAGCGCTAGTGGTATGGTGAAGACATGGCAGCGCTGATTTAGCGGTCGTCGCGTGATGGCATCAAAAGCCGAGTTTACCCCCGTAGCACGCCTTTAGATGTTTCACATAAAAAAAAAATATTAGAAATGGTCTTCATTGGTCATTATCAACTTGTGGATGAAATCTAAATACTTGTTTTGTTTTTCATGCAACGAAATAGCATAATCCAACTGTTGCTCGTAGTCTATCAGCTTCAATTCTTGAGCAAACTGGACCTTATATGGGAATATGTGCAATGTGGGTAAAATTTTCTGATGGGATCTCCGCGATATCCCAAGTTGAGCTAAGCGTGTCTTTGTTAATGTTTCTGGACTATCTTGCACATTCTCCAGTAGACTTTGGATATCTTCATTTATGTGCGCTGTACGAAGTTTTCCGTTACTGGGGAGGTTCCTTACTGACCCACCTTGGCTAAAATTTGCAACCAAACCATGTAGTGTTGGGACTGCGGGTGTCCGTCGGCACATTGAAATATCGATGATATGCACGCTATTATTTCTCTTCGTTATTCTGTTGTGTATATTTCCCTATTAAATTCTAAGTCTTGTTTATAACATTCTGAAGCAAAAAATTTAAAAGTTGAAATAAGAAAGTTATAAAGAATTCAAATCGTAAAGGTCATTTTCCGCCAGCTTGTATATGTATATAAGTATAGGAACAATATTTTTATAAAATATAGGCAAAATAAAAATTAACGTAAGCAAAAACATTTAATTATCGTTTCTGTAATTTCACTCACAATATTGCACAAAAATTGTTCTAGGTTGGTGGAGAAACTAGTTCGATTGTACTTAGGAGAATGAATCGTTTTGGCAGAATAGCGGTATGTGGTGCGATATCTAGTTACAACGAAAAAGAACAACCTAAAGGTTTGGTTTTCTTACTTTGGCTATTTTCTGAAATATCTAAACAAAGTGGTAATGTAAACTCGGTTACAATAATAGTTTTTACGTAATTTTTAGCAACAATTGTGCAAGGTCCAATGGTAAGCGCTGGATTAACTATGACAGGCTTTCTAGTGGATCAGTTTTTGGATAAATGGAGAGATGCTATTCTACAAAATCTCAAGTGGGTGCAAGAAGGAAAGATCAAGTGCAAAGAAACGGTCACAGAAGGATTCGAAAATACATTAAATGCGCTTGTTGGTGTTCTCAAAGGAGAAAATACAGGCAAAGCCGTAGTGAAAGTATTAGAATACAAAATGTAAAAGTATTTTTATTATAAAATTTTTAAAATTTTCAATCGATGTTTTATTTTGATTAAAGTTTCTGCGATTTCGAAATATTTAATTTTTATGACTAATATTGTTATCACTTGTAAATCGCAAGTTTGATTTAGTATAAGATTATGGTAGCAATAGAAAGTTTTAAAAAACTGAATTAAGAATATTAAATAATTGTGATAAAGTTGGTTGTTACTTCTTGGAATTCCATTTAATAAAATGCACAAAACACTTGAAATAAATCACGTGCGTTGATTGGAGGAATATATAAAGATGCGCAACGTTATATGCTACAGCGTGTCTTACCCCAATGTACCTCAACACACCTCCTGCCTACTAACTTAGCCGCTGTTTCGTGGCGCCGACAAGCGATAGTTTTTGCTACAATTGCTTTTATTTGGTGAACAGCGATAATACGAGAGGGAAACGATATTTGACAATGCAACCTTAACAGCAATAAATACTTTGTATTGTAATAGGCATTGCAATTGCACACGAAAGAAAGGTGAACCTATGGTTTTATCTTTGATCGACCTCTTTGCGCTCTTCTGTTTTCTTTGCAAAATACATAATAAAATTGTATTCGAAAATACTAAAAAGTTTTTAGTAAAAACTAATAAAAACAATCTTCCTTTCACACTTTCATCCAGACTTAGGACTAGCAAAGTTTATGATATATGATTAATTAGTATAAACTTTGTATGTTTAAAAGATGTTTTTCTGTTTTATAATATTTGTTGTCTATAAAATACAGAAGATCCTGATTTAATAATCCAGTTAGTAGATATTTTATTCCGATTTTCCTTAAATGTTTCCAAAATAAAAGAATTTATTGTAATGTGCACCGAAAACTATGTATACAGTAGATATTATTTCGTCTGCTACTATGGTGTGTCTCAGAATAAGAAGTGACTCAAATATCTCGCCAAACTCGGTCCACACAGCTTAAAATTTGACCTATTGTACGTGTACACACCTGAGAGTGTAGTTGTTTGTTGCAATGTCAATTAAGTGCTTCCATTAAAAGTTCTTGCACATGTGATATTTTATTTTATTTTTTGAAGCAACTTGAATTGCAACTTTCCACCAGGAAAAAGTTGATACCTTTTTAGCTCTACATGAAATTATATGTTGCATTGTCCATCACTATTACAACATTATCTGGTAAGCTTGACAATATCTTTGCAATCCAATCTTCAAAATTAGTGCTATTGATTTCATCGTGAGAGTCAACCGAAATAAAAGTTAAATATAATAATAATAATAACCACAGTTTTTCAGTTACACTTACTTGAAATTAATAAGTTTTAAGAATCTGTGTAAAGTAGCTCTACTTATTTTTTGTACAAGTGCATCTCTAGTACTTATTCTGCCATGATTTTATTAAGAGTCGGAAGATTTGATTTAGTACAGCGGTAGATAACTATAACAATGACAGAAAAATGCAAGAAAACGTTTACAGGTTATATTTGTATATAAAACATAACCTGTCAACCGGCGGATATTTCTATATTATTATTGATATTGAACTAGGCTGCAGAAAAGCAAATGAAATTCTTGAACAATAAGTAGGTTGTGGCGGGATATTCGAACCACGCCTTCGTATTCTGAGCTTCAAAAACTTCAATATTATTGAAATTTGTGCCGTCTTTTGCAATACATCTGTAATGTGGGTAATATATCTGTAATGCGAGCATTACAACGCACATTTTCTCTCTTTGAGTCATGCACTTTGCTTTCAATGAAATTTCCGACAGGATGCGGTGAACTGAAATCTTGGAACCAACAGAACGATGCGACGACGCCTAGATGTTGGAACCAATTTTGGCTACGCTAAAGTGCATAATCATTGCGCATCTTTATATATTCCTTCAATCAACGATGCAACGTACAATTGTTCGTGTGAACTTCAATATGAGAAGTACTGTCTCGTGGCGCCATCTGCATTTAAATAGTACTGCTATTATTGACATTATATTAGGTCCATAACTTTCTTTTTACTCATCAAATTGAGGATTTCAGTAGTTTTAAACCTTCTCTGGACAACGCGGACTATTTTGAAAAAAACGCGTAAATCGGTCCAGTAGTTTTTGAGTCAATAACAGACACACATACGCGAGAAGTAGGAAACACAACGGGGACGAGGCAAAGAGGGTTATACCCCATCAATGCTGTATTAGACGTCTAGTGGTGACAGTGACTGTCACTGCTGTTTTTGGAAAACGTTTAATTAAACATATATTTTCTCCAAGATCTTGTGACCTTACACCGTGATTTCTTTCTATGGCCTTTTTGAAACAATTGAAGCAGACTTAGTTTAGAGGTAAAAATATTTAGACTATATGAAATGCAGTGTAATATTACATATATTACATTTTATATACATATTACATTATTACAATATTACATTTGTTCATTTTGATTCTTAGATGACCAACGGTCCACAAAACAATGCTGGGAGGAAATTACAATTGTAATTACTTCTGCAGCTGAGGATCATTGGCAAGAAGGGATAGGCACGATAAAGAAGCAAAACTAAGATGCGAAGAAGATGACTGCATATGAGGAGACACTGTGCAAATTGAATGCAACTAGAACAGAACAGCAAATGCAGCAGTCTAAGGAGGTGCATGAAATGCGAATGAAGAATGAAAGGGAGCTACACAATATTAGAATGAAGAATGAAAGGGAGATACATGAATTTAAAATGGATATTGAGAAACAGTATGACAGTGAAAGATTGCGATTATTAAATGAAAAGTCTGTGAATGAGTGATAGTATGAAGAAGTATGATTTATTGCTGCACTTGAGAATACATGATTTATCTCTGCAGTAGCGACAGATGGTGGCATGGACTATTATTATCTGTACTATTATGTTTGCTTTTAATATAATATGTGTTATCAAATGAGATAAGAAACAAGAAAGATTACAGCGAATAGGTATATACCGGGTTATGTTGTTCCAGCGGCGTACGTCCGTTATCTCCGTTATCTAATAAAATAAAAATTTGAAATTTGGGGCATCTGATATACATCTAATTTTCTTTAAATTGAGCCTAACATTTATATTCTTTCACTTCCGGTTTAACCGGAAACGACCATAAATTTTGCATTTTAAATAACACTCTGTATATTTTCCTTAAAATTTGATTTCTACCGAAAATTATCTTTCTAATGTATTACACCTTGTATTTAGACGTCAAAACAGAGGTGAAATTTTAATATTTTAAATATTCAAAATTGAGAGCGTAGAAACCAAAGCAATCTATGGAAACCTAGGCAAAATTTGATATTATTTGTTTGTTAACTTTGATAGCTCATATGTTATTAAAATTTGTTTCAAAGTTGCTTCGAACAAGGTTGTATTTAAATGAAGAACGATGATTTTACAAATGAGGAAAAATTGAATATGATCCTCATTTATGGGGAATGTAGAGAAAACAGGCGTGATGCCTTCCGTGTTTACAGGGAGCGGTATCCTGACAGATATATGCCAAGCGTGATGTATTTTACACGTCTGGCTTCAAATTTGGAAACATGTGAAAAAAAAACCGATAATATCATGTCATGAACTGCGTCAATATTTTCAGGGTGGACACCGAAATCGGTCTTCCTGGTAGCTTCTAATCTTCAACAGAAAGTTTTCCTCTTTTGAATGACGCTATTCAATTTTTGACATAAGATTGCTTAGTGTGTTAAGCATATCTTCGTAAATTTACTTACCACTTAACCTCTTCAAACACAACTATTTGACGATGCCTCGATACTACAAGTTATAGATTTTCGCATTTGCATTCGACATGCTTTCTTTCAAAATTTCCTGCACAGCAATAGTTAAACTTTTTGCCATTATAACAAAATTTTATTTTGTTCAAAGAAAATGGTCCAAGCTTACTAGATATCAATACCCCCTCGTATAACTAATTAGGCCAAAGAGCCTTCTCCCTATCTGAGCCTAATTGGTTATTCCAAGAAATTAACCATGTTACCAATTTCTTAATCAACAACAACTATTCTAAACACGATATCCAACGCACCATACACCAACATCTTAACCCAAGACCATACAGTTCAGTTTCTTAACATTAACTTTTTTAGTGATTGATGTATTTAAATCGTTGATTGACGTTGATTGTTGAAACTTCATTATAATGATGTTGTCAAGAAAGATAAAATAGACAAAGAATCAGACTGTGGTGTATATAAGTTAACGTGTGGAGATTGTAATAAGGTATACATAGGACAAACGGGGAGGACGTTCAAAATTAGGATGAAAGAACACGAAAGAAGTAATAAAGAAAAGAAAAATTCAACTTTCGCAAAAAAGCTTAGAAATTAATAGATATAATAATTTAGGCTTAGCTTAAAATGACCAATTAGAATTAAACAACTCTCCTCTACTAAATTTAAGATTGTAAAAATGTTTCCACTACCATTTTCTTCCTTTGTACATAAATATTCAAACTTGTATTTTAAATATTCAGTATTTCATCCACCTGATAAAGCCATTGTTTGGCAAAATAATATTGTAGAGGGTTTACAATAAAAATTTTTTTGAAACTTTAAGTTTAGTACTTATTTCTTATCGTTATGATGTATTTATTTCCACGTTCTAATTAGAAAGAAAAAATACTGTTGTTGGAACAAAAAATTTAATTAAAAATTTGTTACGTAGTTTACACAAATCACTTATTACTTTAAAAAACGAACAATGCATAATACGTACAATCAAAATATGAATACTGTTAAACTTTGACAATAGCTTTTCCAAAATTGGCACCTTTCATTACACCTATTAAAGCTTTCATTGTATTTTCAAATCCTTCTGTAACAGTTTCTTTGTATTTCAATTTTCCCTCCTCGATCCATTTTAAATTTTGTGCAACGCTTTCGTCCCATCTTTGAATGAAATCATCCACTCTAAACGGTTTTATCTGCAATTCTCTAGGATTATCTAAATTCCACTTTGCAACCGTATTCATTACTACAAAATAATTGATTTTGTTAATTAGACCTTAATTAGAGGTTACTATTTTAATTACGTTTCTTTATTGGGTTCTTTTCATTATAAAGAGCAACAGCGCCACAAATAGTCACTTTGCCAGAAGGTTTCATTTTATCCAATATAATTTCACTTGTTTCTTCACCGATCTAAAACAAAAGTATTAAGATACTATACTTATACATCGACTATTATAATGGTATCTAAATTAGAATTAGAGGAATAGACTTCGTATATACCGTAATCGACATATTTTAATTTCTGGTACGAAAGTAGAAGAGAAAAAGAGCGCGACAAAGTAAAGTAAAGACATATACCGAGGTTGCCTATGCACGCAGAAAAAGTGGGGTACGATAAAGTTCAGTCAGATTATAGCTAGTCAGTAAACTTGTTGCTTTAGAGCAGAGGCTCCCAAACTTTTTTTTCTCATAGACCACTTTGAAAGTTTTTCTGATTCCGGTGGACCCCCTACAGCTACATTTCTTCCATATTCCCAAAACTCGACAAAAAATGTGAAGATTAGATCTAACTATGGAAATTTGCGTTGCGGCTGAGTTATTGGTTAATTAATTGATTGTGATGTGAGTGGATGTCAAAAAAGTAAAGTTAGCCAATCAAAAAAGTGATCACATATTTTATTTAGAAAACTCCCCACTCGGAGTGGTAAAAATAAAAATAGTATATTTCCTTGTGTTGTATTTATTCAAATATGTAACTATTACACTATTAATTATTATTGTTATCATATTACATTGTAATATGATAACAGTCGTAATATAATTAAAATTAAATATTAATAACGTAACGTAACTTCTACAATGACAATCACAAAATAGTCATAATTTTAGTGGGAGGGATGTACTTGATGGATTGACAGCAAATTATCAATATTTGGCTTCAGTTTTGTTAGGAATAACCGCAAATCTCCTCGTTCTGTGATATTCAATCTGCTGCTTTTTTTTTGTTAAAAGGTTTGTAACGACACTAAAACTTTTCTCGATAAGATATGACGAGGGAAACGCTATCAAAAGCTTTCTCGCAATTCCCCACAGTCCAGATATTTTTCGGGTGTTTCTGCCTGCAGCCAAAATGTTTGATACCCTCTTTTAAATTTCACCTTCAGTTCCTCATTAGTCTAAGCTCGAGTAGCTCCTCTTGTAATATTACTTTCTCCACTTCCGTTTCATCAAGTGGATTTATGATCCATGGTGGTATTTCCATCGTCAGAATATCTTCAAATCTGATTTTAAAGTCATCATGCAGGGCAATTAAATGTTGAACGTATGTGTGAATATCCTCATCAAGGCATTCTACCTGTGACAAGTTTGAAAACTTGGAAAATTCGCGCCGATTAATATTTTGCTTCATAAATTTCAATTTTCCAAGAAAAGCCGAATTACACCCTTTGTTTTTATTAAGTTGAGGCTGTTCCCTTGTAATTGTAAGTTAGTGTCATTAAATTTTTTGAACAAATCTGTCAAGGCTGCTTTCAAATTGATCAGGTTTTCTTTTAAATCTGGATCTTTACTTTTCAGAAACTCTAAAACTGATTCAAAAAGTGAGAAACATCTTGTTAAACATGCACCTTTCGACAACCAGCGTATTTCAGTATGTAAGAGCAATCGTTGGAAATCTTCATCATTTTCATCGCACAATTGTGGAAATAAAAGCGTATTCAATGCATTGCTTCTTATTTTGTTAACTGCATTAATCACAAATTGAAGCGATTGGTGCAATTTAGCACTCAAATTTTTCGCTACAAGGTGTTGTCGGTGGATGACACAGTGAATTGTGGTTACCTCTCGTATAATTCTTTTAAGATGGCTTATAAACCCACGACATCGCGCGGCCATGGCAGGAGCTCCATCTGTTGCCACCGAAATAACGTTTGTGAATGGAATCGATTTTTCCTTAAAAAAATCACTCTGGACATTAAATATTGATTCACCTTTAGTGCCCGTGTCCAAAGTTTTCGCGAATAGTAGCTCTTCATGAATTTCTTCGTCCATAACAAATCGAACATATGCCAATAATAATGCTTCATTACCAGGTAAAGTTGACTCGTCCAGTTGAATAGAAAAATGAGTTGTTTGCAGATAATTACACAAGAAACTTTCAATATCAGAGCTCATTTCGTCAATACGTCTTTGTACAGTGTTGTTACTCAAAGGAATTCTTTTGAGTATGTCAAATGGAGATTTGTGCAGAACAGTTTTTAAAACCTCTTCAACAGCGGGTAAAATTAACTGTTCTCCAATGGTGTGCGATTTTCCAGATTTCGCTATAAGTAATGAGATATTGTAAGATGCCCGCAAGCCATCGTCGTTACTTTCCGACGTTGAAGCGAACATACTGTGCACGGTGGGTCTCTTTTCATATTTTTCCTTCAATGTTTGAAAATATTTCAAATCTTTACCTATTTTATCAGGATGACACCTTCTTAGATGATCTTCGAGCATCGATGGTTTCATAGAGTCATTGCTCAAAACTTTGTTGCATAAAAGGCATATGGGCAATCGCTTGTCTGCCTTTGATGGAGGAAAACCAAATTTTATATAATCAACACTGTACTGTCGACATTTCTTCTTAGATTCAGCCATGTTTCGTATCAGTTACCTACCTGTAAATAAAAAAAAACTTTGTTGTAGTAATCTTAAGGTGGTCTTACTTAACAGGATATGGCTATTTTTTGATTATTGCAATGAAATAAAAAAAGTACCGGCGGCAAACTGATTCTAATTATTAAAAGCAATAAATCGCTAAGCAATCGCTAAGCAATAATCGCTAATTGAGTTTTATGAAAACGGCTGAACCGATTTTAATGTAATGTAAAACATTTTTTCATTAATTATATTTTGATATATTTCTGTAAATTCGATAGAAAATACTTGTAAATAATATTTTGATATCAAAACTTCGCAATTTTAATTATTTATTTATTACTTTGATGCACGTTACGAGTATATAACGTGCATTATTTTTCAGTCTCTTGCTTTAGAGCATTGATTCCCAAAGTGGTCCAGGTGGACCCCCAGGGGTCCACGGGAGACTCGACGGGGGTCTACGTTGGCGTGACAAAACAATGGGGGTTCACAATTCGTAAGCGGGGGTCCACGAAAATTTATCTGGTTTCGATAGTGAAGAACTAAAATGTTGGCTTGAGTTCACCTATCAATGTAGGCAGATAATATTTTAAGAAGCTCAGCGACTGTTACTTGTAAAAACTTGTATATTCCATATTCAGTACAACATGTCGAGACTTGCAAAGTGCTGCCGCTGCCGCCGTCCGCAATGCTTGTTCAGACGTGCAAAAGGATGAAGTACGACTTGTGGTGTGTGTGCTTACAATCTTGCATGAACTTGTTTGATTCTTCACAAATACGAATGCCACGGATAAACGTTTGTTTCCCGAATTTCGAAAAGAAAAGTAAAGTAAAGTGAATCGATGTTAGTGTTTGCCACTGTCGGAAAAGTAAGTACTTACCTGCCTATTTGTTATATATACTTTTATTTTATTTATTATTTATCTATTTATTTTACAATTTATTGTACAAGTAAGTAAACAAAAATTGGACAAATTACAAAAAAATACGTAGGTACAAAAGGTGAGGCTTATTCCTAAAAGAAATCTCTTCCAACCCACCTGCGATAGGAGATATATTTATGTTGTAATAAGTATATTTGTAATGTTTGCGTGTAGTAGGTACGTATTAAAAATTAAATACTGAACAGAGCCATTATTAGATACTTCCATAAAAGAACAGAAAGCCGAGAAAGGTTGAACTTCTTGTTCCTACTTTATTAGTAATTTTTTTATTACCCGACTGTGTGGTGGTTCACTAATAATTAAATATATTTTCATAAATTGTACGTGTCTTTATATACTACATACTCGTAACGTGCATCAAAGTAAAACATAAATAATTAAAATCGCGAAGTTTTGATAATATTATTTACAAGTATTTTCTATCGAATTTACAGAAATATATCAAAATATAATTAATGAAAAAATGTTTTACATTACATTAAAATCGGTTCAGCCGTTTTCATAAAACTCAATTATTGATTTGTTTATTATATAAATAAATAATATAATAAACTTTCGTATTTGTCATTAAGGTATAAACTAGATATCTACAATATGAAAGTATAAAACTACTACAATTAATAATCGTATCCTAAATACGTATTTCGACAACTAAGATGTTATCCTTAGTAGGTAAAACCACTAGTCACAGTGTTGAACATGGGGCACAGTAAAGCTAATGTAAAGAAATGAGAAACACTATACAGGGCGTCCATACGCTCTGTATAAATATCCACTACACGATTGAATATATTACCTATTTGTATTACACACTTGTTCACACTTGGGCAGTACGAATTGAAAAGATATACTTTATGAAGTGTAGCTAATTACTTTCTTTAAATTTTTACTCATCAATGTATATAGTATACTTAAAAGTTCTTGCATTTGGATCACACCATTCAATATTAATTACAATTGTAATCCATGCGAAATGCTAGATTACCGAAATTTCCTAATCACTTAAAATTTTCTAATTGATTTAATATAATAGATATAATTCTCTCGCCCATCACGTGCCTGTTATTTCTGTTAAATATGCAAAGGCGTAATTGAATGTAAAGGTCTATTATGGGTTTTACGTTTACAGTTTGTCCTATTCATTGAGGGGTTTTCCGTACGTCTATTTATTAATATTCCAGATTTCTTACAATAAGTTTCAGTTTAATTTTATTACCTTATCGGAATAACTGTGGATGCGACCTCATAATTTACCTGGCACAAAAGACCAGTATCTACGAAGAACTCAACGAGAAAACATCTAGCAAGAACTCGTAAAGCATTGAGCTAGACACAAAAACTCGGCATTCGCTCCGATATTCAAAATAATCTTCAAATAAATAGCAAGTATCTTTTATTAAATAATTAATAGTTGAGTAGATAGTAGAATAAAATATTTCGCAAATAGTTCGCAAACGAGTGTTTTATTCCGAAAACTGTGCATAGCAAAAAGCTTCTCAAACCAGGGAGGCTTCAACAAAACATGAATCTGCGTTTCTGAATTTTCACACAAACATGAACTTGTTCCCCACACCCAATTTACTAATATTTTGATATTATATATGTTTATGTTTTATACGAGGTGCTACACAGAAATTTCCGGAATTTGAATATAGCGCACGAATGGACGGTAATACAGCTTTAATAGCGCAAGTTGGTGTAAGCTATGTCTATACTAAGTCAGTCTGTCAAACTGTACTTTGCTGGGTGGTGACAAACAGTTTTTGACTTTATATTTGTTGAGTAGTGATTGAGTTATTTTGCGAAAGAGCAAACAGTGTGCATCGAATTCTGCTTCAAATTTAGCAAACGGCACCAGCAACTGTGAAAATACTTAAACAAGCGTTTGATGAGGATGTTGTAGGTCAGACGCAAACTTTTGAATGGTACACCATTTTATAAATGGGCGTGTGTCGGTTGATGTTGATGAGCGTTCCGGTCGTCCATCGCCAGAAATCACGCCACAAAATGTGGCAGGAGTACGTGATACTATCCTGTAAAACCGAATGAGAACATTCCATGACATTAATAACATTGTTAGCTTGTCTTACGGTGACTAAGAGAAAACATTCGATGCAAGCGGGGTACCAAGTGCCGTAACAATTCATGTATCCTACACCATGATATTGCCCCTTTAAGCTAAAGCTCAAAGGACGCTCTTTTGAGATGGTTAAAGAGATCCAGGCAAAATCGCAAGCAGTGTTGAACACGTCAACATGCGAATACTTCCAGCCATGGACAAGTCGTTGGGCTCTATGTATTCATGGAAAGGCATGAATACACCATACTTTGAAGGGGATGGTAGTGAATAAGTGGTAAAGAACAGTTTATTGTGTTCTTCACATTGCTGGAATTTCTGGGTAACACCTTGTACATATGGTAAGGTTTCATCCATTCAAACAAGTAGGTATGATTCGAATCTTTTTGTATGTACACTGCCGGAGCAGTCCGACTTATAATGGAGATGCGGTAATATACTTTCCGTCAATTACAGCTTTGATCGTCCGATGGAAATCACTTGTTAATCTTACACTTGTCATGTGGACGGTGGTGGTTTGTTGATGGGTGGTGCTGAGTTTTCTTCCATGATATTCTTTGTCACTTGACTGTATGCAGTAAGGGAGTTGTTAACGTTGTGAGTTTTTTATTCCAATATCGTGCACTGACAAGCAAAGAGCATAGCAAGACGAAACACGTGTCTGTATGCCTGGACAGCAATTTTCACACAAATATGAACTTGTATTGTGTTCTTCACACCCGGGTTTTAATAATACTTTAATATTATTCAAAATGTTTTTCTTCTCCAATTGTCAAAAAAAAGTGACTTTTTTTCGTGAATTTCAGTATGCAAAGTGTGTCATTTTGTAACCCTTAAAAAAGAATTTTTTCACTGTTAAAAAAAATCTTTTTTCTACGACCCTTTATAAGAAGACATTTTTCGTCACCGAATACTGCAGCGAAAATTTGATTTCCGTCGCCAGTGAGAGAAAATCCCATAACGTTAACTTTCGTCCCTGGTGACGAAAATTAACTACTAATTTTCACCTGCGTCTAGTTGCCTGCTGTTGCTATATCGCGTCCTTTTTAAATCTCTCAGTTTGTGCTGTCATGATTTCTGATTCAGAAAGTGATTTAGATATTCCAAATACACCATCAGAAATAGTAAATCAAGCTGAGAAAACCTATGCGGGCTTATTACGAGATAAATCAAGAAAGAGGTATAAAAAATCTATGTAAAATTTATTGAATACATGGCTGATAATAGCGTAAATGTATATTCAGAAATTGTGCTGCTTGCATATTTTGCAAAATTGTGGGAAAATTTGAAGCCATAGACCTTATGTACAAAAAAGGTTTAAGTATATCAATACGTGAAGCACCTATTACGCATTTGTTACAAATGAAACAGACATGCAATATACATATCTGTAACTGTAAACATGGACAATACACCTCGTATTTTCAGCATTTACTTCTGCTTAAGACACGTGTTTCTGCCATTTACAATTAGGCGTCATCAGTTAAGCTAGAGAAGTAATTAATTAAAGTTTAAATCGCCTATAAGGTATAGCAAATTTTGTCCTATCAGGTAGCATCATATAATATAGTGACATCTGACGGACGAAAGAGACTATGCCGAAAATGGCAACCCTTCCCTTGGCCGGCTTAAGCAGAAGTAAATGCTGAAAATACGAGGTGTATTGTCCATGTTTACAGTTACAGATATGTATATTGCATGTCTGTTTCATTTGTAACAAATGCGTAATACGTACTTAACGTATTGATATACTTAAACCTTTTTTGTATATTTACTGCCATCTGGCATCGTGTTAATGGACTTACACCTATATACGTATTTTCTTCCCTTCTGTACCGGCATAGACGGTCAAGGGAAGGGTTGCCATTTTCGACGTAGTCTCTTTCGTCCGTCAGATGTCACTATATTATATGGTGCTACCTGATTGGACAAAATTTGCTGTACCTTATAGGCGATTTAAGCTTTAATTAATTACTTCACTAGCTTAACTGATGACGCCTAATAGTAAATGGCAGAAACTAGTGTCTTAAGCAGAAGTAAATGCTGAAAATACGAGGTGTATTGTCCATGTTTAGAGTTACAGATATGTATATTGCATGTCTGTTTCATTTGTAATAGACCTTATGGTCTACACATTCTATGTATCAATCATAACTAGTGCAGACCAATTTTCGTGCGCGCCATGTGCGCCGATGTGAGGATGATTTCTTGCATCAGAACTAATAAAAAGCACTCAGTATGTGTTTGGTATTTGCTTAGACTGCATGTAAGTGTAAGCATACGTAATAAAATGTCGTCGACACATAAATCGAGAAAACGACCGTTGTCAGACGAAGTTAATAAGTTTATTATGGATTTCCCGGACTTAATATACGATGGCTCAAAAATTAAATGTTTAGTGTGCAATACATATCTAATGTGTTGGTTAAAAACACATTGTAAAGAACACGTAAGCTTATTTTTCGTATGTTTATGCATATTACTTTAATAGCAGAAAACCAAATGTATATTTAATTATTTCTGATACAATAAATGTCTCTACTTCTATACTTATATCGGTAACAAGCTCATGTTGCGTTCCTATTCTATCGCATATTCTAATATATATTGAATTACACTCCCATACCGGCGCTCATGGTATGCACGGAAATTGGTCTGCTCTAATCATATCTAATTTAAAAATGATCTATAGTTTTATAATTTTTAATTAATTAATTAGATAAAGTATTTGTTTACATAATTTTTTTAAGTTTGTTATAATGCCATAGGCGGAGGTCGTAGAAAAAGTATAGCGGTTAACTCGTCGAAATAATTTTTTAAACCTTGCGAAGATTACCAAACTCGGCTTCGCCACGTTTGATAAACTGTTCTCTCGCTTAAAAAATGTTACTTTCGTCACTCGTTACACGATATATTATTTTTCATTGTTAATTTTTTTTTCATATTGAGGTCTCGATTTGACGGGCAAAATGCTAGAAATTGCTATTTGCAATTTCATCCACCTCTAGATTTTTGCTTGCATGACTGGATTCCATTGGACCCAAATTTCGCAATCAAACTTTAACCGACTTGCACAAATTTCTTGACACATTTTTATTTACACTCGTAACTAAGACAACTCAGCGCAATAGCCGTAGCCGTTTTTTATTTATATTAATCTTCAGTTTTAAGTTACTACAATTGGAGAAGAAACGTTGATTATGTTACGTGTGCAAAGCTGTTTTTACGTTTTCGAACGTATTTTTTGTATAGACCTTCGGTCTCGACAAAAAATTCAACATTCTCAAATAAAAACCTATGCATTTGCGCACTTAATAAAAAAATAACTATTTTTATAGAAACGGTGAAATTTTACACACTCGAGTATGTTTCAAATTGTTTTTGTTAATTATAAAGGCCTTAAATGAATATAAATATTATTCCACGTATTTAAGGCGGTTTTTAGTTTTAAGGCACAACGTTCTTTATCAACCACAAAGAACAGTTTTAATTTACAGTTTATATAATTACGTTTATTAAAAAATTCCTCAAAAACACAAATATATGGAAGTGTTTTTACGTATATTTTTATAACTGCCAATCACTTATCTAAGGTCTTTAAATATAGCAATATATAATAAATATTACATGTGAGGATATCTATTTTGCACGGTTTCCCAGCCGTCAAAATTTAAAAAAAATTACTGATTGAACTTTGATATGAAATGTACAGAAGATTAGATCGATAATGAATTAATGATATTTTTCGTATATAAAATCTGGTCGCATCTCACAGCGATTATATTGTAATATTGCAGTAGTTATTGTGATTCGCTATTTAAACCTTCTTGATGATGATCGCTAAAAAATTCATTTATGTAAAAGAATTCGATGGCATGCCAACAAATGATAATGTCCAAATAGTAGAAGAAGAATTACCGGAACTGAAAGATGGAGGTGAGTTATTCAAGTCCCAGTCAATAATATAAAATGTAATTGAATATTTGACGCGTTCTAATAGTCTTACGATCTTTTTTTTTCCTTGTTCATATTTAACATCTCTTAGATTAACCTCAAGAAAATTTAAAATGTACACATATATATCTCAAGCTATTTTTTAGAATACCTGGTGGAAGCAATTTACCTTAGTGTTGATCCATATATGAGAGGTTATGCTCCGTCTTACAAAATCGGTGATATATTGATAGGTTCCCAAGTAGCTAAGTATAGAATGTGTAAGTAGTGTATTTATATAGACTGTTAACATAATTATTTTTAGGGTAATAGACTCAAAGTCGAGCAGATTTCCTGTTGGGAAATATGTGGTCGGAGGATTTGGTTGGAGATCACACACCATTGCCAAAGACAACGTGCCAGTAACAAGTTGGACTGTACCACATATCGTGCCATTCCAACCAAGTGAAAGAATACCCTTGTCGTACTCGTTAGGAGTATTAGGAATGACAGGGTAAAAATATTTACTTTCGCCGATAAGTATTTTGTAATTTAAATATTTAAACTTTTAGGAACACAGCTTATTTTGGACTTTTGGAAATTTGCAAACCAAAAGTCGGCGAAACTGTCGTTGTGAGTGGTGCTGCAGGTGCTGTTGGTAGCGTTGTAGGACAAATAGCGAAAATCAAAGGATGTAAAGTAATTGGTATCGCCGGTTCTGATGAAAAGGGTGAATGGTTAAAAAGCATAGGCTTTGATCAAGTAGTCAACTATAAAACTCAAGATTTGAACGTGGCTCTTGCTGAAGCTGCTCCGAAAGGAATAGACTGTTATTTCGATAATGTAAGAAGTTATTATTTATTTTAAATTATATATATATTCGTTTTCTATATCTCCCTATTTTAAGTAATTGAATTCATTCGGCTTTTATTTGGTGAAGATCCATCATTCAAAATCAAAATGAAACTAATACATAGTTAAATCTTCACTTTCTTAAAATATAATTTGTTTCGCCAACATACTCAGTTCGTCGTATAGGTACTTGACTGTGTTGGCTTAACCATTGTCGTTTTAGGATTATTTTGTTTTGTTGTTTGAAACTTTCAGAAAGTTGTATGGGGTTCGGCAAAAAAAATGCACGTATTTCCAAGAACAATAAAAGATCAATGTCATTATAAATCAAAAATTTTTATTTTGCAAAATGTTTGTAGTATATTAAAGTTTATTTATGAAAAATGATGTCCGAATGGCGTCTCCGTTTGCGATATAGCGAGTTAGGCGATTTCTGAGGTTTTGCATAACTCGCGCTTTCATATCAGGCGGCATCCTTGCCATTTCCTTCCGGATTGCTGCTTTCAAGGCATTGATGGTTTGAGGACAGTTGGTGTGAACTTTTTATTTCAGATAGCACCAGAGAAAAAAATCTTATGGCGCGGGATAGGGTGGGCGCGGTGGCTATGTAAGTCGCCGCGATGTGAAATAATGCGGCCTGGGAACATCTGATTTAAAACTTGCATGGACCAACTTGATGTGTGCGGAGTGGCTCTATCTTGTTGAAACCATATCTCACTATTGAGCTGCTGCAATTTTGGTTGCACAAAAGTTCGTAACATGATGACATAACGAGAGGATGCCACTGTAACAGCCGCTCCATTCTCTTCAAAAAAGTGAGGCTCCCACACTCCAAATACCGTCGCTCACACTGTCACTCGCTGGCTGTGTAGGTGTTTTTCATGAAGTTCGTGAGGGTTTTCTGCTTCCCAATAAAGGTAATTTTGGTTATTTACAAAACCGGATAAGTGGAAATGAGATTCATGACTAGTCAATAAAATTGCATTTCTCGGCACGTTTTTAAGAATGGCCTGGCACGCATGCACACGCTTTTGAAGGTCACCTTCGTGCATCACATGAACAAGAGCCATCTTGTAAGGATGGAACTTAAGGTCTAGATGTAACATTCGCCTCACACTTCAGTCGGACAACTGCAAAATAGCTGCTTGATTCAATGAGAAACGACGCGACGATCGCTCAACGGACTTTATCTTTTTCGGAGTTCGAATATTTCTTGGCCTGCCAGGAGGTTTTTGTTTTAGTGTTGAACCTATTGCGCGAAAGACAACTATTCAATGAATAATCGCATTACGATCTGACACTAAATCCAATGGTAATATTGAATAATATTGAAACGTAGCTTGAACGCTCGTTGTCGCACGGAACGAGATCTGGACTATAAGGTGGATGGTCTATTTCTGTGAAGCCACATTCGGCAACGGCAGCTTTTGCAAGTCTTTATTTGTGGAATGGTGCATTATCGTGAAGCAACAGGACACTTTGCGTCAGTTTTTCCGTGCCTTTTCGCTTTAATAGAATCCTTTAGGCGATGTATTAATCTTGCGTAATACTCTCCTATTACTGTACTACCCTTGTTAGATAATCAATCATTAGTATTCCCTGACAATCCCAAAAAATTGTTGCCATTATTTTTCCTGCGGAAGGGGGACTTTAAACTTCTGGGGGGGGGGGGCTAGAGCCCTTAACATGCCATTGCATTGATTCTTGTTTTGACTCAGAGTCAAAGTGATGGACCTAGGTCTCATCTGCGGTGACAGAACGATTGATAATTAAACCTGGTTCGTCTCCATAAAGAGCCAAAAACTCCACACGCATTTGGAATGGCGAAAGCATTCGCGGTACCCATCTGGCACTAACTTTTGTTATTCCAAGGTATTCGTGTAGAATTCTGAAAACCGTGCGTTCTGAGGCTCGTAATGAAGCTGCTAATTGTCGCTTCTTTAATCTTGCATCCTCCAGTACCAAACACTGGGTTTTTTTCAATAACATCGGAGGTGATCACGTCAACAGGCCGACCTGGACGGGGATCATCATCCAGTAATTCTCGGCCATGTTTAAGCAATTTTGACCATTCGCAAATAGTCGACGTTGAAGGACAATCATCCTGGTATATAGCCAACATTTCTTCGCGAATAGTTTTTGGAGATTTTCCTTGTTTTGTCAAGAATTTTATAACTGCTCGATATTCAAGTTTATGCATTTTGATACGTGACAACACAAACTGACAGATATTAGAACTAATACTGCTGCAATTATTTTGTAAATTGTCAAAGTCGTTACCACGGCATGTATGATAATAAAACACCATAATGAAAAGTTATATTAAAATTGAAAAATGTCTAGTCCGGGAATATAAAAACGACCCCTCGTATATTTGCAATTCCGGATACTATTTTCAACTTAAATTGGTTTTACTGAATGTTTCAAAGAACTATTTCCTGGAGTGTAACACTAAAGGAGGGATTGCGTTATTGAGGATAATATAGTGGAACAGAAACTTAGGAAAATTACAGAACCAATTTCATCGGCAGCACACAACAAAGTCCGGAAAGAAGGAAGTGTATGATACTTTGAAGCAAATAACAGAACATAACATTAAATAATGAAGGCAAAGGATATATGGCATTCCTAAATCTTGAGAAAGCTATCGATAGAATGCAATAACCAAAAATATGGGATTCTTTAAAGAAGAGATGAGTCATGAGTAAACCCAGAATTTCTTGGCACCATTATGGATCTATATAAAAATAGCAGAAGTTATTTAATGTACGGTAACAAATTAAGATAATTTCAAATCGATGATAGCTAAGGCAAGGTGGTGTAATGAGCCCGGCGTATGACAATCTTTAATACCATTTACAGACAGATTCTCACAAATGGTTGTGAAATATGGATTTTATCTACTAGGAGTAGAACGGAAAATAAAATACAGTGACATGTGTGAAAATGTACACAGTGAAAATACAATTGATGATGAGAGACCGCATAAGAAACACGCAGATAAGAGAAGAACTAGAAACAAACCCAATACTAGAATATGTAGAACAAAGGCAGATGAACTGCTGAAGGCAGCAAGGAATAAGTGAAAGTCTTCCAGTTAAAAACATATAACAAGTCGGAATACACTATAGAAGAACCAAATGAAAACCAGGAAAGGAATGAAACAAGGTGTTGACAGATATATTAAGAACCGAGGGGAAAACAGAAACATAGGTCAAAGGAACGGAGGTCGATGGATAAATTATTATATTCCGACACCAAAAGGAAGCTCGATTATAGAGGGTGTCGCAAAATGACCTTTATGGTTTAAATTCGTCATAACGGTTATTTACCTAGAACGAAATAAATACATATTGGAAAAAATATAGTATACAGAAGAGGAATTTTTTTATTAAACTGAACGTGAAAGATTACATCTCGCAAATAGCCGTCATTTTCTGTTTAACACATTCGTGCTCTTATCAGCACATTTTTCATGACTTATTGTAAAATTTTCGGTGTTATTGCACAGATTTCATTGTAAATATTGGTTTTAAACCGAAGAATGGTCGCTGGCTTATTGGCGTACACTCGCTCTTTCAAGTACACACAAAGAAAACAGACGGGAGCGGTTAGGTCCATTGAACCCGATAGTCAGTTGATGTGCGTTTGCCAAAGATGTCTTGTAACAAAGCTAAAGTGTCCCTTGCAGTGTGCACTGTAGCTCCATCTTGTTGGAATCATAGTTGTGGATGGTCTTCCACAGCTTGCCTCAACAAGTATTCCAGCAATTTCCGATATTGAGCAGTATTGAGCACCGGCTTCATTCTCAAAAAAATATGGACCAATAATCCTTTTGGACGATATACCCCACCAAACAGTACACTTGAGTGGGTGTAATTGTCGCTGATAGGCTGCTCTTGGATTCTCCGTAGCCCATATCCTGAAATTTCGCTTGATAAAAAAATTAACCGTCACAGGACGCCTGGCAGATGTGGAACATCGAAATCGATTGTTATTTAAAGAAGGGAATATAAAGTAAAGTAAAGAAAAGAAATAAAATGTTGCAACGTATCGGTTGTAAATACTTTGTTATGCACGAAAGGACGAACCCGCTAACTAACGGGTCTTTCATTAAGCGCTTCCTATCTTTAAATTTAAATAAAACAAAGTGTGTGTGAGATATCATCTAATTTTTTTATTCGTTTGAAAGACCTATTGATGCCATTATGTGTGGAATATAACATCGTTCAAATGTCCGCCACGGCTTCTCTGGGTGGAGCGCATCCGAAATGTCCAATTTTTCATGACTCTGGCGCATAAATCAGGCTGAATTTGACCGATGGCATGTGTTATGTTGGCTTTGAGAACCGCTGTGGTTTGTGGTTTATTCGCATACACCTGCGACTTAAGAAAACCCCACAAGAAATAGTCTAACAGGGTCGATTCGCACGATCTCGGTGGCCAGTTCACATCACCTCCACGTGAGATGACCATGCCCTCAAATCGCTCGTGAAGAATATCCAATGTGGCATGAGCTGTGCGGAAGGTAGCGTCGTCCTGTTGAAACCACATGTCCTTGGTATCCAGATCATCCAATTCAGGCCAAAAGAAGTAGGTAATCATCGACCTATAGCGCTTGCCGTTGACAGTGATGGCCTGGCCAACGTCGTTCTCAAAGGAATATGGACCGATGACGCCGCCAGCCCAAAATCCACACCAAACAGTGACTTTTTCGGAATGCATTGGACGCTGTTGGATCTCATGTGGATTGGTATCGTCCCAAATTCGACAATTTTGTTTGTTCACGTACCCATTCATCCAGAAATGGGCCTCATCGCTGAAGATGATTTTTCGATGAAAATTAGGGTCAGTTGCCAATTGCTCCAGAGCCCATTCAACGAAAACACGTCGTTGTCTATGGTCGTTTACCTTCAGTTCCTGGGTCAGTTGAATTTTGTACGGGTGCAGGCCCAAGTCACGACGCAAAATTCGCCAAGTTGTGGTCTGCGAAAGGCCGAGTTCTTGTGAGCGGCGCGAAATCGACTGCCTCGGATTCTCCTGCACACTCTCACTGACAGCGGCGATGTTTTCGGCAGATCTTGCGTTTCGTCGACGTACGGGTGTTGGTTGATCGTTTACTGAACCAGTGGACTCAAATTTATCCACCACATTGCGAATAGTCCTCTCGGTAGGACGATTATGGCGACCGTACGTTGCGGTACGTTGCCCGAACAGAACACCCATTTTGATAAAGCAATTTTATTATTTGCACGTGTTGTTGAATGCTATATCCGTCCATGGTGATTTGGCAAAACAGACTGAATAAATGACAACTAATTTGACAGATGTAACTTCAACAAGATGACCGTTCTCAAGTGTCAAAGTTCGGAAGTCCCTGTTGGAAGACACGTTATTATCAATGTAAGCCAGGCTTATCAAATTTGACACGTCTTATTTGACTTAAGTTTTACAGGCATTAGCAATGTATGTATAACCTATGAAGTCTATAAGTGACAGTATGAATATTTTTGTCCCGTTTACGGAAATAAAAAAGACAGATTTTATGCTCATAAGAGCTGTACGGGTTTTATAACGTTTGTTCATATGAAAAGTCAATCTAGGTTACTTTGAAATTTTGATAGAATAAGACACATATATATTAGTATGTGTTTGTTGTTCCGTAAACGTAAATCCAAATGACATTTGATAATGTCAATCACATTTGTTATTTATTTTTATGTATGAAACTGTCAAAATATAGGCGACTTCGTAGGCTAAGTAGTAAATTTTAATTTACGACATACTTCAAAATGTTCTCAGTAAATCATATGCTACTAGATTGACTTTTCAAATGAACACCCCTTATATGTCGCGTGGTGTACACAAGTAAAGCGACTATAGCTTACACCAATGAACACAGATACGTAAAAGCAGTGAACCCCTAATGTATAGCTTGCAAGAATACTCGAGAGAGGGGGTGCCAGCATACACACAGGTTATAGCGTTAGCCGATATACACGCACACACAGTATACACGCTGCAGAGAGAGGGAAGCGCTAGTGGTATGGTGAAGACATGGCAGCGCTGATTTAGCGGTCGTCGCGTGATGGCATTCAAAAGCCGAGTTTACCCCCGTAGCACGCCTTTAGATGTTTCACATAAAAAAAAATTATTATAAATGGTCTTCATTGATCATTATCAACTTGTGGATGCAATCGAAATTCTTGTCTTGTTTTTCATGCAACGAAATAGCATAATCCAACTGTTGCTAGTAGTCTATCAGCTTCAATTCTTGAGCAAACTGGACCTTATATGGGAATATGTGCAATGTGGGTAAAATTTTCTGATGGGATCTCCGCGATATCCCAAGTTGAGCTAAGCGTGTCTTTGTTAATGTTTCTGGACTATCTTGCACATTCTCCAGTACACTTTGGATATCTTCATTTATGTGCGCTGTACGAAGTTTTCCGTTACTGGGGAAGTTCCTTACTGACCCACCTTGCCTAAAATTTGCAACCAAACCATGTAGTGTTGGCACTGCGGGTGCCTGTCGGCACATTGAAATATCGATGATATGCACGCTGCGTCAAAACAATTGACCGTTAGTTTTCAAAATAAAATTCGATTATTTCTCGTCGTTATTCTGTTGTGTATATTTCCCTATTAAATTCTAAGTCTTGTTTATAACATTCTGAAGCAAAAAATTTAAAAGTTGAAATAAAAAAGTTATAAAGAATTCAAATCGTAAAGGTCATTTTCCGCCAGCTTGTATATGTATATAAGTATAGGAACAATATTTTTATAAAATATAGGCAAAATAAAAATTAACGTAAGCAAAAACATTTAATTATCGTTTCTGTAATATCACTCACAATATTGCACAAAAATTGTTCTAGGTTGGTGGAGAAACTAGTTCGATTGTACTTAGGAGAATGAATCGTTTTGGCAGAATAGCGGTATGTGGTGCGATATCTAGTTACAACGAAAAAGAACAACCTAAAGGTTTGGTTTTCTTACTTTGGCTATTTTCTGAAATATCTAAACAAAGTGGTAATGTAAACTCGGTTACAATAATAGTTTTTACGTAATTTTTAGCAACAATTGTGCAAGGTCCAATGGTAAGCGCTGGATTAACTATGACAGGCTTTCTAGTGGATCAGTTTTTGGATAAATGGAGGGATGCTATTCTACAAAATCTTAAGTGGGTGCAGGAAGGAAAGATCAAGTGCAAAGAAACGGTCACAGAAGGATTCGAAAATACATTAAATGCGCTTGTTGGTGTTCTCAAAGGAGAAAATACAGGCAAAGCCGTAGTGAAGTATTAGAATACAAAATGTAAAAGTATTTTTATTATAAAATTTTTTAAATTTTCAATCTATGTTTTATTTTGATTAAAGTTTCTGCGATTTCGAAATATTTAATTTTTATGACTAATATTGTTATCACTTGTAAATCGCAAGTTTGATTTAGTATAAGATTATGGTAGCAATAGAAAGTTTTAAAAAACTGAATTAAGAACATTAAATAATTGTGATAAAGTTGGTTGTTACTTCTTGGAATTCCATTTAATAAAATGCACAAAACACTTGAAATAAACCACGTGCGTTGATTGGAGGAATATATAAAGATGCGCAACGTTATATGCTACAGTGTGTCTTACCCCAATGTCCCTCAACACACCTCCTGCCAACTAACTTAGCCGCTGTTTCGTGGCGCCGACAAGCGATAGTTTTTGCTACAATTGCTTTTATTTGGTGAACAGCGATAATACGAGAGAGAAACGATATTTGACAATGCAACCTTAACAGCAATAAATACTTTGTATTGTAATAGGCATTGCAATTGCACACGAAAGAAAGGTGAACCTATGATTTTATCTTTTATTGACCTCTTTGCGCTCTTCTGTTTTCTTTGCAAAATAAATAATAAAATTGTATTCGAAAATACTAAAAAGTTTTTAGTAAAAACTAATAAAAACAATCTTCCTTTCACACTTTCATCCAGACTTAGGACTAGCTAAGTTTATTATATATGATTAACTAGTATAAACTTTGGTATGTTTAAAAGATGTTTTTCTATTTGGCGTTCGAAATGAACTCATTATGAAACCCAAAACAGTATCGAAATGAGCTCCATTTCGATACGCTTTTTTTCATTTTTCAATGTTGGCGTTATTCGAATACATAAATAAATAGCATTGCTGTCATTTGATTTTAAGAATTTATGTACATTTGACATATATGATATATGTCCGTATTTTACACAAACAACGTATTTTGTATACAATTGACAACAACATATATATGTTTCTATGTCCCTCATGTTTATATTTTTAAATGAAGTATCAAGTAATGTTAACGAAAATTAGTAAATAATATGTAATATAATATACTTCGCGGATAGCAAGATTTAAATTTGAAAATGTCAAGTATCAATGTGACCAACTGCATGCTTTATATAAAAATTAAACTCTGAACTTTCAAATTAAATAATTCCAATTTAAGCAATTTATTAATGTAAAAAACGCAAAATAGAAAAAATAGTATAAAAAACTCGTTTTATAAGGCCTTTTGCCGCACTCGCTCTTTAGAAAACTCGCCGCTATCGCGGCTCGTTTTCTAAACTGATCTCGTGCGGCAAAATGGTGCCTTATGAAACTTGTTTTTTAACATACTATTTTCTGTTTTATAATATTTGTTGTCTATTAAATCCAGAAGATCCTGATTTAATAATCCGGTTAGTAGATATTTTATTCCGATTTTCCTTAAATGTTTCCAAAATAAAAGAATTTATTGTAATGTGCACCGAAAACTATGTATACAGTAGATATTATTTCGTCTGCTACTATGGTGTGTCTCAGAATAAGAAGTGACTCAAATATCCCGCCAAACTCGGTCCACACAGCTTCAAATTTGACCTATCGTACGTGTACACACCTGAGAGTGTGTTGTTTGTTGTAATGTCATTTATTTTTATTACATACTTAACATAACCTATTTCTGACGTTGATTTCATCGTGAGAGTCAACCGAAATAAAAGTTAAATATAATAATAATAATAACCACAGTTTTTCACTTACACTTAGTTGAATTTAATAAGTTTTAAGAATCTGTGTAAAGTAGTTCTACTTATTTTTGGTACAAGTGCATCTCTAGTACTTATTCTGCCATGATTTTATTAAGAGTCGGAAAATTTGATTTAGTACAGCGGTAGATAATTATAACAATGACAGAAAAATGCAAGAAAACGTTTACAGGTTATATTTGTATATAAACCATAACCTGTCAACCGGCGGATATTTCTATATTATTATCGATATTGAACTAGGCTGCAGAAGAGCAAATGAAATTCTTGAACAATAAGTAGGTTGTGGCGGGATATTCGAATCACGCCTTCGTATTCTGAGCTTCAAAAACTTCAATATTATTGAAATTTGTAACGTCTTTTGCAATACATCTGTAATGTGGGTAATATATCTGTAATGGGAGCATTACAACGCACATTTTCTCTCTTTGAGTCATGCACTTTGCTTTCAAAATTTTCTTTATTAAATTATTATTTAAGCCTGTTCTTATATTCAACACCTTGAACAAACTTTGAATTTTTCTTACAAATGGTAACGTGAATTTCAGATTACGTAATATAAATTTATAAGCTCCGGGTGATTTAATAATGCAAAGAAAGAGCTAATTCTTTTTCTGATTTTAGCCACTTTCCTCTTGTCTTATGAAATAGCTGCACATTTATAAAAGTTTTTAGCGGTTTATTTTTATAACGGGTGTATCTGAGTTGTAATAATTATTAAATGTCAACTGTTGACTGTCAAAAATTAATTTATCTTAGACATGACTTCATATTTTCAAGGACTACTTTGACTTCGAATGTTTCTGAACACCCGTTATATTAACAAATTGTGGAGTAGTGCACTAACAGAAAACGATTTCTTCTTTTTTAATCTATAGGTCTGCGATTGTTTTGCTTTTACCCGACAGGGTGCGGTGAACTGAAATCTTGGAACCAACAGAACGATGCGACGACGCCTAGATGTTGGAACCAATTTTGGCTACGCTAAAGTGCATAATTATTGCGCATCTTTATATATTCCATCAAACAACGATGCAACGTACAATTGTTCGTGTGAACTTGATGAGAAGTACTGTCTCGTGGCGCCAACTGCATTTAAATAGTACTGCTATTATTGACATTATATTAGGTCCATAACTTTCTTTTTACTCATCAAGTTGAGGATTTCAGTAGTTTTAAACCTTCTCTGGACAACGCGGGTTATTTTGAAGAAAACGCGTAAATCGGTCCAGTAGTTTTTGAGTCAATAACAGACACACATACGCGAGAAGTAGGAAATACAACGGAGACGAGGCAAAGAGGGTTATACCCCATCAATGCTGTATTAGACGTCTAGTGGTGACAGTGACTGTCACCGCTGTTTTTGGAAAACGTTTAATTAAACATAAATTTTCTCCAAGATCTTGTGACCTTACACCGTGATTTCTTTCTATGGCCTTTTTGAAACAATTGAAGGAGACTTAGTTTAAAGGTAAAAATATTTAGACTATATGAAATGCAGTGTAATATTACATATATTACATTTTATGTACATATTACATTATTACAATATTACATTTGTTCATTTTGATTCTTAGATGTGCAACGGTTCACAAAACAATGCTGGGAGGAAATTACAATTGTAATTACTTCTGCAGCTGAGGATCATTGGCAAGAAGGGATAGGCACGACAAAGAAGCAAAACTAAGATGCGAAGAAGATGACTGCATATGAGGAGACACTGTGCAAATTGATTCTATTCTATTCTAGAACAGCAAATGCAGCAGTCTAAGGAGGTGCATGAAATGCGAATGAAGAATGAAAGGGAGCTCTACACGATATTAGAATGAAGAATGAAAGGGAGATACACAATATTAGAATGAAGAATGAAAGGGAGATACATGCATTTAAAATGGATATTGAGAAACAGTATTACAGTGAAAGATTGCGATTATTAAATGAAAGGTCTGTGAATGAGTGATAGTATGAAGAAGTATGATTTATTGCTGCACTTGAGAATACATGATTTATCTGTGCAGTAGCGAGAGATGGTGGCATGGACTATTATTATCTGTACTATTATGTTTGCTTTTAATATAATATGTGTTATCAAATGAGTTAAGAAACAAGAAAGATTACAGCGAATAGGTATATACCGGGTTATGTTGTTCCAGTGGCGTACGTCCGTTATCTCCGTTATCTAATAAAATAAAAATTTGAAATTTGGGGCATCTGATATATATCTAATTTTCTTTAAATTGAGCCCAACATTCATATTCTTTCACTTCCGGTTTAACCGGAAACGACCCTAAATTTTGTATTTTAAATAACACTCTGTATATTTTCCTCAAAATTTGAATTCTACTGACGTCAAAACAGGGGTGAAATTTTAATATTTTAAATATTCAAAATTGGGAGCGTAGAAACCAAAGCAATCTATGGAAACCTAAGCAAAATTTGATATTATTTGTTTGTTAACTTTGATAGTTCATAAAATGTTATTAAAATTTGTTTCAAAGTTGCTTCGAACAAAGTTGTATTTAAATGAATAACGATGAATTTACAAATGGTAAAAAATTGAATATGATCCTCATTTATGGGGAATGTAGAGAAAACAGGCGTGATGCTTTCTGTGTTTACAGGGAGCGGTGTCCTGACAGATATATGCCAAGCGTGATGTATTTTACACGTCTGGCTTCAAATTTGGAAACATGTGGTGCCTTTTCAAAGGAAAAAAAACCGATAATATCATGCCATGAACTGCGTCAATATTTTCAGAGTGGACACCGAAATCGGTCTTTCCGGTAGCTTCTAATCTTCAACAGAAAGTTTTCCTCTTTTGAATGACGCAAGTCAATTTTTGACATAAGATTGCTTAGTGTGTTAAGCATATCTTCGTAAATTTACTTACCTCTTAACCTCTTCAAACACAACTATTTGATGATGCCTCGATACTACAAGTTATAGATTTTCGCATTTGCATTCGACATGCTTTCTTTCAAAATTTCCTGCACAGCAATAGTTAAACTTTTTGCCATTATAACAAAACTTTATTTTGTTCAAAGAAAATGGCCCAAGCTTACTAGATATAATACCCCCTCGTATAACTAATTAGGCCAAAGAGCCTTCTCCCTATCTGAGCCTAATTGCTTATTCCAAGAAATTAACCATGTTACCAATTTCTTAATCAACAACAACTATTCTAAACACGATATCAAACGCACCATACACCAACATTTTAACCCAAGACCATACAGTTCAGTTTCTTCACATTAACTTTTTTAGTGATTGATGTATTTAAATCGTTGATTGACGTTGATTGTTGAAACTTCATCATAATGATGTTGTCAAGAAAGATAAAATAGACAAAGAATCAGACTCTGGTGTATATAAGTTAACGTGTGAAGATTGTAATAAGGTATACATAGGACAAACGGGGAGGACGTTAAAAATTAGGATGAAAGAACACGAAAGAAGTAATAAAGAAAAGAAAAATTCAACTTTCGCAAAAAACTTAGAAATTAATAGATATAATAATTTAGGCTTAGCTTAAAATGACCAATTAGAATTAAACAACTCTTCTCTACTAAATTTAAGATTGTAAAAATGTTTCCACTACCATTTTCTTCCTTTGTACATAAATATTCAAACTTGTATTTTAAATATTCAGTATTTCATCCACCTGATGAAGCCATTGTTTGGCAAAATAATATTGTAGAGGGTTTACAATAAAAAATTTTTTTTTGAAACTTTAAGTTTAGTACTTATCTCTTATCGTTATGATGTATTTATTTCCACGTTCTAATAAGAAAGAAAAAATACTGTTGTTGAAACAATAAATTTAATTAAAAATTTGTTACGTAGTTTACGCAAATCACTTATTACTTTAAAAAACGAACAATGAATAATACGTACAATCAAAATATGAATACTGTTAAACTTTCACAATAGCTTTTCCAAAATTGGCACCTTTCATTACACCTATTAAAGCTTTCATTGTATTTTCAAATCCTTCTGTAACAGTTTCTTTGTATTTCAATTTTCCCTCCTCGATCCATTTTAAATTTTGTGAAACGCTTTCGTCCCATATTTGAATGAAATCATCCACTCTAAACGGTTTTATCTGCAATTCTCTAGGATTATCTAAATTCCACTTTGCAACCGTACTCATTACTACAAAATAATTGATTTTGTTAAATAGACCTTAATTAGAGGTTACTATTTTAATTACGTTTCTTTATTGGGTTCTTTTGATTATAAAGAGCAACAGCGCCACAAATAGTCACTTTGCCAGAAGGTTTCATTTTATCCAATATAATTTCACTTGTTTCTCCACCGATCTTAAACAAAAGTATTAAGATACTATACTTATACATCGACTATTATAATGGTATCTAAATTAGAATTAAGAGGAATAGACTTCGTATATACCGTAACCGACATATTTTAATTTCTGGTACGAAAGTAGAAGAGAAAAAGAGCGCGACGAAGTAAAGTAAAGCAAGACATATAGCGAGGTTGCCTATGCACGTATGCACAGGTATGCACGTAGATGAGGTGGAGTGCGATAAAGTTCAGTCAGATTATAGCTAGTCAGTAAACTTGTTGCTTTAGAGCAGAGGCTCCCAAACTTTTTTTTCTCATAGACCACTTTGAAAGTTTTGCTGATTCCGGTGGACCATCTGCAGCTACATTTCTACCATATTTCCAAAACTCGACAAAAAATGTGAAGATTAGATCTAACTTTGGAAATTTGCGTTGCGGCTGAGTTATTGGTTAATTAATTAATTGATTGTGCTGTGAGTGGATGTCAAAAAAGTAAAGTTAGCCAATCAAAAAAGTGATTCCATCCAACTTTACTCCTTTGACATCTACTCACAGCACAAGAAACCAATCAATTCTCACATATTTTATTTAGAAAACTCCCCATTCGGAGTGGTAAAAATAAAAATAAAAATAGTATATTTCCTTGTGTTGTATTTATTCAAATATGTAATATTACACTATTAATTATTATTGTTATCATATTACATTGTAATATGATAACAGTCGTAATATAATTAAAATTAAATATTAATAACGTAACGTAACTTCTACAATGACAATCACAAGATAGTCATAATTTTAGTGGGAGGGATGTACTTGATGGATTGACAGCAAATTATCAATATTTGGCTTCAGTTTTGTTAGGAATAACCGCAAATCTCCCCGTTCTGTGATATTCAATCTGCTCCTTTTTTTTGTTAAAAGGTTTGTAACGACACTAAAACTTTTCTCGACAAGATATGACGAGGGAAACGCTATCAAAAGCTTTCTCGCAATTCCCCACAGTCCAGGATATTTTTCGGGTATTTCTGCCTGCAGCCAAAATGTTTGATACCCTGTTTTAAATTTCACCTTCAGTTCCTCATTAGTGCTAAGCTCGAGTAGTTCCTCTTGTAATATCACATTCTCCACTTCCGTTTCATCAAGTGGATTTATGATCCATGGTGGTATTTCCATCGTCAAAATATCTTCAAATCTGATTTTAAAGTCATCATGCAGGGCAATTAAATGTTGAACGTATGTGTGAGTATCCTCATCAAGGCATTCTACCTGTGACAAGTTTGAAAACTGGGAAAATTCGCGCCTACTAATATTTTGCTTCATAAATTTCAATTTTCCAAGAAATGCCGAATTACACCCTTTGTTTTTATTAAATTGAGGCTGTTCCCTTGTAATTGTAAGTTAATGTCATTAAATTTTTTTAACAAATCTGTCAAGGCTGCTTTCAAATTGATCAGGTTTTCTTTTAAATCTGGATCTTTACTTTCCAGAAACTCTAAAACTGATTCAAAAAGTGAGAAAAATCTTGTTAAACATGCACCTTTCGACAACCAGCGTACTTCAGTATGTAAGAGCAATCGTTGGAAGTCTTCATCATTTTCATCGCACAATTGTGCAAATAAACGCGTATTCAATGCATTGCTTCTTATTTTGTTAACTGCATTAATCACAAATTGAAGCGATTGGTGCAATTTAGCACTCAAATTTTTCGCTACTAGGTGTTGTCGGTGGATGACACAGTGAATTGCTGTTACCTCTGGTATAATTCTTTTAAGATGGCTTATAAACCCACGACATCGCCCGGCCATGGCAGGAGCTCCATCTGTTGCCACCGAAATAACGTTTGTGAATGGAATCGATTTTTCCTTAAAAAATCACTCAGGACATTAAATATTGATTCACCTTTAGTGTCCGTCTCCAAAGTTTTCGCGAATAGTAGCTCTTCATGAATTTCTTCGTCCATAACAAATCGAACATATGCCAATAATAATGCTTCATTACCAGGTAAAGTTGACTCGTCCAGTTGAATAGAAAAATGAGTTGTTTGCAGATAATTACACAAGAAACTTTCAATATCAGAGCTCATTTCGTCAATACGTCTTTGTACAGTGTTGTTACTCGAAGGAATTCTTTTGAGTAGGTCAAATGGAGATTTGTGCAGAACAGCTTTTAAAACCTCTTCAACAGCGGGTAAAATTAACTGTTCTCTAATGGTGTGCGATTTTCCAGATTTCGCTATAAGTAATGAGATATTGTAAGATGCCCGCAAGCCATCATCGTTACTTTCCGACGTTGAAGCGAACATACTGTGCACGGTGGGTCTCTTTTCATATTTTTCTTTCAATGTTTGAAAATATTTCAAATCTTTACCTATTTTATCAGGATGACACCTTCTTAGATGATCTTCGAGCTTCGATGGTTTCATAGAGTCATTGCTCAAAACTTTGTTGCATAAAAGGCATATGGGCAATCGCTTGTCTGCCTTTGATGGAAGAAAACCAAATTTTAAATAATCGACACTGTACTGTCGACATTTCTTCTTAGATTCAGCCATGTTTCGTATCAGTTACCTACCTGTAAATAAAAAAAAACTTTGTTGTAGTAATCTTAAGGCGGTCTTACTTAACAGGATATGGCTATTTCTTGATTATTGCAATGAAATAAACAAAGTACCGGCGGCAAACTGTCTAATTATTAAAAGCAATAAATCGCTAAGATCAATAATTGAGTTTTATGAAAACGGTTGAACCGATTTTAATGTAATGTAAAACTTTTTTTCATTAAATTTTGATATATTTCTGTAAATTCGATAGAAACTACTTGTAAATAATATTTTGATATCAAAACTTCGCGATTTTAATTATTTATTTATTACTTTGATGCACGTTACGAGTATGTAACGTGCATTTTTTTCAGTCTCTTGCTTTAGAGCATTGATTCCCAAAGTGGTCCAGGTGGACCCCCAGGGGTCCACGGGAGTCTCGACGGGGGTCTACGTTGGCGTGACAAAAAAATGGGGGTTCACAATTCGTAAGTGGGGCTCCACGAAAATTTATCTGGTTTCGATAGTGAAGAACTAAAATGTTGGCTTGAGTTCACCTATCAATGTAGGCAGATAATATTTTAAGAAGCTCAGCGACTGCTACTTGTAAAAACTTGCATATTCCATATTCAGTACAACGTGTCGAGACTTGCAAAGTGCTGCCGCTTCCGCCGTCCGCAATGCTTGTTCAGACGTGCAAAGGGACGAAGTACGACTTGTGGCGCGTGTGCTTGCAATCTTGCATGAACTTGTTGGATTCTTCACAAATATAAATATGAATGCCACGGATAAACGTTACTCATTTGTTTCCCGAATTTCGAAAAGAAAAGTAAAGTAAAGTGAATTGATGTTAGTGTTTGCCACTGTCGGAAAAGTAAGTACTTACCTGCCTATTTGTTATACATACTTTTATTTTATTTATTATTTATCTATTTATTTTACAATTTATTGTACACGTAAGTAAACAAAAAATGGACAAATTACAAAAAAATACGTAGGTACAAAAGGCGAGGCTTATTCCTAAAAGAAATCTCTTCCAACCCACCTGCCATAGGAGATATATTTATGTTGTAATAAGTATATTTGTAATGTTTGCGTGTAGTAGGTACGTATTAAAAATTAAATACTGAACAGAGCCATTATTAGATACTTCCATAAAAGAACAGAAAGCCGAGAAAGGTTGAACTTCTTGTCCCTACTTTCTTAGTAATTTTTTTATTACCCGACTGTGTGGTGGTTCACTAATAACACAGGTCTACAGTGATTTTGATGTTTGAAAGCTGTTTGCTAATTTGTATATGTTTGGGGGCCCTTATCCAAAAAACGCCATATTTTTGCTCTATCACGTAAATTTTTTTTAATGCGCTCTATATCTTAAAAATGTTAATTTATTAATATACATGCCTATGACAAGAATATGTTTGTTCCATGTTAAGCATGATTTTTAAATGAATTGATTTTTATGAAATTAAATGTGATTTGGCAACACTGTTAATATTAGATTTCTCAGCAAAGCAACAGAGTCGGCGCAGAAGCGTCAATACAAAGTTGAAACCTGCTTATGTGCAGTTTGGTTGTGTTAGTCGTCGTGCTATTGTGTCCGCGCGCTTGTTGTCTTCGATGTTGCGTATTTTAAGTGTTCTAGAACGTATAAATATGGAAAGAAGACATTGTGTGAATAATCCGAATAGCTTTTATTATATCTGTGGTAGTTATGTCGTAGTAAAGCAGAGGCAAACTATAACTTCGTTTGTGAAAAATGTATACCACGCTTATTTTGGTGTAAAAATTGGCAACCAAGACAAGTCCTGGGCTCCTCATACTGTTTGCTCCGTTTGCGTTGAAGCATTAAGAAACTGGCAAAAAGGTAGGAAGAAATGTTTAAGCTTTGGTGCTCCTATGGTATGGCGAGAGCCTAGAAATCACAGTGATGATTGTTATTTTTGTTCGTGTAATGTTCAAGGATTCAACAGAAAAAATAAGAAACAAATTGTGTATCCCAATCTTGACTCTGCTATTCGACCAGTTCCTAATGGACCAGATGTACCGATACCTACCGCCCCAAAAGCACTAGAAAACGTCATATCGTCAGAATCAGAGGAATCTAATTGCGACCCAGGTGACTCAGATTTCAGACCAGATTTCAGAGAGCCCGAAGTGTTTAACCAGAGCGAACTAAATGAGTTAATTAGAGATTTGCACCTTCCAAAGGATGCATCCGAATTGTTAGCCTCCCGACTTCGTGAGAAACATTTACTGGCACCTGGCGTCACATCATGCTTTTACCGGGATCGCGAAAAAGAGTTATGTCAATATTTTACTCAAGACGGACCGCTGGTGTATTGCAACAATATTCCTGACTTAATTTAAAAATTAGGAAATGTGCCGTATGTAAAAGAAGAATGGCGCCTGTTTATTGACTCAAGTAAGCGTAGTTTAAAAGGCGTTTTATTGCACAATGGTAACGAGCTGGCCTCGGTTCCCGTTGCCCATTCGGCACATTTAATGGAAACGTATGAAAATTTTGAACTTCTTTTGAAGAAAATAAACTACCAAGAACATCAGTGGATGCTTTGTGATGAACTTAAAGTGCTGTGCATGCTACTAGGACAACAAGGAGGTTATATAAAATTTCCATGCTTTATTTGTGAGTGGGATAGTCGAGCAAGGGATAGACATTGGACTCAAATAGAATGGCCCTCTAGAACAAGCCTTACACCTGGTAGCAAAAATGTATTAAGAGATAGCTTGGTTGACCCCAAAAAAGTTTTACTGCGTATCTCCATATCAAACTTGGCTTGATGAAGCAGTTTGTTAAAGCCCTAGACAAAAATGGACAGTGTTTTAAATATTTGTGCGAGACATTTCCAGCCTTATCCGATGCCAAGTTAAAAGAAGGTATTTTTGTTGGGCCGCAGATAAGAACATTATGCAAAGACAAGGATTTTCAAAACACAATGACCAATGTCGAGAAAAACGCCTGGGTTTCATTTAAAGAAGTAATTGATAAGTTTCTTGGGAACTCTAAGGACGAAAACTACGAAAATATTGTTCAAAATATGTTACAACACTTTCATCGTCTAGGTTGTAATATGAGTTTGAAAGTTCATTTCCTGTTTTCACACTTGAACTATTTTCCTGAAAATCTTGGAGCAATTAGCGAAGAACAGGGAGAGAGGTTTCACCAAGACATTAAGGAAATGGAACGGCAATACCAAGGCAGATGGAGCATAACGATGATGGCGGACTACTGCTGGATGTTAAAACGGGATATGCCCTTAAAACATACAACCGAATGTCCGGACAACGCAGCTTTCAGGCAAAAAGACAAAGATTTCACTTAAAAAAAACTGAGTAAAGTTTTTTTTCCACTTTTTTAACTTGTATTCCACCTTTTTACTCAATAAACAAATAAATTTTTTTAGAAATATCGTTTTTTTTCATTTAATATTTGCAAAAAAACCTTACGTGATACAAATAAATGAATAGAATTTTTGAAATCAGCCTACCAAAATTATATAAAATCAGTTTTCAAAATAAAAACATCTGTCAAAAAGTTTAATTTTGTAGACCTGTGTAATTAAATATATTTTCATAAATTGTACGTGTCTTTATATACTACATACTCGTAACCTGCATCAAAGTAATAAATAAATAATTAAAATCGCGGAAGTTTTCACATCAAAATATTATTTACAAGTATTTTCTATCGAATTTACAGAAATATATCAAAATTTAATTAATGAAAACATGTTTTACATTACATTAAAATCGGTTCAGCCGTTTTCAAAAAACTCAATTATTGATCTCGGCGATTTATTGCTTTTGATAATTAGAATCAGTTTGCCGCCGGTACTTTGTTTATTTCATTGCAATAATCAAAAAATAGCCATATCCTGTTAAGTAAGACGCCTTAAGATTATCAAAGGCAGACAAGCGATTGCCCATATGCCTTTTATGCAACAAAGTTTTGAGCAATGACTCTATGAAACCATCGAAGCTCGAAGATCATCTAAGAAGGTGTCATCCTGATAAAATAGGTAAAGATTTGAAATATTTTCAAACATTGAAGGAAAAATATGAAGAGACCCACCATGCACAGTATGTTCGCTTCAACGTCGGAATGTAACGATGATGGCTTGCGGGCATTTTACAATATATCATTACTTATAGCGAAATCTGGAAAATCGCACAACATTGGAGAACAGTTAAAACGCTGTTGAAGAGGTTTTAAAAACTGTTCTGCACAAATCTCCATTTGACATACTCAAAAGAATTCCTTTGAGTAACAACACTGTACAAAGACGTATTGACGAAATGAGCTCTGATATTGAAAGTTTCTTGTGTAATTATCTGCAAACAACTCATTTTTCTATTCAACTGGACGAGTCAACTTTACCTGGTAGCCATCCGGGTTGTGCGGATAATGAAAATTGTATGAAAAAAAACCACATCCGTCCAGAAACGTGCAGATATCGATATTTCACTGTCGTTACAGATGGCTGACGTCGCGACGTGTTTGCGTCTACATTCTTCGGCAGGAGGAATCTTGTCAGATTGTGGAATCAACGCAAAATTAAGCGACAATTGCATGTGAGATGAGATTTGAGTGTCATCTCTCACACCAATTAAATTCAATATAATTCGTATATATACACGAAAGTATACAAATAAAAATCATGTCTATGTCCGAATACCATGTACTGATGATCTGTAACGACAGTGAAATATCTATATCTGCACGTTTCTGGACGGATGTGGTTTTTTCATACGATCTGCATCTTACCAAAAAGTTGCTTCTGTTGATCTGATTTGCCAGTTTTTTTCTGATTTTGATGTATTCTTTTATGATTTTACGATCTTCTTCGTTTATGTAATTGTATATGTACTTCATGATGTAATTGTTCCATTTTATTGGCACTACACGCCTTGTGCTAAGTATAAAGATAATTATTTCGTGACCTTAGTATGTTATGGTAAATTCAAATTGTACATGTAGGATTGTTTTAAATATATAGTTTTTGAAGTAAAACCAGACATTAAATCGCCTACAATTTGAATTTACTATATATATACATAAATATCCTCGTCGACGCGGTCGGTTCGTATAAGAGGGGGCGAGCGCGGCGATCGTCGGTCGTGGTTCGGTGGCTGATTCATTTTCGGCCCTCACCATGGGGATCTCGCTTATTATTGGAGATAGAGTATAGTTTTAAATTTGGCAAAGTTGTTAAATATTGTGTTTGTTATAAATCCGTAAAGAAAATAGACCCGTGACAAATGACCTTCGTTATTAAAAAGAAAAACGCGAAAACCCCATTTTGTTCTTTTACCTGTAGCACCGACATTTGGCCTTGTAGAGAAAAAATGAAAACACATCCTTGTGGCCATTTCTAAACCTCTATCCAGTGGTGTACTCTAAATTTTTATACGAAGTTTCGTTTCTTTCTGGCCATCATCAACTATCTAATTTCTTATAGGCGCCATATTGGATTTAGACATCTTCAGAAAGAGTTTTTTTTTCTGATTTCAACCATGTACCACATGCTGACTAAAGTTTTTGACATTAGGTTTTATTTGAAAGAATAAATTATAAGATTAAATAAGGTAGCCATGGAATTTCAATCTGTCAAACATTTCATTTATTGTTCATTAATAATACAAAAATGTCATACACTAACGAGAAACGAGATATGATAAGTATTTTTTATTCTTCGAAACGAAATTCAACAGTAGCGAGTACAAGATATCTACAATTATATTCAGAACGACAACAGCCTCATCGTACCATTTTTCTAGATCTCGACAGAAATTTGGTCGAGAATGGATCGTTTACTAAGCCGCGTAATGGTCAAGACAACAGGAATTTCAATGAAAATCGACAAGATATTTTACAAATGGTAAATTAAAAGCGTGTTTTCAAATTTCATGTTAATCTTGTATTTTTATAGATAAATAATAATCCATGAATTTCTACACGCGAAGTAGCGTCAGAATTAAATTTGTGCCAGTCCAGAGTTTGGAGAACTTTACATAAAAGTAGGTTTAAACCATACAGGATCCATGTTAGTCACTCTTTACTGCCTGGAGATAATTTGAGAAGGCTAGTATATTGTAATTGGTTAATGGGAAGGATAGAAAATGACGAAAATTTTTTAAGCAAAATCATCTGGTCAGATGAAACAAAATTTACAAATTCTGGAATGTTCAACTGAAATACGGAGCACTATTAGGCAGTACAAAATCCCCGACAAAACAGGGCTAGAAGACCACAACATCGTTTTGGAATAAACGTTTGGATGGGTATTTTGGCAAATCGTCTCTTAGGACCAGTTATGTATGAAGAACATTTAAATGGAGAAAGATATTTAAACATTTTACGTACATACGTATCTGACTATCTTGATGACAATATCCCATTAAATCAATTACAATATTTATGGTGGCAACAAGATGGCGCACCAGCACACAATGCAGCTGTTGTTAGAAATTTCTTAAATCAAGAGTTTGCAAACCGTTGGATTGGAAATAGGGGAGTTGTTGAATGGCCTGCGAGATCACCTGATTTAAGTCCGCTAGATTTTTTTTATGGGGATATGTTAAAAATAATATTTATAAAGTAGATGCGCCACAAAACATTGAAGAATTACGAGACATACTTCAGAATGCCTTCGATGCAGTTCCTAGAAGAACTATACAAAGGGCAGTACAAAATGCCAGAAGGCGTGCCCAATTGTGCATTACCGAAGATAGCCAGATAATTGAACATTTACTGTAATTGTTTATTGTTTACTTTTATATGTATTTTTATTAATGTTTTTGTTATCTTGTAATCGCTACTGTTGAATTTCGTTTCGAAGAATAAAAAATACTTATCATATCTCGTTTCTCTTCGTTAGTGTGTGACATTTTTGTATTATTAATGAACAATAACTGAAATGTTTGACAGATTGAAATTCCAAAGGCTACCTTATTTAATCTTATAATTTATTCTTTCAAATAAAATCTAATGTCAAAAACTATAGTCAGCATGTGGTACATGGTTGAAATCAGAAAAAAAAACTCTTTCTGAAGATGTCTAAATCCAATATGGCGCCTATAAGCCAGAAAGAAACGAAACTTCGTATAAAAATTTAGAGTACACCACTGGATAGAGGTTTAGAAATGGCCACAAGGATGTGTTTTTATTTTTTCTCTACAAGGCCAAATGTCGGTGCTACAGGTAAAATAAGAAAATGGGGTTTTCGCGTTTTTTTTTAAAATAACGAAGGTCATTTGTCACAGGTCTATTTTCTTTACGGATTTATAACAAACACAAAATTTAACAACTTTGCCAAATTTAAAACTATACTCTATCTCCAATAATAAGAGAGATCCCCATGGTGAGGGCCGAAAATGAATCAGCTTGTATATACATACATATATACATATATATATATATATATATATATATATATACAGGGTGAGTCGTGAGGAATCGACCAAACTGTAGGAGTGTATTCTACAGGTGAAAGTAATGTAAAAAAACTCAAATGTTGCTATCCGATTTTTATTTGTTTTCGAGTTATAGCGTGACTGCACGAGCGTAATGTGCAGGCGCTCCATCGTGCTGGTAGAAGATTTGGATGCTGATATTTATGGGAACATCTTCTAGCAGTCCGTGCAGTTCATTTTCTAAAAAATGTAAATAGGTGTCTTCCGTGAGGCGATTCTCAAAAATGTAAGGACCAATTAAAAAACCATCGATCATACCACACCACACGTTTACTGAAAATTTATGTTGAAAGATACTTTCGACTGTTGCGTGTGGATTTTCGTCTGACCATACATGCTGGTTATGACAATTATTAATACCGTCACGGGTGAATGTCGCTTCATCCGTAAACAGTATACGCGATACAAAACGAGGATTATCATTTATCCATCGAAAAAATTCCATACGTCTACGATTATCATCTCGTTGTAGGTGCTGTACTCTTTGTACATGGTACGGACGTAAGCCATGCTCGTGAAGTGTTGTTATCACCCTTGTTTGTGGAATACCCAATTGAATACTAATTCTCCGTGAGCTGGTAGTTGCGTTTTCTTCTACTACATCCAGAATATCTTCTACTTCTTGTAATTGTTGTCGACTGTCTCGTTCAGATATTATGTTTACACTGGGAAGCTTTCCGGTCGCGCACAATGTGTTGAATACACTAATAAATACAGTTTTATTAGGATATTCATTAGCAGCAGCTGTAGCACTCCCATCAGAAAATCCATAAACAAACACCATATTAGCATATTCTAAATTAGAATAAGTGTGTGGCATTTTAGTTTGTTATACTATAGTCGTACAATACCCGAACACAATGTTATAATTTACTCCAAGATATAGGGAACATTTTTTATGATGGCAGCGCCCTCACTATATCAACGATGAACTAGAGGTAGTGACATTAGACGCATTAGGCATACAAACCACTCTACACTATTTCTCGACTGCTTTCAATGTCACTACCGCTAGTTCGGAAAACCACGAACAGGTAGCGCTTCAGCTAGGAAGACTTCCCTATAATGAATTGCTACCGGGGTTTCACTGTTTTTACGAATACATACATAAACATGGTATACTAAATTTACATTTTTAATTACGCTATAACTCGAAAACAAATAAAAATCGGATAACAACATTTGAGTTTTTTTACATTACTTTCACCAGTAGAATACACTCCTTGAGTTTGGTCGATTCCTCACGACTCACCCTGTATAACTAATTTATGGAGTATATAACATTTTCCAAGATTCAATTTGAGCCCAGATAGCGAAGACAGGAATTAATGTCCTTCATATTGTGCTGATTTAAATTATACTTTTCTTTCAGCTGCATCAACTTCTAAATGGAAAAACTCTTACGATAATTGACTTATTCATGAAAAATGTAAGATTGTAAAGGGGAGTATTTTCTAAAGCAACAAAATAATTTTAGAGATTCTGAATATTTTTATCTTTTTCTGTCTCGAAGTTTTAGTACATTAACTGACTGACTAATTCAAGTAATTTACATGTGTCACTTTTATGAAATTATTTAATATGTGAAGCTCTTTTCAATGCACTATCTACCTATACGTGGACGAATTATATATAACAATTCAAAATAATATAGGCAAACATTTGAATACCATCAACCATGGTTAGAAAACATAATAACGTGACAATTTTAATGGACGAGTTCATATAATATTTATAGTCCCAAAATTCATAAAGTTTGCATACGATTAGATAAAAAAAAGAAATCAATACACGCTACAAGCGGAAACAAGTGGTATGACATGCACAGTTTACTACGTAAAAATATACGTTTTATATGCGCATGTTAATACTTTTGGTTGTTTGTTTTCGTTTTAACATGAATTTTGATAGAATTATAGATTTGAGGTAAATTATTCTAACGAAAATTATATTGACGTGTTAGTTGATTTCGTGAAAGTTAAGCAGAATTAGTATTTACAAACAGTATGGATTAGTTCTTCGAAATGTTACTTCAGCGCTAAAAGAATTGAACACTAAATAAAATAAAAGTTACCAAGAAAAAGGCTCACGCTATAAATTGAAAATGTCCTAAAATGCGCTCCAGAAAAACAACCATTGAAATTCTCCTATTTCCACATACGCCAAAAAAAAACCTTAAGATCTATAGACAAGCAAAAAAAAAATTGAACACGTAAAAAAGCTTAAAGCTTAGATATTTCAAAATGGCTTTTTATTCATGCATTAAAGTAATTGAGTAGTTGTTAAACTAAAAATTCGTGTAAGCCACTTCCATCTCGGAACGTGCAGATGCATTTCGTTCTTATTGGAACTTGTCAATGCACGGTTTCCCGGAGACAGACATGACTTACACTTCCTTCACTACTATATATAGTTAAGATATTGAATATACTGCAAACGAGAATTTAATAATTATTAATTCGCGACGGGTTGCGTTCTGCATGATGTTGCAAACTTAGTTTGACGAGTTGTAGAATTAGCGTGACACATTAGGTGACATTTAAATGTAAAGTGAAATTTTAATAATTATTAAATTCTCATTTGCAGTATATTCAATAATTTCTAGTTAAACATTTAAAACTTGAATATTACTAGATACATGTCTTTTCGTTTCTGGGCCAGGTGAGGTTAGACATATCTCTAAATTCGTTAAAATACTGCAAAAATTTAATTTAATTTAAAATATTGCTTAACATACAATATACCAAAATAGCGGAATTGCTGAACCAGGATAAATTAAGTTTAAGTTAATAAAAAATTACCTCAAGCACAATTTAGCCTTAATCCAGGATACGTAATTCGACAACTTGGTTGTCATCATCAGCAATTGAAAAAAGTATTACATTTGCGGTACTAGCACATATTTTACACAAGGAACGCACTGTAGTAGAGTGATGTGCTTTTTTTGTATAAAGTGCGTTCTAATGTCCCGAATGTAATATTTTTCTACTACTGATGATAACAACTTAGTTATCTAAAGTGTATCGAAAATTAAGCCTAGATTATGGTAAATATTACTTTTGATTAACTTGTACAGTATTAGCCACCGTCTCCGGCTTAATCAGGTAAATTAAATTCATTGAAATCATTTATTTTTTAACACTCCAAAATATCTAATTTCTGGAGTAACATATATTTGTTAATTTTTAAATCAGTATAAGAAGGCATAATTTTTTATGAATATTAACAAATAGCTTATAATTTACGAACCAACACCCATCGGGCAATTGAAAATTTATGTTAATATTGCTAAACATTTTTTGTATGTTTTTAAAAATTAATGGTTTTTCATTTCTGAATTGAGGAAATTTTGCACTTCTAAAATTCTTAGAATTACGGAAATGTTTACTATTGATTGAGTTTTGCCACCATTGAAATAGTTTAAGATGTTAAATTTATTGGAATCCTTAGAAATAAATAAACTTAAATATGCAGATATATTGTTAAATGACCAATTAGACCTTAATAATTCCCCACTTTTAAACTGGTTTCATCAAATATTAAGATAACAATAACTTTAGACGATATATCGGTAAGAGACGATTCTAATGTAGACAAGTGCAACCCTTGAAATATTTTAGAAAAAAGCCATACATTTGTGAAGAGCGTGTTCAGTAGTAATATAAGATCTGAAGAAGCTACATCCTAGCGAAACATGTCGTCAATTTATTAATACATATAATAAAGTGTAATATATACTGGAAATTAGTATAAGTGTTTTACTTAAATCCCACTTACATACTAATTAGTACAACTAATTCAAAAGAGATAGGTTTTTTCATAGTGTAAATTTCGTGAAGGACACCCAAGAACTGCTGTTACTGATGAAAATATTACCGCTGTTCGAGCATTGTTTAAGGACGATCGACGGACATCATATGGATTTATTCGAGCGAGATTGAGCATTGGTATGAATTAAATCCAAAACACTTAGGATCAATAGCTAGACTTGTTGCCAATGGATCCCGCATCAACCGGCTGCCGATAAGAAAGAACAACGCACTGAATGGTGTAAAAAAAAACTCTGGAAAAATTCCAAAGCGGCATCTTGGATGGTTCTTTCGAAAAGAACCTAAGCCTACAAATGTCTGACGAATTTGCAAAACTGATAAGAAGATGGTAGCTAGTTTTTTTTTCTGGAACTGGCCATATTGCTACTGTAGCATGAAAAAGTATACTGCCGATTGGTACACAAAAGTTCGTGAAAAATGTTCAAAGAAAAAATAATTTTACACGATCACAACGGAATATCTGGATGCCCTTAACGACAGCACCACGACACTCTACCATACAGCTCTGACCTAAAACGTTGTGGTTTTGTTTGTTTTAAAAAAATTTGTTTCCAAAAATTAAAGAATATAATCTCTTTTACTTCATCAGACGAAGCAGTGGAACATTGAAAAGACCTGGTTTCTGAAGAGTCTCAGGAAGAGTGGCATCATTGCTTTAAGGACAGGTGTCATCGAATGCAAACATGTATTGATGTTAGATGGGAATATTTTGAAAAACAAGAAAATCATTTTTTTATACTAATCCTTGCCTTATTTTCTAAAAATTTTCAGTGCCACGCTTGTATCTTTAAAAATAATTCTTTTTATCACAAAATTTGATTATTTAAATGAACTTATAAATGATATATTTACATTCAGAGCATGTATAAAGTTTTGTAAACACTTGAAATGCTTTATTTCGATATTTACTAAAACTGATAAAAATATAACTTGATAAATATTTTGAAAAAGCATGACATGCAAAAGATTTAACGAAATCTGATGCAATAATAATAAAAATTTCGTTTGACCTTGTGATGAAAATAGCGTATTCTCGTTTTGATTAGATAATATATGAAGAATATACACGTCACATAAAAAATACTATAAATCGTAATAATTATATCGTCAAATTTGTGAAAGTGATCTGCAAACTGTACGTATTTGTTTTAGAGAAATCAAAATGGTAATCGCTAAAAAATTTATTTACGTAAAGGCATTTGAGGGTGTGCCCAAAAGCGAAAATTTCCAATTGGTCGAGGAAGAATTGCCAGAACTTAAAGAAGGCGGTATGTAAATTATAAAAATTATTTAAATGAGAGTTTATTTATAATACAGAACCTCTCGGGCTACATACATTAAAGCTGCTCGGAAATTTTTCGGGATCTAGTAGCCATACTCCTAAAATTTGACGTTTATAATCAATGACTTGGTTGACAATTCGTTCTTAAGTCAACTAGTTTTGTTTATCCATCGTTGGAAAGAACGTAGTTATGTCTAGAATTGGAATTTGTGTTTCGAGCCATGATTTTTTTGTGACTAAATTATGACTGGTGGGCGCACCACTATCTGTGACGATTTTGTGAAGGTCGTGCATCAACATCAATTGTCGCCACTAATATTTATGCTGTGCGTCAAATGATTTAATAACATATCTATGTCACATACGTACCGTACTCGTATAATACAAACCGACACCACAAACTATTTTTCTCTAATTTTATGTACAATTTTGTAAACTCACATTCTTTTTCAACATTTTAATATACAGTGCAACATAATAATACCTTTAATTTGAAAATACAGTACAAGATATCAACAGTATAATTTAATTTTGAAAAACGTTCTATATATAGAACAGAAACGTCACTATAAATTAAATATAGTTTTAGTTACCTGGACGCTACTACCAAAAAACAGTTTACAGCCAAGAAAACCAAGAAATTACCTATAATATATATATATATATATATATATATATATACAGGGTTATGATAAAGTAACGCACAAAATTCATAAAACGTACAATTTTCATTTTTGAAAAAAATGCAAAAACACGTCAAACAGTTTATTTTATTCCGCGTCTTTTAACATAAGTCAAAAAAATAAAACGTCAAATTTGTCAAAGTTATGACGTCATCAATATTTTTTTTAAATACGAAGCTTGGTTTTTTTTCACTTTATTTGATAAAGCTTGTTTTTCTGCATTATAAAGAAATATTTGAAGTAGGGGTCACATAAGAAAAAAACTGAGAGAATTAATAAAAAACAAAATAAACTTTATTATAGTAATAACATTTAAATTAACTAAACAGTCCATTATACTTCGTGACCTTGGTATGATATGGTAAACCTAATCAGTAGGCGATTAAAGGTCTGTATATTACTTCAAAATATATGTATTTAAAAAACTCTACATGTTTCGGCTGTGTACGCCTTTATCAAGAGAATACAAAATATGCTATATATGCCATATTTTGTATTCTCTTGATAAAGGCGTACACAGCCGAAACATGTAGAGTTTTTTAAATACATATATTTGGAAGTAATATACAGACCTTTAATCGCCTACTGATTAGGTTTACCATATATATATATATATATATATATATATATATATATATATATATATATATATACACAGGCTGTCCTTGAAATAAAGAGAGAACATATGACAAATGGAAAGATGTAATTGTGTAGAATATAAAATAAAATATTGTGACTCAATTACGACGCGAACCCCGAAATTAAAAACGCCCCGAAAATTGTATTACGTAACGCCTATGGATTCAAAATATTCAGAATGTATATGAATAATAAATACCTAACACATACATACGCTATAACGTATGTTTCCATGCGTAACTGTTGGATGAGATGGACAATAACAATACTTATTATTTTTGTTATTGTCGATCAACTTTAAGATATCGTCTCTGGTACTTTTTATAGTCGCACAGTGATTTGACAATTTGTTTAAAAATATCTATCTTTTTTATTTTTTTTTCTCGCTTATGAGAGGGAATTTTGGGAAAATATTTTTGATTTATATTCTATATAATTATATCTTTTCATTTTTCATACGTTGTCTTTTTATTTCAAGGGCACCTGTATATATATATATATATATATATATATATATATATATATATATATATTATAATAAAATGTTAATTGATTTATTGAAGATACTAGCTTTAATTCGTTACATTTCTGTTATTGGGATTTCTTAAAAGGTTGGAAGTCTATCATATTTGAATTGTTTTCTTAATTTAGAGTGTCAAATCTATAATTAAATTTCAAAAGTATATGACTTTCTTACATTTACCAAAATTATAGCACTATGTAAATCTAGTTAATTTTGTATACTATTGTTAATGTTTGGTAATATCAAAGGTTATGTGTGAAGGAAAATTTAATTGTAAACCAAAAAGTTCATAATATAAATTAAGAATCAAAATTATTGTATAAACGTCAAATATTTTGGAAAATTCTATATAACTAAAGCGACCAATGAGTTTCAAAAACAGGAAAAGCTGTTGGGTTGCCATAGTGAGTTATTGAAAACAATTGGAGAGAAGAATTTTTGCACTTGAATTAATAGAATGTGTTTTAGATAAAACGAATTTTTTTTGAAAAATATAAAAAAACAAGTATAATTTATATTACCAAGATTTGAACAGTTTTCATCTTATACTCCGCTATCAATTAGTAAGCCACAAAAGACGTGTACCAGCTTTAGATAAATATTGGGAAACATTTCAAGGCCTTATATTACCAGGATTGTGACCGGGGATCCTAACTTTCGAGATCTGCCAGGATTGTGACCGTTGTTCCTGAAATTAAAATATACCAGCCGTACGTCAGGAAAGCAAGACTTAAGTCCAGAGACAAGACGGATAATTGTGATAGAATATTGAGCTTTTAGAAGTTTTTATTATTTGCATTTTTATTTTAAGTAAACAGATACATTTACTTACCGAAGGAAAATAAAGATCCCTTTAATGACCATTTTGTTTAAAATATTGTAAGTAGGGAGGTTATATACAAATTCATTTATTCAGCAATTTGATTTATCAGAATCTATTTGTTTATGTAGCCTAGTTTTGTCTCATTTCCGTAGATTCAATTTTTAACCTATAAGAAATTCCACATTACCATTAAATTCTATAATTATATTTTCAATAAAAATAAATTGTTAATCTAATGTTTAAGCCGAATGTTTTGTTAAATGTACCTAATTAAATATTCACTTATTAAGATAAGATTTTCCTTTTAATAAACGGAGTTTAAGAACCAAGACAAGTCGCTTGAATTCAATTAGTTTATCATATTAATACTGAGCTAACATACCTTTTAATTTTTTTGTCAGACAGAATCATCACGACCTCATGTTCGTTGATTCTCCAAATTATATTAAATTTCAAACTTTCTTTTAAGACCAAAGTACTATTTGGTTATAGAGGTTATTATTTTTAAGTACAAACGTTTATATTCATTGGACATGCGCAGAAGTATATCAGAATGCGGGGGTAAAAATTATAATTTTAAATTCATTTTCTTAAAAATCTGGTGTGAATAACACAAATGCAGGTTCACTATTAATATTTTTTGTGAACGTGTCCGAATATATCCCATCCCCAGAGACGTAGATACGTATTTCACCTTTCTACAGGCTCATCGGTACGCCCCTGCTGGAGAAAGGATATTCCCAGACACATTCACAAAAAAGAACCACATCGCCCTATCACCGTAATTATCCAGACCGGGCGCAGAAGTAAATTCGGCGCTGCCTGTTGTCAGACAGCCGAAGTACCTCGCATACCGTCCACATAATTAATGTGAAGTAACGACGCCCTTCCAAAGGTTGGCACAGCCAATCTCTCTAGAAAACTGCATTTTGTTTGTGTCTTCACTCATACTACGGTCTAAACCGCATGTGTAATGTATCAGAATATTTGAAACATACATGAGTAGGTAAACCCCACCAGTTTTGTATAATACAAAGGTATTTTTAATAATATAAAATATTATTAAAAATCTGGTGTGAATAACACAAATGCAGGTTCACATGAATATTTTTTGTGAACGTGTCCGAATATATCCCATATATCCCTATATATGGGATATATACGGACACGTTCACAAAAACAAAAAAAAATTAATAGTGAACCTGCCTTTGTGTTATTCACACCAGATTTTTAATATGGAATATATTCGGACACGTTCACAAAAAATATTAATAGTGAACCTGCATTTGTGTTATTCACACCAGATTTTTAATAATATTTTATATTATTAAAAATACCTTTGTATTATACAAAACTGGTGGGGTTTACCTACTCATGTATGTGTCAAATATTCTGATTCATTTTCTGCTTTAAAGTTTAATATTTTGTCTTTAAAAACACTTTTTAGTAAACGTTTGTATCAAAGATTATAATAATATATACATTTTTTTAGTCAAGGCTTATTTTCGAAGTGGTAATAAAATTGATGGTTTATGGGTTTATTCAGTTCAAGATTGCATGGTAGAATTTCAAGTTGAGTTTCCACATTTTGTAATAGATTATATACAATTTAAGAATACTTTGGATAGAACTTTGAAACTTTTTTCTGAAACTGGTAGTCTCTTAAGAAAATCAGGCAGCGGAGCAGTTAAGAAACGTACACCTCAAGTTGTCAATCGTGTTGAAGAAATAATGGAAAATGAACCACAAACATCTGTTCGACATTTGAGTCAACAAATAAACCTTTCTGTTGGTACAACTCACAAGTTATTAAGAAAAGATATGCAACTTTATCCATACCGTGTCACAGCAGTACAAGAATTGTTAGAAATTGATTGCCCACGTAGACTACAGTTTTGTAATTGGTTTGTAAATACGAACAATAATGGAGAACTTTCGCAAAGAGTCATCTTTACTGATGAAGCATGGTTTTATAAAACGGGATACGTAGATTCACAAAATACAAGAATTTGGAGTAGTGAAAATCCACATGTAATTAATGAAGAATCGCTACATCCAGAGAAAATTGGTGTTTGGGCAGCGATAAGCCAAAGGCGAATCATTGGACCAATATTTTTTCATGAAACGTTAACTGCTCAAAGCTACCGTACAGATATTTTACAACCATTTATCAATCAGTTGCATGATGATGAACTTCAAAATGCATATCTCCAACAAGACGGGAGCACCTTGTCCCTGTACTGCAGAATCTTTGGATTATTTAGGAGAATTTTTAATGAGCGTATAATTAGTCGGAATACTGAAATTGCCTGGCTTGCACGTTCATGCGACACCTTGGGACTTCTTTTTGTGGCCTTATCTAAAAAATAACATATTTCGAACACCTATATTGAATTTGAATGATATGCTACAGAGAATCGAACAGAAATGCATGGAAATTAATAACAATCCAGTAATGTTGCAGAATATCATCAGAAATTTTGAACGGAGGATTTTAAAGTGCATTGATCTTGAGGGACAACATTTTAAACATTTGTTATAGTTTTCAATAAATACCTATTATTTGTTATTTATTTGTATGTATGAAACTGTCAAAATATACGACTTCGTAGGTTAAGTAGTAAATTTTAATTTACGATATACTTCTAAATGTTCTCATTAAATCACATGCTACTAGATTGACTTTTCAAATGAACACTTGTTATATATCGAGTGAATCAACGATCTGACAAAGTACATTTACTCATAAATAGTGGATATAATAAAAAAATCATATGCTCGAGTTAATACGCTTGCTTTTGCTGCACATTCTAAAAATGTGTAGACTTATACAGAATGTTCAGTAAATCGCTGACACAAAAAAGATCATTCTTTTAAATTACATGGACTGTATATAAGACTAATTAAAGCATTAAATTTCGAATATTTTTTGTTAAGGATACTTAGTAGCTAGTTTTAGTAGTTTTGTAGTAGTTTTAGTAGCTAGTAGCTAGTAGCCAATAGTTTTCGAGATATTTAGAATTAAAGAGAAAAAGTGACATTGCTATGTGCGTCTTTAAATGCCAATAATTCGAGAGTGCCATGGCATAAAATAAAATAACTTGGTATGGAGTTTGCACAAGGTGTGCCATGAGATACTTTTGTACGGAATTGTTTTAATGTATACTGGGTGTTGGAAAGTGGTCGATAAAGTGAAGGAAATTTGCGCAAACGAACCTCATGTATTTTAATTGAACCTATTTTTTAAATAGTCACATTAAGTGCTTTAGCAGCTATTTTTTTGTTAAGTATGTCCTATACATATCTTCAATATTTTGGAAGATACTTAATTTTCTTTTAAAAAACAGTTTCCCTATACATTAAAAATCATTGTAGCCATGAAAAACATAACTATTTATGGAAGAAGATTGAACTTTTGTCAAAATAATAAAAAAAATCTCTTTGTATTATTCATTTCTATTGTTCTATTGTTACTGTATTTCTTGGTGTGCTGAAAAATATTTATTTTAAGTGGAAAAAAACACACATCTGCGGCTTGTTTGTTTTTGTTAGTTACATTTTTATACTTTTCATACATATTTAAATAGTTTTTGAAACCAAATTCAACACAAAATTTAAAAAAAAAACGTAATATCAAAAAACTATTTAGCGGAAATGATTTATTTAACGCATTATAAAACAACTGTGAAATAAATTAATGAACATAAAAAATTCAAAGTAGATGTTCAAAGAATTGTCCTTCCACTTGTGTACATAAATTAATCCGTAAAAATTATTGTTTGTCTTTTGAAGGATTTCGGCGGGGAGTTCTCTACAAACATTTCTTATTATATTTTTCATATTCTCTCTTTTTTCCTCCCAAACTTTCTTGATGTACCCATAAAAAAAACCCAAAGGAGTAAGATCACATGATCTCGGCGGCCATTCTATAAAACCACCTCGTCCAATCCATCTGTCAGGAAGAGCAGCATAAAACATAAACATAGAAACAGTAACATAAAAATTGACGGATATTGCAGTGGAAATGTGCCGGCGCTCGTCATGCTAGAACCACATTGCATTCCTAGTTACAAGTTAACCAATAATCAACTTCTTCTAAAAGGACAAGTAACAATTTGGCGCACCAAACATTAAGACTCCAAACATTTTTAGGTACCAAATGTGGATTTTCCACAGAATAATAATGCATATTATGGCGATTAAGAATGCCATTACTTTTAAAGGTCGCTTCATCAGAAAAGAAGTATCAATGATAGTATATTAGGATTACTATTGATTTGCCTTCTCATTCTATTACAAAATGGAATTAGATTTTCAGTCAAGAGGATATAATTCCTGATGTAGTTCTATGGGTGTAGTTTATACTTCTTCATTATACGGTTTACCGCCGACTGCGATATGTCTTGCAGTGACATTCAATAGTCTGCTACTAATGAGCGGATTTTGCTCGACATGAAGACCACTTTCCGACTCTTTTTTCTCTGTAGCGATGTCTTTATTTATTACGGATTTTTACTGTACTTATCATTAGTATCAAATCTATGTTTAAGATTTTCCAAGCTTCTCTTCGGCGGCTGATGTCTGTTCCAATAACGCTTTCGATAAATAAATAAACGACAAACAATTTTTCTATGCTTCTCCCAAGATGCGTACTATGACAATTAGAGCTTCCTTTTAGAAATTCTTGTTCTTCTTCTTTCTCTTTCCTTAAGACTTAGTCTTGTTTCTTCTACTATTTTCAATTTTGTTCAGCCTCTTGGGAAGCAGATGTCCAGCTCTCGCACCATCTCTTGGGAGGTCGGCCTGGAGGTCTTCTTGAGTTCGGTTTTTCGTTCTTTGACCATTTTGCCCATCGATCCCCCGTCATTCGGTCGACGTGGTCTCGCCAGTATCTTCGTCTATTTCTCGTGAATTGCACCACGTCTTGAATTTTAAGGTCTGTTCGTATATCCCTGCTTCTTACATGATCTCTCAAGCTTACTCCTCTGATATTCCTTAAGGTCCTCATCTCCGTTGCTTTCATCATGCTCTTCGTTTTTGTTGTGTCCGCTCGGTTTCCACTGCGTATGTAATCACCGGTCTTACGGCTGTTTTATATATGCGGACTTTACTTTCGGTGGACATGTATTTATTCCTCCATATGAGGTCCCTTAGGTAGCCAGAAATTCTTGAGGCTTTATTCATTTGTGTTCTGACTTCCTGTTGTAAGTTTTTGGAGCTTGTTATCTCGACTCCCAGGCACGTGCATCGCATACATTGTCGGATGGGTTTATCATCTACAGCTAGTTTACATCTAGTGGGTTCTTTTGCTATGACCATTGATTCTGTCTTCTCCACTGATATCTGCATGTTAAGGTTCTTTGCTTTTGTTTGGAACTGATATAGCAGTCGCTGAAGATCGTCCTCGTTATCCGCCATCAGGATTGCGTCGTCAACGTAGCACAGTATCCGCATCGATTCCTGTCCAATTCTATATCCTCCATCCACTTCTTTTACGCCGTTGATTATTTGATCCATGATGAGGTTGAATAGTACTGGGCTCAGGCTATCCCCCTGGCGTATGCCCGTCAGTAACGGTACTTGTTCTGTGAGTCCCTTTGGTGTTTTGATCTTGGTTGTATTACCTTTACTGAGGTCTTTTATTATGTTAATGTACGACACAGGTGTCTTGTTTTGCTGGAGTATATCTATGATGTCGGCTATTTGTACTCTATCAAACGCTTTTTTGAGATCCACAAAGCAGAGAAACAGCGGCTTGTTGTATTCTAGGGATTTTTCGATCATTTGTCTAAGGATGAAGATTGCGTCAATGTAGATCTATTTTGTCTGAAGCCTTGTTGTTCTTCGTTTATTGATATTCTCTTCATTATCTTTGTTGCAATGATTTTTGTAAAGAGCTTGCTTATGCTAGGTAGGAGAGATATCATTCTGTAATTTTCCGGGTCGTTCTTATTTCCCTTTTTGTAGATCGGTATTGTGATGTTGTTTTTCTAATCATTAGGCACTTTTTTGGTCGAGATTATTTTTTGGAATAATAATGCGATTGCGGTTTCCAATTCAGGTCCCCCGTACTTGAGCATTTTATTTACGATTTGGTCTGGGCCGGGGGCCTTCCGCTTTTTCGATTTTATTAGTGCCTCATGTACATCTTCCCGTGTTATGTTGTCCTCTTCAAGGAGTTGTTCTGTGTAGGTGTTGTCTTCATTCTCTCCATTGTCGTCTGTCCGCGTTTCATACAAGCCCTTTACATACCTTTCCCATTCTTCTGGGGTAATGATGTTTATTTGTACTTCTTCGTTTAGAAATTCATTATTATTAAAATAACTTAAAAAATGAAATAACAATAAAGGGCAAAAACGAATAATAAGAACACAAACAAAATATACAACAATAACAACAATAATGCTTTAGAAATGAATAATCGAAGCTCGTCTCCTAGTACTTCTATATATTTAGTTCAACGTTTTCCAAGACCTTTAATTCCTTCAGAAAAATAAGAACTATCGAAATCTTTCAAATGTTCATTTACAGCTTCGACGATTTCATTATTCGATGAGAATTTCTTTCCGGCCAACCATTTCTTGAGGTTCAGAAATTGAAAGAAGTCCGAAGGGGCCACATCGGGCGAGTACGGTACACGTCTAGTTAATTTGAATCGTAATTCGTGCAGTTTCGCCAATTGCAATTGCCGACTTGTGGGATGCATTGTCTTGATGAAGCAAGACTTTCTTCTTTGCCATATAAGATCTTTTGACTTTGATTTCTTTGTTCAATCTGTCTAATGACGACGCATAATAGGCGCCTTTTATTGTCCTCCCGTGTTGCAAGTAGCCAATAAAAATTATTCCTCGGAAATCCCAAAAGTCGGTAGCCATTACCTTTCCAACTGACGGCACCGTCTTGACCTTCTTTGGAGTTAGTTCACCGCGTGCTGTCCACTGCTTTAATTGTGTTTTAGTCTCTGGCGTGAAGTGGTGTAGTTTCGTGACGTTTCGTCGACGGTTACAAAACGTCCCAAAAATCTACTGGATTACGCTTGTAGACATTGTTGAGAAATGGTCACACGAACTTGCTTTTGATCGTCTTACAGCAACCGCGTCACCCATCTGGCACTGGGCTTTCTCATATCCAAATGTTGATGTAAAATGTAATGTGCGCGATCATATGATATGCTTACTGCCTCTGCTATCTCTTTAAACTTTAATCGGCGATCATTCATTACGATTCCCTGAATTTTTCTAATGGTTTCTTCATCGGTAGATGTTTTTGGTCTCCCAGAACGATATGCATCTTCTTGCTTGTTCGCTCTCCATGAACTTCATCTAATTCCGTTTTTATTTCTTTAGCATTTAAGCCTTTCAAAAAAAAAGAAGTTTAATAACTGCACGGAATTCGATTTTATTCATGATTAAGAAAATTCGCTCACTGTTTACGTTGCTGGGCTATAACGACTTTACTTTATGCACTATCTGTCTAAAAATTTGACACAAGTTATATAATAACTTAAAACACATGACAGGTACGCGCGCACAACGCCGTCTCCTGGTTCGTTCTAGAAACTCTCCTATCTTCCCTGGTATCATTTGCTTTCCTTGATATGGAAATAAAATTGAATATACTAAAACTCAAGTATGTATTACAGGAAAATTAAACTTCTTTGCTTGCAGTAAAAAAAGCAACAAACAATATTTGTTGATACTCTAATTAATAAATTCACAGAATCCCAATTACATGGACGCATACAGCTTTTTAATACACCAAATTTATATAAGCATTTTACGTGACGATTTTTCAATTCGTAATACAATATATATGAATAGAAGGTATAAAGTTTGACTATTTCCCTTTTAGAGTTCCTAGTGGAAGCAGTATTTTTCAGCGTCGATCCATATCTGAGAGTATACCCAGTTAATATAGGTGATACCATGATAGGAACTCAAGTGGCAAAGTATTTACAATTACGGACAACAAAACCGAATCCTCCAAAAAGGGATTATTTTTCAGAATAATCGAGTCGCGATCCAGCAAGTTTCCCATTGGAAAATATGTAGTCGGAGGTCTTGGATGGAGAACGCATACAATATGGAAGGACAATATACCTATGGATAGTTTTGATACACCACATCTTGTACCTTTTCAAGCGGAAGTTCCCTTATCTTTGGCGTTGGGAATTTTGGGAATGCCAGGGTAAAATTAACACATTACAATACATAACTTGCTTATTTAAATTTAATATTTCCGTAGAAATACCGCATATTTTGGACTTCTTGAAATATGCCAACCTAAATCTGGCGAGACAGTTGTCGTAAGTGGAGCGGCTGGAGCAGTTGGTAGTCACGTCGGACAAATTGCAAAAATCAAAGGAGGCAAAGTGATAGGTATTGCTGGTTCAGATGAAAAAGCAAAGTGGCTGAAAAGTTTAGGCTTCGACCATATTATCAATTACAAAACCGATAATTTACGAAAGGCTTTATCTGAGGTTGCGCCAAATGGAGTTGATTGTTATTTTGACAATGTAAGTAATACAATTCATTATTTTCAATAATTTTTGGGGTTATTTTTGTGTTCTCGGATTGAGCAGTTTTCAATTTTAATACAATTTTCCATTCATTTGATACATCAAATTTAACTTAGAATATTGTATAAAAATTTACAAAATAATTGCAGTATTATTAATTTTATTAATTGTCAGGTACATCCGCACCCGTGTAAAGACTTAAGATAGTTGGCTCTCGGTGTTCACCTTAAACAAGAAATAAAACAAAGAAAATAAATTCTCATTTATAAATATTGAATAAATATTAACAAATTAAAATTTTTTATTTCAAATATAGTGTTTTGCAAACCAGCACAAAAATTCTCAAATTTTGAAATTACTCTAATTTATGTAAAAGAGGTCCTAAAAGGGGCGAATTATAAACAATAACATAAATAAATTGTCTCATAAAACAGTTATCACACTCGCCCTCTAGGACGTGCTATAAGATCCGTTTTATATCACTAATTCTTTTATATACTATTAGCTAAACCCGACCACGCTTCGCTGTGACTCAGTCTGATATGAAATAAATGGAAAAGTAAAAACCCGGCTATTTGTTTAATTGTTTTCCAAATGTCAATGACATTAATATTTTCGCCTTTTACATTTGACAATTATCTGTCATGATTTTTTTTAAAATAACGTCTTTCTGACATTTACATCTAACCTAATCACAATATTTTATTTTTCATATGAGACAATTCATTCAAGATTAAATCAAAGTTATTTTCTTTTTTAACAATATGTTAGCGTAAATAGAGTATATGATTAGCAAACATGAACTTGTAATAAAAAGTAATACCAAATCAAGTATTTAAGAAATTTTTATGCTACTTATGTCGAAGATTAGATTTCACCGGTGCAGGATGATTACTGTCGCGCCGTTTAAAAAATAATAAATTTACTCTAAATGCACTCGTGAATTCAAATGCAATGTTGTGTCAATATTTATACAAAATAATACAAGCCCATAAATACTCCAAAACAGACAAAACTGCTTTATTTACACACAAACTGCAACGCGATCACCATCTCGATTTTGCAAATAGATAATCGATAAAGAACAACACATAATGAAAAGGGAAATTAAAGAAATAACTAATATTAAACAAGAAAAAAAAATCAAATAACGTCAGAAGTTACATAAAAAATCTAAGCAGTATATACTTTGACTTAATAATGTAACGATCCGCAATTTACCATCATGAATATATACAATTGTTATATCGTACGGAAATGTGGTAGAAGAACGGCGGAGAGGTAAACGATACCCCTCCAGTACACCAGGCGCTAGGCGTGTCTGTGTTGAAATACGAATATATACGCAATATGTATTGCAGTGGAATGTGCTTTTGATTGCTTATTAATTAATCTTTTATTCACACTACAACTTATGATGCCGGCTGTACAGTCTAGTAGATTCCACGAACTCCTTTCTCACGGATCGTTCTTCTCAGAATAGGTCCAGGTTATGTTAGAAGTAAAACAATAAATGTCAATAAAAGTCACGATTAGCTAATTTACAAATTTTTAATAAAAAAAAATCCCTTTACCGAATGTATAGGGTGCTAAAGCAACATTAACAGTAGCATTTGGAGGAAACACTCTTTGTGAATATGACTCGCACACAGAGAAAAACCCCCTGTGACTCTCGAACAAATATAAAACTAATAAATACTGGAGAAATTTGTCAAGTTTGACCTCTACTTTAACCCCTACAATATCAAATGTCAAAAACAACAAAGTTTTCAAAACCCGCGTAAATTGGCTTACAGTCATGCGCCAAATAAAACACGACGCAAATCAACCCACAACTTAAAAAAAATCCAACCTGAATATAAAACGTTGTAAAATATTATCCTTAAGAAAAAACTCCACTAACAAAAAACATGACAATTTTCTCTAATACTCATATACAATTTTAAATATCAAAATTATTACAAATAATACATACAATATAATAATGAAAATAAACGTAGTATCAATTATATAAATTAAATATTTTTATCAAACTTACATAGATCTATGCACTGATAACACAAAAAAAAACTACGTGAGAGATATCATACTTATTAGATCATACTAAAATCACAAACTCTCGCAAAAATCGAAGTAACATTACATGCACCTGAATAAAATGCATAAACAAAAATAAAACCCGAATTTACAAAACAGAGAATAAAAATGAATTTCTTATTCTCTAACAACCCGGTCACTTTAGAAGTTAAGATATCTCTGCCAAAATGAAGTTCCAACATCCGCACGGATATCCCCACCAACTATAAAATCAAAAATATATAGAAAAATATACATCTTATAACAATACGATATCCGGAGTAGCGGCTGCTTCAAACATCTGACCAACCTAAATATACGAGGATGGATCAAAATTTCAAACATAATAAAATTCATCACTTAAAATTAAATATATTTATAACGATCCCCGTCTGAAATAAAATAAACATCAAAAATCGAAATAGACAAGTTTAATCAATGTACTACAGAAAAAAGTTTAATATATAGTTCAATTATTTTCCTTTCTAGTCCATGGAAAAATCCATGACAGTATGTGTATACCACACCCACTTGTGACCTATCAATAGGCGTGTCTGTGTTGAAATACGAGTACATAGGCAATACGTATGAGTATACCATACCTACTTATCCAATCAAATGCTACACTGTACATTGAATAAACATATCGGGGAAGTTAAGTTCAGTCACCACATTTCTACACGGTATAAATATCAATCATATGCTACATACTGGCTTATTATGCTGACAGTCCCGAGTTTAGATCTGGGACTGCTGTCCGAGTAGGTTTTCGTGGTTTCCTTTCTCGTTCCAGGCGAATGCCGAAGGCTGAACATCTTAAGTCGCTCTACAGGCGCAGACATAATAATAACTCATGGCTTGCCAAAGGCCCCTGTAATTGACGTCAAGCTGTTGTGGAATGTTAAAGCATGAATTATTATTTTAAATTTTAATATATTTTTGAATAATGTAATTCTTATCCATGACAACTTTACATATATAAATATGAAATTATTATACTGTCATTTATAATTTAATATTCTTTGAAAAAGGCATTCATTGCTAAAACATGTAAGAGATTATTTTAATATTATTATTGTTTTATATATAAATTATAACAATTCGAGTATCTCAGTATGACGAAGAATATTTTGATTCTTCATCATACTGTAAAAACAATAACCTCATGTTATAAATGTCTCCAAGGAGGATTACTTATGGAGCTTATATCAGACTAATTTATTAAATACTAGTTGTACCCTGCGTTGCTGTGGCTTAGTCTGGTTAAATTGAAAAGAAAGGAAATTGAAAGCATACGTTTTTAATATGTTTAATTTCACCGTAAGCATGATGAAATTAAACATATTAAAAACATATGCGTATGGGTACACAATATTTTTTGTTATTCCATTGTCTGCATAGATACAGAGATTCTCTGGTTTGCCGCCTCTAGAACACGCAATATATAATTGTCCGTGTGGGAAGCAACCCGTGTGTAAATCTAAATCGCACAATTCTAAAAATTAGCCCTAATCTTTGTTGATGGTGATTGCAAACGCCAATCGAATTGGGAATTGCAAAATGGCATATCCGTTGGCATTATAGGAATGCGAAGAATGAGGACATCTTCACCTTCAAATGGTCCGGAAATATTGTTGCTTCTTCGACATTGGTTATTAATTTATTTACTGCGTGCTGTGTGATAACAGCAGCGCTGTTTTATAAAGAAAACCTGTTTTTACCTATCACAGGTATGGCATATATATATATATATATATATATATATATATATATATATATATATATATATATATATATATATATATATGCGTTATAACTGAATTCCGGGTTTTCTTCGGCGTTTCCACTGTTTGATCTTCGTAAAGACCGGTGCTGGATTCTGGACGATAGTGTAACCAACCAGAAAGCTAATCGAGTATATAATCACCATCCTAAACTCGACTACGTCAGTTTACGAGTAACCAGAAGCAGAAGCAGACAGTTATCGCAGACCTGAAGATGACAAATGTGATTTTGCCGAAACGTCGTCCAGAAACCAGCACCGGTCTTTACGAAGACCAAACAGCGGAAACGCGCAAGAAAACCCGGAATCCAGCATACTACTACCCGCGGAAACATAAAAGAAAACATATATATATATATATATATATATATATATATATATACATATACAAAATTATTTTTAATAATATAAAATATTATTAAAAATGGGGTGTGAAGAACACAATACAAGTTATATATTTGTGAATGTATCTCCTCTCCAGAGACGCAGATACGTATTTCACCTTTCTACAGGATCGTCGGTACGCCCCTGCTGGAGAAGAGATACATTCAACCAAACATAACTACCTTGCTATCAACCAGAAATTATTAAGACAGAGCGTGAAAGAATATTCAGCGCTGTCTACATAATAACTGCCGAACTAAGCAACGTGTTTCTATAGACGGCAACAACCATATCTATAAAAAACTGTATTATCGTGTCGTCACTACTTGTCGGGCGAACCGAAGGCGTTCGCAAATATATAACTTGTATTGTGTTCTTCACACGCCATTTTTAATAATATTTTATATTATTAAAAATACTTTTGTATTATACAAATTGGTGTGGTTTTTACCCACTCATGTATGTTTCAAATTATTTTGTTATATACGCATTCGGTTCGCCCGACAAGTAGTGAAGACACGATAATACAGTTTTTTATAGATATGGTTGTTACCGTCTATAGAAACACATTGCTTAGTTTGGCAGTTATTATGTAGACAGCGCTGAATATTCTTTCACGCTCTGTCTTAATAATTTCTGGTTGATAGCAAGGTAGTTATGTTTGGTTGAATGTCACATTCGTGTGCTAGTCTTTGAGACGAACACACATATATTGCATTTAAACAGACGACCGTCAAAGCGAACCTGGAAGCAATGGCCGGACGATATATTACTTCTACGATTACCAACCTAGCGCTGAATCCAAGTTTTAAAAGAAGATGCACTCCGCAGCAACGCGAAGACGCGGAAACCATTATTAACGGAACCACGGAGGAAGAAGAGATTCAAAATCTATTAAAAAACAACCGCAAACATTCATCATAGATCCCGCCGAACCAACGGTAAAAATAGAAATACTAGAATCGCCCAAAGAGGAAACAAGTTCAGTAAAACCGTCAGAAAGCAAACAACAACTCATAGATCTACAAAAATTCGCCATGGATATCTCAAATAGTTTTATAAATCCAAAGAAAACAGCAAAAAAACAGAAAACAGAACACGCAAGCACACCAATAGAAACAAAAAACTCGTACAGTGTCCTCGAAAAAACCAACACCGAGGAAAAAGTGGAACAAGACGCAAATGAAGACGATCCACAACCGTCAACTTCAAACAACAGCACACCCAGGGTAAGTGACAAAACAAACACTACACAAAACACAAAACACAAACACCGAAACACGCAATACACAACATTAAATCGCACCAATAATAGTAACTGAAAAAGACAAATGGGAACATATACGACTAATACTCAAAACACACAACATTAACACGGTACAAAACAAACTTGTGAAACCTGGTATACACATCGAACCTAAAACTGACGAAGACTACCGTACACTTAAACACATACTCGACACAGAACAAATACAATTTTACACATTTCAATTGCGAACCGAAAAAACACTAAAAGTAGTTATGCGAGGCATTCCTACCTTCATCACAGACACAGAAATTACAAACGACTTGACTGACCAAGGCTACCCGACACTAAAAATTAAAAGAATGAACGGCAAACACGGCATACCTGCACCACTTGTACTAATAGAACTGACGAGACAATACAAATCAATTTACAACATACCCGACTGCTGCGGACTCACAATTAAAATCGAACTACTAAACAAACGGACAGACATAATACAATGCCACAAATGTCAGACTTTTGGACACCACCAAAAAAACTGTAACGTACACTACAAATGCATGAAATGCGGAGACGAACACTCAACACACCTATGTACAAAACCCAAAACAACCCCACCAAAGTGTGCAAACTGCGGTGGTCCTCACTTATCCACTTTCCTTAACTGTCCTAACAATCCAAACAACCCTGTAAACAAAACCACACCCAAACCCGAATACATACCAGCACCACCCCCAACAAAGAACCCATGGAAACAAAAACAAAGAAACACAACACCTAACACAGCTGACGAACTAGCACTTGCCTTAGGCAATATGCTAATAACATTACACTCCACAAACGCAACAACAGAACAGATACAATACTTCGTAACGCAAACACAGAAAATAATCACACTCTACAACAACAAACATTAAGCACACACACATGACTGAAACAGAAAAAACCGATGACCAGTGACTTAAACGCAAAAAGCGACAAAGACAGACTATACACACGCAACACAGGACCGCACAAAAACACACAACACACGATTATTTACTAATCAGACATAAACACGTCACAACCCTGGGAAATACGAAACAATGGAGTGGAAATGGAGGCAACTCCGACCACAACAAAATTCAAGTCTCATATAAAATTGGTTGAATGTATCTCTTCTCCAGCAGGGGCGTATCGACGATCCTGTAGAAAGGTGAAATACGTATCTGCGTCTCTGGAGAGGAGATACATTCACAAATATATAACTTGAATTGTGTTCTTCACACCCCATTTTTAATAATATTTTATATTATTAAAAATACTTTTGTATTATACAAATTGGTGTGGTTTTTACCCACTCATGTATGTTTCAAATTATTTTGTTATATATATATATATATATATATATATATATTATAATAAAATGTTAATTAGCTTATGGAAAGCACTAGTTTTAATTTGTTACATTTCTATTATTATTATATAGGTATGAGATTTCTTAGAAGGTGGAAGAATATCATATTTATATTGTTTCTTTTTAAGATAGAGTGTCAAGTCTATTATTAAATTTTTAAAAGTATATGACCTTCCTATATTTCCCAAAATTATAGGACAATGTAAATTTAGTTAATTTTATATACAATTGTTAATGTTTGCTAATGTCAAAGATTATGTGAGAAGGAAAAATTTATTTGTAAAGCAATAAGTTTATAATATAAATCAAAGAGCAAAATTATATTTGAAATATCAAATATTTTGGAAAATCGGTATAAGTAAAGCGACCAATGATCTTGAAAAGAGAAAATCTGTTGGATCGCTATGGTTACTTATTGAGAAAATTGAGAGAATAATTTTTAGCACGATAAAATTCAGTTGCATTTTGTGATATATTTTTAGAAAACGCATAAAATTAGATAAGTTGGGTTATGTTTTAAAAAGAGAAGAATTTTTGCATTTAGAAAGTTAGTTATGTTTTAAAAAGGGAAGAATTTTTGCATTTAAAAGTTGAGTTATGTTTTAAAAGAGAATAATTTTTAGCACGATAAAATTCAGTTGCATTTTCGGTGATATATTTTAGGAAACATATAAAATTAGAAAAATTAAGTCATAGTAAATCAAAATAACTTACTTTTATAAATAATAAAAGAAACTGGTAACAGTAAAGCTTTGTATGGTTGGATACTGAAGAAAATATTGTTTGAACGGGAAAACCTCAGAAGACATTTCTTTAAAAGGCCGTTATACTTCTGTTTTCCGATTATTATATGTGTTCATATTCTGTTGGTGTTCAAATAGCTGGTACACATTTTTATTTCGATTGAAACCATTTAGCCGTTCCAAACCTAATGAGATCGGTTCACCCTGAATCAACCTTGGAACGAATTGGACTAACTCTAGCGACCATACAATCTATAATCAAGATTATCAATTATTAAAGGAGACAGCTTACCTAAAATATTCTGGAGGACTAAACACCGGTAAGATCTACTAGGATCGTGACCATTTTTCCTGTTTGGGTAATATACAAACAGTACGTCAGGAAAACCAAGAATTGATTACAGAGATTAGATGTCTATAGATGAAAAATTGTGAAGTTAGAAAATATTGAGCTAAGTCCGTATTATCTGGTTTACTATCAAAAATTTCAAAAATAATCATTTAAATATTGTAAGTAGGGAAGTTATATACACATTTTTAAGCGTGGTTTGATTTATCAGAGCCTATTTAGTTTAAATAGCCAAATATTTGTTCCATATCTGTTGGTTCGTTTAATTTCCCACCTACAAAAGAGAAATCCCCACATAACCTATAAACTTTATAAATTATGTTTCGATAAAAATAGTTTATCCAACACCTCCTATAATAGACCTATAACTATGGCGATTTTAAATCAATTATGTAGCTTATAACTCACTAGTGAGTTAAAAACATAATTTATCTCACTAGTGAGATAAAACAAGGTGAAATTTAGATTGCATAGAGACATTCAAACTGCTATAGTATTAAATAAATAATACCTTCATCATCAAATATTTATTGTTAGGAGCCTCATTCAGAAACTTCTCTATATGTAGCCTCTCCAAGATTTTCGCCTTTTTGGACTTGTGGGTTCTTGCCTCACTCTTCAAATAGGAAATCAGTTTTCCGTATTTCGATATGTCACTATTCATATACACTTTCAAAGTACTTCTTAACATGGAATACTTCGTCCACAATGAAGAAGGTGCTATTTTCCTTCTATAAATATGGAAATACGCCAGCATAACTTCTTCGTTAGTTCCAGTGATACTTTGCTGTTTTCTCCATTCTTCAAAATGACGAAATTCTTTGTCGTAATTATCCTTCGATTTTTTTGGCAGTAATTTATAACATGCTGCTTGAGCTTCTTTCTTAACTTCAAGCGGAATGAAAACAGCCTCTTGCAACTCTTCCATTACCATCAACTTTTAACTGCAGTATTATTAATCAGTCACTAATTTTGTTTGCTTGTTGATTTGCATTATTTATTCTCCATAGTAACTGCATTACTGTATATGAACTTTTTGCATTAGTCGTTTATAATTTAAATTTGACATAGAACGTCAAATTTATAATTTAAATTTGACATGGAACGTCAAATTTATAAAACATTAAAAACCATTTTGAACGGATCTTAAGAGGTGTTGGATAAAGTTTTGTATTGCACACGTGTGTTAATTACAAATAAGTCACTTGAGAAAAGTAGCTCACTCGTCCTAGCGGACTCGTGAGCTAAACATTTTCTCTGGGATGATATGGTAAACTCAATCAGTCAGCGATTAAAGGTCTGGTTTATTACTTCAAAGTATATATATTTAAAATAACCCTACATGTTTCGGCAATTATGCCTTTATCAAGGATACAAAAAATATAAATGACAGAATATAAATGTCAAGTAATTGAGTTGCTATAGTAATAATAAATCATGCCTTAGTATTCCAAAAAATAGATAGCAAGGTGTGAATATATGTGTTGTTCGCTGCTAGCAACTTGTGTCTCTTTCTGGGTATGAACTTGTGTGTAGGTTGCTGCTGGCAGCTTGCGTCTCTCTCTGGGTGCGAGGTTTTGTGTTTGTGTAAACGCGTAAGTGTTGGGCTTTGTATGTTGGCGCGTTCGTGCGTGTGTTTAGTGACCGGTCGCGTAAATTTAGAGAGATCGGATAACCAGCCGTTGCGTAGGGCCGACAACCCTTTCCCGGCAACTTCTTTACTATTCCGTGCAGTACTTCGACGGCCCGACCCCCGCCCCAACGAGGCAAGGCGCAGACCAGCGATGAGCAACTCCGTGCAGGGTGCGCTTCGCTGGTCTGCGCCTTGCCTCGTTTGGGGGGAGGGGGGGAGTGTTTATATATAGGAATATATATATATATATATATATATATATGAAAAATTTTGTGAAAAACTTATCTGCGCGGAATGTGCATATATCGATATTTCACTGTTTTTTTTTTACAGATCATCAGTGCACCTTACCGAAGACAGACATGATATTCACTTCTATACTACGTGTATATATACGAACTGTAATGAACTTCATGTGTATGAGAATTAATAATTATTAAATCTCATTTTACATGCGATTGTCGCTATAATTTGTTGCATTTAATTCTACAATTCGGCAAATCACTTTTGCCCTAGATTGTAGACGCAACAAGCCGCGACATCAACTGTACAAGTTGTCAGTACAAATGAAAAATTTTGTGAAAAACTTATCTGCGCGGAATGTGCATATATCGATATTTCACTGTTTTTTTTTTACAGATCATCAGTGCACCTTACCGAAGACAGACATGATATTCACTTCTATACTACGTGTATATATACGAACTGTAATGAACTTCATGTGTATGAGAATTAATAATTATTAAATCTCATTTTACATGCGATTGTCGCTATAATTTGTTGCATTAAAAAAAAAAAAAAACAGTGAAATATCGATATATGCACATTCCGCGCAGATAAGTTTTTCACAAAATTTTTCATTTGTACTGACAACTTGTACAGTTGATGTCGCGGCTTGTTGCGTCTACAATCTAGGGCAAAAGTGATTTGCCGAATTGTAGAATTAAATGCAACAAATTATAGCGACAATCGCATGTAAAATGAGATTTAATAATTATTAATTCTCATACACATGAAGTTCATATATATATATATATATATTCGTATATATAAACAAGCGCATATAACAATCGGTGAAGCACTTTTGGAGATTTAATATTTTGAACAAATGAACATTTATATTTTTATTTATGTAGATGTATATTCTAGGTTGGCGGTGTAATTAGTTCGACCGTAATCAAACAAATGAACAGATATGGAAGAATAGCAGTATGTGGATCGATTAGTTCTTATAATGCTGAAGATGATGACACTTTAGGTATGACAAGAAAATATGTTGAATTTAATCAAAAATCGAATTTTGTCTAATCATTAGCACCATCTGTTCAAAGTTCACTGGTCTTCAAAAGGTTAAAAATGCAAGGATATGAAGTGAATCAATGGATAAACAGATGGAACGAAGGTATTTTACAAAATTTAAAGTGGCTTCAGGAGGGAAAACTTAAATATAAGGAAACAATTACGCAAGGATTTGAAAATATTCCGAATGCTTTCATAGGTATTTTTAAAGGAGATAATACTGGTAAAGCTATTGTAAAAAAATAGAATTAACCACTTCTAATCTGTTTTTAAATATTTGTTTTATAATAATGTGCTTTTTGTAAGAATATTTAATAAAATTTGTGGGAATTAAATAAATGTTACTAATCTTTCATTCGTTAATGTTAATTATATTTAAGTATTTTGGCGCTTAGAGAGCTCGATGAAATTTGATTTGCACATAAATCATATTATGGCTCAATCAAACAAAATGTGTGAGTTCATAATAGGACAAACACGTAATTTTTCCAACATAATTAGCAAAATTATTACACCATGGTACGTTATTTGGAATCTATTTGGAATTTTGTTTGGAATCTAAGTACAGCCACTTACGGTAAACCGAACTTAAACATGTGCAGAGTAATATAATAAACTGTATTATTTTTAAGCTAAATATTAAAAATTTGTGTAAGCCGCATCCATCCCAGAATGTACAGATACGTTTCGTTCTTATTGGAACTTGTCAATGCACAGTATCCTGGAGACAGACAGGACTTACACTTCCTTCACTACTTCTGTATATAGTTAAGATATTGAATATACCTATTGTAAATGAGAATTTAATAATTATTAAAAATTACAATTTACGTGTAAATTTCGCTCCAATTCTATATCTTAACTATAAATACAAGTAGTGAAGGAAGTGTAAGTCATGTCTGTCTGAAGGCTACCGTGCATTGACAAGTTCCAATAAGAACGAACTGCATCCGCACGTTCTGGGATGGATGCGGTTTACACGAATTTTTAATTATTCTAACAACCAAGAAGGTTGACTTCGCGACATGTTCGGCATATTGATACAAACTTAGTTTGACGAATTGTAGATACATTAGGCGCGTTATGGCTGCTTTTAATTTTGTTTAAGTGAAACTTCAATTTAAGTTTCGCTAACACAAAATTATAAGCAGCCATTTTAAAGGGGAAAAAAATCACGTGTAGCTTATAGCATACAGTGTAATGATTGTAGTCGTGTTTATATAAGTCAAACAGAACAGCATTTAAAAGAAAGAATCAACGGTCACAGATATTCAAAAAACATTACAGCTTAAAAAAAACATGAAACTAAAAATAACTACACTTCCAATTTCAAAAACAGTTAAAAGTTAAAATACTACAAACCGAAACAGATTACAAAGCAAGATCAGTATTAGAATTAATTAATATTAAAAAATATGAATAAAACGCCGATAATGACCGTCATGTAATTTCAAATCTGTCAAAATATTTCTCATTAATATAACATGTCAATAATATAAATAACGTAAAAATTCAAATTCAATGACACTTGAATTTTTTAAAACTCACCCACACTAAGCCGCAAGTATAAAATTACAGGCAAGGCCAAAACATAAAAATTTAAAATATATACATACTTTAGGCCTACTAAAATTCAGTCTACTTCCATATGTTGAAAGTACAATGTGACAATTTTGTATTTTAAGTAAAATATTTCAAACTGTTTAAAAAAAGGTAAAAAAGAAAAATACAAATTGTAAGTATCATAAATATATATAAATTTACATTTTGCGAAAAACATCTAGTATTATAATCAAATTTATTCTGATGAAGACAAAATAAAAGTCGAAACTTTAAAAATGAGCATTTTTATTTAAGAAATAATTATCAAGCCGAATTCCAAGAAATAATTAACCATTTATATATATGTATAGCAAACGCCAATTAAGTTGGCGCGAGGAGGGGGTGCGCTGAAGACGTTTTTAAAAACGTCCACCCCCACTACTCAAGTAATTGTCAGAATACATTTGTCATTGACGTTTGACGGAACATAATGTCTTTGCTAGGGGATCATACAGTGATACACGCTCAGAGGTTAGAATTATCTGACATTTGATGTAAAACCAAATACAAATCTTTCCACTACTTTTAATCCTGCGCGAACTTACCCCTCCTCGCACCAACTTAATTGGCGTTTGCTATATATATACATATAGGATAAAATAAATTAAAAGCGGGCAAGCGGTCTGTTAATTAAAAACTCATTTATTAATTATCTCTATATTTCGCAACAACTTTGTTGCGTCTTATGGAGATAAAAATGTAGAGAAATGTAGAGTTCAAGAAAATAATTATTATTTTTTTGAACTCTACATTTTTAATTGACAGACCGCTTGTCCGCTTTTAATTTATATATTTAACGAACGGCTAAAAAATTATCTAAAAACACACACACACACACACACATATATATATATATATATATATATATATATATATATATATATATCCTCCTGGGACCCGAGCCCGACGCAGACGTCCGATCTTCATGAAACTAAATTTTTCGAAGAGTTTCGGCTTTTTATACATAGGAATGATATTTTCAGGAATACTAGTAAACTTTTTTTATAAGAAAAATTGTGTCCATTTTGATGGACACTGGGTCTTACTCGAAATAAAAATTAAACAAGAAATAGTCTATCAAAGTGAAATTTTATTTAAATTTGAACATTTTGAACATTTAATGATTTTTGTACACATGGTATAAAGAAAAACAGTTACGTTCTGCTGTTATGCATAGATAGATTTCGCATCGTGTGCAATTAAATTTAGTTTTCTTACTACATTTTACAAATGTACACCTAGCAGAATTTTTCAAATTAGCCAATGCAGGCAGATGATAACGGCCTTCCCTAGACATTTTTGGTGTTAAAGACTGTGAGGGAGATGCGTTGTAGCCTCGTGGATTATTTCTTGTTTTAAGTGGCAAGTGTAACACATCATTTTCATCATTACAATCTTTGTCTTTCAATAAGAATTCGGCAACCTTAGTTTTAAAATCCAAAAATTGCATAATAGCCTTCAGTCTATCCCCTAAGCGTTTGCGATCCTCCCTGTACAAGATCCAGGAATTAGCAATAGCAAGGTCAATTAAGTGGAAAATACACTTGACAGTCCACTTTTTTGTTCTACTATGTATTCGATAATAACTAATAACGCGATCTATTAGATCAATTCCACCCATACATTCATTGTAGCGTTTCACAATGTTTGGTCTAGGAACATTTAGATATTTTATTTCCTTTTTAGACCACCTCCTACATTCGTCAGTTGGATCTTTTGCTAGACCTGTAGAAGCTAGAATAACAGACTTTTGATCGTACCACTGAACAATACTAATCTTTTGATCTTCTCGCACGGTCTGTTCAGTAAACCCTCTAGGTAATTTTTGTAAAATTTTCTCTTGAGTCAAATGTACTGCCGCTGGAATTCTTGATTTCATAATTGTTCCAGCACACAACAATTTTTTTTCCAATAAAAATTCCAAGAGAGGTACTGTTGTAAAATATCGGTCCACAAATATGTGCGTCTCTTCCTTGAGCGATTCAGTAAGTCGCACAACAGCGGATGGTCCAACGCCAAGATTCTTTGTCGACTGATCAAGAAAAGTATTTTTACCCTGGTAGATCTCAAAATCGAGAACTAGACCATTGGGTGTAGCGCACACAAAATTTTTTAAACCTTCTGGTGTTGGTTTGCCTCGAACAAACTGTTTTACGGCGCATGTTCCAGTGAACGGGATCATTTGTTCATCCACTGCAACGACATTAGATCTTTTTAAAGATAGACATCCATTTTTAATTTTTGACAAAAGTGGCCGTATTTTCCATAATTTATCCAATTTTCTATCGTCTTCAGTCACATCGTTGTCGACAATAACTTTTTAGTGACTTCTAATAGAAAAATATCTATCCCGAGACATACTTTTTGCAACTGAATCTACTCTGGTCGTTGCTGCCCAATACATTTTTATTCTAGGGTATTTCAAGCAAGACATAAGAACAGTAGCACCTAGAAACTTTCTTACTTCCTCTACAGAAAGGTTCATAGGTTTGTCATGGTCAATCATGTATTTAACATTTGTACAAGAAGAAATACTTTCAAAGTCTTCTTCAGTAAGATACATAGATAGGTAATCCTCTACTTGCCAGTCCTTTCTGTCGAATGTAGTTTCATCAAAACAATCCACGTTAAATTCAGGAACGGTAAACCTACAACCAAGAGTCAATCAAAGTTGCTTACACTACAAGCGTTTCGCTCTTACCTATCATCTTTCCTCCAAAATTTTCTACCCTGAGTAGATTTTAGTCGTGATTTCAAAATGTTTAGGGGCACTTCAAATTCGGGATTAGAATCATCACTGTCTAGTGTTTCATCGTTAATATCAGACACATTTTGGCTCTCTGCTTCTTGCCACTGACTGTCTTCCGCAGGAAGAAATTCGTCATCAGCCTGATCATCCGAACATCCTTCCCACTCCGAATTATCAAGCTGTAATAGTTGTAATAATCTATCACCATCTTTACCTGGGTGAAGATATTGATCTTTACCAAAAATTTCTAAAATTAAGATAACATTAATTAACGTACTTTTTTGCCAACAAAAAACATTGTAGTGAAGATGACCTTATGTCCATTTAAATGGACAGTGCGTATTTTGCCAAATTAAACTGTGAATCACTTAATTAAACAATATATCCCAATTAGGTCAGATACCTTATTAACTATTTTAATGGTTTTAATAAATTTTTCGCTAAAATCTATAATAAAAGCAATTAAAATCAACAATAACTTACCATCTAACCTAGCACGTCCACCTGTCGCCATTTCAACGGTTACTGATTGACAGAACACATAGTTCACTGAATTTGATACAGATGGTGAGACAAATGTATCCAATATATTGTACATCGGCTCTTAGGTCAAATATTTCACAAATAACAAAACCATCCTATGAAAACCAAATGTCTATTCAAATGGATGCAAGTTCTCAGGAGGATATATATATATATATATATATATATATATATATATATATATATGAAAAATGTGTGAAAGTCATATCCATTCGGAATCTGCATTCTTAGGCAAATGTGATTTTGTCATTTGTAGAAATTAATACAACAAATTATAGCGGCAATTGCAAGTAATGTGGGAATTTAATAGTTATTAATTCTCATTTACATTGCGTTTTTCATATATATATATATATATATATATATATATATATATATATATATGTGTGTGTGTGTTTATATAAACTTACACTATTAATAATATATGTATTACTTTTTATAAATTTATGCGGTTTATTTCTCTCAAAAATAAATCTTAGTGGTTTTTCCTATGTAAAAAGCATTAATAATGGACTGACCGGTATTACCCGCAAGGTGGGCGAATAGTTGTCAATGACCCCATTAGTCAGGTCTTAACTTCTCCTTGAAGGTCAATTATTTTAATTTAAACGGAAAGCCATGATGTAGTGGATGGATCAAGCTGTTCCACTCTACTCAGTTATTAAAAAGTCTAATACTTTATCAACCACATGTAATCTAGCTTAAGTGACCCATTCTCCCCTACTGAGACTTTTAGGGCATATTCTGTTGTCTCTTATAGTGATAACAAAAAAAGCAAAACAAACCTGGAATTTTTTGTTATGTTTAATTTTTGTGGTTTTTGTGCTAATATTAATAAATTAAATATTATATTTAACACGTGTAACATTACTGTCAGTCTCAGGACCAACACGAATAGTTTCCGCGACATCCATATAGAATAGAAGAAGAAAGAGAAAGACAGCAGAAAGCAAGGTCCGCTTTACAAAACATGTGTTAGACTAGTACTGATCTACGGCATCGAAGCTAGAGCAGACACCAACAAAACAAAAAGGACAATACGATCATCTGAAATGAAAACTCTGACGATAATAGCAGGCACAACCCTTTGAGAAACAGTGACATTAAACAGACATGCGGAGTTAAAGACATAGTAAAATGGGGAAGACAGTGAAGAAGACAATGGTATGAGCACATAAAAAGAATTGGCTCAAACAGGATAGCCCGTGTTGCGCTGGATGGAAGAACGGGAGGACAGCGCCTTCCGGGAAGATCACCAAAAAGATGACAACACAGCTGGAACTCGATGTCGCAGGAAGATAGGAATAATCGGTTACAGAACAGATACACGGATCTCCTAAAAGAATAAGAAGAAGACTGACCGTTTCTCAAAAACGTAATGCATCGTATGTTTACCTTTTGGCAGGCGCGGCTCGTGATGACGTATTTGGGAGTGCAAGTACAATGATGCGAGTGCCTCGTGTGTTTTCGGTGTTTACTAAGAAAACGTTACAGTTAGTACACGAGAATACACGAAGCACTCGCATCATTGTAGTTGCACTCCCAAATACGTCATCACGAGCCGCGCCTGCCTTTTGGAGTGATTCGATTCTAAATATTTATTTTATTTTATTTAATTTTGTTTTACAAATGATTAGTGTAATAAAAAAATTATAAATGTTTTTATTGTTTTACTTCTAATATACTTTAATGCCTGTCATCTCCTAAGAGTATTTTGATTATCATTTCATCTGAGTCTAATTATGGATATTCAAATCAAGATATTAAAAAATGATAAAATAACTAGATTTAACAGGTGAGCTTTTGCAATAAAACCTGTTAAAATTTCTAGAATTAAGATGATAATCAATCGTTTTATTTAAGAAATTCGATTAAACATAATAAGTTGTTTAGCATTTTAATTTCCAATCGATAGTTATATTATTACGCAATATTACAAAAGCTGATATTACATTTTATTTAATTTTATGTACTTGTACATGCTTTGTTATATTATGAGCAGAAAAATGTTATTATAATGCGTGCTCAATAATTTTAAATAAAGCTTTATTTTTGTTAATATTCTATTAACAAAATAATTTAGTACCTGATTTTTAATAATATTTTTATATTCGTATTATTAGAAATGTTTTTGTTTTATATAAAATATTTAATTAATGTAAAAAAAAAATTCTCTGTTATTTGAAATAATTTATTTTATATTATATATTATATGAAATTATATCCAAAGATTTTATTTCGCATATGGGCTGGGCTGTACCTAATAAATACGAGTACATATATACATCATTATTATGAAAAGATACGTAAAAGAATAAAAATAGTTATTTACCATACAAGTGTTAAAAGTGCGATTTTATTTCACGAGTAAAAGTTTACGAGTTAAATAAAATAGCATTTTTAACACGTGTATCGTACAATATTTTTTCTACAAACACAATTTTTATTATAAAATATAATGAAACTCCACTGACCAAATTTGACAGCTCATGAATACGTTTTGACACAACTGGACGCAACCGTTAAATTACGTCAAATTAAGTTGTCACAATTCATACAAAAGATGAGTTCGTTGTTCGTGTTTTAATAAAGAAAATGAAATAATAGCGAGAATAATAATTCTGAAAGCACTGCAACACGGGAAATAAATATCTCGAATTACACAAACTGTACATTTAATATTAATTATCCAAGAGATATGTAATTTTCAATCATTTTAATATATGTTGTCATTTTTGACAAACTGTCACGTCAATTTACTTTTAACACTAGTGTTAAAAGTACTACTTTTAACACGCTACGCTATAAAATCGCATTTTTAATTAAAGTTAGCCGTGTGAAAATGTCAACTTTTAACGGTGTTTGTAGAAAAAATATATTACGTAGCATTAAATTTAAAAAAATGGCCAAAATAATAAATTAGAAAGAATAATTAATTAATAATTATTAACAAGAGTTTTTAGAGGTTACGAAATTTTCAGAAATGTAAATTTATAACAAATAAAATAGAAAATATAAATAAAACTACGGTTCTAATCTTCACTTTTAGTCTTTAATCGTAACACTACAATGGCTTCCTCAGGTGCTTACATCTAAAGAGTACGTTACAAACTAAATAAAAAAAAATATATATATAAAATCAAGAAGGATGGTATTATTTTACAATGTTTTTAAAGAAATCTAAGAATTTACACAAGTATTGCCGGTAGTGAGAAAATGTGGCACATCTGGTCGGCCCTAATTGTATATTATAGGGTACTAAACATGTTTACGCATAAAATTTGTTTAATAAACTACATATACATTTGTATTATCGTCTAAACAGATTTTAAGTAAATAAATTTAATAAAGGCGAGTTATTTAAATCTAATTGGTCATTTAATAAAATTTGTGACTGATTTAATTTATTGATTTCTAAACTTTCCAGTAAATTTAATTTGTTGCCTTTATTTTCTAAATGCAGAATTTGAAAATCTTTATCGAAAGTGTGGTTTTCTTCTAATAGATGATTCGCAAAAGTGGAATCTTGTTTTTTATTTTTAAACGAAGAACAATGCTCGGCAATGCGTTTTTCAAACGATCTTCCTGTTTGACCGACATATATCTTACCGCATCCACACATTAACTTATAGACTCCAGATTTATTATTTTTGTCTGTTTTATCTTTATTGTTTTTAATGTGTTTGGATAAATTCTGTGTGGATGCGATAAGATATATGTCGGTCAAACAGGAAGATCGTTTGAAAAACGCATTGCCGAGCATTGTTCTTCGTTTAAAAATAAAAAACAAGATTCTACTTTTGCGAATCATCTATTAGAAGAAAACCACACTTTCGATAAAGATTTTCAAATTCTGCATTTATAAAATAAAGGCAACAAATTAAATTTACTGGAAAGTTTAGAAATCAATAAATTAAAACAGTCACAAATTTTATTAAATGACCAATTAGATTTAAATAACTCGCCTTTATTAAATTTATTTCCTTAAAATCTGTTTAGACGATAATACAAATGTATATGTAGTTTATTAAACAAATTTCATGCGTAAACATGTTTAGTACCCTATAATATACAGTTAGGGCCGACCAGATGTGCCACATTTTCTCACTACCGACAATACTTGTGTAAATTCTTAGATTTCTTTAAAAACATTGTAAAATAATACCATCCTTCTTGATTTTATATATATATATATATATATATATATATATATATATATATATATTATTTAGTTTGTAACGTACTCTTTAGATGTAAGCACCTGAGGAAGCCACTGTGCTGGCGAAACAATTGTCGTGTTACGATTAAAGACTAAAAGTGAAGATTAGAACCGTAGTTTTATTTCTATTTTAAATTATGGATCTTCATCAAGTAAATGCCAAATCAATTAAAATAAAATAGAATGTATAAAAATTGATAGCAAGTATGAAAGTATGTAAGTTTGCACAATCTGAAATAAACAAGGACAAATATTAAAATTATTTGTAAATAATATACCAATAAACATTTAAGGGAACATTATACTAAAGGTAAAAAAGGAAACATAATAATTTCTCATGTAGAAAAGAAAAACGAGGGCGAATTGATACATACGGTCTCCAGCTCTATAAAATAAGAATAAGAAAAAAAAATGAAGCCAGTCTAAAAATGACGTAAATTTATTACACTACCTGTGTACATAATTATTTTTCCACACAATCATCATTTACTGCAACACATTTCTCCAAACTGTGAATCCATTTCTTCATTTCGCCCATGAAAAACTTCCTTGTTTAGCAGCCCCAACTTCAGTGTCTGATGAAAAATGTTGAAATTTCGAAATCTCTTTCAATTTTGGGAGCAACCAGAAATTTGACGGTGCCAAATCAGAACTGTCAAACAATCATGAATTTCAGGTTCATCACTGGTTTTATCGTTTCTTTGCTGCAATGCGGTCTGTCCATTGTCGTGTGGCAAAAAAAATCGTTATTTCCGGCCTAATTCCACTAATACAATTCCGTATTGATCGTAAAGTTTTGCAGTATCTTATTGAATTAATTGTCGATCCCTTCAGCAGATCTTCAGTATGAATGACTCAATATGTATCCCAGAAAGTGGTGAGCATGACTTTTTGCGCTGTTGAAAATCTTTTAAAGTTTCGTAGTCGCGGAGAATCAAGATGATATTCCATTGACTGCTGCTTGTTTTCGTGGTCATTATGGTGGACCAAAGATTCCAGAAACCTTCCAGGATTAAAATTATGTCACACATAATTGCTTAGTACGCATCTCAGAAATCGAACTCATTATAAATGACATTGTTACCCGACGACGGTACACAGGAAAATTAAGCTTAGCATCCTAAGACGAGATACTCGAAATTACCGTTTGCAGGTTAGAACTTGTTTCTATCCCCTACTACTCACACAATGGCAACCACTAGAGGTTGACGATAATAAATTAAAAATGTTTTTGATGACTTTGAAAATTCAAATTCAGAATGATAATATCGCAATTTTAACAGATATAAATACTAAGATACTAAATCCAAATAAATCCCTATATGTAAACAATATGTACTCATTATGGACGCTATCCGTAATCCTACTCCTTTTCTCGATGGGAATAAATTTAAGGAAAAGTAGATGTAACACATTCATGTCCATATTTTTTATTGATGGAAGACGATCTGTAAAAATAAAAAAAAGAAACTCATCAAATATTTTATGTTTGTAATTTTTCCGTTGCGAAATGGATAAAAAATTAAACACAGAATTATTATTACTGCTGTTACTAAAAAGACAGTAACACGAGGGGGTCTGATAATTGAGGTAACTAACACAGAGATGGCGCTATAATCTACGTATTGTATCATGTGACAAATCTATCATATGTTAGAAGACAGCTATAAAAGTTTGAGCAAAAAATGTTGCGTCCGTTGTCTTTTACAATTGTTTAAAGTAAACATGTTATGTTGTTTTGTAAATATGGACAAAAGAGAATTTCGTGCTGTGATTAAACACGTCCATATCGCCGGGGAAAATAACAAAGAAATTAAAAAAGAGTTGGATAATGTCCACGGCGAATCTGCGCCATTATTTAAGACAGTTTGTTTCTGGGTGAATGAATTTAAACGTGGCCGTAGGAGCACCGAAGATGAACCAACCACTGACGAAATGATCACCAAAGTTCATGATCTTGTTTTAAATGATCGTCGATTAAAGGTGCATGAGATAGCATACACTAAAAATATATAATCTCTGTATATCTAAAAAAACATGTAGGTCATATCTTACATGAACACTTATGAGAAAGCTCTCAGCCACGTCTGCTAAGTGTGAACCAAAAGCGAATGCGTGTAACTTTTAGTTAGGAGGAGTGAGGACAATGTAATTGCTATAATGCCAGTGGCTCATACAAGATTTTATTTTTCGTGAAAAATAGATTTCTTAAGCGGAATATTCAAATTACATTGGAAAAGTTCCGAGATTTCTGTCAACTATCATGTGGTTGACAGTCGTTAAGTATCTCATATGACTCCATGAATAAATAATTTAACATTAATTTTATTTTAAATGACAGTTGTTGACAGTTTGCTGTTTTCAAGTGGTGAATGTTTAGATACTTTTAGTTTTATTTAAGAATGCTAAAGTTTTGCTTCTTTCATTAGACTTTGTTAAAAACTAAAATTATTAGTTCTGTAAAACGAATATCCTTTCTTCTCGGGCCTTATTTATACTCACACAATATTAAAAACTCTCAATAAATTACCGGACGTCATGGGCCCTAATACCCAGTTGTTACGCCCACGGGCGTTATGACCGTGTTTATGGTAACCGTAACCAAGGTGAAATGTTCAAATAATACTTAACTGAAAAATTTTCTGTCAATACTACCTAGTTGGGTATATTTTGTAATATAATTATTTTAAATACCGTTATGAAATAAGTAATGAATTTATCGTGTCAAATATTTATTTAAATAAGACTTTATTTTGTAATAAAAATAACATTGATTTTATCTTCATCTTTCTAATCAGATTATAATGATACTCGTTATATAAGAAAACAAATAAATTGGAATAATGGTAATGTAACTGAACTCGAAAACTAATTGTGTGTTACTCTAGGAAAATTTTTCTAAATAAAAATGGGTGTCGCCAAAAAATATGTATTCGCAAAGAAATATGATGGACTTCCAAAAATGGACAACTTTAAATTAGTTGAGGAGAAACTACCTGAACTTAAAGAAGGGGGTAAGATAAAATAAATTTTTGTATTTAACGTGAAATGTCAATCCCACACTTCTTTATGCTTACATTACATAGAAATAGTGGTAATAACTTCATATCGACAAAATAAGTTTATCCTCAAGAGACTAATTATATTCTAAAAATATAATTGATTAAAAACTAAATCATTTCAGAACCATTCGAACACACATTTGTGTGTGTTAGTGATAAACCTCATTTTCTGGTTCCTGTTAGTTATTCGCGTTGTTTTACTGTTTTGTTTAGTTTATTCAGTCTTACCTACAACCTGATATGTTCTATCTCAGTCTTTGTACTGTGTTTTCTGATACATAATTTGCCTTGCTTCCCCTATACATCTTTCTCAGTATGTACTTTTTTTCAAAAGTTCTACTAAATTTTTTTCTTATTTCTTATGTTTCCACATTTCACTGCCATAAGTGGTCTAATACTTGATAGATTGTAACATTGGTCTAATACTTGTTCTATGTCATTGTTTTTTAAGATTTCGTTATATTATTTGTATTTTAATACGCAAGGTAACCTTCCAATATATTTGATTCTCTTTTTTATTATTTGTTCTAGTTCGCTTTTCTCTACGCTATAAAAATTTGTTTAATCATATTGATGTTTGACAAAATTTTAAGAAAATTAACACACTGTGAATCAGTTTTTAAGTTTCGAAGATTATTGTGATGCAAAATGTCAATGTATATTTTGTATATTATCTGACATATGGATCTATTAAGCAGGAAAACGAGTTGCATTTTACAATGCAAAAAATGAGTCGGACAACTTAAAATTTTACACTTCTTTTAATTCGCAATAGTTAAATGCAAGATAATAAATTTCGATTGTATTAATTCACACACGCCTTGCTCTATTCCTTGAAAAAGGATAGTATATTTAAAAAAAAACATACCAGGAAGGAATAACTAGAAAAATGCGAATGTAAAAATTGTAGCAGTATTTCTGTGTTATTTATGCCAGTTTATGAAAATGTATATATCTATACAGATAATTGCCAAGATAAACGGTCTTTCAAATTAACCGCCTTTTTTAAAAAATAAATAAAATCCATAATTTGCATTGATTTTTGAAAACTATTATTGGTAATTGTAGTATCAATTGTAACATTTATACACGTAAAATTATATCTGACAAGTGATCACCTCTTGCTGCTTCACAGCTGTTCACTCTTTTGTTAAAACTTGCCATTACATTTTGATATAATTGAGGCTCTATTTTACCAATGACACGAATAATTTCATCCTTTTGTTCAGGAATCGATTGTGGTTTGCTCTTATAGACCTGGCTTTTTACGTAGCCCCAAATAAAATAGTTAAACGGTGTTAGATCACATGATCTTGGTAGCCAATTAACAAATATCACAATTTCTTGAAATAATTCTTCCAGGAAATTTTTGTCTTAATAAAGCAATTGTTTCATTAGCAAGATGAGGTGTAGCACCGTCCTGTCGAAACCGTCTATCCTCTAGATCAATATTATTCAGTTCAGGCCACAAAAATTAAGTTAACATCTCACGATATAGAACACCATTCACTGTTACACCATAACCAACAGCTTTTTGAAAGAAATATGGTCCAATTACACCACCTGACCATAATACACATTAAACAATGATTCATTGTAAAGGTCTTTCATAAATCACTCGTGGATTTTCCTCACCCCAAATTCGACAATTTTGTTTGTTAACAAAACCATCAATTTCAAAACGTGTTTGTTCTTTAATCCAACTCACGAATGCACGATGTTTTGCATGGTCCAATGGCTTGAGTCTAACTTGTTGTGAACGTCGACTAATGGACATTTCAGGTGCTTCAGCAACACATTCACAAATCAAATCAATATGCTCTTGTGAACCACCACTACGACTGTATCTTTCTCTTTTTTAATCTTCCACCGAACCGGTCTCTTGATATTTTCTAATAATTTGACCAATAGTTCTTTCAGATAAACGATCGTGTAAACCATAAAATTCACGTAATTTTCTAAAAACATTTTTTCACAGAACGCTGATTTTAATAAAATAATTCAACAATTTGGAACGCATTGTTGTATCGTCTAAGAAGGTATTTTTATAAATGTCATACATCACACTTCGTAAATAACAAAATACCCAGACGAATTTATTTTTAAAATAAGGCGCTCAATTTGAAATATCCATTAGATGGAAGGACTACCCATTACACTGCTAATTAGAACTTAAATTAAGAATTATTGAAATAGAATTTGCTATAATCTCCTAACTTCCAGAAATATATTCTCTATTTCACACAAGGTCAATATTGTTATTTACTATATTCACTATGGACCATTAATTTTTAATTTCTTTCTTTTCGTTAGAATTTCTGGTGGAAGCAATTTACTTCAGTGTTGATCCGTATCTTAGATTACGTACCATTACTGTGGGTGATACCATGATAGGAACACAAGTGGCAAAGTATTTGTATTTGTTATAGTCAACGCCTAATTAATAACAAACACAACTTTCCAGAATAATAAAATCACGAACCAGTAAATTTCCCGTCGGAAAGTATGTTGTTGGAGGTTTTGGTTGGAGAACGCATACTATCTGGAGAGATGATATACCAATGGAGACTTTTGATACACCGCACCTTGTGCCCTTTGAGGCAGATGTACCTATATCTTTAGCATTAGGAATTTTGGGAATGCCAGGGTAAAACTAATTTATTATGATACTTAAATTGTCTCTCTATACTAAGTGTTTTTATAGAAATACAGCTTATTTCGGGCTTCTTGAAGGATGTAAACCAAAATTTGGTGAAATTGTTGTTGTGAGTGGGGCTGCTGGTGCAGTTGGCAGCCATGCAGGCCAAATTGCAAAAATCAAAGGATGTACCTTTATTGGAATTGCTGGATCTGATGAAAAAGCTGTGTGGCTGAAAAGTTTAGGTTTTGATCATGTCATCAATTATAAAATTGAAGATATAGAAAAAGCCCTTGCCAAAGCCGCACTGAAAGGCGTAGATTGCTACTTTGACAATGTAATTGAGTTAACTATAAAGCACCTACATATTTAATGTTCCTACTTTTTTAATATCAGACAATTAATTTTGGCGATATTTGCCAATACTTTAAAACTATTCTCAGCAGAATATATTACCTTACTTTTAATATATGTTCAGGCGCGGCTCGTGATGACGTATTTGGGGGTGCAAGTACAATGATGTGAGTGCTTCGTGTATTCTCGTGTACTAACTGTAACGTTTTCTCAGTGAACACCGAAAACACACGAGGCACTCCCATCATTGTACTTGCACTCCCAAATACGTCATCACGAGTCGCGCCTAATATGTATATATATATATATATATATATATATATATATATATATATATATATATATAGATATATATTATAGGTTGGAGGAGAAATTAGTTCCATTGTAATCAAACAAATGAATAAAGACGGTAGAATCGGAGTAATCGGGGCGATTAGTTGCTACAACGCTGTGGATGGTGAACCCTTAGGTATATATGGAAAAAACATATTCAGTCTATGTTAATAATTATGTTTAATTACTAGCGCAATCGGTTCAGCGCCCTATGTTGCTTAAATGTTTAAAAATGGAAGGTTTCCATGTGAGTAATTTCATAGACAGATGGAGTGAAGGTATTTTGCAAAATCTAAAATGGATTCAAGAAGGGAAACTCCAATACAAGGAAACGATAACGGAAGGTTTTGAAAGTTTGCCGGACGCACTAATAGGACTTTTTAGCGGTGAAAATACTGGTAAAGCTATTATAAAAGTTTGAAGTTGATGATTCGTATATATAATGTAATTTTGAAATGGCTTTTATGTAGATATTTCTTGTAAAGTGTAATAAATTGGTTGCAAAATATAAGGAAACTTGTTTAAAATATTTATTTAATAAGTTTTTCGGTATTCCTATTCATATCCAATGACAATATACTGACTATAAATGATTGAAGCAAATATTTAATTTGGCGACCCTGAGAAATTTGTAAGCCTGGTCATTCGCTTTAGAACTAGTACAGGGCATTTCACGTTCACGGTGCAGTATGGGCTTTATGGTGAAAGGTTACAGTTGTCGAATTGTTCAATACAATCTGCCAACTGGTAAAATAATTGGAATTGCTGGATCTGATGAAAAAGCTGTGTGGCTGAAAAGTTTAGGTTTTGATCATGTCATCAACTATAAAATTGAAGATATAGAAAAAGCCCTTTCCAAAACCGCACCGAAAGGTGTAGATTGCTACTTTGATAATGTAATTGAGTTAACTATAAAGCACCTACATATTTAATATTCCTACTTTTTTAATATCAGACAATTAATTTTGGCGATATTTGCCAAAACTTTAAAACTATTCTCAGCAGAATATATTACCTTGCTTTTAATATATGTTCAGGCGCGGCTCGTGATGACGTATTTGGGGGTGCAAGTACAATGATGTGAGTGCTTCGTGTATTCTCGTGTACTAACTGTAACGTTTTCTCAGTGAACACCGAAAACACACGAGGCACTCCCATCATTGTACTTGCACTCCCAAATACGTCATCACGAGTCGCGCCTAATATGTATATATATATATATATATATATATATATATATATATATATAGATATATATTATAGGTTGGAGGAGAAATTAGTTCCATTGTAATCAAACAAATGAATAAAGACGGTAGAATCGGAGTAATCGGGGCGATTAGTTGCTACAACGCTGTGGATGGTGAACCCTTAGGTATATATGGAAAAAACATATTCAGTCTATGTTAATAATTATGTTTAATTACTAGCGCAATCGGTTCAGCGCCCTATGTTGCTTAAATGTTTAAAAATGGAAGGTTTCCATGTGAGTAATTTCATAGACAGATGGAGTGAAGGTATTTTGCAAAATCTAAAATGGATTCAAGAAGGGAAACTCCAATACAAGGAAACGATAACGGAAGGTTTTGAAAGTTTGCCGGACGCACTAATAGGACTTTTTAGCGGTGAAAATACTGGTAAAGCTATTATAAAAGTTTGAAGTTGATGATTCGTATATATAATGTAATTTTGAAATGGCTTTTATGTAGATATTTCTTGTAAAGTGTAATAAATTGGTTGCAAAATATAAGGAAACTTGTTTAAAATATTTATTTAATAAGTTTTTCGGTATTCCTATTCATATCCAATGACAATATACTGACTATAAATGATTGAAGCAAATATTTAATTTGGCGACCCTGAGAAATTTGTAAGCCTGGTCATTCGCTTTAGAACTAGTACAGGGCATTTCACGTTCACGGTGCAGTATGGGCTTTATGGTGAAAGGTTACAGTTGTCGAATTGTTCAATACAATCTGCCAACTGGTAAAATAATTGGAATTGCTGGATCTGATGAAAAAGCTGTGTGGCTGAAAAGTTTAGGTTTTGATCATGTCATCAACTATAAAATTGAAGATATAGAAAAAGCCCTTTCCAAAACCGCACCGAAAGGTGTAGATTGCTACTTTGATAATGTAATTGAGTTAACTATAAAGCACCTACATATTTAATATTCCTACTTTTTTAATATCAGACAATTAATTTTGGCGATATTTGCCAAAACTTTAAAACTATTCTCAGCAGAATATATTACCTTGCTTTTAATATATGTTCAGGCGCGGCTCGTGATGACGTATTTGGGGGTGCAAGTACAATGATGTGAGTGCTTCGTGTATTCTCGTGTACTAACTGTAACGTTTTCTCAGTGAACACCGAAAACACACGAGGCACTCCCATCATTGTACTTGCACTCCCAAATACGTCATCACGAGTCGCGCCTAATATGTATATATATATATATATATATATATATATATATATATATATATAGATATATATTATAGGTTGGAGGAGAAATTAGTTCCATTGTAATCAAACAAATGAATAAAGACGGTAGAATCGGAGTAATCGGGGCGATTAGTTGCTACAACGCTGTGGATGGTGAACCCTTAGGTATATATGGAAAAAACATATTCAGTCTATGTTAATAATTATGTTTAATTACTAGCGCAATCGGTTCAGCGCCCTATGTTGCTTAAATGTTTAAAAATGGAAGGTTTCCATGTGAGTAATTTCATAGACAGATGGAGTGAAGGTATTTTGCAAAATCTAAAATGGATTCAAGAAGGGAAACTCCAATACAAGGAAACGATAACGGAAGGTTTTGAAAGTTTGCCGGACGCACTAATAGGACTTTTTAGCGGTGAAAATACTGGTAAAGCTATTATAAAAGTTTGAAGTTGATGATTCGTATATATAATGTAATTTTGAAATGGCTTTTATGTAGATATTTCTTGTAAAGTGTAATAAATTGGTTGCAAAATATAAGGAAACTTGTTTAAAATATTTATTTAATAAGTTTTTCGGTATTCCTATTCATATCCAATGACAATATACTGACTATAAATGATTGAAGCAAATATTTAATTTGGCGACCCTGAGAAATTTGTAAGCCTGGTCATTCGCTTTAGAACTAGTACAGGGCATTTCACGTTCACGGTGCAGTATGGGCTTTATGGTGAAAGGTTACAGTTGTCGAATTGTTCAATACAATCTGCCAACTGGTAAAATAATTTTTGAAGTTTGATTTTAAAATAATCTCTATTGACGGTGTTGTCACAGCACATAACCTACATAAATTAAACAAGTAATTATTACGAAGAAAAATCTTGTTTATATTTAATTGCAGTTTTCCAATTAGAAATACAATATTGATTGTCAGCATGAAGGATTTTAACATGACTTGATCTTAAAGCAATCGACTGGATCTGTTAATAAATCAGCTTTGGAGCAGACATGCATTAATATTCAATTATATTAAGTATCGTCAATTATTAGTAAAACATAGTACGCCAATCTTATATCTAGTAAGATAATATTCACATTTATATAGATATATAAATAAAAGTTTGAAGATTTATATTCCAATATTAATATTTCAAAACACAACTGTGTGTTACTTTAGACCAGTGAGTTTTTATACCCTACAAGATGCTACAGCAGTGTTTTTATTTGAAAATGAATAAATTGTAAAGTTTTTGGATTTAATAGTATTAAAGGTTGATAATATTACAAAAGAAAAATGTGTTATTTCATATTTACATGGCGAGACTTTACCCTGCTACATAAAATCGTTAATAACACACAATATATTTTAATTAGTATCTCATATATTTAACAAGAGTTTAAAATTTCGAGTTCTAAACCCTAATATCTTTAAATGTTATTGAGATTTGTTTTCCCTACTTACAAGTTAAAGATAGCTGTATTCTATTTTCTGTTTTAAAACAGAAATTGAAATTGTACGCGCCCAAATAAGATGTCCACGTAGAACAAATTAACTTATAAATTTAATTTTAGTACTTCAGTTTTCAATGTCTTTATTACATTACTGACCTGTCTAGTTTCTTATTATATTAAACAAACTGAAGTAATAATTTTTTTAAAATTAAAAATTCTAAAGATAAATTAAATACAATACAATTTATAAAACCAAAATTTTATTTGACCTCCGCTTTAAAACGATATTTCGGTAAGTGTCCACTCTTCTTGCGAAAATTCTCTATATATATCCATTGTGACGTCAATTCTTTTTCAACTACATTTTAAGTTAAAATACTCTTCTATATAATGTCCCATAAAAACTTTCGGTTTTACCTTAATTTACGTTTTCTTAATACAATTTCTTTATAATAGTATTTAATATTTTAAACGTGTACTTGTTTTCTTAAACGTTCCGTTTCTTTGTACCGCAAGCTATCTGTCGTTCTCATTCGTACAGTCCTTCTCCACCGTCCGATGCCGTGTTTTCCCTTCGACCAAAAACACATCCAACCTGAACTACCGAGCCAAATTTGAAAGCTGCATTGTTCATAATACATACACAAACATATCATTTTCTAATGAATGAGCAAATATTATGTTGGACTCCATCATATATATTCTAAACCCTCTGAATTGTTTCAATTTATTAATAATACACATTTAAAAAAGGTATATAGCCCCTTACCACAATTATTAATCGTATCCTAAATATGTATTTCGACAACTAAGTTGTCATCATCAGTAGGTAAAAACCACTAATTAAAAGTCGCACATGGGGCACAGTAAAGCTAGAATACCGCTTACGCAACAACTACTTTACACGGCGTCCACGTATAGACTAATTTAAGCTTGCAAAAATATATCTAACGAAAAAGATCGACAAATTTACCTCTCTTAGGGAAACGGCCTTCACATATGTTTATTCTCCAAGTTGAAATCTATCGAACGAAAGAACGACAAAAATATTACCCCTCTTAAGGAAAGGGCACTCAACATGTGCTAATACTTCAATTTAAAACGTCGATGACACTTTTATGGTAATAAAAATGAAAAGAGACAAGTGAACGGAATCGGTGATTTATCACTATTCATGGAATGTTGTTTATTTTTAGCGATATGTATGCTTTCATAAGCATCAAGTTCGCGGGGGTTATTAATTCCTTTGACCAGCTTCAACACTGTAATCGACACATTGTGTAGTGTACTTAAAGCATGGTTGGCAACGTTAGATTTATCCGGTCTATTGTATTTAATATGTGATATGTGTTCTTTAAAACGGGTTATTATTGGTCGTTTTATTTGGCCTATATATTTCAAATTACAATCATCGCAACTAATTTCGTAAATACCTGATTTCGAATTAACGTTAACTCTATCTTTAGTATTCCCTAGGAGACTTTTGATAGTATTTTCGGGCCGAGAGGCAACTTGGAGACCTCTTTCTTTCACAACTTTATTAATGTTTTGTGAAAGAAAGAGGTCTTCAAGTTGCCTTTCGGTCCGAAAATACTATCAAAAGTCTCCTAGGGAATACTAAAGATAGAGTTAACGTTAATTCGAAATCAGGTATTTACGAAATTAGTTGCGATTAATGTAATTTGAAATATATAGGCCAAACAAAACGACCAATAATAACCCGTTTTAAAGAACACATATCACATATTAAATACAATAGACCGGATAAATCTAACGTTGCCAACCATGCTTTAAGTACACTACACAATGTGTCGATTACAGGGTTGAAACTGGTCAAAGGAATTAATAACCCCCGCGAACTTGATGCTTATGAAAGCATACATATCGCTAAAAATAAACAACATTCCATGAATAGTGATAAATCACCGATTCCGTTCACTTGTCTTTTTTCATTTTTATTACCATAAAAGTGTTATCGACGTTTTAAATTGAAGTATTAGCACATGTTGAGTGCCCTTTCCTTAAGAGAGGTAATATTTTTGTCGTTCTTTCGTTCGATAGATTTCAACTTGGAAAATAAACATATGTGAAGGCCGTTTCCCTAAGAGAGGTAAATTTGTCGATCTTTTTCGTTAGATATATTTGATTGCTTAAATTAGTCTATACGTGGACGACGTGTAAAGTAGTTGTTGCGTAAGCGGTATTCTAGCTTTACTGTGCCCCATGTGCGACTTTTAATTAGTGGTTTTACCTACTGACGATGACAACTTAGTTGTCGAAATACGTATTTAGGATACGATTAATAATTGTGGTAAGGGGTTATATACCTTTTTTAAGTTTTTACTTAACCGCAGTCTCCAAAGAAAGAATTTAATAATACACATGTTTAAGCGAATGGAATGTTTATCCTTATAAATAAATATCATAAAATGTTAATTCTAATTTGTGATGTATATCAAATAATAATATATTTGATACTTTTAAAAGCCTTAATAAATTGCTTAAAATTTCACATGCATCTTAATAGTTGCAATAGACGACGTTTATGTATCTAAAGAAATTTACGAAATTCAAGTGTTGATTATGACGTTTATTTTGACTTAAAATATTCTTTTATAAATTTATATATATATATATATATATATATATATATATATATATATATATAGACTATTAAGTATTATCGACCGTACTGTATAAGCAAAAATTAATTAACGTGTGAGCGGTCTGTCAAGTAAAAAAAAACTCTTTTATTTCACTCTATATTTCATAACGAATTTATTACTTCCTCAGGAGTGTAATTGAGAGTTAAAGTTTAGCAAACAACGACACTAAACATGTTAAAATTAATCAAATTTAAAACATTAAATTAATATGATGTTGGTTTATCGTCAACCTTTTAAAAACAAATATGATATTTGTTTTTAAAAGCTTGACGATAAACCATACATACGTACTCTTGAGAAGAAAATGGGTAAGGCATTTTGAATAAAGAAAACATGTCTACTCACTAATAAGCTGTTGTATGCACTGAAACGTAATGTAACCCTTTATTAAAAAATGCAACGTTAACAGTCATCTGAACATTTGTTTATTGTATGATATTCATGGTTCAGCACTTACGAAATAAGTAACAACCTTCTTTATCATAAATCAGTTTCTTGTACTCTTTTTTGTAGATCTCCAAGAAATTACTGTATGCACTACGACACGTGTTTATTTATTTTAGGATAACATTTTATTATGTGACGTTAACAATCACAGGCCTGTTATTGAATCGTATATCTTTTTTCAAATAAAATCAGTTTGTATTGACTTTAGGATTATATTTTTTTTCATGATCTGACAATCACATTCATAAATCTGTAACTTTGAAATAAATAAAAATGGATATACAAGTTTTGCGTTTTTGTTACTTGAAATGAAGTCTACTTTACACTCCTAAAATTTGAACATAACGATACGGGACACTTGTATACAAATGCGTTTTTTTCTTAACACGATCTGTATTGTTGTATATTAAAACCATTTGCAGAAAATAACAAGAAACTCTACATAAAAATGACTATGAGATTTGTTTTATGATGATGTTCATACAGGCTGTTCTTCAAAATTTTCCCGTTTTAAATTTTTCATTTCTGTTTTCAACTTTATTTAATTATTCAATTTATCTCGGTTAGGAGAGAACACAGCAGTATGTATCATATTTATGTAGAACTCGTGATACACAAAATAACAAATCTCTTTTTAACATACTATCTTCAACAGGTGTATTCTTTTCATTCAGTCAGTTTATTACATTTTCCTTCCTCCATGCATCTGTAGGAATCTTATCAGTCTTTCTGCTGTGGTATATCGCATTATCTAGAATAATAAACGGCGGCGTTTGTCAATAACTGCTCAATAAACCATTTTTCAAATGTTTCTGCATCCATTTTATTATGAGCATCAGCAGTAATTTTTTTTACACAGAAATATTAATTCTGCAACCACGAGAAATCCATTTCATTGCCAGAATGCACTATAGCAAAGCGAGAACCAAGACCAGTTAAAGATTTTAATTCTGTACTCGTGATGCATCGTGATTACTTTTGATAGTAGTATTATGCTAAGTTTTACTTGCAGAGTGCCCTACATTAAGCCATGGTCCATCTACATAGATATACGTCCACCTAAAATTACTATTATAATATATATATATATATATATATATATATATATATATATATATTTTGATGTAAAGAATAAACAAATATTACCTTCAGCTCTCAACCTTTTGGTACCTCGTAAATATTTATGTCTCCATCTAATAATATCATCCCGTTCAATAAGAATGCTTTTTCATTTTACTTTTTGAAATTCGAAACCAACGTCTTTGAAAAGCCTATGTAATGTAGATCGTACTAAATTAGGTAGATAATTGTCAACGTTGATAGCAGCAGGGACCGTATTCAAGGTAGGTGCAACATTTAGTAAAAAGAAGCTATGCATCAGAATAATTGAAACATACATGAGTAGGTAAACCCCACCATATTTGTATAATACAAAGGTATTTTTAATAATATAAAATATTATTATGTTATGTGGTTATGTGGACGGGGCGAGGTACTTCGGTTGTCTGACAACAGGCAGCGCTGAATTTACTTCTACGCCCGGTCTGCATAATTTCTGTGATGTGGTTCTTTTTTGTGAATGTGTCTGGAAATATTCTTTCTCCAGCAGGGGCGTACCGATAAGCCTGGAGAAAGGTGAAATACGTATCTACGTCTCTGGGGAGATATATTTTCGGACACGTTCACAAAAATATTAATAGTGAACCTATATTTGTGTGCTTCACACCAGGTTTTTGATAATATTTTATATTATTAAAAATACCTTTGTATTATACAAAACTGGTGGGGTTTACCTACTCATGTATGTTTCAATTATTCTGATACATTACACATGCGGTTAGTCCGTAGTATGAGTGAAGACACAAGCAAAATGCAGTTTCTAGAGGGATGACTGTGCCACCTTTGGAAAGGCGTCGTTACTTCACATTGGTTATGTGGACGGGGCGAGGTACTTCGGTTGTCTGACAACAGGCAGCGCTCAATTTACTTCTACGCCCGGTCTGCATAATTTCTGTGATGTGGTTCTTTTTTGTGAATGTGTCTGGAAATATTCTTTCTCCAGCAGGGGCGTACCGATGAGCCTGTAGAAAGGTGAAATACGTATCTACGTCTCTGGGGAGAGATATTTTCGGACACGTTCACAAAAATATTAATAGTGACAGTCATAGGTTTTTTAAGAAAATAGTTGCAGACATTAAACATCATCAGTTTCTCTTTTCGGATAACACATTTACCCTTTCGCAATTTTTTCATTGCAGGCTCCATTATTGGTATATCAGTAACACTAATATGTTCAGCCATTCATAAATGTATTTATATAATTTTGTAACTCACCTAAATATTTTTTTAAACAATAGGTTGCGTTCTGATAAAAACGGTTTATAAAAAAAACTGAAGAATTCCAATACAAATAACAAATAAATAATAATAACAACGGAAAATTAACAATAATATATGACAGATGAAAAATAAATTAAAATGTGAGCATGTCAATTTCATTAACTGCAAATGAAAAATCACTAATAAAAATATGGATACATTTGACAACGCTGAGAGAGATAGAAAAAGTAAGCATTATTGCAATTGTTTAAAGAGAAAGGAGATGAATATATCCTCATAAGAATATATTGTGACCGTGAAACGATCTATAGTAAATCAATATTAACTGATATCAGAAGTGAAATTTATACAAAATCATAGTTGAAACAATTTTCACTAACCTATATCATAAATTATCAAATTATATAAATCATACAATTATGTACTTATACATATAACTTAAATACAGTGATAAATAGTAGATCAATTTTAACCGGTTTTAATTACACGATTCACCAGTTAAATCTAGTTATTTTGAAATCTAGAATATTGATATCTTGATAATTAGTCATATGTAAAAATTTTATTATAAAATGACTTGCATTAATATAGTTTTTATTTATATTAACGTTAAAAAGGTGTGACTTTCAATAATTTTATACCGTAAATATTGTTAAAAGAATGCGATTTGGGGTTGAGTTGGTGTATCTGTATTTGAGCACGTGGGAGCACCAAATTGATACAAGACGGACGTTTGTGGCTCGTGTTGATTCTTGCCGGGCTATAAATACTCTCCGGAAAGAATACGAATTACAGAAAAACGGCTAAGTTGAATTAATATATTAAATTCAAAATATTTCAATAAATATAATTTAAAATTAAATTAAAATATTCTTATTTATACGAAATGTACCAATATATATGTAAGTATAGCAAACGCCAATTAGGTTGGCGCGAGGAGGGGTAAGTTCGCGCAGGATTAGAAGTAGCGGGGAGATTTATATTTGGCTTTACATCAAATGTCAGATAATTCTAACCTCTCAACGTGTATCACTTATGATCCCCTAGCAAAGATATTATGTTCCGTCAAACGTCAATGACAAATGTATTCTGACAATTACTTGAGTAGTGGGGGTGGACGTTTTTAAAAACGGCTTCTGCGCACCCCCCCCCCCCTCTCGCGCCAACTTAATTGGCGATTGCTATACCTACATATTATTTGAATTTGTTTGACTTTATAAATTTATACTAATTTACACTTTGGTTTGGGGTAGAAAACTAAGTTGTTAGATTCAAATTATCATCACTAAGAAGTTCAGATGTGTGGTTATTAAAGATAAATATGAATATAAAGCCAACTGCGGAGTTATGAGTAATATTAATAAGAATACAAAATAAATCTGGGCTAGGTAAAATCAAAAGTTCTTATGATAGGAAATAAGTTTATTATTAAGTAGTGGGTTATCGGCAAACCTTTTTGCGCTACTAATCTTCTTATGATCCCACTTTGTTTCAATATTTAAATTTAAAAAAACATACAGAGATACACATAGTTTTGTGATCTTGGGTTTTCCGTTGAAAACGAATGATAATAAAATTGATTTTCACCATATATTGTTCTATAAATTCTGAAAAGATGGATCAAGAACGTGTTGTAACCAAACGACGTACAGAAAATGGTTGCGTAGATTTGGAAAAAAATTTTGACCTCGAATGCAATCCTCGTTCAGAAAAGTGATTGATGGTAATAACCATAGAAAATTACTATGGTAATAACTAATAACAGTCTAATTCACTCCGAACTATCGAAAAATCCAGGACAAATAGTTGCTGATTTCATATAGTAGTAGATTTCAGAAGTTACTCACAAGATAGCGCTAGGTTATGAAATGAAACTGATGGAAATTATGTTATTATTCAAACAATAAAAAATATTATAGACCAGAAAAACCTTTTATTATACTTTTATTAAGTTTTTCTTTCAAATTTTCGAATAGTATACCAGTAAAAGTGCTAGGCGCCTATAGTCGGAAATTATGTACTATAAGTTTTATTGAATTATTACTACCGACAAGTTTTGGCATTTCAGTATATAAAGCAAGTAATTGTTTTTTAATTTGACAATTTGCATATTTACTATCTACATTGTCAAAGTAAATGATACATATTTTTCATTCTCAAAAGTTCTACTCAAGTGTATTCTTTTTCATCGAGAAAACTGTGAGTGGGGTTAATTAACTTGATATGTTGGAAAATTATGCCACAGTTCCAAGAAGATATGAACAGACATATTGAACATTTGTGACTGAAACTTGAAGTTTGCTGGACTGTTTGCTTTATTAGTCAATTCATTACAGTTTATTCTTTCTTCACAATTAAATGTTATTTCTATATAACTAATTTAGAAAGAACTTGTGCAAAAAATATCTCATTTTTTTCAAAATGATATTAATTTAATGGCCAAGACTGTATAAATTTGTTATATTTATGATAATACAGATATAAAACATCGTTTACTATTCAAAATAACTAAAGATACTATTAAAATTTTTCAGCTATCATTATTTATTAAATACGTGTCCTTGATTTAACAATATTAAACACATATACATATGACGAAACATATCATGCCATTGATCATTAAAACTAATGCAAAAAATATCCGTGGCGATAACAATCTTCTACATAAGATAACGTAGTATATATACTACTCAAAAAAATATTTTTTTGATATTGTAATCATATGATATCCAACACAACAAGTATACGGTATATTATTCATTCTCAAAATTTTTCTAGAATCACTTCAATATTTATTAATTATAATTAGTGTTCTTAAACATACTTTACGATGGTGGTCGCGAAGAAAATAATATATGTTAAAGAGTTTGGAAATGTACCAATAAATGAAAACTTTAAATTAGTAGAAGAGGAATTACCAGAATTGAAAGATGGAGGTGAGTTCATAGACTTCGTATAATACATTGTTTCCAGTTATATTCCTAAATTAATTGTTTGCCTACATTTCTAATCCTGAATTAGAGTTCCTAACTGAAGCAGTTTATATAAGTGCTGATGCATATGTGAAAGAACTACCACCTGCAATCGGAGATGTTATGACGGGAGGACAAGTAGCAAGGTATACAATTATTAAATACAGTTAAATTTAATTATTAGATTTAGAGGTTATGTACCTAAACGATAAGATTATACAATGTGTCCGGGAAAATGTGGGAAATCTCTCGGATTCAGATAGAACATTAAAAAATAAGATGACAAGTTCCCATAATTTTTTTCCTAGCGGCCCTCCCTACGGAGATACGGCCTCCTAAAGGATGCCGTATATATAAAGGATACTGGAAATCAATTTTTCTTGAATAACTTTTAAACTACTTATTATAATTTAATGAAAATTTAATATGATAAACAGTAGTAAGGACCTCTTAAAATACTGCCCTTAAATTTAAATTATCTTGTTTAGTTTACCAGGGGCGGACTAGGTTGTACATTTTAATGCTTACATTTTTAACACACTGTATGATAAGGAGTTAAAAAAACAAATTTGGATATCTTGAACATTAAGCTAAAGAAAAGGTACTCTCGCTCATTGTCGATAAAATGAACCATTTTCGAGGAAAAAAAAATAAAAGAATGAGTGTTTTACTTCTATTAAAAAGAACCATGTCTTTTATTTTTTTTTGTCTGCAACAAAGTGTGATACAAAAGTCTGAAATAAAACTGTTTTCAGTACTAAAAAACGCATTGTTTTTACAAACGTTACTATGGTACCCACGAATTAATAAATATTTTGCATTGACGTGTAAATTTTAAATCTTGTAATCTTTCATATTGTTAACACGTTGATCCTTTACTTCGATATTAATTTATTGAATTTTGAATATCTTGGTAAATATAATTTGATAATGGGATACACGTTTAGTGAGTATGCAGATATGCATCTTATGTACGGTCTTGCATCTTGCAATGCTTTGGAAGCAAGAAGGTTGTATGAAGAAAGATATCCTAATCGCAATATTCCAAATCAGGAAACATTTCAGCGACTTGACCAACGTCTAAGAGAGACTGGTGGGCGATTCCAGTTAATAAGGTAACATTATTGACTTTCTTTAATGTTTTAGGAAGTTTTGCGAAAAAAAGTACTGATGCTGGTGTGAGAAGAACAGTACGTACGGTGCAATTGGAGGAAAATATTTTGGATTCTGTAGGTGATACTCCTTCAATAAGCACTCGAAGATTAGCCGCGCAGCTTAATACGTCAAAAACGACAATTCATGAAGTACTTAAAGAACAGTTGTTTTACCCTTATCATCTACTAAAAGTGCATCTACTACTTCCTGAAGATTTTCCTCGTAGAATCCAGTTCGCAAACTGGCTGTTAGATCAGCAACGAACAAACCCAAACTTCATTAGCACTATTCTTTTTACCGATGCCACTGTCGTTCATCATTATCAACATCAGTTCCAATCAATTAATGTTTGGGCAGGAATAATTGGCAATTTTTTGATTGGACCATGCGTATTGCCGCCACGATTGAATGGTGAACTTTATTTACAGTTCCTTCAGAACGCTTTTCTGGATTCAATAGAGCATTCGCCACTTGCAACCCGCCAAAGCATGTATTTTATGCATTATTTTAGCTTATTTTAGCGTTGCTGTACGCGACCACCTGAATAACGTCTATCCAAACCGTTGGATAGGCAGAGGAGGTCCCATTGCCTGGCCTCCACGGTCTCTCGACCTAACGCCAATGGATTTTCTTTCACCTGTGGGGTCATCTCAAAACCTTGGTGTATTCCTCTCGGGTTGATACTAGGGAGGAACTTTTACAGAGAATCACATTTCATTGTGATGTGATAAGAAACAATGCTGGGTTGTTGTGGCGAGTACAGCAGTCCTCTATTCGTCGTGCCCGCGAGTGTATCAGAGTTCACGGAGCCCATGTTGAACCCACTTATGAAGTTTTTAATTGATTATTTCTAATTAGCGTATTTAGGTTCAATCGTTGCAAGCTTTAGTGAGTACATTTCTAAACATAATTTTTGTTAAGGTGCCTTTCTGGGATAAAACTGCATTTCTAAGAATCTTTGTAATTTTGTCGTATTAAATAACCTAAACTAAAACTTTTTTGTTCCTGGAATGACTTTTGTATCACACTTTGTTGCAGACAAAAAAAATAAAAAACATGGTTCTTTTTAATAGAAATAAAGCATTAATTCTTTTATTTTTTTTCCCCCGAAAACGGTTCATTTTATCGACAATGAACAAGAGTACCTTTTCTTTAGCTTAATGTTCAATGTATCCAAATTTGTTTCTTTTAACTCCTTATCATACAGGGTGTTAAAAATGTAAAGTTTAAAATGTACAACCTAGTAAACTGGTAACCCTGGTAAACTAAACAAGCTAAATTAAATTTAAGGGCAGTATTTTAAGAGGTCCTTCCTACTGTATCATATTAAATTTTCATTAAATTATAATAAGTAGTTTAAAAGTTATTCAAGAAAAATTGATTTCCAGTATCCTTTATATATACGGCAACCTTTAGGAGGCCGTATCTCCGTAGGGAGGGCCGCTAGGAAAAAAATTATGGGAACTTGTCATCTTATTTTTTAATGTTCTATCTGAATCCGAGAGATTTCCCACATTTTTCCGGACACATTGTAGATATATATTAGGTTTCATTTATATTCTATGTCAAAATCATTTTATTATATCGACGTTGATAACTTATACGTTGAAAGTTTGTTAGAATTTTTCTAGTATACATAAATATTTAATTCCAATTTAATTACTATTATTGCAGGACATATAAATAGTAACTATATCTAACCTTTACTAAAATTCGGTAGCCTACAAGTTATTCTATGGTACAAGTTACTTTTTAAAAAATAAATCTAGGCAATCTTTTCAAACATGTATTTTTGGCAGCATATAAGACACACAGACAGCTTGTAATAAATGGTTTTAGGCATAAATAACACGCGTGGAAGCCATAACACTGATATACGGTGCTAATTGCAAGTTATATGTAAGGACAGTAACATATTTATTGCAAAACTTTAATATACGAACGCGATGTAGATATATTTCAGTAAAGTGTTCAGGATTATACAGCATTAAATTAAAGTTACGTGAATAGCAAATTAAAAATATGAAAAAACAAAGAACACAACAATAGCCAATGATTTTTTTAATATTCCTATTTACACTAAGTATATATACACGTTATATTACAAAGGTATTTTTAATAATATGAAATATTATTAAAAATCTGGTGTGAAGAACACAGATACAGGTTCACTATTAATATTTTTGTAAACGTGTCCGAACACATCCCTCCCCAGAGACGTAGATACGTATTTCGCCTTTCTACAGGCTCATCGGTACGCCCCTGCTGGAGAAAGGATATCTTCAGACACATTCACAAAATAGAACCACATCGCCACATCACAGAAATTATCCAGACCGAGCGTAGAAGTAAATTCAGCGCTGCCTGTTGTCAGACAGCCGAAGTACCTCGCCCCGTCCGTATAACCAATGTGAAGCAACGACGCCCTTCCAAATGTGGATGGGGCAAGGTACTTCGGCTGTCTGACAACAGGCAGCGCTGAATTTACTTCTACGCTCGGTCTGGACAATTTCTGTGATGTGGCGATGTGGTTCTTTTTTGTGAATGTGTCTGAAGATATCCTTTCTCCAGCAGGGGCGTACCGATGAGCCTGTAGAAAGGCGAAATACGTATCTACGTCTCTGGGGAGAGATATGTTCGGACACGTTCACAAAAATATTAATAGTGAACCTGTATTTGTCTTCTTCACACCTGATTTTTAATAATATTTTATATGTATCAGAATAATTGAAACATACATGAGTAGGTAAACCCCACCAGTTTTGTATAATACAAAGGTATTTTTAATAATATTTTATATTATTAAAAATGCCTTTGTATTAATATTTTATATTATTAAAAATACCTTTGTATCGCTGGGGCACCGTTATTCTCAAAAAAAAATAAAATACTTTTAAAATGAACAGTAACCTTTAACGTATCGTAACGTATCGTATTCGTGATTTAATACTAAGGTGATTTAACATTTTTGTTTTCTGTTTATTAGCCTTAATCAATCGTTAATTGTGTAAATAAACGCAATTGGAAATTTGGTTGTCAAATTAAATGATTATGTCAACTGATTTAAACAAAGGTTTGCTACAGAACCACCAACCTATGTATGGAAGTATTTTACTGTTTCTATGTATTTCTGTGTTATTACCTGAACAGTAAAATTAATATTTGTTACACAAAAGTTGGTGGTTCTGTAGTAAACTTTTGTTTACATCGGTTGACATAATCATTCGATTTGACAGACAAATTTCCAATTGTGTTTATTTACACAATTAACAATTCATTGTGGCGAATATACAGAAAATATAAATGTAAATGGCATTAGTATAAATCAAGAAAACCATATAATGGACCATAATGGAAACCATATAATAGATGTTTCATGTGTATTTGGTCGGAAACTTAACATTAGGGGTTAGTGTTCATTTTGAAAGGATTTTATTTTTTTTAGAATACCGGTGCGTCAGCGCCAAAAACTTTATTAGGATAAATTGATTCCCTAAGGGTCCTCTAAACGTCCCAATTTTTTGGGGGATAGCCGTCCGTAGACTGGCGCTTCACATATTCCAATTAATAGCATTTCAAAAAACGAATGTCGCCAATCCGGAAATATTAGGTTTGTTCCAACTCGTTAAGAAAACCGTACAGCGACGGTCATGCGCACTGCCGTAAAAGCGTTTCAACTTCATTTTGACCGTACATTGAACCATACTAAAAGTTTTCCAACTTAATTTTGATCGAACACGAACCACTCACGCGACAGTCAAACCAGTTCACAGACCGAAACATGTACCGTTTGGACTGACATGCGCATTACATAACTTCATCCTGTGGAATTACAGTCGGCAACATAAATATTACACAATATCATAGAACAGAACAAAGTTGATTATTTCAATTATTACTGTTGGCAATACTTCAAACTAGATTGATAACCAAACGATCACAAATACATTCAAAATTATCACCAAACGATACACGTACCGTGACGAAACCGGTAGTTGGAACACCTATTAAAATGCTTTAAATTAGAAATTTTAATGCAACCAACTGCGGTCACTTGAAATCGATAGCGGTATATATATATATATAATATTTTCGTGACCTTGGTCTTCTTCTGGTTTACTTCAAAGTATATATATTTAAAACAACCCTACATGTTTCGGCAATGATGCCTTTATCAAGGATATAAAATATAAACCATTTATATTTTATATCCTTGATAAAGGCATAATTGCCGAAACATGTAAGGTTGTTTTAAATATATATACTTTGAAGTAAACCAGACCTTTAATCGCCGACTGATTGAATTTACTATATATATATATATATATATATATATATATATATATATAATATTTTCGTGACCTTGGTATGATATGGTAAACTTAATAAGTCGGCGATTAAAGGTCTGGTTTATTTCTTCAAAGTATATATATTTAAAACAACCCTACATGTTTCGGCAATGATGCCTTTGTCAAGGATATAAAAAATATAAATGACAGAATATAATTTATATTCTGTCATTTAAGATTTTTTATATCCTTGACATTCTTGATCTTCTCCATGTGTCCAAATCACGGAACATCTGAATAATATCCATCCACAAATAAAGTTCACAATGGAAGTAGAATCAAACAACCAACTACCATTCCTCGACGTTTTGGTTAAGAAGAAAGAAAATGGAGAATTAAGCCATACAGTGTACCGGAAACCCACACATACAGACCGGTACCTCAACGCACAGTCTCACCACCACCCAGCTCAGTTACAAGCAGTAGTGAAGAGCCTAGTAACAAGATCACAGAGATTAGCAGATGAAGACAACGTCATTCAAGAAATGAATAAACTCCACACTGCACTCCAGCAGAATGGCTTTAGCAAACGGACAATCAACAAAGCATTAAAACCTAAACGAGCCACACCACAAGAGAAAAAAGAGGAATCAATAGCCAAAACCTACTTACCCTATGTCAAAGGTACCACCGACAGAATATCGAGAATCCTACGAAGACACAACATTGAAACCACATTCAAGGCAGACAGAAAAATCAGCACAGTCCTTCGGAATCCAAAAACAAGAACACCTTTAGAAAACCAGGGAGTATATGAAATTCCATGCCTTGATTGTGAGAAGACGTACATCGGCCAAACAAACAGAAGGGTAAACGTAAGACGAGACGAACACCAAAACTCCGCAAGAAAAGACGAGAAAACTTCATCTTTGGCTCAGCATGTAAAGGAAACGTCCCACACGATAGACTTCAGCAATACCAAATTATTGGCGAACGTAGAACATATGAAAACCAGAATTATCAGGGAAGCTATCGAAATTGAGAAACGTCCGCACAATTTGAATTCGCGAGATGATACCCAGAGGCTACCAACAGCATGGAAACCAGTATTAAGCAAAGGAGTTGTCAACAAGAAACAACAAACAAAAACACCGCAACCCAGCCAGCCCACACCAGCTACAGGCCCAACGACACGGAGTCGCGCACATACTCAACCAAGTGTAACCAACCAGAACGCTAAGCAGGTATATAACAACCATCTTAAACTCGACTACGTCAGTTTACGAGTAACCAGAAGCAGAAGCAGACAGTTATCGCAGACCTGAAGATGGCAAATGTGATTTTGCCGAAACGTCGTCCAGAAACCAGCACCGGTCTTTACAAAGACCAAACAATGGAAACGCAGAAGAAAACCCGGAATCCAGTTACAACACATACTACTACCCGCGGAAACCTGAAAGAAAACATATATATATATATATATATATATATATAAAAATAATAGACTTTTTATTGGTTTAGCGACCTTTTATTGAATTTTGATGTTTTATTCTAATACGTTTCGACTTTTACTATTATTCAGTCTTTTTCAAGTAACTAGAAACAAGAATTAATACAATGAAAACATGAGAACTGTGTTTGCTTTTGTGAGACTGAATTAACAATTAAATTAACAATTAAAATTAAAATTTGATTAAAAAACTGAATTAACCAATTAAATTAACAATTAAAGTTAAAATTAAATTAAAATTAGATTAATGATAAGTAAGGAAAAATTAAAGTGATTACATCTGTATAAATGAATTGGAAATTTGAATTAAACTACAAATACAGTAAAGAAAACATTGAATGACAATAAACTCACCGTTTTCTTTTGTTGAGTTTCAAAAACACGCATTCTGTGTAACATGTGTTATCGGGGACATCCGAGACTTTTTTTATTAAGGACCGACCGCACTGGTTCAAATATTGTAAGTGTCTGTGTCTTGGTTCAGAGAGGTTAATTTCTGTTCTATTTTGGAATTAGCAAAGTGGTCAGGACCGTGTTTAGGGGTATATAGTTAAAGTTTTTTTTTTTTTTTGGTTTGTGTTTGTGGTTTTGATTTTATCTATTGTTTAATGAGTGGATAATAGAGTTTAGAAAGTCCATCAATTTCGTTTCTGTCGTTGATTGTTCTGTTGTTTTTGAAAATATGGATCATTTCTAAGACCTCCCTAGCTTTTGTATTCTTTTTCTGTGTTATTACTTTGGTGTTATCAAAATCAAAATTGTGTTTTAATGTCAATTGGTGTTTTTTTAAAGCAGTTTGATTTTTTGCGTATTTGTGACCTTTCAATCTTTCTTGTAGTAACTATTTTGTTTGGCCTAGGAAATTGATGGACTTTCTTTCTAAACTCTGTTACCCACTCATTAAACAATAGATAAAATCAAAACCCCCCCGCACACAAACACACACAAAAAAAAAAAATTATCAAGAAAGATTGAAAGGTCACAAATACGCAAAAAATCAAACTGCTTTAAAAAAACACCAATTGACATTAAAACATAATTTTGATTTTGATAACACCAAAGTAATAAAACAGAAAAATAATACAAAAGCTAGGGAGGTCTTAGAAATGATCCATATTTTCAAAAACAGCAGAACAATCAACGACAGAAACGAAATTGATGGACTTTCTAAACTCTATTATCCACTCATTAAACAATAGATAAAATCAAAACCACAAACACAAACCAAAAAAAAAAAAAAACTTTAACTATATACCCCTAAACACGGTCCTCACCACTTTGCTAATTCCAAAATAGAACAGAAATTAATCTCTCTGAACCAAGACACAGACACAATATTTGAACCAGCGCGGTCGGTCCTTAATAAAAAAAGTCTCGGATGTCCCCGATAACACATGTTACACAGAATGCGTGTTTTTGAAACCCAACAAAAGAAAACGGTGAGCTTATTGTCATTCAATGTTTTCTTTACTGTATTTTTAGTTTAATTCAAATTTCCAATCCATTTATACAGATGTAATCACTTTAATTTTTCCTTACTTATCATTAATCTAATTTTAATTTAATTTTAACTTTAATTGTTAATTTAATTGGTTAATTCAGTTTTTTAATCTAATTTTAATTTTAATTGTTAATTTAATTGTTAATTCAGTCTCACAAAGCAAACACAGTTCTCATGTTTTCATTGTATTAATTCTAGTTTCTAGTTACTTGAAAAAGACTGAATAATAATAAAAGTCGAAACGTCGTAGAATAAAACATCAAAATTCAATAAAAGGTCGCTAAACCAATAAAAAGTCTATTATTTTTAATATTAAGACACGGCCAATAAAATAAATAAGAAAAATAAAATTCTTATAAACACTAAATATATATATATATATATATATATATATATATATATATATATATATAAATAACTATTGAAAATTTCTTGACCATACTATTATATGGTATATATTATATTTATATACCCATAAATTCACTAATATTTGGGTTATCGGTCTGTTTACATTAAAACTCAAATGTTCATTCTCAATATTTCGTCATTTTTTAATGACTTTATCACGAGATGCTATGAAATTGCAATACATAGCTTACACTATAGTAGTATACCATATAATAGTATAAGTGTAAGTGTAAATTATGTATTGTAATTTTTAAAGCACCTCCTAATGAAGTCATTAAAAAATGATGAGATATTGAGAATGAACATTTGAGTTTTAATGTAAACAGATCGATAACCCAAATATTAGTAAATGTATATATATATATATATATATATATATATATATATATGTATATATATATGTATATATTTACTAATTTACTCAAATGTTCATTCTCAATATCTCATCATTTTTTAATGACTTCATTAGGAGATGCTTTAAAATTGCAATACATAATTTACACTTATACTTATACTATTATATGGTATACTACTATAGTGTAAGTTATATATTGCAATTTTATAGCAACAAGTAACAAAGTTAGCAATCTCAAGTAGAATACTGAGATTCGCATCAATATAACTTTAGCTATATTGTTTACCCCCCTTGACGTTTGTCATTTCTAACAATAAAGGGTGACTATAACTGATAAGTTGCCAATAATTCTGAAACTTTATGTTGATTTGTCTGGTTTTTAAATTTAAATATGTCAAAAATTTGAAAACGTAAACGTCAACAAGCAAATAAATAAAAAGATTTGTTCTCACTTTCAAAATATTTATATATTCTTCGTCAAATATTTTCATTTCAGGCAGAATTCTAAATGATGTGATAAATAGAGCTGGGGATGTATGCGGTGTGCCAGGATAGTATTCAGTTAAACGCACGAATATAATGACCTTGTTTCGATCGGTGATGCATGGGTGATTTTATTGCTTTACATGCATTCGCTATTTATATCACTTAGGTATGTCAGTTATGTGTACTGTATATAAATAACACACTTACCTTATTTACGATTATTATAGCATAGCGCCAAGTGGATAAGACTTGCAGTAAGTTTGTAGCATTAGATACGTTTCCATATTTGTAGCGGTGAGCGATGTACGCCATGATAAATAAATTTTTTTATATTTTGAGAAAGACCGCTCGACATCTACGGATGTAACACACGCACAATTAAAATAATCTTTATAGATAGAAACCGAATCTACACTTGCACCATTACTAATTTGTTTTAATCTGGTAAAATCAAAATCATTGTTTATCACACTCTCGAACTTTTCTATTACATTAACATTTTTGTTGTCATTTACTGCGCATAGCTGGGCGTGTACATCGTCCAGTATTTGCAGTGACTCCGCTAACGATAATGCAGTATTTTGAAATTTCTCGATTGCGTTAAACAATCCTATATGATTGTTATAAATAGTTTGTAAATCTGCATCAAGGGAAGGGTTTTGAAAGAGTCTCTGGCTTTCCTTAATGGCTACAGCTTCGGCAGGATTGAATTGTAGAACCACAGATTTTATTTGTTGGAAATACTTGGCATAATAAAATGCCGCCTTTAACCAACTTCCCGAACGTGTAAGAATTGGCTCTGGTGGTTCGGGAATACCAGGGCACCGACTGTGAAACTCTCGAATTCGTTTGGGAGATTTTAGAAACACTTTTTTTGTGGTTGCTATTAATGCATCCACCTCTGGATAACATTGCCGAATAGTTTGTGCCACAAGGTGTAAAGCATGAACTTTACATGTCACATGCAAAAGTCTCTCACAATCTGCTTTAAGAGAACGGCCTACAGAACGCATTGTCGCAGCACCATCGCTCATAAACATCAGGAGTTGATTAGTTGAAACTTGAAATTTTTGTAGCGTATCGAGCACTACCTTCGTAATTACTTCGCTAGTGCACTTTTCCAATCTTTTTCTGGCTAATAAAATGGGAAATGTTGATTTGACAGGATCTAGTACACGCACTATAATATTCACAATATAATGTTTTTTTCGATCTGTCGTTTCGTCGACACATACCCATAACTGTTTATCATTTACTACTGCTTTCATTCTGTTTTCAATGTCCTCACGCACAATTGGTAAATAGGTGAGTAACGTTCTCCGTGACAGTAGCTTTTTGTTGGAATTGTATTTATTCCAAAAGTCGTGAAAGGCTTTTTTATCTAGCAGGTGAACTGGCACATCGCAGACGAGTAGCATTGTCAATAAATCGAAAATGAATTGCGTTTTAGACAGCACATTATTTTTTTTGTCTTTGTGGTGTACACTTTCAACATGTCTTTTACAGTCGTATTTGTCCCAGCAAAGTAACTGTTTATCGCATAATTTACAAACCACTTTTGCTCCATTATAATACAAATCGGGAAAGTCTCGGATAAATTTCTTCACGTCGTTATACAATGGGCGCTTTCTTGGCTTGGGCACGTCCATCATACTTATTAAATAGAGCTCAAGACAACACACGATCACGTTGCCAGTTCACGACTAACTAAAGTGTTTCGCTGCATCGTGTTTATACGCTGATGGGGATGCACTACATACGGTCCTGCCGTACCGCAAACATCCTCAGCTCTAGTGATAAATGTCACGCAATAAGTTCTATAATACTAGATCTAGTGTTGCAGCGCATCTTTTAACAGGATTTTGTGTGTGCACCTCTGTTTCTAATAAAGTCTTGGTTCTTAATTATTGGTGTTTAAAAAAACTGGCACACAATAATTTTACCTATATTTCTTAACTGCCTACTGAATGATTTATTTGAATGTTAAATTCTGTTAATAATATCAAGTAATACACGCAAAACTTACAATGTCGAATATCTTATTAAAGCACCATCTAAGCTCCCATGTTTATATAAGCTTTGGAGTTCGATTTTCGTCGCTGGGTCTGCTCTAAAATTCACCGAACATCTTTGTACACGTGTATATATATATATATATATATATATATATATATATATATATATATATATATATAGATAATTATTTCGTGACCTTTGTATGTTATGGTCGATTCAATTAGTTGAAGTAAAACCAGACCTTAAATCGCCAACTAATTGAATCTACTATATATACAGTATGACTGAAGTTTCATTTTGTTTTTTTTGGGGATATATTCTAAAAAATATAACAAATAAAATAGTAAAAATTTTTTCTAATAAAAGTTGTCTAGAAACGCAAAAAAATTTTTTTTTTATTTTTAATTTTTTTTGGCGTTTCTAGACAACTTTTATTAGAAAAAATTTTTACTATTTTATTTGTTATATTTTTTAGAATATATCCCCCAAAAAAACAAAATGGAACTTCAGTCAGCCTGTATATAATACATGTATGGCGAAGGTGTTCGGTTTTATATATATATATATATATATATATATATATATACATATCGTGGAGATGTAAAATTGTCTTTTTTTCAGAATAACTGCATCAAAATCTAATAAATTTCCTGTTGGAAAATATGTAGTTACGAATTCTGGTTGGAGAACACGTACTATTGAAAAGGATAATCACGCCAAAAACGAATGGACATCGCCAAAAATTATTCCTTTTGAAGCAGATGTACCCTTATCGTTGGCTTTAGGAATGTTGGGAATGCCTGGGTAAATCTTGTCATAAATTACTTAACTACAAAATTTTAAAGAAATTAACACTGATTTAAATTCAAGTAAAAAAAATTGGAGCTTGTACAAATTAGTAAATTTGCGAAACTGCTAATGCTTTGAATTATATATTAAATCAAATTTGAAATGTTTATTTATTTAGTCAGTTATACATAACAACCATAAATATAGTAGATTATCGAGTAGAATAAATGATAACCAGATTTGCGTTCCAAATTATGTGGTTGTGTTTTTTACTTTATATTTACTCGGTGTTTTTTACTCTCGTACTATTTGAAGTATGTACTATATGTAGAATTTCATAAATTTAAAAATAAATCGCTAAATTATAGCGATATGTTTTTAAATTAAAATTAAGTTAAATTAAGTTAAGCTCCGAAAATAATATCATTTAAATGACCGCCTCTGCTTCTCTGCTATATCGAATTCCGTGAACTCAATTTTCAACAACTCTATTCAATAAATTATGGCCTTATGTCACAAATAGCGCGGTGAATATTACATTTTAATGCATCAATTGCCTCTGGTTCTATTCTCATAAACAATAGACTTTCAATAGCCCCACAAGAAGACGTCTAAAGGTGTAAAATCACAACTTCTTGAAAGTTATTGAGTCCGTTTCTGTAAATAATCAACTGGCCACACTTTGATGTAAATAAACCAATCGTTTTCCATCCTGTTAGAAACCGATGTTAGTTAAACCAATATCATTCACTTAGGGCCATAAAAGGTTAGTTATTATCGATCTATACCTCTCACCACTGTCGGCAATGAAACCTCCATTCTCGAAGAAGTAAGGACCGATAATGGAAACGTGTTATTATTTTGTAGATTATTTTCACTCCAAAACGACAATAGACTTGTTCACCGTTCCAGAGAGATGACAATGAATTTCATCTGAATTTCATCAAGCTGATTCAAAGGCGAAATAAGCAAATACATGATTTAATTAAATATTGAGAATAAAACACTTAGCTATATTTCACTGGTTTCATTAGACTAATTCTAACATACGTTTCGGCTGTTATGCCAATGTCAACGTCAACTTTATTGCTCCAGTTATTTTGTTTACGTAGATCTTTGCAAGTCGTGAACGTCAACGTCTTTGGAAAAACCTCATATTTGACATCTTCTCATTTACGTGTTTATAATTATACAATGTACCATTTGAATTTTGTTTAATTTTTACGTCGCACGCATTTTTATATGAACGAATAGCGAAAACGAAATAGCATGTGATTTACTGAGAACATTTTGAAGTATGTCGTAAATTAAAATTTACTACTTAACCTACGAAGTCGTATAGTTTGACAGTTTCATACATACAAATAAATAACAAATAATAGGTATTTATTGAAAACTATAACAAATGTTGAAAATGTTGTCCTTCAAGATCAATGCACTTTAAAATCCTCCGTTCAAAATGTCTGATGATATTCTGCAACATTACTGGATTGTTATATTTCCATGCATTTCTGTTCGATTCTCTGTAGCATATCATTCAAATTCAATATAGGTGTTCGAAATATGTTATTTTTTAGATAAGGCCACAAAAAGAAGTCGCAAGGTGTTAAATCGCATGAACGTGCAGGCCAGGCAATTCAGTATTTCGACTAATTATACACTCATCAAAAAATTCTCTTAAATAATCCAAAGATTCTGCAGTACAGTGACAAGGTGCTCCGTCTGGTTGGAAATATGCATTTTGAAGTTCATCATCATGCAACTGATTGACAAATGGTTGTAAAATTTCCATACGATACCTTTGAACAGTTAACGTTCCTTGAAAAAATATTGGTCCAATGATTCGCCTTTGGCTTATCGCTGCCCAAACACCAATTTTCTCTGGATGTAGCGATTCTTCATTAATTACATGTGGATTTTCACTACTCCAAATTCTTGTATTTTGTGAATTTAGGTATCCCGTTTTATAAAACCATGCTTCATCAATAAAGATGACTCTTTGCGAAAGTTCTTCATTATTTTTCATATTTACAAACCAATTACAAAACTGTAGTCTACGTGGGTAATCATTTCTAACAATTCTTGTACTGCTATGACACGGTATGGATAAAGTTGCATATATTTTTTTAATAACTTGTGAGTTGTACCAACAGAAAGGTTTATTTGTTGACTCAAATGTCGAACAGATGTTTGTGGTTCATTTTCCATTATTTCTTCAACACGATTGACAACTTGAGGTGTACGTTTCTTAACCGCTCCGCTGCCTGATTTTCTTAAGAGACTACCAGTTTCAGAAAAAAGTTTTAAAGTTCTATCCAAAGTATTCTTAAATTGTATATAATCTATTCTAAAATGTGGAAACTCAACTTGAAATTCTACCATGCAATCTTGAACTGAATAAACCCATAAACCATGAATTTTATTACCACTTCAAAAATACGCCTGGACTAAAAAAATTTTATGTTCTAAAGTGGAAGCCATTTTAAAACTGAGAAGCAATTTATTTAAACCAGAATCGACGCACGATTATTTTATGCACTAACTGATATTTGTGATTGACATTATCAAATGTCATTTGGATTTACGTTTACGGAACAACAAACACATACTAATATATTTGCGTCTTATTCAATCAAAATTTCAAAGTAACCTAGATTGACTTTTCAAATGAACACTTGTTAGAGACACTCTCCAATTTATTAGCCATACTTCAAAGAATTCAAACTGAAGGAACGTATGTTAGAATTAGTCTAATAAAACCAGTACAGTATAGCCAATTGTTTTAGTCTCAATATTAAATTAAGTCAATTACTAAAATGTTTCACCAAGAAGTGTCTGCAACATCAAGAAGTTTGCGATGGTCTAAAGGCTTCCGTTCTTGCGTCAGAATATCTTCATAAGAATGTAAGTCCAAATCCTTACGTAAAATACGACAAGTAGACGTTCCAGACAATCGCAATTGTCGCGAACAGCTTGGAATAGATAAATTATGGGTTTCATCAATATTGGCTAGAACTGTAGCAATATTCACAGCATTTCGGGCATTTCTTTGTCTTAATGGAAGGCTAGCATTACGAAAAGAAAAATTACACTCAAAATTTTTAACGATTCGTACATTAGGATTATGACGCCCATTAATTGGAAGAATTGCACGATAGTTGTAATTAACTTAACTTTTATTATTTAAACTCAAAAAAACTTCAGTAATGGATAATATTATAGCACCAATTAATGAACTTTAGAACTTAAAGCTTAAATATTGTATTGGCCGCTAGGGCGCTCTATCTTCAATTATACGAAGTTTCCTTCTTACATCTAGCATTAATATTTGAACGGCTTCTAAATAAAGTTCTCGCGCAATATTTTTTTATAATTTTCTAAGATAATTATCTCAACAAGAATGCTTCGCCGAGTCGGTTTCTGTTTTCGGTAATGAAGCAAACAATGTCTCGTTGGTATGGAGAATTCAAACGTGGACGGATTAGTCTTAGCGACGATCCAAGAGCAGGTGCACCAAAAACGGCAGTCACTCAGGAAAACGTCGATGCTGTGCGCAAGCTCATCAGCGAAGATCGGCATGTGACAAATCACCAAATTGAAACCTTATTGAGATTTCAAAAACCTCAATTCAAAAGATTTTGCATGAAGAATTGTGTGTAAAAAATTAGTTTCCGAATGGATACCTCATCTGTTGGCCGAAAAACAAAAAAACAGCTAGAGTAAATTAGTGTCAAAAAACTCTATACTATTTCAACGCAGGAAACTCTAAAAACGTGTACAACATCGTGAGTGGTGATGAATCTTGAATTTATTCTTATGAGCCAGAAAATTAGCGTCAGTTGTCTGTTCGGGTGTTCCAAAGTGAAGAAAAGCCGATCAAAGTCATCCGTTCTCGAAGTGTCTCCAAAAAAATGGTCCCGACATTTGTCTCAGAAGCAGCATGTAGCAAGAATTTCTCTACAAGATCAAAGAACTATTACTGGCGATTAGTATACAACCATTTGTTTGCCGCAAGTCATCGCTGAGCTCCGAGAAACCAACTCATAACAACTAATCGTCCTCCACCAAGACAATGCATGTTCGCACACAGCTCGCAAGACAATTGAATTTTTAACGTAAGAAAATGTCGTATTATTAGACCATTCTCCGTACAGTCCCGATCTAAGTCCCAACGATTTCTTTATCTTTCCAAAAATCAAGGACGGAAGTAACAATATATTTTAGTATATTACATTTTATTACCTTATTATTTAAAATTCCATGTAGTTTAATATTTAGTTCAATGTTATCCCTTAATTATTTTCAAAGACATTATAAAGACTAAGATACAGCGATTAGATGATATATCTAAACATATGCCAAGACAGGAAATGCGTTTCCACGAATTATGTTAGCAGTGTGGATGAAATGTAAGCCTTCGTTCTTGGTAATAGTTATTACAACTAGTTCTCCGCATTTCATTACTGTAACTTCTTAGAGTTACTTATATGTAAGTATCGCTAAAATGAAATCGCAGTGTATATAGTCTTACACCCGTGCAAAAGTACCAAAGCAATACATCTTGAATGTAAGCTTCATATTCCTCCAAACCGGGACAATACTCTTAAACTTTTTGATCTGGAAATTTATGTAATGTAAATTTTGCAATGTTATAGTAATGGCAGACCTAGGTAATGTTGGCCAATCGTTCACAACTCTTATTATCAAAACCTGCACACCATTTTAAAATACATACCGAAATTTCCCATAAGTAAGCGTACAATATATTTATCTATTTTTCAATAAATAGGGAATCGTGTTGTATGTCCCCAATAGAAATTAGTTTACAGGTAATCTAATTTCTCTCTTTAGGTAGTACCTTTTGAATTCCTAGCGCTGTTAACGTAACACACTAATGCAACATTTTGCTTGAAGATATTCCAATTCTTTTTCGTGTTAACAACTGGTTTCAACAAGATGGCGCACCAACACACTTCAGTCGAGAAATTTTAGATCAGCAGTATCCTGATCGATGGATAGGTCCACGACACTGGCCTGTGTGGTCACTCGATTTAAATCCTCTGGATTTCTATCTTTGGGGCTGCGTTAAAAATGTTGTATACAGGCACCCTATTGCTACAGAAGAACTCAGGGGTCGCGTTCATACAGCCTTTGCGACAATTACTCTTGAAATTGTTACGAATGAATGACAGCCACTTTCGAGCATTTTACCTTATTTCAGAAACACGGCCACTTTTGGATTGCTCTAAGTCTGTAAATCTCAAGCAGGTCAAACAGTAATAATAAGTAGTGCCGCGGGTCCAATTGGCAGTCATGTTGGTCAAGTAGCCAAATTCAAAGGATGTCAAGTAATTGAATTTATTTTTCGTTTCATGATCCCTTTTGTCTATGTTGTTTGTGTTGTTATTATTATTATCTTGTACTTTTTGTCATGTTTTTTTTACGATAAGTTCACGTGTGTTAGAATAAACAAGGTTCTTTTCAGAACCGCCATTTGCTGTTTTATTTTAAAATAAAAATAAATTAATATGATGCGAATGTAACAGCTTGAATAACATCTGCCTTAACCTAACGTGTTGATGTTGACACTTTGGCAGGCACGTCATTCTGACAGTGTGATCATATAAGCTTAGGCAACTAATTTATTCCGAGTGCCCTTTCTGGAATTGGTGGATCTTAAACAACTTACAACAACTTGTTAGGCAAGCAATTAGTTTCTCTTGGTTTACGGTTTTGCAATCTAAATTGTTGTCGGCATTTGTCAGTTTTCTCTGGGCGTTGGGTTCCAGTCGTCAGAAGAAGCAGTCGATGCCTTAAGAAACGCAATTTTATCTGTACTAACAAACGAGTGGAATAACTGCTTCTATAGTGGTTCGAGCGCATGCGAAAGTGCATAAATCTTCGTGGAGAATACTTCGAAAAGCAACAAAGTCCTTTAATAGCTATGTATTGCTTTATTCCAGCTTTATATGCAAAATATAAAAGACAACCCTTCAATCACATTTTGCCGTATTTCAGAAACACGGCCACTTTTGGATTGCTTGAAGTTTGTAAACCTCAAGCAGGTCAAACTGTAATAATAAGTAGTGCTGCGGGTCCAGTTGGCAGTCATGTTGGTCAAGTAGCCAAAATCAAAGGATGTCAAGTAATTGGGATCACCGGTTCCGACGAAAAAGGCAAATGGTTGTTAAGTTTAGGTTTCGATCACTTCGTCAACTACAAAACTCAAAATTTAGACAAGGCATTGTCTGAAGTCGCACCAAATGGAATAGATTGTTATTTTGATAACGTAAATAGTAAAAATAAGTTATATTATTCTACCTAACATTGAAATTATTTTAGGTTGGCGGCGAGATGAGTACAACAGTAATGAAGCACATGAATTTAGACGGAAGAATAGCAATATGCGGAATAATTGGTTACTCTAACCAAGATGGCATAGAGCCCAAAGGTAAGTCTAAGATTTTAAAGGGTCGAGTATTACTTTTTTTCTATAATACGAATTTTCTAACGCTTCTTATTTAACACGTTGACCGTCGTGTGAAGTACATGTGCCTCGCAACATTAGCCGCGCCGCACACAAGTGCATTGCATGTAGTATTCCACTTCAAGCTGTGCTACACACATTTGCCTCGTATTTGAATAGCAATGCTATGGGAAATAAAAGTATCCGACCTTGTTAACAAATAAATGTAGTTGGGCCGGCTTCAGCTGTAATACATACTGCACAATAATGTGTTATGTTGCTGTCATTTTGTTTTTTTGCTGAAATGGTAAATAAACGGAAATTCGCAAATTCGCAAATTCGGAATCAAATATTTTGATTCTCGTTCAAAAATAAGCAAAAGGACAAAGTAGATTATAAACAAAAAAAAAATGAAATGTTTACTTCTTCAACCAAAAACTAAAGACCATTTATAACTTGGAAAAGAGATTCCAGATTTTTTTAATGTGCAATTATCGGCTGAAGTAAAGCAAGAAATACAATAAAATTTATCACACTGAACACATTTAGAACGAGACATGGTGGCTTTGGAGGTAGCATACTTTCTCCGATGCTCTTCAGACATATTTTTGTAGCAAAGTACGCATCTACGTCGATTTCTGGTATCTACTTCTTCAATGAGATGCCTTTCTGTTGTAGCTGGTTTTTCGTTGGAGTTATTTGAAGTAAATCTTTAGCGATTTCTTCTCTAAATTGAGTAATACTAATATTTTTACCAGTTACTCGTTTGTATATATGTGTATATAATAGCAACGTATTCACGATTGCTGAACCCAACATTATTTCTATAGCTAATTTGCGATACCATTTGATACCGCGTCTTAGAGAAGAAGAGTAGAACTTTCATCATTTTCTTCCTCTGACACAATTTCGTTCCAAAGTGCTAAAAAACGGGCTTGTTCTTTCTCATAATCCCCCATTTTAATTTTTTTTACACATTTGAACTTTACAACACGAAGTATCGACATAAACTGACAATATATATTAACTTATACTGTCTGCTTGTATAGCAAACTTGCAAGTCTGTGCCTGTACAGGGTGGGGTAGTGTGCATCGCGTGACCTCTGCATTAAACTTTTGGTCATCAGGCCGTGCAATGAACAAGTGCCTAGCGCTTCAAAATATTATTTAGAAACCAAAAACTGCAGCATGTGATAATATCATAGCATCCTTATGAAATTTATAAACTGTAAACGAAAAAAAAATGCGTGGCTCCAGAGAATACAAAAAGTCTTACCATTATGGCGGTCAACGTGTTAAACTACCCTTTCACTACCGCTCTATATGCAGCATGTACACACAACGTTTACCACTTTTTCCGCGTAGCAGTTGTAATCGAGAACACTAAAAAAACCTTGTAACCTTCGGAAGGAAGATATGTCTTGGGATCATATGCTCCACTGATTTATATTTATATTTTATATTTGGGACCAAATGTTACCATTGGTAATATTTATTTGAAAAGAATAAAAGCTGCTTTTTTTTACTTATTAACTTGAATTTTTATTGATTTTATATACAAAATTTACCAAAACAATCGAAGCATAATGACTCTTTGCACATTGAACAAATATAATATATTTTTCTTTTTTCATTCAGCTGCATAAAACACAGCGTCTGCGGTGATTTTCATTTATTGGCAAATAATCTCCAGTATTTAACATTTTTTTTTTCTCTTTTTGATCTGGGAACATTTGTTGTAAGTTTTCTTTTGACACAACAAATTTAGTTGTTTTTCTTGGCGATTATTTTTCTGATAAAGAAGAAGCATTTACAACAACCGTTATGAACAGCTTGAAAAATACTTTGCACCACCATTTTGTCGATTTTGTGTTATGTTCATAAGTTTTAACTTTTTGATCAGATAAGTCCATTCCTTCCAAGGTATGGTTATAGAAAGCCAAAGTTTCTTTCTGCGTTTTCAAGACTGTGTTCTCGAGACTGGTGGTTGTAAGCTTGTGACTATTACTCATAATAATAACTTTGCAAGAGTCTTGCCATTTTGCTACCTTTATACTTGCAGTACTAATGCGAAATTTCGACTCTCCTTTTTTCAAACGGTCATTTATGATTGGCAGGTTTCTTATATTTTCTGACACAAAGAAATGGTTTTTATAAGATCGTATGAGGTCAAAAGGTGATCAAAAACACACAGTTTAGTAACCACCATTTCCCCAAAGTTGCAGAAAAACTTTTGCCTTGGACTGTTTTTTTATCGGCGTAAATGTTGAAGTTGTAAGTATACTCAGTTCTAGCATCACATTTTTACCAAATTTTAGAGCCACGTATCGGCTTCAACGGAAGATACTGCTTCAGCGAAGTCTTACCTTTGAATTTAGCCATGGATTCATCGATGCTCTGACACAAGCTATCGCTGCAAGCTTTCGGAAAAGTACAATTCAAACAGCTAATAAACTCCTCTATATACTCCTCTCAAATGCGATGTCGATTCCGGCTTGAAAATTGAAATACAAGTTTGATATTAAAATTTGATAACGATTTTGTGCAATTGCTTTTTTCGTTTCTTAGAGATTCATTTCGTAACCAGTAATCGTAAAGCCCAGGAACCCTATATAGTCCATTATAAGTGAAATACCCAACAAAATTTCAATTTCTAATGCGTCAGTTGGTGCAACGGCGACCATTTTGCTTGATGATGCGCAATTATTCATTTGTGCGCTGTGCAATGAAAATAAACCCAGATTCAGGAAACATAGACTTGAAAACATGAGGCTCAGTTGAAGTTCTCGAAATTGGAGCCAATATAACGGGAGGTTTAATCCCTTCAGTGATGGGAAAATCGAGGACACAATGAGTTCTGTGGTTGTCCCCATACAACTGGTAAATTGTAATCCTCACTAAAAAAACATTATTATCATTATTGTTCGGATTCCCTAGTATTTAGGATGTCAAATATTTCGTCTTGCTTCAAATTTCTGCAAGGATTTCATCTATTCATTCTGCAACCAAAAAATAAACTTTAGAATTTAGATTTCGGAAATGTATATCAATTTATTTTTACTGATAAATTGCAACAACACGTGTATATTCAACAGAGGTTGCCGATTAATTACAATAAAAATGACGCACTTTTTAGACACGCGAATCAGCTGATAATGATAGAAAATGCTATAAACGACCAATGGGACTTTTTTCATTTAAATAGAGTACGAAATGTGTTTTTGTCAGTTTTTTGAACATCTCTTTGTATGCATGATATTTAATGGGAGCGAAAGGCTTAAACTAGTAATTTAATTATAAGTCTTATTTGTTAACGAAGTTTCTTTAAGCTTTTTAAAAACAAATTCACCACCCAAAAATGTTAAAAAATGTGTCTTGATAACTTGCCGCTGCATAAAGAATTATAAAATTGTATACGATTTCGTTAACGCAATTCTCATCTTCAGCAGTGACGCTAAACTGTATACTACTATATAAGTGCTTCTATTTTTTAGAATGAATGTTTATATTTGTAACACCAATTAATGCATAATATATATGTTGTACTGGTACACTAAGGTGCCATCACCAAAAGTAACTAAAGATCAAGTTAAATGCACATGCAATGAAGTAGAATTCGGGAAATGCACAACATGGGTATTTTTGTTTAAGAATAGTATTAATATTGTATTTATTAGTTTAACATTTTTATTTTACTATTTGATATTGACATTTAATTAAGAAAAACAAGAACACGATTGCAATCTTTTGTAATTATTTATTTACTTATGTAGAAAAATGTCGCACTGTATATTAAAATTGTAATCCGAAATTAGCAATAATGATATATGTAATATGTTGTATGAAAAATGCATCAACATGAATACTTATTTACGAGTAACATATTGCTATGTACTGCGGCGTTGCTTAATTTATTTAAATTAGTCCTCAATACACAGTAACTTGCCCAGTTTAACTCAAATCGGAACTGATTTCCCGGAGCTCTTGTATCTTCAGGGTTACCCTCATAGGGTACGTAGTAAAGTAAATAAAACAAAAGGTATTAGCAACTAAATCAAACTAACATTAACAACACAAACATATATATTATAAAAAAAAGAAAAAAATTGACTTTATCAAACATAAAGAAGTGCTGAGGCAATAATATATGCCACAGCGTGAGGAAAACTTGTGTAAATATTTACTGCTACACTAGACTAAAAACCTCACTAGTGACCGCGAGCAAAATTAAACTAATAATTTGCTGAATTTACGAGCTCATTCAATATTCAAATAACATAACTAAACTAATTTATATATAAAAATAATAATACTTGCTAATATACACTTACATTAATTAATTAATGCAGTCATCACACTTCACAAAAAATTACAAAAGAGAGATCTCAGATAGGTCACATAAATAAAAAAAAATTACAAGTATTAAAGACTCGTAATAAATCGAGAATTAATTTTAACACATCAATATCACTAAACTAAAACATAAACCGAAATTACTATAATAACCTGAATAAAAAGGAAGTCTTTATTCAGCAGAAAATTATTTAGACCTATCTGTTCAGTAGCTGGAAAATCTCTGCCTACATCTCGGAAACGAAGATATCACCCTACCCTAAAAAAAAATCAACCGGCCTCCAATATCAATATACTTCCGCTCGTCAAAGATTGCATACATCAAGACTAAATTCGAATAATATACAGGCATGGACCAAAATACATATTATTATTAAAATTTCAAAAAATATTAAATATTTTCAAATATTTTTCTGGAATAAAATACACATAAATATATAGTCTTTTATAGTTTCTTTAAATTTTTTCTTCGGGGAAAAATTCATAACAATATGTTTTATAAATAAAATTTTTCTCTAAAATAATTAATTTCTATATTTCTATTATACTTTTCTATATTTTAATTATCATTTTTATTAAAAATTAATTCAATATTATATAACCATTCGCAACAATGTTCATGGCGTACAGGCAAATTTCAAAGAAAAAAAGACGATCGCGAAAAACGCGTTCGTTGACCCTACAAAAAGTAATAAATTAGTGCTAAAATATTCTTTGTGCGAATCAAAAAATATTGTAGAATAGCCCTAATATCTCAACACGTTTTAAAAGTTACTGTGCGGCTGTATCTCATATTTGAGCCGAGATATTTTAAGTTATACCAACGCGAAGCAGACATACCTATTAGAAAAAACATATTATTTCATAAAGTTGACGAATTTGGAGAAAAGGTACCGATAAAGCGAAGAAGTATTGTTCCGGGATTAAATACGTCCAAGAAGACTCATTCCAAGTGATTCCTGTAGAAAATTTGGTCGCTTACAATTTTGGAGGGAAAACTCGAAGCATCAAAGCGGCAATACAGCTCTAAATTGGCAGAAGCCAATTTAGAGCTGTATTGCCGCTCATTTCGAAAGAACCAACCAGGAGGCTTCTATTAAACTTAAATAAAACACCTTATATTTTCACAAAACAATAGTATATTTAACTATATGTACATTTCATGTGCACTGCACACATCATCATTAGTTACTACTGATGATGTGTGCAGTGCACATGAAATGTACATATAGTTAAATATACTATTGTTTTGTGAAAATATAAGGTGTTTTATTTAAGTTTAATAGTGTAATAATTTCACAAGTGCTCAACATATACTACTAAGGCTTCTGTCTAGACCAATAGGATTGCAGCTTGAACACAACGAATTCATGGTCAGGTATTTTGAAAAAGAAATAGAAAATTGAAATTAAATCTTCTCTTAAAGTATTTATAAAGTCATTTCTTAATAAAATATTCCTAATTTATTCAAAATAGATAATACTAAATCTATCATTTTTTAATTATCAAATTGTTATACAAAGATTGCTTACTCACAATTTCTTAACCTCAAATGTCCTCATGTCGACGATTTTTACATAATCTCTGGTACTAATTTTCATGACATCACTTATATCTGCCCATGTTTATGCATTTCCAACAAATAATACCTAGAAAGATATTGTGTAGTCATTCATTACATTTGACGGTAGTTATTTACATATTACTTGTAGATATATTTTATTTTATTTCTGTTTATTTAATTTAATATAAGCCTCATATGTGTGTACATTTATTTATTTATTAATGATATTGACAGTTACTTTTATTAAAGTATAATTTAAAGTTTACCTGCGTTTTGTTTGATTTCTTCCTGAATGAAACAAACAAAGTAAAATAAATACATTGTTCATTACACCTGAAGCGACATTAAAAATCTGGTAAGTATTACGAAAGATTAATACTGTATTTGACATAACAAGGCAAGAAACCCACTATAGACAGAGCACTCTCGTGTTAGTCCAGAGCATCGAATAGAATAATAGTTTATGCACGAACCTAGCATAATTTTATTTAAAGAACCCTATAGAAGTGTATAAATTTTCAACTGATTATTTATGCGCTGTTGTTTAAACTTTAAACTTTACACCTATACGCGTCTCGTATTTTCTATATTATATTATTATTATTATTATTATTATTATTATTATCTTACACGTTTTTATCAATTATTATTATTATTATCTTCTCAGCCCCAGTTGGTTTTAATAATGTATATATTTTTAGCAACAATGGTTCAACGCGCTATTATTATGAAACGCCTGACCATAAGAGGTTTCTGGGTAGATCAATGGGTTCACAAATGGGATGACACCATCTTACAAAACTTGCAGTGGATTCAGGAAGGAAAACTTAAGTATCATGAAACCGTCACGGAGGGATTTGAAAAATTGCCGGATGTATTAGATGATATTTTCAAAGGAAGGTGTCTCGGCAAGCCTATTATAAAAGTTTAAAGATTAAATATATAAATTCCCGTAAAATAATTTTAATATGTTCCAAAATATTATTTTTGCAATAAAATCAAGTTGCTTATGTGAAAATTATTTTAACGCCAGATCCAGCTAATTTTTTTTGCTCACAGCCGTTATCTTTCCATTCGGGGCACTTGAACCAGCTCTTGTTCATTATCTACGGGATTTTAAATCTGGAGTATGTAGTTAGGAATCCAGGTGTCGTCAACAATTGTGAAGTGATGCATAAAATTGGAATGACGTTGGAAAGGCTCCAAATACTGCTTTTAAATGTTCAGCCTTCGATATTCTTGGGCTGCTTGCTAACAAACGCGGCATCCATCTGACAGAGCATTTTCATGTGTATATACTCACGTAAAAATATCTTAATCGCTTATTTGAGATGTTTTCAATGTTCACTAGCTCCCGAAACGTTATAGGATGATTATTCAGCACTGCCTAGTGAACCTTTTCAAAAGTTATCCCAGAATGTTCATCATGTTGAATCGACGTTGTTATAGTTCGTTTCAACTATTTTAAGCTTCCCATGGTGTAAGAGTGTCATCAGCTAACGATAATGTAAATGAGATTCAGGTACCCTGGGCCGTAGATGCAAACGGGTGTATTTTGTAATATTCGTGCAACCATTTATAAATATATTAATTAAACTCAAATTTATATAAATATGAGTTCTTGATGTGTTAAAATACATAAACGCAGTAATATAAAATGAATACATTATAGATGCACCTACGCATATAAAAAGCGAGGTTTTATATATTATTATCACATATATAATGCGGTATTGTAAATAGAAGCAAACTATCAATAAATACCTATTATTTTAAATTTTATTCTTTAAACAAAAAAAAATTCTTTAATGTTTTACAATACATAAAGATCAAATACAAATTAATGATATAATTCTGATTAAGACTTTCGCTAATTAATTGGTAATGTAACAATAATCCAATATTAATGTAGTACCTGGCATAAATTATATGAAATGATATATAAAAGAATATTGCACTTAAGAAAACACTTTTTTTAATACGTGCTTAACGTATTGATATACTTAAACCTTTTTTGTATATTTACTGCCATCTGGCATCGTGTTAATGGACTTACACCTATATGCGTATTTTCTTCCCTTCTGTACCGGCTTAGCCGGTCAAGGGAAGGGTTGCCATTTTCGGCATAGTCTCTTTCGTCCGTCAGATGTCACTATATTATATGGTGCTACCTGATAGGACGAAATTTGCTATATCTTATAGGCGATTTAAGCTTTTAAATTACTTCACCAGCTTAACTGACGACGCTTAATAGTAATAGCAGAAACATATGTCTTAAGCAGAAGTAAAAAGCTGGAAAATGCGAGGTGTGTTGTCCATGTTTACAGTTACAGATGTGTATTTTACATGTCTGCTTCAGTGACTTATATGTCTATCTCAGCCGTTCACAGCCTACCTGGATACAAATTTTGTGGCTTGGTATGTCGTTCAGGCGAAGTTTGGGTTAGCGTATTATGTATTTGCGAGTTATTTTGTGTGAATTTTTGAGTGAACCATTTTGTGCAAAAGCCATTGACAGAATGCAATGCGAGGAGGAAAATCAGCAGGAAGAAGTGCTTGAACGCGTTGTATATGGAATGGATACAACAAATTTTCCTTCAGAATGTGCCAAATAGTCCCATTACTTACATTCAAAGCGTCAGCAATTTTTCGAGTAGAAGTACCTCGATCTTCTTCAATCATGTCCAGCACATCCTCTTCCAGCTCAACCGTTCTTGCTGTCCTTGGCCTTCCTTCTCCTCCATTTCGTCTTAATGTGCCTGTTTCATAAAGACGCCGATGAATACTTTCGAAAGTTTCAGGAACAATACGGCCAGGAAATCTTTCAGTATACAACCGCCTAGCTTCTAATGCATTGCCATCAGCACGCCCATAAATGTAGTGCATGTCGGTCATCTCGGCATTTGTATAGCGATTCATGATAAGGAACTTCAACAAATTCGACACATACAAAATTATTAATCACAAGACTCATTCAATATGTCAGTGAATAAAACAGGACTGTGGTTTGGTAAAATATTTGTTTTTGCCCTTGAATAAAACCTTGTTTTTTTATTTTTTTTTCTGTAATAAATGGACATGCACTAAAATGTTTTTTTTTTACTAAAAAACGGTAAGATAAAAAGTTAAGAGAGCTTTTTTCTTCATAATTGAACAATAAATAAAAGCATATTTGTATTTTTAGAGAAATCAGAGGCGTCCTATTTTTTCTTGAAAAATAGCCTGTGACGTGCCAATACGCGCGCCACAGGTACGACTGAAACATCGTGTTGTATTGCAAAGTATGTGTCTCCCACAGCTATTAACACGCCTAAAATTTCATTATGATATCTCAAGCCGCTCTGGAAAAATCAAGTTTTTACTGTTTTTTAAAATTAAACTTCAACTCGCTGTAGATCGGTAACGAAGCGTATGCGGACCTATGTTTATAGGAACTTTTTATATAAAATGACCTGGGCAATCACCCCTTTAATATTGCCGCATCTTTTTTAAACACACTGTATATCGACACGTGTAAAGTTTTTAACAGTTTATATTATTTTGTTTGAATATATTGTTATGGGTCTGGGTTTCTATACAACCAGTTCCTAGGGAAGCAGAAAATGAAATATAAATAGAATTAAGGAAATCGTGACTGTATATCCATTTTTTACAAAAAAATGAAAGTGTTCAGAAAGTCATCATATTTACAAAATAGTTTGAAACATATTTGAGTAGGTAAAATTTCACCAAATTGTGTTTAACAAAATAGTTTGCAACATACTGGAGTAGGTAAAACCTCACCAAATTTTGTATAAAACAAACATTGGGGCGTACCGATGATTCTACAGAAAAATGAAATACGCGTCTTTGTCTCTGGAGAGATACTGTCACAATTATATGAACTTGTATCGTGCGTTCAAAAAAGAACAGCCTCAGAGTTGGCCATGAAATTTTTAGGTATGTCGTAACTTAACCGCACCGTTATGTATTGTCAAATGTTAATGTCATTAATGTCATCTAATAAAAACAATAACACGGAATTTTATTTATTCATGAGAGGAAGATTATAAGCTAACAATTAACCTTGCAATTTTCTAAAGCCGCCTGTCATTTAGATGTAACTGTCATTTAAGAAAATCATATTAGTGAAGTTACTACATGCTTTTTGATTTTTTTACAGAAATCATGGCTCACTAGAGGCAGGTTTTCTTTGAACGCACGATATTGTGTTCTTCACACCATTTTTAATAATATTTTATATTATTAAAAATTTTTTATAAAACAAAAATTTTATAGAAAATTTGGTGAGGTTTTACCTATTCTAGTATGTTTCAAACTATTTTGATATATACGCATTCGGGTTGTCCGATAAAGAGTGAAGACGCGTTAATACAGCTTCTGCCGTCGCGGTTGTACCGTCGGAAGGAAGCCCTGGCTTAGTTCTACATTTGTTATTGACAGTGATAGTTGTTTCAGCATTCGTCAATGAGTAGCACTAAATGATCTTCTACGCTTTGTCTTCATAATTTCTGTGATATAGCACGGTTGTTGTTTTGTGAAACATATCTCTTCAGTGGGGCGTACCAATGATTCTGTACAAAGATGAAATACGTGTCTACGTCTTTGAAGAGATACTTCACAAATATATGAACTTGTATTATGTTCTTTACATCCGATTTTGATCTTTGTTCGGTATAATTACAGCATTATATTTTCCATATTCATAAAGTTATTTTAAAGTTCTTCCGTGTGATATGTTCACAACGAAAAACATATTTACGTTCACCTAGAATTTAATAAAAAGCTTTATTACACAGATGGTTTTTGTTGCAATTAGTATAATGTAATCACCACCTGTCGGTTTTCCTATCTTGTCACAATTGGCGTGGCATATTGGTAATTCGGCAAATTTTCTGGAGCGTTTTATTGCAAACTCAAAGGATAATTAAAAATTCGTGAAAAACCACATCTTTCGTTGTTATTAGAGCTGGTCAGCACACGATATCCTTGAGACAGACATAACTTTTCACTTCTATACTTCTTGTAACGAGCCATCGAAAAAATTCATAATTGGAGTAGACTGTGATATTGGGTTGGTACTTTAACCACTTCCACATAATGACACATTACTTGATGCTTGACAGTTTCATTTGGTTTCATTGTAAAAAAAGGTTATGGCATTGAAATGATACTACAACAAAAAAGAAAACAAATAATTTATTTAATATCGAAATCATAATCAAAATTTACATATAGCTACAGAAGTTGTTGAAAATGTTGTCCATTTACATCTAAATAAATTTAATTTTCTTAATAAGAGTTTCGAAAAATTTGACACACACTTATAGTTTCAATGTCAAATAATAAATGTCATTATGTGGAAGTGGCTAAAGTACCAACCCAATTTCACAGTCTACTCCAATTATGAATTTTTTCGATGGCTCGTTATATATAGTTAACATTTTCAACTTACCGCAAATGAGAATTAATGACTATTAACTCCCATTCCTACATGCAAATATCGCTAATATGTTGCGTTCATTGCTACAATTCAAAAACTAAATTTGTACCAGTATGTAGAGCGTTGCGACGTGCACACGATATCCTGGAGGCAAACACGACTTTTCGCTTCTATACTTCGTGTATATATAGTCAACATTTTGGACTTAATGCAAATGATAATTAAAGATCTTGTTCTTTGTTCATAGTCAAATTAAATCACCCGCAAAGGTTTACGCGTCTAACACAAGAAAGTTTATTTTTATCTCGGAGTATATTATTTTTACTGTAGAACAGTCAGTTGTAAACTAAAGACAGAACTTATGAGAGACAGTATCTACATACTAACTATCTTAAGAGTGCTATAAATGACTTAAGAAAGAAAATAATCATTTAACAACAATATTATTAACCCTTTGTTGTCTACTGGTTTCAACCCACTCACAAAACAATTGTTATCAAACGCCTGCCGGTTCCGCGGCAATACCAGTGAGCGTATGTATACACCATGTGACGTACTATCTATTGACAAGGTGCTGATTGGCGCCTACACTTTTGAATTTGCAGTTGTATTCTTTCGACCGTTATCTGTTTTTGAATTTTGAAATTTGATATGCATAATAACAAGTGTTCATTTGAAAAGTCAATCTAGGTTACTTTGAAATTTTGATAGAATAAGACGCAAATATATTAGTATGTGTTTGTTGTTCCATAAACGCAAATAACATTTAATAATGTCAATCACAAATATCAGTTAGTGCATAAAATAATCGTGCGTCGATTCTGGTTTAAATAAATAGCTTCTCAGTTTTAAAATGGCTTTCATTTTAGAACACAAAATTTTTTTAGTCCAGGCTTATTTTCCAAGTGCTAATAAAATTGATTGTTTATGGGTTTATTCAGTTCAAGATTGCATGGTAGAATTTCAAGTTGAGTTTCCACATTTTGTAATAGACTATATACAATTTATGAATACTTTGGATAGAATTTTAAAACTTTCTTCTGAAACTGGTAGTCTCTTAAGAAAATCAGGCAGCGGAACAGTTAAGAAACGTACACCTCAAGTTGTCAATCGTGTTGAAGAAATAATGGAAAATGAACCACAAACATCTGTTCGACATTTGAGTCAATAAATAAACCTTTCTGTTGGTACAGCTCACAAGTTATTAAAAAAAGATATGCAACTTTATCCATACCGTGTCACAGCAGTACAAGAATTGTTAGAAATTGATTACCCACGTAGACTACAGTTTTGTAATTGGTTTGTAAATATGAACAATAATGGAGAATTTTCGCAAAGAGTCATCTTTACTGATGAAGCATGGTTTTATAAAACGGGATACCTAAATTCAAAAAATACAAGAATTTGGAGTAGTGAAAATCCACATGTAATTAATGAAGAATCGCTACATCCAGAGAAAATTAGTGTTTGGGCAGCGATAAGCCAAAGGCAAATCATTGGACCAATATTTTTTCAGGGAACGTTAACTGCTCAAAGGTACCGTACGGAAATTTTACAACCATTTGTCAATCAGTAGCATGATGATGAACTTTAAAATGCATATTTCCAGCGAGACGGAGCACCTTGTCACTGTACTGCAGAATCTTTGGATTATATAAGAGAATTTTTGATGAGCGTATAATTAGTCGAAATACTGAAATTGCCTGGCCTGCACGTTCATGCGATTTAACACCTTGCGACCTCTTTTTGTGGCCTTATCTAAAAAATAACATATTTCGAACACCTATATTGAATTTGAATGATATGCTACAGAGAATCGAACAGAAATGCATGGAAATTAATAACAATCCAGTAATGTTGCAGAATATCATCAGAAATTTTGAATGGAGGATTTTAAAGTTCATTGATCATGAAGGACAACATTTTCAACATTTGTTATAGTTTTCAATAAATACCTATTATTTGTTATTTATTTGTATGTATGAAATTGTCAAAATATACGACTTCTTAGGTTAAGTAGTAAATTTTAATTTACGACATACTTCAACATGTTCTCAGTAAATCACATGCTACTAGATTGACTTTTCAAATGAACACTTCTTAGATTGTTTACTATAAATAGCTGAAGCTGGTAGGCACAAGGCAATTTTTTTTTCTTACTAGGAAAACACAATTTACTGTTATGGGACTTAGAAGCTATGAACTCAGATAATGTTTTTGCAATGTTAGATGAAATTTCAAGTGTCTATGATTCAGAATTTGGTGACATTAGCGAAACTAAGGATAATGAAGAGCAAAATACTTTGTATTCTGCCGATTTGTTTGACATAAATAATATGCCAATTCAGTTTGTTGACGATGTTCTGAATTCTTCAAATACCGAAGGATGGGACAGCGAAGATGAACAACCACTGGCTATTGTCAGATGTCGTGAGCTGGCAAACAAACAAACTGAATGAAGAAGTTCAAATAATTATTGTCTTTAGAACACAAAAGCATTCAGTGAAGAATGTGGACCCGATATACCCTCCAAGATAGTCTCCAATCGAAATATTTCTTCATTTATTTACAGAATGCTAAGAAAGATCTCCCTGTCGATATAAAGGAAGACAATATGCTCAATAGAGGATATCTGACTGGCGCGTGAGCAAGGATGGTATTATGTACCTGAAGTGGAAAGACCGGAAAGGAGTACATCTCCTTAGCAACCACTCAGGTCAATCCGAAAGTACCTACGCGAACCGGACAAAAAGACGGTACTCTAAAAGAATTTCCTTATCCGCTTCTAGTTGCAGAATATAATAAACATATGGGTTATGTCGACAAAATGGACATGCTCAAATCTATATACGAAATAGATAGGAAATCAAAAGAATGGTGACACAGGATCTTTTGATACTTGGTTGATGTAAACAGTAGTGAATTCTTATCCCATAGTCAAATATAGAACTAAGGATTCATCAGTGCCATCTTAGAAGCTTTTCCGAATTAGAATTGCTCTACGACTAATTGGAGCCGACGAAAGTATTCCTAAAAAAGGAAGACCATCTTCTTCGGTGGCTTCTTAGAGGGTCAATGTACCTCCTGAAATAAGGTTCGATTATTGTCCCCACATGCCAGTTCACAGTACTTTTGAGAAGATGTGCTGTATGCAGCGCACACTCAGAAACCCATCGTACCAGGTGGATGTGTACCAGGTAAACTTGCTACTATTATTGGAACAAATATTGTGATTGAGCAACTACTTTGTTTTCAGGTGTAACGCTGGGGTTTGCTTTTCTGATAAGAAAAATTGTTTTCTCAAGTTTCACAAACCGTAATTAGTTGTCGCTTTTTGTAATTAGCTGTAAGAATAAAACTGAATTTTTACCAAGTTGCCTGTTTAGTTCCTACTGGTTTCAAGGTGAAACTGCCCTTTAGAGCCCTAAGAATCAAAAGGCACATATATATAACTTTGTTTGGCCTCACTCTTAAGGCATTTAAATTAAAAAAAGAAACATAATTGGTATCTTTTCTAAAAAAAGAAGAAAGTCCGGACACAAAGGGTTAAACCTACCAGATAATATTTAAGTAAAACGACACTTCAAAATGACTAGGAATATTATTTTATTTACAAAATAATATTTCTTAGAATAGATTTCCTAAATTTTTCAAAGTGATACTAATTTAATGGTCAATAACTGTATAAATTTGAAATATTTATGGAAATATATAAAACATCGTTTATTATTCAAAATAAGTAAACATGCTATTAGCATTTTCGGCTATCATTATTTATTAAATATGCGTCCTTGATTTAGCAATATTATTCACATATACATATGACGAACCCTACTATCATGTCACTGATTATTAAAATTAATGTTACATGAAATCGTCTCGATAATAATCTTCTATATAAGATAACATAGTATATATACTACACAGAGACTTTTTGCCTGTGTATGTATTTTCTGATATTGTAAGTATGCGATACTTACCTATCTAGCACAAAAAAGTACTTCAAACTTTTCTAGAATCGCTTGAATATTTATTAATTAGTGTTTTTAAATATACTTTACTATGGTGGCCACGAAGAAAATAATATACGTTAAAGAGTTTGGAAATGTACCAATAACTGAAAATTTTAAATTAATAGAAGAGGAATTGCCAGAATTGAAAGATGGAGGTAAGTGAGATGGATTTCATATAGCATATTGTTTTCAATTATTTTCACAAGTTAGTTATGTTTACCTACATTTCTTATCCTGAATTAGAATTTCTAACTGATGCAGTTTATATAAGTGCCGATGCATATGTGAAAGAACTACCACCTGCAATCGGAGATGTTATGACAGGAGCACAAGTAGCAAGGTATAATTATTAAATTCAATTAAATTTAGAGGTTATGTAGTATATATAAACATTACATTATATTCTATAATAAAATCATTTTATTAATAGGAGTATATTATCGACATTTACAACTTATACGTTAAAGGTTTCTTAAAACTTCTCTAATATACATAAATATTCCTTCCAGTTTAATTGCTATTATTGCAGAACATACAAATAACTATATCTAACCTTTACAAAATTTGGTACCGTAAAGTGGGGCGAAATTGATTGGGGGGGGGTAAGGGGGGGGGGGGGGGGGTTAAAATTTATAACTACATCCGATTCAAACATTTTTAAATTTGCCGCGTTACTTGTTTGAGTTTTGTCAGTTGGCAATTAGTGTTGCAACCACAGATTGCATAGAAGTGTCGCGCTTGGTAATATCTTTGGTTTTTGTCGCATAAAAACTAAATTATAAGTGAGCCTACTATTTCAACACTCAACTTCAACTTCAGAACTATTGAAGGTACGTAAAAAATTAAAGCTATTTAAACTCACCTAGCCGCATGGACGTACATACTGGTATCTCCTAACCTATTTCGTACTCGTTGTTTTAATGTGCTTTGACTAGTAGCGCGGGAAATTTGAAAAATACAACGTGGGGTGAAATTGATCATAGGCGTGGGGCCAATTTGATCGTTTATGTTTACTGTGAACTTTATTGGTTAGACGTGTTTTTTCTTTATTTAAGGGTTTTCAAAATGGTACGACTTTATAAAAGGAAGCCTGGAGCTAGAAACTACAAAAACTATTCTCAACAAACTGTTGAAAGTGCTCTGGAGAAAGTTGTAGATCATGGATGGAGCTTACGAAAAGCTACTAAGGAATTTAAAATTCCATACGGCACCCTTCACAACGGATTTCATGGACAACGTGTAGGCAAAAATGGTGGCCAGGTCATTTTTTCTAGGAATGAAGAAAAATCCCTAATTCAATCTATCTCAACTTGTGAAGAATGGGGGTTTCCCTTAACTTTGTTAGACGTCAGACAACTTGCAAAAAACTATCTAGATAGCCGGGGCCGTACTGTGGCCAAATTTACTAACAATATGCCAGGTAAGGATTGGGCATATTCGCTATTCCGCAGATATAAAAACGAAGTTACCAATAAATTAGCAGCAAACATAAAACGATCTCGCGCTGATGTGTCAAGGCAAATTATAATCGACTATTTTGAAAACTTGAATGTTACACTAGAGGGAGTTCCGCCGTCTAACATATTCAATTATGATGAGACGAATCTACAGGATGATCCGGGGCAAAAGAAAATGTCGTTCCGTAGAGGAACTAAATACCCGGAACGTATTTGTAACTTCAGTAAAAGTGCAACGTCAATTATGATGTGCGGTTCCGCTTCAGGAGTTCTGTTGCTGCCGTACGTTATTTATAAATCGGAGCAGATGTGGGTGCAGTGGACCGAGCAAGGTCCAAAAGGGCCACCATGCTGTAATGCAAAATGCTGCTCATCAGGTTCCCGTTACAACCGCACGCATCATGGATGGATTGATACCCAAACTTTCGCAGATTGGTTTGTTTCAACCTTTCTGCCAAACGTCAAGAGACTTGAAGGGCATAAAGTTTTAATGGGCGACAATTTATCGTCCCACTTTACCAACGAGGTGTTGCAGCTATGTGCTGCAAATAATATATCATTCGTTTGCCTCCCAAAGAACTCAACCCATCTCACTCAACCGCTTGATGTTGGATTTTTCCGACCTTTTAAAATTGCTTGGAGGGGTGTTTTGACTATATGGAAAGCTCCACATAAACTTTCAGCGTCTATCGATAAAAAGGACTTTCCACACTTACTGAATGCAACATTGCTGGAAATGGATAAGAAGATCGCTAATGGCGCTATAAGAAAAGATCTGGTGATGTCCTTTAATACAACTGGAATTCACCGTTAGATCCGAATCCTGTTTTGCGAAAAATTCCCTCAGAAGACACTGATGAACCCAACAACGATCTCAACAATGTGTTGGTTGCATATTTGCAGCAGCAAAGATTTTCAGCCGTGCCATCAAGACGGAATATAAAAAGACAAAAACTTGTCGTTGTGCCGGGAAAAAGTGTGGCTGCGCCAGACGAAGACTCAGATAGCGAATTCAGTGTACCTGATTCATTGACCAATGATAATTCTGACAATGAACCGATGGAAGATAGTCATGAAGAAGTAGAATATACAGCACCAGAGCAAAATGGAATCGAGAAGGGAAACTTTGTATTGGTAAAAGTATTCGGTGGTTCAAGGAAGAAAACAATGTATAGATACGTTGAATTAGTTCAAAATGTAACAAATGACAGTGAAATAGAACTGCTGGGAATGAAGTCTTTGGACAAAGAAGGCAAAATTTTCAAAACTGAAGAAACTGACAAATTTGCAGTTGAATTTGCAGACATAATAGCTCAGCTTCCGAATCCCACATTAAAAGCATTTGGTAAGCTACAGGCGTACTATTTTGACCACATAATCGATATCAAGGAAATCTAGTTGTTTAGAATTTTTCTGTATTATGTCTTTTTCAAATAAAGTAATCACATTTTGTGTTTTTTACTTTTATTTTGCCTTAAAAATTGATAATAATCGAGAAAAGTTAAACGGATGATGCTGATCAATTTCAACCCGAAACCGAAAATTTCCAATAACATTTTAATCATCCAATATATTTCGGTCAGGGTCAAATTGATCGTACTTATACAGTTCGTATGTGCATCCTATGCAATATTGCAAGTGATCAATTTCACCCCGCTCTGAGGGTGTAGTTCATCATCTTTTATTTTCATTATGTGAACAAATACAAAAATAATTTTTGGATTTTACAAAATGTAATGGGCTACATATCTTGTACCCCCACCCACTTTAAGGGAAATAACCACCATTTTATTATTTTAAACAAAAATACAAGCAAAAATGCAATATTTATGATCAATTTCGCTCCACTTTACGGTATCCTACAAACAGGTTATTCTGTGATACTTTTGATGAAAATAAATCTAGGCAACCTTTTCAACACATAAACATATAATACAGAGAGACATAGTTTGTAATAAATGGTTTTAGACATAAATCACATTATGTATATTAAGCTCGCGTGGAAGCCATAACACTCATACAAGATGATAATTGAAAGTTGTATTCAAGAAGCATATCATATAAGAGTGACTTATTCCAAGCTAAAAATTAGACCTTTACGCAAGAGCACCTTGTTGTGGATGTGGTAGTACTAAATTCGTAAACAACCGCGAAAGCGGCATTTTTAAATTACTATAATGTTGTTTTTGTTCTAAATATGCTTTAAATACGTGTTTCGATCTTTTTTGATCTCATCAGTGCGATATATCTATAAATCTAGAAATCACAGACACATATTTACGTGCATATACATAAAAATTGATTCTGTTAAAAATAAATAATTTATGTAAGAAAATAGTTATTTACGATACAAGTGTTAAAAGTGCGATTTTATTTCACGAGTAAAAGTTTGCGACACGAGCGTTAGCGAGTGTCGCAATTTACGAGTGAAATAAAATAGCATTTTTAACATGTGTATCGTACAATATTTTTTCTACAAACACAATTTTTATTATAAAATATAATGAAACTCCACTGACCAAATTTGACAGCTCATGAATACGTTTTGACACAACTGGACGCAACCGTTAAATTACGTCAAATTAATTTGTCACAATTTGTACAAAAGATGAGTTCGTGTATTAATAAAGAAAATGAAGTAATACCGAGTGCAATAATTGAAGCCGCTGATAAAGCGACATTAGATTTGTTGCCCTCAAAATCTAGGCAACAATATGAAATTGCGTACAAAAGGTTTATGGAATGGTGCAGATGCAATAATGTGATAGGTAAATTTTGCGAAAATGTTCTACTAGCATATTTTAAAGAAAGGTCTAAAATTTGGAAATCTTCTACTCTTTGGTCACATTTTTCGATGATAAAACTTTTGCTAAATATAAAAGACAACCATGATATTAGTAAATATTATAAACTTATTGCATTTTTGAAACGGAAAGGAGAAGGTTACCGACAAAAAAAATCAAAAATATTGACAAGACAAGAAATTTATAGATTTATTTCTGAAGCATCAGATGAAAAATATATGCTTTTCGAAGTAGCTGTTGTTATGGGTATATTTGGCGCTTGTCGTCGGGAAGAGTTATGCCGTATGACTGTGGATGACATTGAAGATAGAGGAAATGTGTTAGTAGTTACTATACCAGATACTAAAACCAATACTCAAAGAATATTTACCGTTATTGGCTCATATATAAACTTGTATCGCAAATACAAAGCATTACGTCCATCTAATATAAAACACCGACGTTTATAATAAATGCACAAGTCAAGCGGTTGGAATAAATTCGTTTGGAAAGATGCCTGCAATTATCGCAATGTTTTTGAAATTGCCGAATCCAGAATCTTATACGGGATATTGCTTCCGACGTTCAACTGCTACTTAGCTAGCAGATTCTGGTGCAAGCTTATGCTCAATTAAGCGACATGGAGGCTGGAAAAGTTTCACCGTTGCTGAAGGTTACCTAGAGGATTCTCTAGAAAATAAAAATAAAATTGCTCACTCCATCTTCCCAGATCTATCTAATAAATCTATTGCAAATAATAATTTAAATCACGATATTTTAGTTCCTATGAACTATTTGTCTGCAAATAATAATTCTGCAAGTACAGCAACACATGGAATAAATATCTCCAATTGCACAAACTGTACATTTAATATTAATTATCCAAAGAATTTGTAATTTTCATTGTAATAAAAATCATTTGATATGTACGGAATTTTCTCTTGTCATTTTTGACAAACTGTCATTTACTTTAAACACAAGTGTTAAAAGTCGCATTTTTAAGTGAAGTTAGCCGTGTCAAAATGTCAACTTTTAACGGTGTTTGTAGAAAAATAAATATTTAAAATTCAATAAATAAAATATATAAAAAAGTGTAATGTCCATGCAAAAAAAAATAAGTAACAGTAAATAAACAGAAATTCTAATAAACAGCAATATAAAATAAGGACAATTATTCATATGAGCAAAAGATTAGAAAATCCTAAACTTGCCAACGTACCAAGAACCTAGTTTATCTTCTACAAATACATTAGCTGCCTAATTTTTGTCAAGTTTTGGTTCAGAGATCTATCATTAGAAACCGACAAATGTCATCATGAAATTTCCTAATAATTAGACCCATAGATATATTTAACAACTGCTCTTGAACAAAAGTTTGATGATCGGATTTAACACAAGTATACCATGAAAAACTAACTAGAAGTTTAACTGGAAGTTGATAAAAATGCTATATTAAATTATAATTTTGAAGATATTTTGAACAAGAATTTACCCGAATGAAGTCATCAGCTAGAAAAATATCATCGAAGAAACTATCAGTGGCCGAACGGACTTTTTCTTTGTAGCCGCCAGGCAACATATTTTTCCCACTGTATATACCTACCCCCTTGATTCACAACGCATCTTTTTGTACCGTGGATTACAATGAGGGGGTGGTACTCTTCCAATGAGTGGTACCTGGCGTGAGAAGACGTCGGTTGTCCGCTCTCGGAAATCACAAAATTGTCAATATAAGGCTAAAAGGCTCTTGATTCAGAGACACTGAGGCATAAGACAAATACTTTCCCTGTTCGGATCTGTAAAAAAGGATACGAAAATGTAGCCAAGAAGTGAAAATATTAAACAATAAACAGCTAAAAATATAATTAAATGAATATCTAGTAATATTAATAAAAATATAAATTTAAACTTCATAAAAAAAATATTTATTTCATTATTTAAAGCAAAGAAGTAATATACTAATAAAGTATATTTTTATTTAAATAGAGTAAATTGTAAACTCCGTAATGAAACAGACATGCAAATATACACGTCTGTATCTGTACACATGAACATACACCTCATATTTTCCAACATTTACTTCTGCCCAAGACCCGTGTTTCTGTCATTTACTATCAGACTTCATCAGTTAGGCTACTGAAGTAAAGCTTAAAAAATCGTCTCACAAGATATAGCTTTTGTGTATATTTGCGTGTCTGTTTCATTTGTAACAAATGCGTAATACGTGCTTAACGTATTGATATACATAAACTTTTTTGGTATCCTTAATATTTGTCAAAATATGAAATCTAAAGAATAAAATAAAATACCACAACATTACTAAATAAATATCTAGAAATAATAGTTTGAACTTAAATAAAACTTGATTATTTTTTAACGTTAATTAATACATAAAAGTTATATAAGATATCTGTATATGTAGACATGTAACACAAGGCATTAAGCATTTGTTTTACTTCTACGAATAAACACGTGCAGTAACGAGATCTAAGATGCGATTGAAACACGTGTCTGTTCGTAGAAATAAAACCAATGCTTAATATTTGCGTTGTATATGTCCACATAAAATTAATTTAAAATCCGCTTGTGCGCAACGTTGTCGGATTCCGCCAAAGAATTAGAATATGGTGAAATTACCTACATACCGGTTTTTTGTCGTCATGAGTCATTATATGTTGTGTTCATCTATTTATTTTTGTTTTCTTGTATTTTATTTTATTTTCTTTTTTTTTTATATCATCGCTTTCTTGAAAAACTTGAAACTTGAAAAACAACAAATATTACATAATAATAGCGGTGAAAGACCAACTGTAACTGTATTCAGGAATCTTCCACGTAAAAACGTGGCACCGCTGTGTGGTATTCATACTGTTTTCTAAGGAGCGAATGGACTATACTTACAAGTGAAAATGCAATTTGATATTTTTGAACTTACAAAAGTAGCTCACAAAAATTCCAATAATCTCAACAACCTACACTGAAAATTAAAAGACAAAATACCTACATTAAAGAAAATACACGTTATTTATGAAATTCTGATGATATATATCGGCCAAACAACACAATATCTACAAGAACGTTTAAATGGACACAAATTTTCAAACTAGTACAGCCCTTAAAAAACATATTAAACAAACAAAACACACTTTCAATTTTGATAAAACCGCAATAATTACATCTGAAAAAGAACATCAAAGCAAGAAATATATTAGAAAGCGTCCACATACAAAAAAAACACAAATTCAATAAATAACAGAACAGATTTAAATAACTTGTCAGCAATATACCAGCCCAATATAAACATTAAAAAATAATAAAAATAAAATAAAAGAGATGTCTTTTTTTAGTGTTTACACAGCCACATTCCACTCGTCAAAGTAAACATATTGCTATGAACTGTGCCTTAGCTTATGGGTGCAGTTCACAACGAATGTCCGGATAAACTCAGTCGCTCAATCTCCAAGCTGGAATCTTCTTATCTCAGGTCTTGCTCTCGAACAAGCAAGAACGTGTAAAGAAAAACAATATATCATTAATAAAAGTTCTCACTTTTCCTAATTAACATTTATTTAAAAAAAATTAAAAAAAATCCCTTTACCGAATGTAAAGAGAGCTAAAGCAAATTAACAGTAGCTAGGAGGAAATAGTCTTTGTGATTATGACACGCACAAAGAGAAAAACCACCTGTGACTCTCGAGCAAACATAAAACTAATAAATAATTAAGAAAATTGTCAAATTTGACCTCTAACTGTAACCCCTAAAAATTCAAATGTCAACAGCCACTAGATTATTGACTACGCGTGTCAGCTTTACGGTCATGCGCAATAGAACATGACAAATATCAATCCCGCCAAAACCAACCTGAATACAAAACGATCTAGAACATCTTGACTTAAAAAAACTCCCACATAAAAAACATGACAATTTTCTTGAATATTCATATATTATTTTAATATCAAAATTATGCAAAATATAAACTAAAATTACAATCATCGTAATAGCAATTATATAAATCAACTGTGTTTTGTACTTACATCGATCTAAACACATAAACACCAACTAAGCGAGAGATACCAATATTTAATTAAAATATCAAAAACGAGATCACAATAACTCGTAAAAAATCGTAATTGAATTCAATGCACAAATTTAAAGCACTAAAAAACAAATAACCCGACTTTACTCAAAAACGTCAGGACAAAAAATGAAGTTTCTTATCCATCCACATGGCTTACTGGTCCTGGTATCTCTATAATAATATCCCGGAAAATCTCATACATCGAACTAAAGTAGTACAAAAATATGCCGAACCCATCGGTCTAATATAAAATTATACAGTCCTGGTCATAAAGATAAATTCAAACATAATAAATATAAATATACATAATAAAATAAAATGCATTTTAAATTAATGTTATACTAATAATGTTCAATATAATTCTTCTTTTGGTTTGGGGAAAAAACCATAGCAATATGTCCGAAAACGGTGTACCTGCTTATGCAAATGTTCAGTTTTGTGAGAAATGCGTAACAAATGTGACAAATACTTCACAATATATTAACACCACAAAAATTTAATGTAATTAGATTTATTATAATATTCTTCTCTTACCATTTTTAACATTTAAATAAATTTTTAGTTTTAAAAAAGATACTATGTGTAGCACCGAAACGTCAAATTAAATAGTGTTTTAATTACCCGGTCGCTATTCCCCAAAAAATATTACTTTTATCTCGTATATGTATATGTATATGTATATATAATAGATATTGTGGCGATGTAAAACGATCTTTTTTTTTAGAATAACTGCATCGAAATCTAATAAATTTCCTGTTGGAAAAAATGTAGTTACGAATTCTGGTTGGAGAACACGTACTATTGAAAAGGATAATCTACCCAAAAACGATTGGACATCACCAAAAATTATCCCTTTTGAAGCAGATGTACCTTTATCCTTGGCTTTAGGAATGCTGGGAATGCCTGGGTAAATCTTGTCATAAATTAGTTAACTAAGAAATTTAAAGAAATTGGCACATTAATTTAAAATCAAGTAGAAAAAATTAGAACTTCTACAAATTAGTAACTTTGCGAAACTGCTACTAATGCTTTGAATTATATTTTAAATTTTAAATATTTATTTATTTAGTCAGTTATGCATCACTACTATAAATATAAAAAAGTCTTTCTTTGGAGACTGTGGTTACGTAAAAACTTAAAAAAAAGGTATATAACCCCTTACCACAATTATTAATCGTATCCTAAATACGTATTTCGACAACTAAGTTGTCATCATCAGTAGGTAAAACCACTAATCAAGGTGTCGCACATGGGGCACAGTAAAGCTAGCACAACAGCTTACGCAACAACTTTACACGGCGCCCACGTATACACTGAAAGTCAACTGTCGACCGAAAGGATCGACAAAAAATTACGTCTCTTAAGGAAAAAGGCACCTACATGTGTTTATACTCCTGTTTGAAAGGTCCACGACCTTTTATTTACGTTTCTAAGAATGAAAAGAGACAGGTGAAGGGGATCGGTCCTTTATCTCCGTTCATGGAATTTTGTTTGTTTTTAGCGATATGAATACTTTCGTAGGCGTCAAGATCGCGGGGGTTATTAATGGCGTTGGCAAGTTTCAACCCTTTAATCGACACATTGTGCAGTGTACTTAGAGCATGGTTGGCAACGTTAGATATCTCCGGTCTATTGTATTTAATATGTGATATGTGTTCTTTAAACCGGTTTATTATTGGTCGTTTTGTTTGGCCTATATATTTCAAATTACTATCATCGCAATTAATTTCGTATATACCTGATTTCGAATTAAAATTAACTTTATCTTTGGTATTGGTATCTTGGGGACCCCGTTCTTTCACAACTATATTAATGTTTTTCGTGATGGAGTGGTATGGTAAACACATGTACTTTTTCTCCTGGTTACTTTGAGATATGAAGCTTGTGGATTCGCGGATTGTATTTTTTAGTTTTGTTTTTCTAATTAATTTATTGATTATTTCTATGTCAAAGCCATTATATTTCGCGATATTTTTAATGAAATCCAGTTCTATTTCATATCTCTCTTTTGTTAATGGAAAATTTAGTAACCGATTGACTAAGAAATTAAAAGAAGCTGTCTTATGTTGAAAACTATGATTTGAATCCGCGATGATGAATCTATTAACATTGGTTTCTTTCTGGAAAATATCGATTTCTATTTTATGTTTATTCCTAATCAGTAAAGTATCTAAAAATAGTATCTTGCCATTGTGTTCCTTTTCCACCGTAAATTTAATCGTCGGAAATTTCAAATTTAACTGATTAACGAACATGTCTAATTCGCATTTCCGTGTATAAAAAATCGCGAGAATGTCATCTACGTACCAGATCCAGACTCTCGGGAAATATTTAGCGTTACTTTTAAGTTCTACTTCAAATTGACTCATGAATAAATTGGCTATGAAAGGAGATAGCCAGTTACCCATTGTTGTGCCTTGTTTCTGCTCATAAAATTTTTCTCCAACTTGGAAACAATTTTGCGTCACGCACAGAGTTGTCAATCTCATGTATTCTTTCATTTTTGAAGGTTCAATGTTAAAAGGTTCAAAGTCAAAAGGGAATACCAAAGATAAAGTTAATTTTAATTCGAAATCAGGTATATACGAAATTAATTGCGATGATTGTAATTTGAAATATATAGGCCAAACAAAACGACCAATAATAACCCGGTTTAAAGAACACATATTACATATTAAATACAATAGACCGGATAAATCTAATGTTGCCAACCATCCTCTAGGTACACTGCACAATGTGTCGATTAAAGGGTTGAAACTTGCCAAGGCAATTAATAACCCCCGCGATCTTGACGCCTACGAAAGTATTCATATCGCTAAAAACAAACAAAATTCCATGAACAGAGATAAAGGACCGATCCCCTTCACCTGTCTCTTTTCATTCTTAGAAACGTAAATAAATAGGTCGTGGACGTTTCAAACTGGAGTATATACATGTAGGTGCCTTTTTCTTTAAGAGAGGTAATTTTTTGTGGATCCTTTCGGTCGATATTTTTGCATGTTTCAGTTAGTGTATACGTGGACGCCGTGTAAAGTTGTTGCGTAAGCTGCTGTGCCCCATGTGCGACACCTTGATTAGTGGTTTTACCTACTGATGATGACAACTTAGTTGTCGAAATACGTATTTAGGATACGATTAATAATTGTGGTAAGGGGTTATATACCTTTTTTAAAGTTTTTGACTATAAATATAGTAGATTATACAGGCCTTAAAAAAAATTTTCAGCTGCATGAGAATTTTTAATAAATATTATATTTTCTAGTCTACTGAATCCAAAAATTGTCTCCATTTTCCTCCATCACCTACAGTTTTTGTGCAAAATACAAATGCAAATTTATTCCTATTATGCAGCAAGACTGCTTTGAGGCTCATTTTTGACACGAATCAAGGAATAGAGGCCACTCAGATAAATCATATTCTATTTCAAAACACTTCATTAGTGTTTGAACATCAGTACAAAAAACGAGATTTCCCTCTTTAGAGAAAAAAATTAATGAATTATCTCTCTCGTTGCCTGTACCACCAAAATGAGATTCCAGGTGACGAGAGGTTTTTATTTTTTAGCCTTGACCCCAGTAATTCGGCAGCACCTCTTGAAAAGCCTAAATCTCTAATCAGGTCATTGAGCTCGCTCTGAGAAAAAAGCTGGGGTCTCTCATCAATAAAAGAATCTGAATTAGATTTGTACTGGGGAGGTAAGAAGCTTAGCTAGTAGCATATAAAGAATTAGTGACGTAAAACGCATCTTATAGCACACCCCAAAGGACGAGTGGGATAATTTTATGTTATTGTTTATAATTCGCCCCTTTTAAGACCTCCTTTACACTATGTCCCATGAATAGCTGCTTCCAGAGTTGGTTCGAGCGCATGCAAAAGTGCATATATCTTCGTGGAGAATACTTCGAAAATCAATAAATCTTTAAAAACTATCTGTTGCTTTATTCCAGCTCTATATGCAAAACATAAAAGACATCCCTCGTATTTTGTTCACAAATGTATTAATTCACAATACTCACATTTGGTCTTATTTCAGAAATACGGCCGCTTTTGGATTGCTAGAAGTCTGTAAACCTCAAACCGGTCAAACTGTAATAATAAGTAGTGCCGCGGGTCCAATCGGCAGTCATGTTGGTCAAATAGCAAAAATCAAAAGATGTCAAGTAATTGGGCTTACCGGTTCCGACGAAAGAGGCAAATGGTTGTTAAGTTTAGGTTTCGATCATTTCGTCAACTACAAAACACAAAATTTAGACAAGGCATTGTCTGAAGTTGCACCAAATGGAATAGATTGTTACTTTGATAACGTAAATAGAAAAAAGAGTTATATTATTATGCCGAACATTAAAAACATTTTAGGTTGGTGGCGAGATAAGTACAACAGTAATGAAGCACATGAATTTACACGGTAGAATAGCAATATGCGGAACACTTGGTTACTCTAATGAAGATGGCATAGAGCCGAAAGGTAAATTTACCTTTGGCATTAAAGGGTCACGTAATACCTTTTCTATAATACAAATTTTCTAAAGCTTTTTATTTACACCACGCTTCCGCTACTGCTCTTTATGCATAAGTGTTCATACAACTTTAACCGCTGTTTTTGAGTAGCTGTTGTAATCAAGAACAGTAAAAAATGTTCAACAAAATATTATATCGTACGGAGGAATGATTTCTTGTTATTATATGCTCCACTGATTTGTATTAATTCTACGAATTAGGACCAAATGCGACATTGGTAGCATTTATGTAATAATAGCAAAAGCTTCTTTTTTACTTTTTAAATTGATTTTCATTGATTTTACGAGAGTATAATGTAATGATTTTGTCTTTTCGGTAACTTAGACACATACTATATTAATAATAAAAACGAATAACAATTTAAAAACTAATTACTAACAATAAGCACATTTATGTATTTATACAAGCTGTGTAGAAATTGTCGCAAAAGCTATACGCAGCGACATTCTTCGTTCGTTTCTAAATCGAAAATCTCAATGGTAAAATATTGTACCATGCTTCACACGTCTTCACGAGGTTCACGAAGTTCGGTTTTTTAGTCTCTAAATAAGCGCTTGCGTTCGATATTTGTCGGTACAGACAGCTGCAATTTTGAATTTAGTCAACTTCTTATTCCTAATTTATCGAAAACAGTTTCTTTTTGATGGTAGAGTCTATTTTCAACTTTTCTTCATTAGCATCCTCTCTTGAAAAACACAATTGGCAACGTTGTAAGACAATTGTGTAATCCAATTTGTCGTTTGTAATTCCCGTTTGTCAATTTTGACAAGTATTCTATCTATTATTACGGTAATATGTAACCACAGTGTTGCCAAGTGGATGTTTCTTTCATGTGGTCCCCGTGGACGCATAAAGAATGATACGACTTTTTACCATAAGAATTTTGTGTCAAATTCGAACAAAACTGTGTCGCTACGTGTAGCTTTTGCGACAATTTATACACACCTTATATTTATGTAAGTTCACTCGGCGATGATTTGGTATGGAATGGCATAAATCCTTTCCGACTGCTATTTATATTAACGGTGAAAACTTCTGGTATATTCGATAATCACCTTTTCATGTGTTACCCATTTACATTTTCTGGACGGTTCTCGACGTATGAAATTATCGGTGACTTATCACAATATCAAAATATAACAAGACTAGTGCTACAACTTCTTTCACAACTAGAATATATTATAACACAAAGAATAGAACGTGAAATGCCTATCTCTAATGTACTTATCCTCAAGTAGGCTTTGATTTAACTTTTGACGTTTCTTACAAATTAATTACTGAATTGTCATTGTTTCACGTATCCATCGAAAAAATGAGAGTGGAGCAGATATGCGAAAAATTGTGTGTTCGGTTGGGTAAAACTTCAACTGAAACTTTTGGAAAAGTCGCTGTAAAATGGATTCCACAAGTGATGACCGATCAACAAAAAGCCAATCGAGTGAAAACTTATCGACAGTGAAAAAGCATCTGCAACATAATCCACAGTTTTTAAACAATGTGGTTACTTCTGACGAGAGTTGGCTTTATCGTTACGACCCTGAATTAAAGCCTCAAAGTATGTAATGGAAGCAGAAAGGCAGTCCAAGACCGCAGAAGGCGAAAACTGTGAAAAACCCAGGTAAAGTGATGCATTTAATTTTTTTGATAAATGGGGCGTTATTTATGATCACATTGTACCTAGAGAACATACAGTAATTGGAGAGTACTATTGTAATGTACTTCGAGAAACCCTAAAGGCAAAATTAAAGAAAAAACGGTCACTTTATCAAGACATCGGCCTGATCCTGCATCACGACAATGCTCCGAGCGATTTGTCGACGAACACTTGAAGAATTTGGGGTGGAAATTATGGTTCAGCCTCCATACTCACCTGACTTTAGTCCATGTGATTTCAATTTGTTTCTTGGAGTCAAAAAAGAATTGAGAGGTCGAAAATTTGAGCCAAATTCAGAGTTCAACACCGCGGTAATGGATATACTAAATAGACTCTCAGGTGTTTATGACAAAACGATGGGACAAGAGTATTGCACAGAATGGGAAGAGTACTTTGAGGGATAGTTGTTGAAGTTTTCTAAATAAATGTTTTATTTTTGTACTACAGCACCAGTCTCATTATTTTCTAATAGTTCCTCGTATGTACGAAGCTTACCAAAACAATGAAATCATAATTGCTCTTTGCACATTGAACAAATATAATACGTGCGTTTTTTCTTTTTTCAATGAGCTGGATAAAACTGCAGATTTTCTTTTATTGGTAAATAATCCTCCTCATTTAACTTTTTTTTTCGATCTTTTTGAACTGAGACCATTGGTTGTTGTTTTTTTTTTTATTTTGTCATTGCTCTGCCTTGTGCAACCCTTTATTCAGCCAGTGACACAACAGATTGCTTTAATTTTGATTATTTGTAGTTATTTTCCTTATAAAGAACATGAGCATTTACAACAACCATCATGAAAAGTTTGAAAAATATTTTGCGTCACCATATTGTTAATTTTCTGTTGTGTTCATAAGTTTTAAATTTTTGATCAGATAAGTCGTCCATGGTCTGGTTATAGAAAACTAAAGCTTCGGGACATTTGACATTAATCCTAAGACCAACTGTCTACGTTATCAAAATTGTAGTGGTTGTAGATTTATGACAGTTACTCATAATAATTCTTGAGAGTCATGTCATTTTGCTACCGTTAGCAGCACTAATGCGAAATGTGGACTCTCCTTTTATTATGATCGGCAAGTTTTTTCGATTTTGAATGCATGTTTTGACACAAGAAAATGTCAGTCTTCATCAGATTGTTTAAGGTGAAAAATTGCGGAAGGAATTTTTCTTTCCTGGACTATTTTCTTAACCGGCAAAAATGTTGAAGATGTAAGTATAACCAGTTTTAGCATCACGTCTTTGCCAAATTTTAGTGCCACGTTTTATCGGCTTCAACAGAAGATACAGCTTCGGCGAAGACTTCTCTTTGAATTTAGCCATGAATTCATCGATGCTCTGATGCAAGCTATCGCTGTGAGGTTTGGAAGAAGTACATTTGATAATTTTGACATTAAAATTTTCAGACGGTTTGGGCGATTGATTTTTTTCGTTTTCCAGGGATTCATGTCATAACTATTAATCGGAAAGCTCAGAAACCCTATTATAACCCAACGAAATTTTAATTTCTGATGCGTAAGTTGGTGTAATATTACGGTGACCTTTTTCGTTGAAGATGGGCAATCGTTCATTTGCGCGCACTGCATTGAAAATAAGCAAGGATTCTGGAAACATAGACTTAAAAACTTGGAGCTCACTTTAATTTTTCGAAATTGGAGCCAATATAATGGTTTCAATCTCTTCACTGATGGAAAATCGAGGACAAAATGAGTCTACACTACTGATAAATTAGAATCCTCACTAAACAACATTATTATCATTAATGTTTTCCTCATCTATTTCTTCGTCGGATCTTGTACTCGTAAACGGCGCATTAAAATCCCTGAGTTCGGATTCGTTAGTGTTTAGTATGTCAACGATTTTATTTTGGTTCAAACTTCCATGAGGATTTCTTCTATTCATTATATAAACAAAAAATAAACTTGAAAATTTGATTTTCGGAAATGTATACCAATGGGATACTTGATATATATTTGTATAATTGGGACCATTGGGGGCCTAGTATCCCAGGTATAAAAAAAAACAGTATTTGGAACACATTTTTGTTTACTCACTCGCCTCCTATTCGCAGCACTTTAATTATTCACACAAAACAAGTTTTAAATATTTTCATTTAATACCTATTTTTACTGATAAACGCAAAAACACGTGCGCATTCAATAGAGGTTGCTGCCGATTAATTGCAATAAAAATGACGCCTTTTCGCATATGTATAGCGAATCGCCTGATGATGAAAGAAACCATTAAAAAAGACTAATGGAACTTCCTTTCATTTAAACAGTACGAAATGTATTTTTGGCAGTTTTTTGAATATCTCTTGGAATACATGATCTCAATGGGAGTGAAAGAGTAAAACTAGATATGTAATTATAAAGATTTACGAGTATAATTACCTGGTAATGAAGTGCTTTTAAATTTTTTAAAAACAAATTAACCACCCAAAAATAAGAAAATGTGGAAAGTGTGTGTCTTGATAACTTATCACTAGAGCTGAGGATGTTTGCGGTACGGCAGGACCGTATGTAGTGCATCCCCACATTTAACTATTTATCTAAATATTCTCTGAAATGATTTGCCGGATCTCATAAATTAATAGAGTGATATTTTAGTATGCACTGGATATTGTTATTATACAAAATCATAATAGCCATTTGTATTTATGGATCATAAATAATAATACGCATGTATTTGTATTTGGTTGTGAATTCAATTTAAACTTAAAACGAATCGTAATATTTTAACGACAAGCCGTCCTTACAATACATGCATTCGAGACAAAGTGTGCAACTCTACGAATAACTTCCATAATTGATCGAAAATGGACATTTTGGAGCTGAAGTAAAGCCCCTATTCTTAGAAAATTTTATTACTGTCGTTAAGAACTATTATTATAAACAACAAAGGCCTTTTATTAGTGTTGAAGTTTTAGTTTCATTGAATTTCAATGTTGTAAGTAGTCAATTGTAAAGTGTTCATTCACAATATTCTAAAACAAGGTAAATTTAACTAAAATCCAGAAAAACACATTCTGATAATATATTACTAGATTAGAAGCTGTGTTTATTACTATTTATTATATTATTTTTATAACCAAATGCAATAAAAGCTACGAAAACAAAAGAAACCTCGATTTATTAAAATCTTGTCACACAGCCTTTCAAAGCCTGGCAGCACATATTTTGCATATATTTTATATATACTACCTACTTGAACTAGGTGAATGAAGTTAGAAGTTATAACTTATAACGGCTTGTCGTTAAAATATTACGATTCGTTTTAAGTTTAAATTGAATTCACAACCAAATACAAATACATGCATATTATTATTTATGATCCATAAATACAAATGGCTATTATGATTTTGTATAATAACAATATCCAGTGCATACTAAAATATCACTCTATTAATTTATGAGATCCGGCAAATCATTTCAGAGAATATTTAGATAAATAGTTAAATGTGGGGATGCACTACATACGGTCCTGCCGTACCGCAAACATCCTTAGCTCTACTTATCACTGCATAAAGTATTACAAAATTGTATACGCATTTCGACAACGCAGTTCTCATCTTCAACAGTGACGCTAAACTGGTCGTATTTACTGTATGTGTATACTATTGTATAAATGCTTCTATTTTTTAGAATTAATATTTATATTTGTAAGGTTGATTAATGCTTAATATATGTTTATTTATATATATATATATTTAGCAACGATGGTTCAGCGCGCTATTCTTAAGAATCGCCTGATCATAAGAGGTTTCGGAGTAGATGAATGGAATCACAAATGGGATGACACCATCTTACAAAACTTGCAGTGGATTCAGGAAGGAAAACTTAAGTATCAAGAAACCGTCACGGAGGGATTTGAAAAATTGCCGGATGTATTGGATGATATTTTCAAAGGAAGGTGTCTCGGCAAGCCTATTATAAAAGTTTAAAGATTAAATATGTAAATTCTTGTAAAATAATTTTAATATGTTTTAAAAATAAAATAAAATTGCTTATGTAGAAATTACTTTAACATCAGATCCAGCAAATTTCTTTTGCTCATAGCTGTTATTTTACAGCCTTTACCAGCTTTTGTCCACTGTCTAGACCAGTGTTTTTCAACCCTTTTCATGACACGACCCCCCTAGTATCAAAAAATATTTACCGACCCCCGACCCCCGACCCTTTTTTTTCATGTATGTTAAAAATATTTAATCCATACAAAAATTTTAGGCGTTTGCGTTATTAGGATTCGGATATAAATATACAATTAAGTACGTAAAACATATAATTTTAAATCGAATACGTGGCCAATTGATAACTAACAAACAAATACAAACATATTGTTAGGGCCGAGACTCCCAGCGCCATCTGTTGGTAACACTCGGAACTAGTACAGGTTCCGAGTGTTACCAACGGATGGCGTTGGTAGTCCCCCGCGCGCGCTCCACGGCCCGCGCTAAAGGTCCACAAGTTTCGAGACGTTTCGTTACGCTTCGAGATGATTCTCGCTAGAATGCGCTGGCCTATAAATAGGGCGGTCGACCGCGGCCACGGCAGTTGAGTGCAAGACCGCGAAGCAAGTGGCCGTGTCGTCTGCTGTTTACTTGTTTGAAGAGCGCGAATCACTTGTTTTACGTATTTATTTGAGTTGTTTGTTATAATTGAAAATGGATAAATTCCTGAAAAGATCATCAGAATTATTGCCGAAAATTTGATTTTACCAGCGGCTTTAGATATAGCAGAGATTATGTTTGGCCAGCGAGAGGTCGAAAAGCTCAATAGTATACCTCTCTTTGACAATACCATTCAACGCAATATGGCGACTGACGTTCGTGATCAAGTCATAGAAAAAATTAAGAAAAGTTCTTTTGTGTCCGTGCAATTTGATGAATCAACGGATATTGCGGGCTGTGTGCAGTTTGTAGCTTTTGTGCGTTTTGAATCCAATGAAATATTAATGGAAGAAATACTATTTTGCAAGGCACTACAGAAAACACTACAGGTAAGTGCTTGCATGACACGTTCCTTGAAGCTACGCAAGATATGAATATCGATTGGGCACAAAAATGCATTGCTATTTGTAGTGACGGAGCAAAAGCCATGACTGGTGCGAAGAGTGGATTTATTGCTAGACTGAAAGAACAGATGCCAAACGCTTGTTGGATGCATTGCTTTCTCCATCGCCAAGCTCTTGCAGCCAAAACTTTGCCACACAAATACAGTCAAGTTCTAAATATCATTATTAACATTGTAAATTCTATTAAAGGAAAAGCGTTGCAGACTCGATTGTTTCATTTGTGAAGATATTGGGGCACTACACCGCAATTTGCTTTACCATACAGAAGTTAGGTGGTTATCAAAAGGCAAAGTACTGACCAGAGTTATGGAACTTCGCGCTGAACTATTAGTATATTTACAACAAGCCAAGTCACATTACTCTGAATTAATTTCTGATCCGGAATTCCTTTTGAAATTGGCTTTGCTTTCTGACTTATTTGAGCATTTAAATAACTTGAATAAAAGTCTTCAAGGGCGGGATGAAAATGTCATTACAGCAAAAGACAAACTCCATGGCTTTATAAAAAAAATTGAATTGTGGTCATCATCTATAAATCAAAACAACTTTGATTCATTTTCGTCGACACAGTCTTTCATTGAAGAAGTCGGAAGCGAGATAAACATCAACTCATATATATCTGGTGTGAAAATGGTGTTAGATAATTTGAAGAAAGAATTGTGTCATTACTTCTCAGTGCAAGAGATATCGGATAACACTGGGCAAAGATGGATCTTAAATCCGTTTTTAAATGCAGCTATAATTGAGGCAAATTTATCAACTAAGCTCAAAGTGAATCTGCTGGAATTATATGCCTATGGGATGTTACACTTGGAATTCAAGTCTGAAAATTTGGATACCGTTTGGTTAAAAAGAAAAACAGAATACCCGGAATTAACAACCGAGGCTTTGAAGTGTTTGATTCCATTTTCTACCTCGTACTTGTGCGAGTTGGCATTTTCATCAATGGCCCAAATAAAAAGTAAATTAAGAAATCGCTTAAATTTGGAAAACGATTTAATACTTAAAGTTGCAAAAACGGATCCACGATGGGAGAAATTGATTGAACAAACTCAAGCGCAACTTTCACTTTAAAATGAACGAGTACTCGAAGATTTTTTTTTTGTTAATGTGTTTGTATAAATAACATAACGAGTATCGTTTTGTTAACATTTTTTTAATATATCTACCTTTTTAAAATTTATTGATTTTTTACTGAGTTCTCTCGACCTCTCGCGACCCCCCTACAGAGGCTTCGCGACCCCCCAGGGGGTCGCGACCCACAGATTGAAAAACACTGGTCTAGACCATTTAAATCGGTAGTATGTAGATATGAGTCCAGGTCTCGTTAAGAATTATGAAGTAAGAGTGGAATGACGTTGGAAAAGCTCTAAACATTGCTTTGAAATGTTTAGTCTTTGACATTTTTGGCTGCTTGTTAAAAATCGTGTCACACATCTGACAGCTTTATCGTGTGTATACAAGCTGATCCGAATTAAGTGTCCACCATTGCTATATTCGTTATTGTAGTAGCTACGTAGTCGGTTAAATTAGCAGTGGCGGCAGGTACTAAAGGACACAAGGGCACGTCCCCACCCAATCACCAAGATAAACATAGAAAGAAATTGGCATGTAATTCAGTGCATTATTTTATTTTATTGTTTTTACTTATTTTTATAGGATCGTATCCTTGTATTTCTTCCGCACCACAGACACTATGCCAACGCTCAAAACTATGTTCCGGGGCACGATTTCAAATGTACCTATTCCGAATATGAATTGGCCGGCTCCGCTTGCCGGCCATATGCGTGTATGCCGTCAGGCACCTCAAAACTATTCAGAACGAATTGCTAGATGCAATATGGCAAATTTACAAGCAGGAAATATTAAAAGAAATTAAATCTGCAAATTTCATTGCTTTGGAGGCCGATGAAACTACAGACACCTATAATAATCAGCAAATGGCTGTTATTATTCGATACGTGTTTAATGGACAAATTTTTGAAGGCTTTTGGTCTTTTTTTAAGTCGGGTGGACATAATGCTGATGTATTAGCAAAAACATTGTTGAATGAATTACAAACTATTTTAAATTCTCCTTCTGGGTCTGATAACAATAAACTAATCGCTCAAAGTTACGATAGGGCGTCCGTGATGAGTGATAAGGCAAATTCATATCAAGAACGCAATAATAAAGAAGGAAAAGACAAAAAACGACAGTTGGAGATAACAGAGCTGTTAATGCAAAGGATGCAAGTGACACTATTTTAATCCAAATTAGCGACCGATTTGATTTTAGGGGTCACTTAAGTGCAGCAAAATTATTTGATTCCCAATATTTTAAAACTTATAGTCATTCATTTCCACAAAAAAAATTTGATGAAATTTTGAAATCTTATCCTATGTTGGACAGTGGAGATGTTGGTGGCTTATGTATAAGATCGATTCCTCACCATATGCACATAGCGGTTATTTTCTTGGAAAACACAATTTTCCGGTCCCTATACAATGCTCGCTACGAAAGTATACCGAGGTGAGGTTACAATTTTAAAAAACTGTTGTTTATTGCATAAGACGTTAACTATCTGTTGTGACTGCTGATTGCACATATGTGTTTGTCCAATTTTGTTCGCTTGCTGTGGAATACTAATCATATCGACTATGTATTTTCGCAGTGATCTTGTTTGCCTGTGTATAGAGTATAGAGAATATAGAGAATAATACTTTATTTTTTATGTTGATGATATACGTACATTAAAAAATAAGTAAGAAACACAAAATAAATAATACAGATATTAATAATAACTTTTTTAATAAACGAAATATACAGGCTGATCCAAATTAAGTGTTCACCATTGCTATTACTGAACGAGCTACGTAGTCGGTTAAATTTGGAATGTTGTATTGTTTTTTCCGCTGATTACGTTAGTGAAAGCAGAAAAACAAATGAATGTGTAGATCCCCAGTTCTTTTTAAAAATGATATTTTTCTAATGGAATACCCAGTATAATATTATACCAATCGATCCAAAATCAATTGCTTAACATGACTTTCTTCACAAAAGATAAAAATAACCAAGGTAATTCAAAAACAAAGTGTCTATCCTTTAATAAAGTTACGTAGCTAAATATCTAAGAAGCCATGGAGATTATATATATATATATATATATATATATATATATATATATATATATATATAATCGATAAAGCCTTCTTATACCCGAAGGTGTTAAGGCGTCTAAAAAACTTTTTATTTACGAACAAACACTTCCCAATCCCTTCTGTCTCTTGCCATTACTTCTGCATCCTTCCACTTTGTTCCCCTGGCTTCAAAGCACTCTGCCACTACACTGTTCCACTCTTTTCTCGGTCTTCCTCTAGTCCTCTTTCCCTGTGTCCTTGCCAGCCATATCCGTTTCGGTTGTCTCTGGTTTTCCATTCGTATTACATGTCCGAAGCACTTCAGATGTTGCCTTTCAATGCTCTTTAAGATCGATTCCACTTTTAGTTCTTCCCTCACTGTTTCATTCCGTATTCTATCTCTTCTTGTAATGCCTTTAACTGCTCTCAGGAATCTCATCTCTGCCGCCTGGACTTTACTTTTTTGCTGCCTTGTCCTCCAGCTCTCACTACCATACATTAATATTGGTTTATGTAGTAACCTAGTCTTGTAGACTAGGATTTTTGTCTTAGTTGATATTTCTTTCTTTCTTATAAATTTGTTATTCAAAGCATAGTATGTCCGTGTTGCTTTTTCTATTCTTTCATTTATTTCGGTTTCGTTCTTACCATTCTTCTGTAGATATACGCCCAGGTATCTCATCGTCTTTACTTCCTCTATTTTTGTATTGTCCAGTGTTATTAATGCTTGCTTGTTTTCTTTCCCAATTACCATTACCTTTGTTTTATCGATGTTAATTTTTAAGTTTCGGTTTTGAAGGGCTTCGTTCCATATTGTTACGTTTTCTTTCAGGTCTGTCGTGTTTTTTTGCAAATATTACTAGATTATCTGCAAAGACGCAGTCAGTTATTGTCGCTATTTCCATATTTCTATAACCCACTGGTAATTTCTTCAGTTTGAGCTTTATTTCTTTTTGTACGTCATCCATCACTATGTTGAATAGTGCTGGGCTCAGTACACCACCCTGTCTCAATCCTTTAGTTTCAAATATCTGTGACTCTGCATTTCTCGTTCGTACATAATTCTTTGTGACCTTATACATACACTCTATATTGTTTCTCAATTTCTTATATACACCTCTTCTTTTTAGGCTTTCCCATATCGCTTTCCTTGGTACACTATCAAACGCCTTCTCTAGGTCAATAAACGCCAACTACGTATTGCTTTGCTGTCTTTTTTCCATTATTTGTTTTATAGTAAATATGTGGTCTTGTACTCCTCTTCCCTTCCTAAAACCGCTTTGTGAATCTTCTAGCTGTGTCTCTATTGGTATTTTTAATCTTTTTTCCAGTATTCTTTCCATGGAGATTAACAAAATAAAATGCTTAAGTACCCTGGTAATGGCAGTTTCTCTGTACAAGTGACAGTGTGATAGAGTTTCTCAAAATACTTCCGATTGGGTGTGAGAAAATAATAAACTGTGCGTTTAATAGCAAGAATTTGTTATTAATTGCTTCGAAAATGCCTTTCTCACGTATTGAAAGAGCGAAAGAGCGGTTCAACGATACAGTGAATTATTTCCTGGACGACAAGTGCCATACCGGCATTACTTTTTAAGACTTTACCGACAATTTCGAAGTAACGAAAATGTTTTTGACAAGAAAAAAGTCAGGGGGCAAAATCCATTTCTCATTTCTGCACTATTTTTTTTTAAAATCTTTTCTACGGGTTTGTAGTTATCTATGGTCAAGATATACCCAAGTGTATCTCGTCGAAAGGTGGGATACACTTAAGTATATCTTTAAGTATGCCTTTGGTATGTCTTTGAAATCGATTAGTGTCACCCGCGACGTTCTAGCGTTCTAACTGATTTAGGAGGCGCCAAAGCTTGAGGTCTTATGCCTTATATCATGGGATATGCCCTAGCGGAACTCGAGTGCATTTTTGTGAAAAACGTTGATAGACGGTATTATTTTAAAAAACACCGCATCACAAAAGCTTTATTGATTGCTGAGATCCAGGATGATACAAAATTTTCGTTATGCCAAGTATATTAGGGTGAGCACGTTAGGGCGTACCCTAATGTAAGCGATATTCAGCTGCTGCTGTAAATGGTAAACAAATAGTTAGAATAATGAAAAATTCGTGAAAAGTCACACCTATTCCGGAATGTATGGATGCAGTTCGCTCTTATTGGTGCTTGTCAATACGCGTGTAGGGCGTACCCTAATGTAAGCGATATTCAGCTGCTGCTGTAAATGGTAAACAAATAGTTAGAATAATGAAAAATTCGTGAAAAGTCACACCTATTCCGGAATGTATGGATGCAGTTCGCTCTTATTGGTGCTTGTCAATACACAATATCCTGGACAGACGTGACTTCTTCACTTCTATACTTCGCGTGTATATATAGTTAGTATAATGAACATACTATAAATGTATTAAATCTCACTTTACATGCAAATGTCTCCTAATGTGCTGCGTCAATTTCTACATTTAGACAAACTAAGTTTGTACCAGTATGCAGAAACGCTACGCGTCGCAACGCCAACTTCCTGGTTGGTAGGATAATGAAAAATTCGTGAAAAGTCACACCTATCCTGGGAAGTGTGGATGCATTTCGCTCTTATTAGAGTTTGCCAATATGTAGTATCCTGGACAGCTGCGCGACGTATAGCGTTTCTGCATACTGGTACAAACTCAGTTTGTGAAAATGTAGAAATTAACGCGGTACATCAGCCGACATTTGCATGTAAATTGAGATTTAATACTCATTAGTTCTCATTTACAGTAAGTTCATTAGGTAAACAGGTACTTTGTACGGAAGCATGTGCAGTGAGCTTTTCAGTGCACTTCTGACTGCATTTAAAAAGCGATAGCAACAGACCTCTATAAAAAAATTAAGATATTGCAAAACCATATTTTTATTTTTTATATACCGTACCTATTTGACCGGATAATTGTCTAAGAGACTTGTTTGGATTAATTTCTATTCTATACCGAATATCTTTTACAATATCATGTGTCAACACTGTTAGCGCCTTTTCGCTTCAAAATGCTACCGGTTTCCAAAAATCTTAGAACCAGCCTGTAGCGGTGACAAATGTGTTGAAGACTACGTCCTCCTCAGGATATTTTGCCGAAAACTGCCGAAGGCACGAACGCAGAGAATAAGTCCAGGATTTATCTTGGTTTTCTATTCAACTTCGAAAGATAAAAGATTCTTGTTGCACCATAAACGGGATTATTCTAATGTCCTTATAAAGACAAATTTTTAAAAAGAACGCAGAAGTAGACAGACAAAAGAACAACAAAAATAGAACACAACGATCAACAAAAAACAATGACGTAAACAAGCACATGCAAACATGAGAAATACTGTTAATTTCGAAATATTACAATGTAATAATCTCGGGATTGTGATCCAGCCAGATACAGTCAGTTGATTGTGTTCACGGTGTATTCTGTACAAAAGCGACACCACCCCAGAATAATCTAATTATAAGTCTCATTTCAATCTTTTGTGGTAGAGCAACTTATAAACCCTAGTCTTTCAATATTTTTAGTATTTTATTTATTTAATAATGATAATCATAGATTATTTAAAAGTATTATAAAAACATTAATTGAATAAAGACTTCATCGAAAGATGACTTCAAAAGAATAATTTTATAACGTACACCTAACATCCAACGAAATAAATAACATGGTATAATACAAAAATAAGTTCAACTTGACCTCGCGCTAAAAATACTTTTGTTCCTGATTATATATTATAAAGTATGAACTGTTGGAAACTGCAATCATTCGTTAACTAACTGTGTAATATTCCAATTATTTTTTTTCATTCAAGATGGTAATCGCTAAAAAATATATATTAGTAAGAAAATTTGATGGTGACCCTAAAATTGATAATTTCCAGTTAACTGAAGAAGAATTGCCAGAACTTAAAGAAGGTGGTAAGGAAAATTAGTTATTAATTAATATTCAAAAAAGGATATAATAATAATAATAGTAATAATAATGATGTCTTTATTGTGAATACATTAATTTACATGTATACAATACGATAAACCTGCAGCTATGTATAAACATTTTGAATCGAAGTAGCCTTTGCTTGATGGAAATTTATAATTAATAAAAAAAATATATAAAAATACCGACCTTTTACTCAATAATCATATAGATTTCGGAAATTTTCCTTTATTAGGCCTATTTTACAATTTATATTGGTTTTCCCGTTTTTATGTTTGTACTCGGTAAACTTTGGTCCTTTTGTGTAACAAAGTTTACATCTTGAATAGAAAGTGCCTATTATTGAACCATCGCTCTGAATATAATTATATTTTTTTCATTATAATAATTTAAGTTTAAATTTGACAAAGAGCCTTTAGGTTTCGTTTGCAATACAACTCCATCCGAGAAAGACAATGTGCGTCGAAACAATTGTAATGAGATTTTACCTCAATAAAGTGGAAACTAAGTAATATTGCTTTTTCATTTTTATTTCATTACGTATAAACAATCACGAGGTGAGGTTCAAACCGAAAGGACTGCTTTTAATCCAAAACCTCGAATGAAATAAGTAAATGATAATGAAAGAATTTGCTAATACTAACTTAACACTAGTTAGATAATATATAATATAAATATAAAATATAATAAATATATAATCATAACTGTGCGCTCTAGCTGAATTAGTCACAAACACTGAAAGCGATCTAAGTATTGAAATTATATAGTACATAAAAGAGCACAGTGCTAAATATAAAATCAAAAGTAATTGATAATTTTAAATATAATAATAATAATAGTAAATAATAATATAAAATTGAGGCCGATATCTGAAATTTCACTTATTATATTCAATACACAGTAGGCAGTAATGGAACTGAAAGAAAATTGAAGAGCGAGAAAAAATTATTTTGTTAGTACAAAATTAAAAAGAGTGTACTGCATCTACATTATTGGCATTTATTTATGTATTTAATGGGTAATATATAAGTGGGCATTATAAGGTCTTTAATTAATAAATATTATATTACATGTTAGCCATTATGTTTCGGACCCATGCCTTTGTCAATGACAACACAACAATTACTGTGTTAATCAGGGTTAGCACGTTAGTGCGTTACCCTAATATACTTGACATAACGAAAAATTTTGTTCATCCTGAATTTCAGCAACCAATTGAACAGCAACCATATTGAAACACAAGTTTCCTAAGACATCATTTTGTCCCACGAGTTTTCTCGCGTTATTTTGTTTCATCGCGTCCAATCAATACACCAAATGCAAAACAATATCATACGGAGTGAGCCACATAAAAAGTTTTCAGAGTATGCCATCGATTAAATCAGTTATGTCTTAGATTGATTTAGTGATCTACCCTACATTTCGTACTATTAATAATAGGTTAAATCGTAACCTGTCAGTTTGACTTATGGTTATTTACAAATGACACTTCGTCAATTCTCTAAGCTCAGACGTGACTTATATGTCTATCTCAGTCGTTCATGGCCTACCTAGGATACAAATTTTGTGGCTCGCTTGATATATATAAAAAAATGAAACAATTTCATTGTATTCGCACGTAAGTCAATGTATAACGAAATAGACGAACAGTGTAACCTTACAACGCATTTTAGACATTAAAAGGAGATCAGATACTTCGCATGCACCAGTACCAAGCGCATCCAACAGTAAGGTGGTTGGCACTTGCGAGATCGCACCAGAAATGTATTGTACCGACTCGTCACTGTATCCTCACTTCATCAGATAGCTCTTGCATCGGCCAGTACTGGTCCACAGCCAGTTGTGGTTCTTTTAATTTTGCCACCCTTCAAGTTTGTATCTGCATGCGCCGAAGAACGCACAATCTCTTTCTCAGGTTTCAGTCTGAGCTTCTGTAAGCAAAACTGAGTGGCGCTACCTTCTAACTTTTATTTAGTCACCCACACCAGTCTCCACTGACTAAGGGCATATACAATAAATAGAAGCCATACTCTGTGCAATATAACTACAGTTATTTTTTTATCTCGACCAGCTTCCGACGCCTTCGCTGCGTCAGCTTCACGGTAAGGTAGCACTACTGATAATGTTTCTTCGTATGTCCGGTGGCGCAATGCCGCTGAACAAATGCAATTTATTTGTCGAAGTTGGGTTGAGACATCCTTTGATCCATCAACATGCTTGATTCAGAACTGCATCCCGTTTGTTAGCATGACATGAAAGCTCCCACACAGGAGTAGCATACTCTGCCGCTGAGTAACATAAGGCAAGACTGCTGGTTCTTAGGACATGAGGGTGGCTCCAAATTTACTGCATAACATTTTTTGCAAGAGATTATTTCTGGTACATACTTTGGCTTGTTTATTTTCTATGTGTGTGTCAAAGGACTGCGTGCGATTCTAGATATTTCGGTGTCTACTGGTTGACCCTCGCAGGCAATGCTCATCTTGTCATTGGCTCTTTTATTACAGGTGGAATAAACTCGACCCAATTTTTTTGCTGAGTTTAGTTTTAGATTGTTGTGTTTATAGAATATTGCAAGATTGTTCAAAGCTCTTGTTAGTGTCCGCTGTATGATGTTAATGTTATAATATTGAGTCACGATTGATAGGTCGTATGCGTATAGGTAACTATTGGTTTGCTCAGCCATTAGCTAGCCATTGGTGTACATGTTGAAAAGGGTGGAAGAAAGATCACTATCCTGAGGCAAACCATTTCTCTGAATCCTCTAACGACTATACCTCCCACTGAGTTCAACTCTAAATCTGCGGTTACCCAGTACATCGACGAGCCCAAACTCTTGGGTCATGCTGTAAATCTTTGCGATGGTGATATGGTATGCGGAAGAGGTGTCAATAAATACAATATCTGTTATTAAGCATTGCTCAAAACTGTCCTTAATATATCAATGAGACGGTTATTTCAAATTTCCTGTATAAGCAGTCTCTAACAGATCAAGGACAATAGCCAATATTGCATTTTACATTACTAAAGGAAAAATTAACTAAATCAAGTGAATATCAGAATACAATTTAGTATTTGGTATTAATACCAACTTACTTTTCGGGATACAAAAGCACTTGAAACACATTATAAAAATAAAAAATCGTCGCAATTGAAATGTCGCAAAATGTACGATCCAATAGATCATATAACAAGTGTTCATTTGAAAAGTCAATCTAGTAGCATGTGATTTACTGAGAGCATTTTGAAGTATGTCGTAAATTAAAATTTACTACTTAACCTACGAAGTCGTATATTTTGACAGTTTCATACATACAAATAAATAACAAATAATAGATATTTATTGAAAACTATAACAAATGTTGAAAATGTTGTCCTTCAAGATAAATCCACTTTAAAATCCTCCGTTCAAACCAATTTATTTAAACCAGAATCGACGCACGATTATTTTATTCACTAACTAATATTTGTGATTGACATTATCAAATGCCATTTGGATTTACGTTTACGGAACAACAAACACATACTAATATATATGCGTCTTATTCTATCAAAATTTCCAAGTAACCTAGATTGACTTTTCAAATGAACACACGTTATGATAAATATGTAAAATATCTGTTACGACTTTCTTGACGATGCCACTATTGCCTTCACCTCTCTTAACGTACACCTACAATTCTGGAACATGTTCTTTAGTAAAAGATTTTTTGCATAACCTTCTAAACATTTAATATTACTTACCACAAATAATTTACTTCTGATTTCATTTTTTCCCAGAATTTCTTGTGGAGGCTATATGTTTCAGCGTTGATCCGTATTTAAAACTGTATCCAATTAACGAAGGTGATACCATGATAGGCACACAAGTGGCAAAGTATTTCATTTAAGACAACTAAAACCCCATTCAAAAGCAAAGACTTTTCAGGATAATAAAATCCCGATCCGAAAAGTTCCCTGTCGGAAAATATGTTGTCGGTGGTTTAGGCTGGAGAACACATACTATTTGGAAAGACGATATACCCATGACGAGCTTTTACACACCACATCTTGTACCGTTTGAGGCAGATGTACCTTTATCCTTAGCATTAGGAGTTTTAGGAATGCCAGGGTAAAATTAATACATTAATGATTTATTTTGTTTATACTTGATGATTCCATAGAAATACAGCTTACTTTGGAATTGTCGAAATATGTAAACCGAAATCCGGCGAGACCGTTGTCATAAGCGGTGCAGGTGGTGCAGTTGGCAGTCACGCAGGACAAATTGCAAAAATTAAAGGGTGCACCGTGATAGGTATTGTTGGTTCTAATGAAAAAGCACAGTGCCTTAAGAGTATAGGTTTTGACCACGTCATCAATTATAAAACAGATGACATACGAAAAGCTTTGGCTGAAGCTGCACCGAAAGGAGTAGATTGCTATTTTGACAATGTAAGTATTACAATGCATGCTCTTGATCTCACTAAGGGAAATAAATTACGAGTATATTTGTATGTGTTTGATTTTCTGATGAGGGCCCCCAGTCGGGGCAAAGATTATAAATCCCTTCATAAAAGCGATATAAGACGTGCACTTTACACTGCTCTCTTATTTCACATAACATCTGTTACAGAAGTTTTGGGAAAAATATTAGTGCTCTCTGTAGTATAGTAAAAATAATAGATCTAGTCAGCCATGAAGAAATTTGTTGATCGGTGTCTTGTTAATTTATTTGACATTTCACAATAGTGTCTGTCAGTTCTATAATATTGTACAAACTAAATATTCGTAAGTCCATTTATAACCTGGCTGAACAGCTGCCCAAACGAGAAATAGTTAATATTTTGGATATCAAAAAGTACTATATATCGTACAATTTTAGAATGCAAACAAGGAATACCAAGCATCAACCTCCCAAAAATAGGCGGTGCAAGTTAACTGGGGTTCAAGTCAATAAATTATCAGAACGTGTCCTAAATACCATTTGGGTCTCTACCCGTAAACTTTTTTACCGTTTTAACGTTTCAAACGCTACAATTTCTCAACATTTAGCATGAAATGATTTAAAGTACAGAAAACGTAAGAAATGTCCCAAATATATCGCTGCACAATTGACCAGAATTACTCGTTGTCGAGGTTTACAATATATACATTTTGCTAATAACCCAACAATAATTATGGACGACGAGAAATATTTTACATTTAGTCATGTAGAGCTTCCTGGAAATACAGATAATATTGAAAATACCCCTGATAATATAAAATTTAAAGAAAAGGCAAAATTTTCTGATAAAGTTTTGGTCTGGTGTGCCATATCTGAATTGAGAATATCATGACCTTATGTAGGCCATGTAAGAGGGCAAGAAGGCAGTGGACGCTTAATTATGTATCCACAACTATTTGACAAAACTAATGAAATTCACTAGTTTTACATGTTTTAGCCTGAGCGGCGCATTATGCTAGAAGAACCCTAAACTGGTTAGAAGCTCAAGGAATACTATATATTTCTAGAACCGAAAATCCTCCAAATGTCCCGCAGGCCAGGGCAATTGAAACTTTTTGAGCCTTATTGGCTAAAAAGGTATATGACAATGACTGGGAAGCTCGAAATGAGCAACAATTACGATAGAGGAGATTCCAAAAACTTGTAAGAAGATGTAAGAAGAAAACTTCGTATAATTAAAGATAGAGGGCCACTAGTAGCAATATAATATTTAAATGTTAAGGTTTAAGGTTCATTAATTGGTGTTATAAATATTAATCCTTTGTTGAAGTTTTTTTGAGATTAATTAATAAAAGTTAAAAAAATTTCTCAAAACTTATGTAACAGGTGTTATTCAGTACAGTAATCATCGAATTAGTTTTGATAATATGAAAATAATTTTCACACAAATAAACCATACCAAGTCGGCTTGTAAGTGTCTATGGTCGTTGTCCATGATTGCTTCTGAGATTCCGAACTAGAACCACATTTTTAGCACTACCTTCGTCTTGGCCAACGTTTCGTTCAGTATTGCGAAGGACATGTTAAGGGATGTAGGAGATAGCAGTACCAAAAAATGCGGTTCCAACCCGAAATCTCAGAACCGATCAAACCTTACCAAGAGATTGTTTTTAGAAGCCTTAGCAACCTTATTAAAACTATATCTTCAATAATATAGTTGTTCATACATCCCGCCGGCTTTAAACGCCCATAATTAACCTTCTTTCCAAAATTACAATTTTTAAAAACAAAATTTACCTTTCTTAGGTACCTCTAGCTGTACTTGGAGTTCTCTATTTTGTTATTTGATTGTCTTTCTATAATTTTAATACTCAACGTGCTATCTCCTAATTTCAATCTCATCTTATCTGCAGGTGTTTTTCATAAATATAACCTGTCGTTTAGTGTTCGCTTTCAGTTATAGGAAATATTCTTAATATATTTGTGTTGTTTTTGGAAACCTGTTATACTGGAATTCTATTTTATTTTGGTGTCGACATCTACCCAGTCTTTAAATATTAATTATTACCGAACAATGCCACAAATCAATGATTAATTGTTAAGCTAATGTCTTCTTTTTTTAAAATAGAAAAAACTAAAGATTAAAATCTTCCCTTTTTTAATACGCAATCGTGAAACGACAATTGTTTTGCCAGCACAATGGCTATTAGGTACAATGTTCAGCAATGCGTTTTTCAAACGATCTTCCTGTTTGACCGACATACAAGTGTCCCGTATCGTTATGTTCAAATTTTAGGAGTGTAAAGTAGACTTCCTTTCAAGTAATAAAAACGCAAAACTTGTATATCCATTTGTATTTGTTTCAAAGTTACAGATCTATGAATGTGATTGTCAGATCATGAAAAAAAATGTAATCCAAAAGTCAATACAAACTGATTTTATTTAAAAAAAGTTACGCGATTCGTGATTGTTAACGTCGCATAATAAAATGTTATCCTAAAATAAATAAACATGTGCCGTAGTGCATACAGTAATTTCTTGGAGATCTACAAAAATGAGTACTGGAAATTGATTTATGATAAAAAAGGTTCTTACTTATTTTGTAAGTGCTGAACCATGAATATCATACAATAAACAAATGTTCAGATGTCTGTTAACGTTGCATTTTTTAATAAAGGATTAAATTACGCTTCAGTTCATGCAACAGCTTATTAGTGAGTGGACACGTTTTCTTTATTCAAAATGCCTTACCGATTTTCTTCTCAAGAGTATGCGGACATGCATTTTGTGTATGGATACTGTAACGGCAATGCATACCGATATCGGTTTCCCAATAGGCGCATTCCTCATTACAGAACCTTTCTGGAAGCATACAGACAATTTCGGGAATGCGGACTGCGTGATTATCTTTTCGACCGAGGAGTCAGCAGACTTAGAGGGAGAAGCAGTAGCTATTATTACAAGGGATACCACTCTCAGTGCACGTTGAGTCGCAGGATAACTAGGAGTGCCACGAAAGACAGTTTGGCGAATTTTAAAACGTGAGGGCTTATATCCATATCACTATCGCAGGAGACACGGTTTGCTTGAGGCAGACTACTATGCTCGTCTAGTTTATTCTACCTGGATATTAAGACAGTCACGGCTTCATTTTAATTTCTGCAGAACAGTCCTCTGGACAGATGAATCTACGTTCACGAGAAGTGGTGTTACAAATCTGAGAAACTTGCACAGGTGGTCATCAGAAAATCCCAAAGCTATACGCCCATCTAAATTTCAACATGAATTTTCTATTAACGTTTGGCGGCCCTAATCGATGACTTGTTGATTGGTCTTGTCGACTTCTTATTGACGAACTGCCAGGTCTTTTAGAGGATGTCCCACTGAATGTTCGACGAGACATATAGTTTCATATGGATGGGGCACCACCACATTTCGGAATTGCTGTCCGAAATTGGGTTTTTATCCCCTTTTATTCCGATTTTAATCCCCTTGATTTTTATTTATGGGGGTACATGTGAAATTTAGTCTACGCGCAAGTTTCGAACACAAGAGAAGTGTTGTTGGATCGTATTCACCTGGCTGCCGAGCAAATCCGACAATACAAATATGAAATACGGATAAGTACTTCTTCTGTTGGCTTACGGGCACAAGCCTGCATTTAACAAGGAGGTGGACATTTCGAAAATCTTTTTAATTGAACTTTTTTAAATAAAATCAGTTTTTATTGACTTTAGGATTACATTTTTTTTCATGATCTGACAATCACATTCATAGATCTGTAACTTTGAAACAAATACAAATTGATATACAAGTTTTGCGTTTTTGTTACTTGAAATGAAGTCTACTTTACACTCCTCAAATTTGAACATAACGATACGGGACAGCTTGTATATCTTACCACATCCACATATTAACTTATAGACTCCAGATTTCTTATTTTTATCTGTTTTATCTTTATTGTTTTTAATATATTTTGATAAATTAATATTAGTTGTGAAAACCGTTTTTATATTAAGTTCTTCTAAATATATTGAAATATGTTCATTAGGTTCCCCATTGTACATTTGTAATCTAAATTTTGAATTTTTTTTATCCTTTATTACAAGATATACCATAGAGATAGTTTTTTTGAAAAGTTTTTTGTCAGCATATTCTCAATTGTAGTATCTGTATAGCCGTTATTGATTGCTATTTGTTTGACTAAATTTAGTTCTTTTTCATAATTTTCTTTGGATAGTCGATAATTAATAATCTATGTAAAAAACTATGGAAATCTGCTAATTTGTGTTGTATGGGATGTGTTGACGAATTATGTATAGTTATATCTGTACGAGATTCTTTATGGTAAATGTCAAACTTTAATTTATTGTTAATTTTTTTAATTGATCCAAAAATTCTTCGATTTTATTATTATTACATTAACCATTTTCTAAGAAAAAAAATAAAGATATAAAATGGAAAGAAATCCAACAATACATTATCCTGTTTTATGTAAAAATACATTCTAGGTTGGTGGAGAAATTAGTTCCATTGTAATCAAACAAATGAATACACGCGGCAGAATAGCAGTATGTGGAGCGATTAGTTGTTACAACTCTGTTGACGAAGAACCTTTAGGTACGTATGACAAATAAGTATACGAATCTGGTTCCATAAATAAATGAACGCCCAGTAAAATTTGATATATACTAGATAAATTTTCAGGAGAGATGTACTAAGAACCCTTGAGAATTTTAAATACATTCGATTGCTCATTCATTTGGCAATGAACTAGAAAATATTTTCGGTTTTCTGTTGATATTATTTACATAAGCGTTACTGTAAAGTATACACAACTTTTACTTAGTTTTAGTAGAGTGTAAAAGAATGCTTCCTATCCGACGTGTCAATTTTCTAACTTAGTGGCAGGATAATCGGCCTACGAGAAGCTGAATTATTCGCCAACACGATTGATTTGTGTTGGCGAAGCAAATACTGAGTAAGACGCATCAGTGATCCTGAAGATTTTGAATCTCTTCGAGACCGTTTCCCGTCGACAAGGAAAATTAGTATTAGGTGGAATGGTTTAATTAATCAACAAATCTTCATACAATCTATATACATATCGAACAATTCAATCTTTTGGACTTAGATCGTACCAATCATTTCTTTGTTTTCCTATAACTCCGTATCATAAAACGCGGCTAGAATTGCGTAACGAAAGCTTGCCCTGGAATGACAAATGAAATCGAGCCGTCGTCAGTGAGAAGTCTCGATTTTGTTTATGGGCTTATGACGGTCGTAAAATGATCAGAAGGCGGCCCCGTACCGGGAAAAGAAGAGACTTGCAGTTTTCTATACATCCTCTTACTCAAGGCGTAATGGACTGGAGAGCTACCTACCATGCAAATAGGCGGCCTCTTGTAGTAAGTCAAGGAACATTAAACGCAATTCTTTATATCAATAATGTTCTTGAACCAGTGTTAATACTGTGTTCTCAGCAACTGATAGGAGAGGGTCGGAAATATACGAAACTAATAAAACAGAAAATTCCATCTTTGCACGCATGTTTTCTGAAGACCTGTGAATAGATATCTATAATAAGACATTAGACATATTGTTAACAATAATTATATTTCCAAAAAAAGAAAAAAATTACAATTGCCGAATTTGCCCAACAATGGCGGGCAAGTTCGACATGTATGTCTAATTTCTGCATACATCGCAAAGAAAATCACCTACTTCATCCCTATAGTCCGTATAGTCCTCGTGCGCCCTTTCCTTACACATATCGCACTGAATCCAATCTTCTTGAGTATCTCCATACGCTCCATTGCAATATAAGCACAAATAGACACTGGGTTCAACTTTCTCCGTTGTCTTCTGCTTCTCTTTATTTTTTTCTTGGAGGTAAAATTTTCGTCAACCATTTTTCTCTATACTTTTTCTCTTTTTGATTTTTCATCGTTATTTGTCAACTTATCCTCCAGTTCCTCTTGTACGGGGTACTAGTCAGTATTTCGGAATTTCCTGTTTACGTCCTTTTTATTTGGATGAAGACTGCGGTTGTGGCAAGGGAGATATGTCAACCAAAGGAACACGAGAGGTAGATGGTGAATTTAAGTCTATTTGGTCATTTTTGTTTATGATATCGCTTAGGCTTCTGTTTGAGTCCAAAACATCGCTATCTCCTATATCGTCAGCGGTAGTGTCCGACAAAAAATCTGATTTTGTCGCTGCATTTTGACCACTAGGTGCTGATGTTGTTGCTTCAGGAGATCTCGGTGTGACTAAATCATAATCGGCAGTAACTGGGTATGATGCTGATGCCCCTATGAAGTCACTCTCGTCAAATACATCTGGATTGTAAGGATTTATGCCTGATTTCTCAAAGGACTTTATAATATTTTTTGATGAAATTAGTTTTGACATTGACTTGACACTTTTAAGTCAGCTGGCTATAAAATATACATAAAATGCAACTAATTATCATAACCTAAAATCTATTTTATTTGTGACTTATGTGAACTTTAAACACAGAAGTAAGTAATTCTATAGATGGCTTTTACACTTCATGGCTATCGCGATCCAAAGACTTTTTGATCATATGTTATATATTCCGTTATTCGCTCTCCGGGGTGGTTGGTCATATATTTATCCATTTCGTTGACGAGATATGTTTTAAAAGGACCGAAAACGCCTACATCGAGGGGCTGCAGTTTGTTACTGGTATGAGGTGGAATTGTTAACATTATGACGCCGTTATCTCTGCATAAGTTGATTGCGTCCAGTGACTTGTGGCTCCCATGTCCATCTAGTAAAAGAAGAACGGGCCTTTCTTTTGTTGGTCCTACACATTTTATAAGATGTCTAACATATTCTAAAAATAAACTTGCGTCACTCCAACCAGATGGATTAGCAAAAGCAATTGTTGCAGGAAAGGAACCTACAATTAGTTGTGGATTCATTCGCGTTCTTGGGTAAATTAACATGGGTGGAATAAACGCCCCCTCTGCACTAATGGTACCTAGAAGAGTGATGTTTTTGCCCCTTTCGGCGGATGTGATTCGACCAAGCTGCTTAATGCCCTTCTCGGCAACAACTTTTTGTGGCTTTTGTACACAAGACATCCCGGTCTCATCAACATTAAATATTCTGTCTGGAGGGAATTGATGCTTCTCTAGAGTATCTTTAAGGAGAGTGAAAAATCTAGTCACTTTGATTTTTGTGAAACCGGCTACCCTAGCCATGCTGGTTGCCTCCGGGGTCCTTAGACTTAAACTTTTCCTTTCCATAAAGGATCGTAGCCAATCCTTTCCTGCCATCTTTCTAGTTGTGTTAAAAGGATGCTCTATTTGTTTGGCGACGGCAAATTGGAAGGCCAACCTTCTTATGTCTGCTGGAGACATACCATAAAACATTTTCTGTAATTTTACAATATGGTCTCTTAGCTCATTTACCATCTGTAAATTAAAAACAGTTTTAAAGCGGCCTTTGGAGTGCACATCTGGGAATTCTTTTTTCTGCCAATATTGTAACGTCGTCCTTGGAATACCATATTTTTTTAGACATTGCAGACATGTTTTTTTGTTCCGAATTCTTAAACTCCGCAACAGCTTGCCTTAGAGTTTCATCATCATATCCAGCATCTCGCTTTCTTTTATACTTGTGAACCATTTTATCTGAAAAATAAACGTGAACCAATGAATTATTGTAATTTATTAATGTGCCGGGCAAGTTCGTCAGATCTGCCGAACATACCCGCTTTGCAGTTGGGAAGCAAAATTTCAAGTAACATTTTTGCATAGGACTATACTCATCTATACTAGCAAACTTGTAAAGAAACGACTAACTAAGGTCATAAAAACTACAAACACTTACATTTAAAAAGCGCTAGGTTGAAAAATAAGATATACTAAAGAGTGTTACTTACATAAGATGGTCCAAAAACACAAAATTTCACTCACTTTCCACAATTTTGGAAGGCGTAATATTTTAACCTTACTAACGGTCGACTCGATCTGCAAATCAGTGCATATGAGAGAGACACCATGTGCCGGACTTGCCCGATATGCCGAACTTGCCCGGCCCTCCCCTAAATCAATTTTTTCATCAGGATTATGCGCGGCACATACTACGAGGGAGAACATTTTTTAATAATGCTAATACTGATCGCTGTCAATTGCCTTCTCGTTCGTCGCATTTTACACCAATAAAACACCTTCGTATATAGTAAGACAGAGGATCAATAATTTACAACCACGGCGAAACGATGTAGCGTTCTTCAAAGAAGAATATTAGAAACTAATTCAAAGTTTGCCTAATAGGCTAGCGGAAGGCATACGATACAGAGGAGAATTGACGCATTATTAGTATTTATATAAATTGTTGAATTGATACCATCACATTTTGCTCAAATTTCCGTGCTTTCTTAATACAAATAAAATACCGGGCGCGGCATAAGACGGGCAAAACTATACACGCTCTTCAGTATTCCTGTTATGCGCCAAAGCTCGCCATTAAATCCATGGCGGCACGCCATCGTTTCATTGTATAATCATTCTTATAGTGTTATTGTATTCAAGCGTGTACTCATAGTTAAATTCTAATCAATCGCTATATATACAGTTTGGAACAACGTGTTTTTTTTATAACTGCCTATTACAAGTACAATTCGTGTGAAAGTGATCCAATTTTTAAAAAAATAATTTTATCAAGTGACAAGGCAATGTTTAAATCAAATGGCCGTATCAAAGGACATAACTGCGCGTACTGGACTCACGAATCCCATCCAAGAAGAATTAAATGTGCCTGGCGTTAGAGTATGGGCGGGGTTATGTTTTGTAGGTATTGTTAGGCCTTACTTTTTTGACGGCATTATAAATGGCGAGGATTATCTTGCATTAATTAAAATTAATTAAAAACTAAACTAGAAAACAGCCCTTTATTCCGTATTCCGACGACGCCTGACCTCCTTTCACCAGTAGTAGGTTGGGCAACTTTCATATTTATCCTGCCATGGTCCATGGTATACCGGTGCAACTATGGTTTACCGGACCGGCAGGATAAATATGAAAGTTGCCCAACCTACTACTGGTGAAAGGAGGTCAGGCATATACATACGGCATATCGACAAGCAATTAAAAAATTTAGTTACGATTACATTAAAACAGGTGATACTGGAGATTTAGTAGGAGCGGTAGGGTTAACTATAAAAGCTGCTGTCGAAGAACCTTTAGGAATAGTATTATACGGAATGCCGAGTGATAAACGTGCCGCTTACGACGTTCCTTGGGGATATAATAAACACGGAAAACCGTATTATAATTACGGTAATAAATTGTACGCAGATCGTGCTAGTGCAAATAAAAATAAAAGGAAAGGTCAGTATGCCAAATAAAGTATCACCTAGAAGTTTTCGTAATGGACATACCCGTTTATCTTTAATAAGACCTTTTCAATTAACTACACCACGTGTCATTTATTATTCAGGAACACCTCCAAAAAAAAGACGGTGGTGACATAAGACGTAGTCGATCTGCCGAAGCTGGACTTTCAACATCTAGATTACCACCAATTCTTCAGGCAACTTCTGACGACGAATTCGATTTACCCAACGAAGAAGCTCCTCAACAGGAAATGCAAGCTGACGCTCCAGCTCCCGGAGGTTCCTCCAACACTAATCAATCTAATTCAACAAGTGCCGGTGCTCCAATAGTAATTTCAAATGTATTACCTGAATCACAATCAATAAAATTTACACGTTCACGATTGTTTACCTCTTGGGCAAACGAATATGTTATGAAAATCGATGAAAAAAAAATCCACGCAAGTATGGCTTTACCTTTAGCAGCAATACCTGTAGAATTACTTATGTTTTATATTTCGCCTGCTGAATATGCTTTATTACCAATTGGTTCAAGAGTGCAAGAAGTAAATGTAACCGTAACACCAGTAGGTAGCAAAGTATGTTTTTCTCTAAATGAACAAAATGCTAGATGGACAAATTCAACGCAAACTATTTTTGGTATGTCCGCTTTCGGATTAAATAAAACAGGTTATTCTACCAATTCCAAAATTACTTCCAGAGATGCATCCAAAGTTATGAAACCTACTGGTTTTGAAGCTTGTAATGCTCAACAACACTGGGAAGCCCGCTTATGGGGAAATCCTGCTAAACGTTCTGATTTTGCATCTTGTATGTCAACTATTCGGGCTTTACCATGGTATGCAACTTGGGCTGTTCCTGGTATTGAGAGATTAAATACATATTTTCCCGATTTATCCCAACATGTTGATATGTGGGAATTTTATAATATGGTAGGCCAACCCATTCATTATCATTATAAACCAAGAAATGGTTTAATAAAAAATAAAAAAATTTGTAATATTAATTATGAAAATGTGGATAGAATGTATAATACATATACCAATACTTTTACGGCCCATATTGTTACAAGAATAAATGAAGACAAAGGAAGTGTTGGATTATCTAATTCAGATATTAATATAAATCGAGAAGTAACTTCTTATGAAAATAAATTAATTGATATTTACGCTACTACGAATATGTATGGTCAAATGCAAAATAATATTGTGCAACCGTCTCTTCATGTTGGCCTACAATCGGTTCAAGCTAATGCTCCCGATGACGAAGGTTCTACTCCTGAATTTGTTAATGCATGTGCGTATTGGAAAGTAGATTCCGAAATTATTATATCTTATGGATATGCCGCTCAATATTCTTCGACTCGAGCTGCCAAATATGGAACGTATGGAGAAGTTGATTTTATTCCCGCTAATACTGATCAAGCTAATCAATTTTATGATAATTATCATTCATATGGTATTTTAACACATGAAGAAAAGAAAACCCCGGCTTCTACAGCTACACAAAGAGCTACAGGAACGACTACATAATATATATTTATTCCCTTTATTCGCTGGAAAACTCATAATATTTCAACAAGATCCAACAAGATTCCAACAGGATTATGCTATGATTGTTGATTGTTCGTAACTTTTTAAATACAAACTTTCCAGGCTGGATCGGTAACACAAAATAGCTGGTTAAATCTCCCGTGAGATTTTACGTTGTGGCGTATTTTAAAAGACAGAATTTTCCGCTATAACTTACCTAACATTGATGTTATGAAGTAGGTAATAACTGATGGAATGGAAGCAATATCAAATGATAAACAGTTATTACATTGCATATTGTCATGGATTTTTCTATCCAGAGAGAGAGAGAGAAAAAGATGGAAGATTTAAATTTTGAACAACATTTGAATTTTATTGATATTTATTATATTTGTAATTATATTTTTGACTGACTCTGTATGTTTATTAGTTTAAACGTATGGATGCGGACAGTTGTGGTACTATTGAATTAGATGTAGGAATTTTTCGCGGTAAATTTAGTTAGAGATATCAAGACTTGCAAAGTAACTGGTTGTAGAGTATAAGAAGTTCATTTTTATTCTCTGTTTTTAAGTAAAGTCGGGTTTTTATTTTAGTTTATGCATTTATTCCTGTGCATGTAACGTTATTTCGATTTTTACGAGAGTTGGTGATCTCGTTGTTGAATTAAATAAAGTATGGTATCTCTCACGTAGTTTTTGTGTTATCAGTGCTTAGATCGATGTAAGTTCGATAAAAATATTTAATTTATATAATTGATACTACGATTATTTTGCTTATAATTATAATTTTGTGTATAATTTGTGATAATTTTGATATTTAAAGTAGTATATGAATACTAGAGAAAGTTGTCATGTTTTTTAGTTAGTGGAGTTTTTTCTTCAAGATAATATTCTAGAACGTTTTAAATTCAGGTTGGATTTTTTTAGTTGTGGGTTGATTTTTGTCGTGTTTTATTTGCGCATGACTGTAAGACTGTTACGCGGTTTCAATAACTTTGTAGTTGTTGACATTTAAGTTGTAGGGGTTAAAGTAGAGGTCAAACTTGACAAATTTCTCAATTATTTATTAATTTTATGTTTGTTCGAGAGTCACAGGGGGTTTTTCTCTTTGTGCGAGTCATATTCATAAAGAGTCTTTCCTCCTAAGCTACTGTTAATTTGCTTTAGCTCCCTGTACATTCGGTAAAGGGATTTTTTTTTCTTTTTTTCTTTTATTAAATATTGTAAACTAGCTAAATGTGTCTTTTATTAATGTTTATTGTTTTACTTCAAATATAACCTGGCCCTTATCTGAGAAGATCGACCCGTGAGAAGTGAGCTCAAGGAATCTACAAGACTGAACAGCCGGAAGCATAAGTTGTAGTGTGAACAAAAAAAATTAATAAGCAATCAAAGGCACATTCCACTGCAATATGTTAGGCTGTCAAAAAGAGATGTTTGCTGTGCATTAAAGAGAAAGGAGACTATTTTGAGCATAAGCGTTAAGAATAAAACTGTATTTACTGTATAATAATAAAAAAGCACTTATTCTAAATACAGGTTATTTTTTATGATTTAAATGTAAATCCGTTCTTTGGCTTATGCCGCACCCGGTATATATTTCCTGAAAATTTCAATAAAACAAGCTTTTATTGGGTGTTCATTTATTTATGGGGTTCAGTATATATAAAATTGAATGTAGTGACTATGCCCTATTATTAGCACAATCGATTCAGCGTCCAATACTGCTTAAGACCTTAAAAATGGAAGGTTTCCATGTGGATAATTTCCTAGATAGATGGAGCGAAGGTATTTTGCAAAATATAAATTGGATTCAAGAAGGAAAACTCAAATACAAGGAAACTATATCAGAAGGTTTTGAAAGTTTGCCAGATGCATTAATAGGGATTTTTAGAGGAGATAATGTCGGTAAAGCTATTGTAAAAGTTTAAAGTCAACAATTATTTTTAGTATTACTTTTTAAAAACACTTTTTTCATGACTGTATGAATAAATATCAGGCACATAAACCAGTTTTATTTTCCATAGCCACTAAACTACTTCGCTATTCCTAAGCAAGTATAAATCCAAGAAATGAGTTAATTTAGTTTACACTTCCACTTCAGGTACAGCCAGTTTTTAATCCGATACTGTCTAATGGTTCATTTCAAACTCAAAAATATATTAATAATTAGGTACCTCTAAAATGTTTACCACAATTTACTGTTCGAGACAGTATAGATAATATTAATATTTAGATTTTAAATTATTAATATCAACAATATCGATGGCGCTTTTCAGTCTCAGTTCGACTCAGGCTGACAAAATTGAATACCTGGAACTAAAGTAGTATCACTCTTGAAAATTATTGAAATAAAATCGTAACTCGAGCAATATCTGCACATGCATTTATTTCTTTTATTATTACGCAAGTTTCAACTGAGATAGATAAACGGCTTATTAAAAAAGTGAAATAGTCTGATTTCCTTTACGCTTACTGTAGCGCATGATTAAGAGAAAAAGAGAGTATGTGCAGTTACGTACGCGTATTACGGTTTTATTTCCAAAGATCAATATGTCGACAAGAAGTGAACCTATTGAGTAAGGTTTATTTATACTGTGGTAAAACTCTGGGGTAATAATAGGCGGTCGGTGGGTAGCGCTAGCCACGTTACCATCCTAGTGTACCGAACAACTCAATAAGCCTACCATGTTTCTACCCCAAGGGCCTGCATGGGCCAACATGAGCGCAAAAATGTTAAACCATGCTAGAAAGCTTGTGTTAATACCGATAAACTATATTTCGAATATTTTTCAACAAAGTCAACCAATAAATAATTTCATTGGTTGACTTTGCAGATATTTCTTGGTGAAACATTCTTGTAATAACTTGATTAATTATTAGAAAATAAAACACTTGGCTTAGTTTCACGACTTCTTTAATTAGATATACTAACAATTGTTTCGGCTATTAGGCCATTATCAAAGGCTATAATGGCCTAATAGCCGAAGCAATTGTTAGTATATCTAATTAAAGAAGTCGTGAAACTAAGCCAAGTGTTTTATTTTCTAATAATTAATCAAGTTAATAAATAATTAATTCAATTAAAGTTTATATAGAAATATTAACACTATTAAAAGAATATTTGGCACTCAGACGTATAAATAAGATAAGAAACGAATTACATGGCTCTTAGGTTCGGTACTTTTGCACTCGGCTAAGTTAAAATAACGATTAAGATTTAACCGGTTTGTTTGCCTATTTTTGCTCTCGATTAAGAAAATAATATATTAAGTCATTATTTAACCAAGACTAAAGTAATCTTGAAGTCGAGTGCAGATTAGTTAATTAAAGGTTATTTTTTTACTTACTTAAATATCATTTTCATTATTTTTTTCTTAAAAATTTGTATTACTAGTTAATTAGTGTTGTGTTAACTTATACGAGCGTTGTATTTTATATTTTACATATAAAGCTGGAATAAAACAGTTAATAGCTTTTAAAGAGTATTATATGTTGAGCACTTGTAAAATATTGAAATAACGAAATAAAACAAAAAACTTTTTTCACAAAAATAGTTTTAATAAACTAAATGTACATTTCGTGTGCTCTGCACACATAATCAGTAGTACTGTTTAAACATAATATCTACGAGACAATATATAATATGAAAATACATCATATACAGAAAAATTAGTGAGGTAGGGTGAAAACAAATTAATAAAAAATGACAATGAATCTTAAAACTAATACAATTTCTGACAATGAATTCATGGGGAAATACCAAATATCTGTGAACAAAGGGGAATGGACTAACGGGAAAAAGGATTCCCTAATCCTTTTGCCGTTTTTGCCTTTGCTGATTTTATATTGTAATCCCTATTACAATATAAAATATTATGTGAATGAAGAATTTAGTACCTGTTTACAAGATGTCTTAAGTATTTAATGACATTGGTATACATGCTAATAGGTTATTATTGAGGGGTGAAATAGCATTATTTAGAAGATAATTTTTGTGTTTTTTAATGTATATGGCTTCCCACATGTCCAAATTTCTATTACTGCTTCTTTTAACTAAACTAACATTTTCTAAATTGAAGTTGTGTTTTCTATGTTGTGTAATTTAACATGAGCCATGTGTTCTTTGTATCGTGTTTGAACATTTCTTCTGGTTTACCCGATTTATAATTTTGGACAAGAATTACAACGTATTTTGTAAATGCCCGACTCTTTTGACGGATGTGTGTTAACAATTTTTGTTTTTAGACACTATTGTAACTTATTATTGCTGGAGAAAGCTGTGTGGTCTATATTCCACTCAAAAATAATTTTCTGATATTTAAAATATTAAGAACAGGGACGTGACACTTAATTAATCTCATGAACACTAATAGACTTACATTTTATGACATGAAAATTTGCAGATGTTTCAGATAAATAACAAAGTAATTTGAAACATACTTAGTAGTTAAAACCTCACCATATTTTGTATAAAACAAAAACATTTTTTAATAGGTAAAAATATTATTCAAAATAGGGCGTGGAGAACACAAATATGAACTTGTATTGGCTTCTCAATCATGTAAAATTAAAGTGTCCCCTTTCCATGGTTACGCACATAGACTAATAAATATCCCTAATATAATTAAAACTATAGCACAAAACAACGATTATAATCCATATATATATATATATATATATATATATATATATATCACCAATACCTTATTTACCGTTAGGTGTTAAGGTTAAATACAAAAATCAAACAATTCCTTAAAGTTACAGTACATTAAATCAAATATAATAGATGAAATAATAAAAAATAAACAAAAAAAAAGCTACAAATTTTTATCCCATAATAAAAGAAACAGATACAACAAAAAGGCATTTAGCTACGATATCCATAGTTCATAAATAAGTTAACAATATCTTTAGCGAAACAGGCCTAAAATAATAATCAGTCAATAAAAATAATTTAGGTAGGTACCATCTTGGCAGTGTAAAGATAAAATTGCAAATGTAGAAAAATCCGGTGTATACCAAATTAGCTGCAAAGACTGTGATACTACCTATATCGCAAATATACATACCAGATTAAACGAACATAAAAAGTCAATTATTCAAGGATTAAATAATTCGGAATTTGTATGACATCTCCACTTTCCCAATACGTATAGCTGCAAACTGTTATACAGAGTTAGGAGAACGTATAGATCCATTCGAATATATTTGATGTGGCTACTTAGATTTTAATAAGACTTTCCACAATTCAAATTAATTTCGTTTTCGCGAAGTAATGTAATTGTAAATATTCTTTCTACACTTTACGACGCTATTTTATTCGAATTTTTCATAGAAAAAATTCGCCCTCAAGTAGGAATCGAACCCACGACCTCTGGCTTGCCGGACCATTTCTCGACCACTGAGCTGTTGAGGCGTGATTTAGAAGCTTTTATGGGGATGCTTTGAGTTACATCAAAGGAAATAGATGAATATATCTTGCCCGTAGTACGGCAGTTGTACAAATTAATTTCGTTTTCGCGAAGTAATGTAATTGTAAATATTCTTACAAACAAGTGAAACTGGGCAAGTGTTTTTAATTTACCTAAATTAATTATTTAAACAATGTTTCAACAAAAACCGATTGCCACGTCCATTAATAAGATATTAATTTTAACCAATCTCAAGCTTTAATTCTTTCATTCATATATTTATTAAACAAAACTTTAAGAACAGCATTGTTGTGTCTCTTATTTAATTTAATACGTTTCTTTGAGTTTATTATTACACGTCCTGAACCTTTGATGCATCATCATTACTTTATTTCAAGTCATTTTCATTATTTTTAGTACGCTACAGCTTGCTCGGTACACAAAATCAACATAACGCGTCCAACTGGTAACAATATGGCGCTCCCACGCGATTTAAAATAAACTCAACTAACGTCCATTTAACAGTACGTATGACTGCTTCAAATTTCAGGGCACTGATTATTCAAAATACATTAAAATAAAACCGTGTCGATAATAATCCTCTTCATAAGATAACGTAGTGTACATATTTTGTAAAGTGTTTTTTAATCTGTATATATACATATTTACTTTTTCTGATATCTAGAGCATGAAAGTATGTGAAATAAAATTCATTCTTAAAAACTTTTCGAGCCACGTTTCAATATTTTTTAATTGTTGTTTTTAAACATATTTTATAATGGTGATCGCCAAAAAAATTATATACGTTAAAAAGTTTGGTAATGCACCAATAAATGAAAATTGTAAGTTATTAGAGGAAGAACTGCCAGAATTGAAAGACGGAGGTGAGTATAATAAAATATTTTCAATTAACTTTAATAAATTGAGTATTGCTTGTCTAAATTTCTAATCCTGAATTAGAATTCCTAACTGAAGCAGTTTATATAAGTGCCGATATATATGTGACAGAACTACCACCTCGAATCGGAGATGTTTTGTTAGCAGGACAAGTAGCAAGGTATACAATTATTATCTAAATTTAGTTATTAGGTTTAATGTTTACGAACATGAAAACATAACATAGTAAAAATACATCAATCATGTATATCTTATGACATCAACATTTTATTAATAAGCGTAAATTGACTCGATTGGGGTGTCGTCACATAGACGAAACACATGGCAACATTACATTATTTTTTCCAAACAAAACACATAACCTTACTTTGCAAATATGCGACATTTTAAAACAAAATTTTTTATTAAGCAATTTAGTATTTTATCTGATTTCGTACACTCTAAGTATCTTTTCAACAACTAATAGCAATTACTCACGTAGGTATGAAAAATGTCAATGATTTATTTTAACTTTTTTGACGACCGTAATGTAATGAAACGAGGAGAAAATGGTTATGAATTAGGTAATATTCAAAAAATTAATTATGAGAATTTTACTCGAATTATTCAAGACATTGCTAAAGCAAATACATATCTGCTATAATGTTGAGGTAAATTATGTAATATTTGTAAATGAGTTGCTTTCCAATGTTATCTTACCTAATGGTTATTCTTTTGATTTATGTATTTAGGGAATGTAAAATATTTTTTTTTCTGTTCACTGTAATAGTTACACGCGTAACACGTTACCATGTTCAAAATAATTTTGATGTACGCGAATAAGACAACTTCGGGCAAAAATTACAATCAAAACGCCCAATGAAAAAGTTGAATAAAAAGAAAGGTTATGTCACTTTGTTTTGTTTGGAAAAATCTCTCTTGACTTGCTTTTTCTTACGTCAATTCTAAACTTCCCAATTGCCCAAATGCCACTATATCTTTTGAGGGTTGCTAAAAACTTCTATAGTCAGAAACATATCTACATAAGTATGTAAATCAAATTAATTGCTTGCTTTTCAAGACATAAAAATAAATATATCTAACCTTTACTAAAATTTGATAACATACAGATTATCAATGAATAAAAATAAATCCACGTCGTTGAGTGAAGTACTTCTTCAGTCAACGACACAACCTAATCCAGAGATAAGGAGGAGAAGGGAAACTTAACGTAAAAAAGTGGTACCCTGTTTATTTATAGTTCCTGTTATAACTGTAGTTAGAGCCACAATCGATTGAAAAAAACGCGCGGTTTTTAAATTTAGTAATATATTAATTATAGTATTTTAAAGGCTTGTTCATAGCCTCGTAGTCTACACTATTCTACACCGTTGCAATATGTATAGCATATGTTTGACGGTACACATACTACACCGCACAGTGCGAAATTTCTTGAGTTTACCGGAACTTAATTATTCAAAACAGTAAAACAGTTCTATTTGTTGGTTTTTAAAATTTTTAATAAAAATTAATATGTTTTATTTAAAGTTTTTGAGTTTATTTGTGTTTTTTTATTATAGAACATTTAAAAAACATACATTTTATAACATCATTTTGAACACCTATTCAGAACTACTCATTGCAATCGTCTGAAGACTCGAAATCATTACACGGGCCTGCAAATCTTTCTAACAACACTAAAATTTCTGGCGTAACTTCACTATGCTTGGTTTTGTGTGCTTTACGAAGACTAGCGATGTACGGATCCGACGAAATAAGCAGTCGATAAAATAAATCCGTATTTGTGTCTATTCTTGACGTTTTTCTAGTAAAAAGTTCGCGATATTTTCTGCAGTCTTTGTTTCTTGCCTCCTGAGCTTCTTCAGAAAATTGTGCGATCGGAAGAATGCAAGAGGCTATAATATCCTTTCCATGACAAAAGACTTTATGCACACTTACGGGCATTGAGTACCAGAAATATTCTTTCAAATACAATTCCAAAGTTTCTCTTGCATATTCGCCGAACTTTTCTGAATCAATTTTAAGACCACAATTTAGACACTCTAACAGCACATGAAAACGTTTGGTCAATTATAAGTTAACGCCAGTTATTTCGGCAGACTTTTCGGCATTTCAAAAGAATTTCCTCGCGGTATTACCATCGTTTGTGTTTCCGGTCTGCTGTTTTGGCATATCTATAAGCAAGCCAAGCTCCTCTTTGCATTTTTGTTGAATGTATTTTTTCTTCTCTGCAACGTTTTTTTTTTTATTTTCTGCTCCACGAGCTTGCCATGCTTTAATATCAAGTTTGTACGATATATGTAAAATACATTCCAAAAACCTTATCCATGCATGGAGGGGCGATAGTCCAAGGGATAAAAAGGATTCGTTTATATTTTTTGAGGTATATCGCAGATGTTGTTCATTTCACTAGGTTTAGCCCCACATAAGTAGCATGTTTGTGATGATGCACAGGATGATACAGCATTGCATACTTTACCGTCAATAATACAAAAGATCATATTTGCTGTAACCTGAAATTGCTTGCCATCTACAAGTATAGTGGTTGGAGTAAGTTGAGATATTTGTTCTTTCACTTTGTTTACTTTTTAAGGTAATTACACTAATTGTTTCTTTGGTAAAAACGAACTTAATGGGGCGACAGTACCGTGTGGAAGAAGAAGCAGGGCTTTTCCAAATTAGTGACTGATTATCACCATTATCATTTACGGAGCACATTTGGATTGGTACCATTGATAGATTAAACATAATATCATCAGAGCTATGTTTGTCCATATACTTTTGTCGATAGTTAACTTGTTCCGCCCCATCACAACCCCACTTTACGATAATATTTAGCGCTTTAACGTTTGACAAAGTTCTAAGAGTCTCTTCTAGCCCTGTACAAAGTCTTTCTATGGTATGATTTATAAGCGACTGAACTGATACTTCAGCTGAAACTTCAGTTATTATTTTGTCCTTTGGATAGCATAACCTCTTTGCCTCCTTTACAACATAATAAGGTGGATACAAAGTTCAACCGTGATGTTTTGCTTGATCCCGAACAATGTTATATTGATTTGACGATAAGTTTGCATCAATAAGTAGCGCCAGAGCCTGGTCCGGAGTTAATTTTCGTGGGCTGTTTGAAGAAGACATGCGAGCCATTTTGATTTTGCTTCCCCTTTCTGGAGAAGCAGATGACAGTTCCTTGACAATCGCTGCAGAGTTTCGTTTTCCAGATTTTTATAGCTTTGTTACGGTTGCTTTGGCTAACTCGTCTTGACTACCGGACTTCAAAAGATGATGCACATTTCTGTTTTGCACTTTAGGATGACAATACTTAAATTCTTTTTTAGGTCTGCCTGCATTGGTCCTCGATCCACTGGGCAATGCCTCTCTTACAGCATTTGAAAACTTTACATTATTTTCAAGCCAGACAGCATTTTTATTCAGAAATGCTGCTAAATTTCGACTGGATTCCCTCCACCTTTTTCGTATTTTACAAACCAGTGCGCGAAGAGTTGCCTTTAAACTGCAAAGAGCATCAGATCTTAACATTGGCGAGCCTATTTTTTCCAAAACAAAACCAATGATGGCATCCGATGTCGGTTCTTCCTTCCACTTTTGGAATATACAGTTATATGAAATTTGCAAAGTCAATATATATATTATATATAATATAATTTTGTATATTCGCAGTAAGGGCGCTTTTACTGTATATGAGCGATTCTCAAAAAAATCTATGAAGAGATTTCAAATAGAAACAGAATCTTTGGAGAATTAATTATGTTTCAACCGACTAGTCGAAGCAATTGTGATTACATCTTTGAGTGTAATGGTTGTTAAATATTGCCATTTAGAAATAGGTAAATCAGAAATCTTTCGGACACAACAATTTGTTCAGTACTTCATGTTAAATTCTGTTCATGATATAAAGTAGTACACGTAAAACTTAAAATGTTGAATATTTTCTTAAATTTTCCTCTACAATACATCTAGAATATGTGTACATAAGACATCATGTCTATGTGAAATGATCTTTTTTTTTCAGAATAATTGCATCAAAATCTGATAAATTTAACGTTGGCAAATATGTTGTTTCGAATTCTGGTTGGAGAACATATACTATTGAAAAGGATAATCTACCCGTAAACGAATGGACATCACCAAGAATTATCCCTTTCGAAGCAAAAGTACCTTTATCGTTAGCTTTAGGAATGTTAGGAATGCCTGGGTAATCCTTATCATAAGTTAGTTAACTGTCAAAATTTAAAAAATCAATTAATTGATTAAAATCAAGTAAAAAAAAATCGTAAATTGAAAATTGGAACGTTTCTTAAATTAGTAAATTTGTGAAATCGCCATTTTGAATCATATTTTATATCAGCTTGGAAATAAGCAAGCGCAGTAAATTATAATTAATATTAAATCATAATTAACACAAGACGAGGATCTGTGAATATATATACGAGTGTTTTTCGGTTCATTTCTGAATTATTAATTCGCAGTACTCACATTTAGCTTTATTTCAGAAATACGGCTACTTTTGGATTGCTCGAAGTATGTAAACCTCAAGTAGGTGAAACGGTAATAATTAGTAGTGCTGCGGGCCCAGTTGGCAGTCATGCTGGTCAAATAGCAAAAATCAAAGGATGTCAAGTAATTGGGATTACTGGTTCCGACGAAAAAGGCAAATGGTTGTTAAGTTTAGGTTTCGATCATTTCATCAACTACAAAACTCAAAATTTAGACAAGGCATTGTCTGAAGTCGCACCAAATGGAATAGATTGTTACTTTGATAACGTAAATAGCAAAGACAAAAGTTACGAATGTACCTAACATTGAAGATATTGTAGGTTGGAGGACAGATGAGTACTACAGTAATGAAGCACATGAATTTAGATGGTAGAATAGCAGTATGCGGAACACTTAGTTACTTGAACAAGGATGGAATGGAACCCCAAAGTAAGTTAAAGGCTTTAAAGAATTTAATAACACTTTTTTCTATTATAGTGATTTGCTAAAACTTCTTATCTTAAAAATATTTTTAATAATATAAAAATATAATAATAACAATCAGGTGCGAAGAACACAATACAAGTTTATATTTATGTGAAAATTGCTATGCAGACAGGTGTTTCTTCTTGCTATTGATTCGTCAGTGCATGATGCTGGGATAGGCAAAATTCACATCTGTTGCGAATTTTGTCAATTTTGTCAATATTTCAGAATATATGTGAATGACTCCATACTATGTGCCAAATAAAGTTTTTCAGCGCGAAATTGCAGTGGCTTCAATGAGTGAAGTGATCAGACAATTTAGTCAAAAACATGATGATAAGACCTAGAAACTACCCGAATATACTGGGCAATCAAGTAAACGAGAGCAATATGTTGATCTCATGTGCACTTCGCCGCAAAATTAAGGGATCAAAGCTATAATGTTTTTCTTTTACTTTTAATTGCATCCTTCAATTCTTATATATAATTATTGATGTACTGATTATGCTTTTAACAATTATTAGATAATAATTTTAAGAGTATTCTAAAAATTTAAACGTTAGCAAAGAACATAGCAAATAAATAGAAACATTTAAAACTTTAAAAAATTTATTAATATCGTGTATAACCACCTCTTGCTTGCCTCATGCTTTGGATTAGGGTTGCAACCTCTTCATCTTGAATTTGATACCATATCTCTTATAATCGCCCCGAGAATTCCGCTAGCATCCTAGGAGGATTCACATTAACTCGAACATTTCTACCCATATTATCCCATAAATGCTCTACAGGATTTAGATACGGACTTCGAGCATTGATATTCGCAGTGATAAGCTCGTCCGTTACGATATGCGCTTTATGCGGACGAGCGTTATCGTGCATTAAAATGAACTCTGGTCTGTGAAGAACTGCAAAAGATTCAACAATAGGGATGCCACCCTTATCCCTATACCGTAATGATGTCATAGTGCCTTGGATTACCACTACAAGATTCGTATGTTCATCCAAACTAATACCTCCCCATACTATAACAGACCCTCCACCAAATCTGTCGATACCTCTGACAGCACATTGCATGAATCGCTCCCCTGGTATTCTCCAAACTCTTTCCTGTCGATCATTGGTACAGAGGCAAAACTTAATACATTCTCCATTCTTCAATAGTCCCATTAATATGTTGCCGAGCAAATTCTAGTCTATTTGCTCGTGAACTGCAGTTAAAGTGAGACCCGTGGCAGGTCTATAGGGTTTCAAACCTATGCGCTTTAATCTTCTTCTTATCGTATCAGAGTTAATAACATTACCAGTAGCCAGCTGAAGGTCTTGTTTTAATTCCGTTGTAATGTAAAATCTTTTTCTTTTAGCGGTTAAACGTATAAAACGTGTAAATCTTCTATTGGGTTTGTTTTCCCTTTTCTGCCTTGTTCAGGTCTTCTACAATAATCTAATGTCTCCTGGTATCTAGTCCATGCCCTGCTCACTACACTTTGCGTCACATTAAATCTTGCAGCAATCTCTCTTTGGGAATGGCCCTCTTCGACAAGAGTCACCAATTTAACAACGTTGGTTTTTGATAAATGATTATGATGTTGACGGCGATTCATGTTGTCACTTTAAATTGACATTTGTTTTTTTTGTTGATTTATTAAAAAAATCGAATAGTTCAACATGGGCTCTAATGTTATCTATCAAATGGTTAGTCTTCTAACTTATACTTTCTTGATGAAGAGGATACCTGTTGCAACTCTATTTAAATGTACAGGGTGGCACGAAAGTACCTTCATGATTTTAAATTAAAAAAAGTATATGAAAAGTTAAGTAAATTTATATTTTGAAACTCATAATACAAAGTATGTCTCTTGAAATTTTTTTGAACTATTTACGAAAAATTATGTTTAACAAATGATGTCCCCTTTTGCGATGACAAATATGAGCTCTTATTAGAACATTTTCCATGACTTTTCGTAGTTTCTTGAGATATCCCTAAAATCTCTGACCTAATATTCGCTCTAAGTTGTTCCAAGCATTGCGGCTTGTTTAAATAAACCTTTTTTTTCAGATAATCCCAAAGATAAAAATAAGCTGGAGCAGTGAGATCTGAAGATCGTGGGGGCCATCTCAATTGAAATAAATCGATTTGGGAAATGTGTCCTCAAAAGAGCAATTCTGGCTCTGGCAGTACGGGCAGTGGCACCATCTTATTGAAACCAGTAGTGTTGATATTCTTCTTATCTTGGTGAAAAAAGTTTTCCAGAACTTCCCATGTATTTATCTTTATTTACCGATAATGTGTGACCAAGTTCATCTGGGAAAAAGTAGGGCCCGATTGTTTTTGGGCTGAAATTATGCACCATACTGTAACCTTTTCGCTATGGAGAGCCGCATAGATTTAAAATGTGCGTCGTCTGTCATCCAAAATTTGTTCACAAAACCTTCCTCTATGTCTGCAAGATTTAATATGGCTCGTTTATATTCTAAACGCGCATTAACGTCTTGTGGACTGAGTTGTTACATCAGCTGGATTTTATACGCATACATGTGGAGATATTCTTGCAAAATGCGCTGCAGTGATCATCGGTTGATTACTAGCTGTAAAGAACGTCTTCGTGTTGAAGTTGTTGGTGCTTAATGAACACTTTCCTGCACACGTTGAATATTTTTGACGGATCTTCCTGTTCGTTGCCTCCCTGCCCTTTAATAACTTACTACTGTATTAAGGAATATTAAATTGTAAATGCATTTCGACAAAACAGTTCTCATGTTTAGCAATGGCGCTAAACTGTATACCACTGTTTCAGTGCCTCAATTTTGTAGAATGTTTTTTAAGTTTATTTAATATAATATATTTTTTAGCAACAATGGTTGAGCGTGCTGTTCTTATGAAACGTTTGGCAATGGTAGGATTCTGGGTAGATCAATGGGTTCACAAATGGGACGATGCCATCTTACAAAACTTGCAGTGGATTCAGGAAGGAAAACTTAAGTATCAAGAAACCGTAATGGAAGGATTTGAAAAATTGCCCGACATAGTGAATGGCATTTTAATGGGAAAGAGTTACGGCAAGCTAATTGTAAAAGTTTGAAATAATTTTAATGTTAATGTTCTGAAATGCTATTTTTTAAATAAAAGAATTTCGCTTATGCTAAAATAATTATTTGAACGCCATATCTGTTCCTAAAGTCCTGTTTTACTCAGAGTGAGTCGCAAAATTGAACCAATTCCTATAATTGAATTCGAATATCTATAACTTAACTTGTGAAAATTATGACATAGTATACGTGGGTCAAACTGGGAGAACGTTTGAAAATGCAGATGAAGGAATATCAGACGCTATAAGAATAAGAAAATAGACTCATAGTGTCTAAAGTATGGTTATCAAAATTGCTTATACTATTACAAACACGTGTTTTACGTAATGGTTATGCTGCTTATTAACAATAAGCTGTACGTCTGGTCGACATTTATTGGCCGACAAGCGTTCTGGTTGGCCGGCTGCTGTGTGTGCTAATAATAATGAAATTATTCTATAATAAATAATTGTGGTGGTGGTGAAATTTCATCAAAGGTCCAGAGTGTGTATGACAATGGTTAAATTAAATAAATATATTGTGATAACCTAATTAATCAATGCAGTGTACCGTTTATCTAAGTCAAGGCGCGGGCTCGTGTGTAATGCATGTTATATCCAAACATGACCTCGCCCGACATAATGTACATACACAAGCATTCGCATGGTACGTTACACACTTTCAACACTTGTTTATTTAGAGTAAGGACATATAGTCGAAAAGTAGATCACTCTAACGATATATAAGACATCCCATCCGGAGTCTTATCAGAGTGAATAGAGAGTCAGTACAGAGTCAATAGAGACACAGTTAGAGTCTCTTTTCGACTATCGTCTACATTGTTAATTATGTAATTACCATCTTGTTAAATAGTTATAAGTGTTGGTTTATTAAACTATGTTAAACCTAACATACTTGTGTATTATTTAACGCTACAACGATATCTGCGTGAAGACTCTCACCGATGTGGCCCTCAGGACCAGGCTCACATCACAATATTACATCTTACTAACTAAATAAAACACAGGAGCGTTGTCCTTTAAGTTTGTATTTATATTTACATAAAAACAATTGAACTTGGTATATTTAAAAGTAATTAAATAAAAGTAATATATACATCAGGAGCGGTAAATAAGTAATTAAAAATTAACAGAAAATATACTGAAACGAACGTTAAATTGGGCAGTAAATTAAATGCGAATTAATATAAAATATCCTCTGCATAGAACAATACAAAATTACCAGTCTACCAATTGCCTTACCGCTTCAACATTTTCCTCATTTCTTACTGTTGGCCTACCACTGACTGTCCTTCTTGCGATCTACATTTCCTGTTTCGCTGAATAATTGCACAAAACAGCGAATGCATGTGGAAAACTGAACTTATGGGATAGCAATATCCAGAAATTCTTCTACAAAATCTATGCATCCCTGATAGAATAAACCCATTCATCATTAATTTTACTACCATTTCTAAAATAAATTTCAACCATGTGCCGTTTCTGTTGTCCGTTAAACACAAGCCATTATTAAATAGCTCATAAATTGCAAATATATCTTCCATCTTGTCAATTTTCTAAGCATAGACCTAGAATACCTAGAATACAAATTTTGTGGCTCGCTTGATATTGTAAAAACCCATTTATCATAGTTCAGAAATATGTCTTCAGGGTCTTCAGAAATGTCATCAGGGTAATTCACTGCTACTCATTTTAAGTTAATTACATTTATATAATAATATTGCTTACTATTTTATATTAAACAGATTGCAATAAATAAAAAATGTGAGATATTTTGAAAGTATTAATCGTTTTGATCAAATTCTTGCTAAATTTATTTTCACCAAAAGATTTAAGCCGTTGATACAAATTTTACATTTTTCTTAAATTACTTAATATTACAATATAATAATAATAATAATAATAATAAGTTTACTTTCTTTTTCGATTACATCCATAACATAACAAAACTAAACGATAAAAAATGAAATACGAGGTGCATTCAAGTTCTAAGGCCTCCGATTTTTTTTCTAACTAACTACTTACCCGAAAACTATGAAACTGGTGTTACTTCTCGACGTAATCTCCCTGCAGACGTACACATTTTTCACAACGTCGACGCCATGATTCCATGGCCGCGGCGGAGGCTTCTTTGGGAGTCTGTTTCAACCACTGGAAAATCGCTGAAGCAATAGCAGCACAGCTGGTGAATGTGAGGCCACGGACAGTGTCTTTCATTGTTGGAAACAGCTAAAAGTCACTAGGAGCCAGGTCAGTTGTTGCGTAAATGTTAGTCCGATGTGCGGGTGCGTTGTCTTGGTGAAACAGCACACGCGCAGCCTTTCCCGGACGTATTTGTTGCAGTGCAGGAAGGAACTTGTTCTTCAAAACATTTTCGTAGGATGCACCTGTCACCGTAGTGCCCTTTGAAACACAATGGATAAGGATTACGCCCTCACTGTCCAAGAACATGGACACCATAATTTTTTCAGCACTGGCGGTTACCCGAATTTTTTTTGGTGGCGGTGAATCTGTGTGCTTCCATTGAGCTGACTGGCGCTTTGTTTCTGGATTGAAAAATGGCATCCACGTCTCATCCATTATCACAATCGACGAAAAGGAAGTCCCATTAATCCCTTGGTTGCGCGTCAACATTGCTTGGCAACATGCCACACGAGCAGCCTTGTGGTCGTACGTCAGCATTCGTGGCACCCACCTGGAGAACACTTTTCGCATTTTCAGGTCGTCATGCAGGATTGTGTGCACAGAACCCACGGAAATGCTAACACTGGAGGCGATCTGTTCAACTGTCATTCGGCGATCCCCCAAAACAAGTCTCTCCACTTTCTCGATCTTGTCGTCAGACCGGCTTGTGCGAGCCCGAGGTTGTTTCGGTTTGTTGTCACACGATGTTCTGTCTTCATTCAACTGTCGCACCCACGAACGCATTTTCGACACATCCATAACTCCATCACCACGTGTCTCCTTCAACTGTCGATGAATTTCAATTGGTGTCACACCACGCAAATTCAGAAAACGAATGATTGCACGCTGTTCAAGTAAGGAAAACGTAGCCATTTTAAGTATCTAAAACAGTTCTCATTCTCGACGCTGCCGCTACAATTCCATCTGCCGTACAGTGCTGCCATCTCTGTGACGTATTGACAACGAACGCACGCTCATTTTAAAACAATGCACATTCTTCTATCTCTTTCCAGTCTGGAGAAAAAAAATCGGAGGCCTTAGAACTTGAATGCACCTCGTAATATAAAAAAAACAAATTCACAGCTAATAGATAAAAAAAGAGAAAAGAAATACCGCAAGGTTAAGTTTGTCTTTGAGTGTAAAACACCACAACCATTCCTCCACTTAACCTTGTAGTACAATTAAAATTACGACATAGTATCATGCCTAATTTAATTTAAATCTAAATTTCTGCGATGACGGAAAAATAAAACAAAAATGAAAATACAGAAATCACTGTAAGCTAGCGCAGCACACGTTCAGAGAAGTACAATCCCAAGCTGCTGATGATCAAATAAATATTGGCGCAAGTGTTTTTTAAATGTAGAACATGGCAACAGGTTGCGAGGCAAAGCGTTATATATTTTATATATAGTAAATGTAAACGAGCGCTCAATTAGTGATGTTTTATGCAATATAATAATAATAATTATAAATTTTATTTTCTCGCATTATTATAATCTCATCACCTCTTTATTACAATAATTGTATATTTCTTATACCAATGTATGTACCTGATTTGGCAAGATCTATTCGGACGTATCAACTTTTACATTATTATTATTATTATTCCCAAAATTAGCATAGAACGTAAAATATTACCACTTATATACTCGTATTACTGTCAAAAAATAGAAATTTTTATCTTAACACTTAAAATATAACGGAGACATTAATTAACTATAACTCCGATAAAAAAATGACTGGCAAAAACATACGTGCCTATGATAAAATCTGATGTAATAACAATTATTTAAATTTAATCTTGTGAGATAATATATTATCTAGCGAGACAGCATGTAAAAATATATATAAATCGTAATAATTATAATGTAATAACTGCAGTTGTCCCTTGACTCTTTGTACTGCTCTAGAAATATTCTTCTGCAAAAGAAATGGTAGTCGCCAAGAAGTATATTTACGTGAAGGAGTATGATGGAGCTCCAAAATATGAAAACTTTCAACTAACCGAGGAGGAAATACCTGACCTCAAGGAGGGCGGTAAGGCAGATTGCATTTTATTTAATAAACTATTTAATCCATCTGTCATGCACTGTTCATTAACCAATGAAGAAACTTAATTTTAATTTAGTAATTTCCATGGTTACAAAAAAATTCAAGCGGTTATTGGACTAGTAAAAATTGCATTGAATATTGTACTCGTTACGGATGTGGATATTTTAAACAAATGAAAATCTTTATTTAAACTTTATTTTCAGCGAAAATTGAAACAGAAATATTATTTTCTAACAAATTGAAATTACAATTTCAAAAACTGACATTGGAACATTTTGTAGCAATCCTGTTTCTTTTATAATATTTTCAACACTATCATCTTTAACTTAAACATTGGTACTGATGTGGCTAGCAGCTACACTGGATCTCATTTTCTTGTTGATAGTGTTCTTTGTCTAGTTGCAAATAAGACTTAATTATCTTTCTCACCAAATCTTCTCAACTCACTTTCCATCGTAATTTAAAGCAATTTTTATCAGGTTTAACAAACTTATTGAGAGAAATTTGTGTGGAACGCTTTCTGACACTTATGAGTCTTATGACACTTATGGAATATTATTAATTGTTGTTACAGTAACGTAATCATGAATGGCTTGGCTCGATCGATAAATTATTTAATTTGCGTAAAACGGGTTTGAAGGATTTGATTCATTAAATAGTCGTCCGTACACGATTCGTAATCAAAGTAATACAAATCATTTTTACTCATCATGTCAACGGCACTTTCGAATTCGACTCGTGTAAGCACTCGTCAAATTCATATCCCAGCCCCGTTGATATTCATAGTACACCCACAAAAATAATCGACATAACATTAACTATTCATTGTAATATAACTGAATATTTAACTTATTAACATATTAAGTTCTTATAAGTTTTATTTCTTGTACACTATTGCCTTCTGCTACATTGCCTTTCTTCTATTTATTTCTTCTCTAACAATCTTAATTGCTAGTAATTTTTTTTTTCCTTGAGCTTACTATCACGCGTTGTTTACAACTCTATTACCTTAGAACATCGTATTTAAAAGTAAAATAGAATATAATGAAACGCCTAGATAATACTGCTAAGATGTGATCTACTCACTGTTCGCACCCCAGTGATTTATGAGTCTTAATTGAATACTTAGACACTAGCATTTTAATTTGATCTAATAACAAAATTAAAATTCTATTCTTTTTCTACAAGAATTATGTCGGCATGTTATTTAGTCAAACTAAGATCGTTCATATAATTATTTAGTAAAAAATAATGATATTCAGCAATTAGTCGCAATAACTTATAAAATTACCTCAAATAATATTGAGGAACTGTTAAAATTTCCTTGATCGTTCCTTATTTTAAATCTTTCCACATTTTAAACGATTTTCTTCTAAAAAAAATGTTTGCAGTAAGGCTCTACATTTTTGATAGTCATCATATGTAAGCCCAATAAATACTTATGTACTTACACAGGATGATTCTAAATATATACGACAAATTTTGTGGGATGATTCCTAGGATCATTATGATCATAAAAGGTCATACTAATGTATGTCTTAAACGGCTTAGTTTTTTAAAGTTACGGGATGTTCAATAGTAAATTATAAGTTCATACAATAAAACGTACTAATACAACAAAATTAACTTATGAAAATTGTTGGAAACGACCGCTTCAACTGCAATGCAATCCTCCATTCCTCCATTGGACGCAGGCGTAATGTACCAATGCTCCCTGTAATTGACGTTAAGATGTTAGGGGATGTTAAGACATGAATTATTATTATTGGTAAGTGCGTTCAAAAATACTGAGGGTGTTTCGAATTGTCTCAAATGCTGCAACAATACGATTTATTTGTTATAGTAGAACTAACAAGATTTAATATCACTCCTGCCTCTGAAGGGAAAATATTTGTTTATCATTTCAATATTATTGTGTCAGTATTGTCAAAGTACTGCCAGTTGTCTAGATGAATTACACAAATGTTGAGTTGTGCGAGATACATTTTGTTTACGGTCTTACTAATGGTAATTTACGTGCTGCTAGACGTCTTTATGAAGAAGTCCATATTTTTTGCCGATAAAGTTAAATGGAGAAGTACACCGCCGCTTTCTTGAAGAGGAGATACCACTAGTCCTGTTGCAATTAAGATTACAAATCTACTTTAGGCACGGTGGTACTCCAGCACATTTCAGTTTAGTTGTTCGTTAGTTTTTGGACGGCGCGTATCCAAATCGGTGAATAGGGCGAGGAGGTCGATAACAGTAGCTTCCGCGATCTCCAGACTTAAATTCTCAAAACTTTTCCTCTGAGGCCATCTTACATTACTAGTTTATACGACTCCCATTTAAAATGTTGATGAACTCAGAAATTGTATTATTGCAGCATTTGAGACAACTCGAAACACCTCCGGTATTCTCGAACGCACTCACCAATCAATGCAACGAAGGATAGAAGCTTGCATTGCAGTTGAAGGCGGTTATTTCCCAGAATTTTTATAAGTTAATTTTGTTGTATTAGTACGTTTTATTAATTTACTAGTAAACATCCCGTGTAGCTTTAAAACTAAGTCGTTTAAAACATACATTCATATGAACATTTATGGTCATAATAACTCTACGAATTTGCCGCATATATTTAGAATCATCCTGTATATTACCCTGTTATTTTATGAGACATAGTCCGTTGATATATTTTTCCGTTCTTATCTATAGCTTGCTAGATATATTAGCTCAACCGAGAATTTTCCAGTTTACAGCTATATAGTTCTTTTTAAAGTTCTTGTAACTTGCTCTATATTCCTTCCACCTTGCGAATTCCATTGTAATGTACTGCTAATTTCACTCTTGTCTTTACTAAGCTTGTGTTCTATCCATCTAAACCATTTGATATTGCTTCTGACACAATATTTCTTACTCAATTGTTCAGAAATATTGAGCTTCTTAAAAGAAAATTTTGAGCTTCTTGAATCTCTCGAAGCAGATTTCAATTCTAATGGCATTTTATGTAACTAACAAATCGGAGACTGTGGCTTATAAGTGAATAATAAAATTAAAAAACCCTTACTACAATAGAATTTAATGATTCTAAATACGATTTCTACAACCACGTTGTCATCTTCAGTAGAAAAAACAATGTAACACTTGAACTCAAAAAACACTCACAGAAGGATTGTTCTGAACGTCTTCTAGTTTAACACTAAAATCTTCATTCTTAAATGCTACAAAAATTACCTACATTTTGGCAAACCCCCACCTATTCATGCAAGAGCATTAACCCATTATTTGTAAATTCTATAGAAAAACCGTTTAGAAATATTATAAAAGCCGTAATTTAACATACATTAAGAATCCAATTATGAAACTAATTCTTAAATTATGTTGAAATATAAATTTGGAAATTAATGTCAGAATATTTTAATGGCAAATATTGTAATGAAACGAATTTAAAAATAAATACCATGAATTCGAATATTTTTTAATGGTTTTCCTATTTTTCTTGCTTTAATAACATCTAACTGTAAATTAACTCAAATAAAGAAGAACCTGGTATAGGACCCAAATCTGCATTAATTACGTTATTCCTATTTTTAAAGATAAAATGCTCTCAAAACTATCTAATTCGCGGGGGCGTGTGATGTTTTTTATTAATCTCAGATAGTCAGATGTTACGTTGTGATCTGATTCAAGAATATGTCGGGCAACACTTGATTTCTCCGGTCTATTGAATCTAATATGCGAAACATGTTCTTTATAACGAGTTAGAATCGAACGTTTTGTTTGGCCGACATATTTTTTATCACAATCCTTACAATTTATTTCATATATTCCAGATTTGTTGTTTACCTCAACTTTGTCTTTCGCGTTGCCTAAGAGAGATTTTAGGGAGTTATTCGACCGAAATGCTACTTGAACATTATACTGTTTAAAGGTTTTACTTAAATTTTTCGTAGTTTCGTGAAACGGTAAAATAATAAATTTTTTGCTCGAATCAATTTGAGGTAGCAAACATGTGGAATCCTGAATTGTTTTTCTTACTTTATGTTTTCTAACTATTATTGAATATACATCAAAATCCTATGTCAGAGAGACATGCAAGCGACAGATCCAGGAATCTTTACAGCAGCACAAACAATTTTCAAGTAAGAAAGACTGGAACACTATTAAAACTCTCAGATTGAAAGATTGTTTATATTTAAAAGCAGATAAAGGGATAAGTTAGTCATTTTGGACAAAATCGATTATTCTGATAGAGTTAATAATTTAATTTCTGAAGAGCCTTTTGTAGAACTGAATAAGAACCCATTACCCAAAATGATAAGTAATTTGCCATTAAAATATTCTGACTCAACATTAATTTCCAAATTTATATTTCAACATAATTTAAGGATTAGTTTCATAATTGGCTTCTTAATGTATGTTAAATTACGGCTTTTATAATATTTCTAAACGGTTTTTCTATAGAATTTACAAATAATGAGTTAATGCTCTTGTATGAATAGGTGGAGTTTACCAAAATGTAGGTAATTTTTGTAGCATTTAAGATTGAAGATTTTAGTGTTAAACTAGAAGACGTTCAGAACAATCCTTCTGTGAGTGTTTTTTTTTGCGTTCAAGTGTTACACTGTTTTTTCTACTGAAGATGACAACGTGGTTGTAGAAATACGTATTTAGAATCATTAAATTCTATTGTCGTAAGGGTTTTTTAATTTTATTATGCATTTTATATGATCAGTACATTATTAGAATAAGCTACTATTATTAATCATAAGCACGCACGAATATTTATGGCAAAAAAAGAACTTTTCTATTTTATTTTCTAGAATTCTTGGCCGAAGCAATTGTTTTCAGCGTTGATCCATTCCTAAGACTTAATTTGTTTTCGATTAAAGTAGGTGAGACTATGATAGGAACGCAGGTGGCGAAGTATGAATATATTCGTTTATATTTAGACCTAATTCAACAATAAACAAATATTTTCAGAATAATAAAGTCTCGATCAAGCAAATTTCCCGTCGGGAAATATGTTGTTGGAGGTCTAGGTTGGAGAACACATACTATTTGGCCAGACAACATACCCATGACTGGTTTCTATACGCCACATCTTGTACCCTTCGAAGCTGATGTACCTTTGTCTTTGGCATTAGGATTATTGGGAATGCCAGGGTAAACTTAATTTACCTACTTTATTTTTAGTTATTCAATTAGGTAGTGGACTCTTCTAAATTTTATGTTTTTACAGTAATACAGCTTATTTCGGAATTGTTGAAGTATGCAAGCCGAAGTCTGGCGAGACTATGGTTGTAAGCGGTGCAGGCGGAGCAATTGGCAATCATGCAGGACAAATTGCTAAAATTATGGGATGCACTGTAATTGGGATTACTGGTTCCGATGAAAAAGCGAAATGGCTGAAAAGTGTAGGTTTTGACTATGTCATCAATTATAAAACTGAGGATGTATCTAAAGCTTTGTCTGAGATCGCACCAAAAGGAGTTGATTGCTACTTTGACAATGTAAGTAGTTTTGTGAATTTCTGGTTAGTGGAACGAATAAATATTTACTATAAACATTTCATGAAGCTTTTAAATTTTAATAGCACATTTTGGCAATTGAAGCGTGCCCGGTTCAAATAGGCCAAGTGCCAAAAGTATAAAACCGAGATATTATCAAAAAACGATTATTATTGCATGTTGCGTTGATTGGCGTTAATAAATAACTATTCTGGATTAAGCTAAGCATTGGACTAGGTTTATAGATGTGTTGTATCAAGTCAATATTAAAATACTTTAGTTTGAAAAAGAGATATTAAAATAGATTTTTTTAAAATTTAGAAACAATCGAAGTACCATATTAAAAAGATATGTCTCTATGTCCAGCGATAACGTTATATAAACTTATAGAAAGTTAAAAACAATAATCACCAAGTCAGTAAGTAATGTGTATTAAACATCGTTTACAAAAAACAACAGAAGTAAACATTACAAGAGTATTTAAATGTGTAATAGGTTTCTGTAGTATTCTTTGTGTTCTTCCTTTTCCAGAAAGTTAATCATTGATGCTAATGATTTTTTGTTGTTGTCTGTTATTTTGTTATCCGACGGCAAAAGCAGTAGATTTGTGCTCTTCACGTCTGAGATAGATTTACTCTTTTTCAAAACATTAACATCCCTCCAAGGCTCAAACTCACTAAAAGTTTCTTTGACTTTAACAGTGCAAGGGTTTTCTCGCTCTACACGAAGCATGACTGCCTTGCTAATATTTAAATTTTTGATATCAATCAAAGCTTCTGCTGCCTCCTTTATATTCCAGAATCCATGCTTTTCCATGTCAACAATTTCGAAAGGGGGATGATAAACTGCGGATTTAATAACATTGTGTAGATCTTCAGGAATCATAGCCTTCATGACCCTTTTTCTCATTTCGATATGTGCAAAATCGCGATCGCAAGCCATAAAGCTGTGACTACTTATGAGGAATTTGTGTTCTATAACATCAAATACCCCATGGGCCTGCAAATATTGTATATAGAAAAAGTATTATTTTATTTTTATTTTGGCCAGCGCAGTTGTCTGTCCAAATAATAACGTGTTCGTCTTTGACCACACTACTATTCAGAAACCGCAATATACAAGAGGCAACTTCGTTTCCTCCTCTGCCTGCTACTCCTTCATTCCATAGATTCATATACCCAGTATTTGTATTGTTGTAGTGGATTCCTAGATTATAGCAACTGAGCTGACTTAAGTAAAACATATCACTGTGCGTTAGTGTAGGTAGGAAAAGGACTTGTTGTAAGTCTACGCTCAAGCAACACATACGACTGCCAGGCAACTGTGCATCTGTGGTGTCTTTTTTCATCAGCTTAAAAGCACTTTCAGCTTTGCGGTGGTGCAGCTCTAGCTTCTGTTTTGCAATAGTACTGCTCTGTAACTCAGCTCTAGCCTCACAAGTGAGTCTATCACACACTCGGCAAGTGTCGCTTCTGGGGAGGTGAAATTTCAAATTTGGGAAGTGTTCTCTAAAAACTCGGCTGTAAAACTTATACGAAATATTGGTTTCCGGATATTTTTCAGCAAAAGCTTTAAATAAACGATGAATATTAAGATCTGGGCTTAAATACTCTTTAGAAGTGTGCGACCTTGAATAATGACTTTCTTGGCGAGGAATAGACAATATGTGTTGCTTCACCATGTTCTTGTCTTCTGTAGTAAACTTATTCAACTTATGACATGTTCGTTTATCAGTAAAGGAAGTTTCTCCGCTTTTCTTTTTTCTTATTATTGTTTGAAGTTTCATTTTTGATATCGCAAAAATGTCCATAAACGTTGATTTACAAACTCGAACCATCCGACCAGTTCCATCTGGAACTGTGTAGGCCATAGTGCCCTGGCGATGACTTTCTGATGGGTCATTATAATTTCCATGGCGTCGTCTTTTTATTGGTAACACACTAATCAAATTCAGCAGGTAGGTGCCTTGAATAGGTGCGGTTTCATCATAGAACTTTTTAAATAACTCTAGTCTTCTTTCATAAGAAAGATTTTTACATGAGAAATAGCATTTACAGGACAACTAAAAAAATATTGTTTAGTAATGAAACTGAAAATTATTATTAAAAACTCTCTAACCTTTTTTTTGGGTTCCGCTTTTTTGGAGACAATTTTGTTACTTCTCGTTGCATAATCCTTCCCTGATATCCTTAGCCTGCTTTGTACTTCCCTCTGTCGTCCACGGATTTTTTGTTTCTTATTATCCATTGGTTATCACTTTATATGAGGCACAAAGTCACTTGCAGAAACACGCGCAAACATTCTTTAAAATAGGGTTAGAAAAGCTGATCTGACAATTGGCACTTAGCTTGTTCTGAGAGAATTAACCTGGCACATACACATACTGCCATCTATGACATGATTTTTAAACTATAAAGAAATTAAATTGGGAGTAGGCATCTTTACAGGACATGTCCGTTGGTATATAGAATGTTTCTAAAGCAAAAGCTCAAAAATGTAATTTTTGGCACTTGGCCTATTTGAACCGGGCACGCTTCAATTATTCAATTCGGTAATATGCGAAATATTGCATGAAGTAGTCTGTAAGAATTAATAATAAACCTTTTTACATTCTTCCAAAACTATAGCACACTATTTTTAAATAACCGCTTCGCTGTTTCCTTTGAAAAGGACCATCAAGCATTCTTGAATGAGGCTAGATTCCATTTTTATTCTGGTTTTATTGTTTGATTCTTCGATCCATTTGTATCAATAAATTATGGTTATTTTCTGAAATTTAAAAGTCACTTACATCGATGAATACAGAAATTATAAAATATGAATCACATCAACATATATGTATATTCTAGGTTGGTGGTGAAATCAGTTCTACGATAATTAACAAAATGAGTTCAGGCGGCAGAATAATAGTATGTGGATCTGTTAGTTCCTACGCTGATGGTGATCCTTTGGGTAAGAATGACAACATTTGATCCAATTTAAAAAATATCTAATACTTATATTGAATTATCAGCACCATCAATTCAACGTTCGATACTGTTTTCGCGTTTGAAAATGGAAGGCTTTCTTGTGGACGACTGGTTGGATAGATGGGGTGAAGGTGTTGCCCAAAATTTGAAATGGCTTCAAGAAGGAAAACTCCATTACAAAGAAACTGTATCAGAAGGATTCGAAAGTTTGCCGAGTACTTTAGTAGGTGTTTACAATGGAGAAAACACCGGAAAAGCTATTGTAAAAGTTTAAAATCGGTTTTTGAGAATATCTCATATTTCGATATGTGTTGTATACCCTTCAAATTAGAAAAAAAATCGCCATACAGTTCATTATGTAAAAGTCGGGGGTAAAATGTAATTAATTTGTTTTAAAATTATAATAAATGTATGTCTAAAAATATTAGTGTCTTATTTTTCTGCTTCATATTCACTAAAAAAAAGACGTATCATAAAATAAAGTTCTTTAGTTTCTGTAATTAAGCAAAAGACCTGAAAAAGTGCCTTAATACTATTTCATACATTTTTTGATAGCCATAATGTAGTCATATGAATTTATTAGATAATTTTTTTTATTCAACTTTTTATTCATTGACCAACATTGTCACACACATTAAAAATCAGAAATAATATTATTTACTTTTATTTTTTCTTGAAATTATACGAGTTGTCCTTTAAAGAAAGGGAAAAAGGGAAAAGGGAAAATATATAATTATATAAAATATTAATCCAAAACATTTTTCCAAAATTCCCTCCATATGCGAGAAGAAAAAATATTTATAAAATGTTTGACACGCCAATGTGCGACAAACTATAACATAAAGAGAGGGTATCCCAACTCGTTTCGCATTCTACGATTTTCTATGAGTTTTTAATTTTGGGGTTCGCATCATAATTGACCCGCAATTTTTTGGATTCATATTGTATATAATTGCATCTTCCCATTTTTCATACGCTGTCTCGCTCTTTTCAAGGACATCTGTATAAAAACAATAAATGTACCAATATTTACAATAAAAAATGTTGTTTGAGGATATTTACTATGCCTTAGTCCAACAAATAATTTTAAACTTTAAAAATTAACCCCATCGCATTCAAAATTATGGTACAATTCAGACTTCGATATTTTATTTTACCACTCCATACAAATATAAAACTTTTAGCCCAACTCTAACATTAGTAGGTGTTTGCAAGGGAGAAAACACCGGAAAAGCTATTGTAAAAGTTTAATATCGGTTTTTGAGAATATCTCATATTTCGATATGTGTTGTATACCCTTCAAATTAGAAAAAAAATAGCCATACAGTTCATTATATAAAAGTCGGGGGTAAAATGTAATTAATTTGTTTTAAAATTATAATAAATGTATGTCTAAAAATATTAGTGTCTTATTTTTCTGCTTCATATTCACTAAAAAAAAGACGTATCATAAAATAATGTTCTTTAGTTTCTGTAGTTTATAGTTCAGATTGTCTTAATTTTTTGGCATGAGTTGGTCCCAAAGCGACGGAAATAAGATTTTAGCTTCATCAGTTTCGTTAACAGAATTTCATAATACTGACAGACGATCGAGTCTTGTAGGTACTTAATATTCCCAATTTTGGCAAAAAGTACACTCACAACCAAATAATCATTTTTTAAATACTTCTTATCTTAACAACTTTATTCCAACAAGCTCACTTATAAAGGACTAATATTTCATGCGACTAAACGTACTCTTACCAATATGCATCAACTGAAAAATTGCTCTCACTATGATTTTTAAGGCTTTAAAACGTCAAATTTTAAAGGTTAGTTTTCAGAAGATAACTGTTTTATGGTTGATGTCAGGACAAGGAATCTAACGTGGTCTTGCGACATATCGTGGTATACCCTATCGGTATTAAAAATAATGAGTGAAACAAACTGAACGAGAGCACAGTGGGAGACGCCCCCTCCCGACACAGCAGCTTCTAACAAGAGGTAGTGCTAGGCGCACATTAGACGATCTCCAGCTCTAACCAGCGACAGACCGACTAGCTCCTGAAGATGACGAGTGCGATCTCGTTGAAACGTAGAGTAAATACTCCTTTTCAGGACAAAACTCACACGCGGCCAAGAACCCGAGAAACTACACCTTCATATATATATATATATATATATATATACAGGGTGGGGCACATAAAGTGTTACAGAGCAATAGCACTCAAACGATTAATCATATCGAAAAATGTTTCAGACAAAAGTTTCAGTGTTCGGGAAGGCGGTCATACTGGGCCACCCAGTTTTTTGATCGGTTTAGGAGTAGAAGCTACGTCAATGTCAACTCCAATTTTTTAAATGGAACCATGTATTTTCTTTTCAATAACATTATTAATTATTTTAAGACGAATTCAGCGACCTACAACACAAGGTCATTCTAGTCACGCAAAGTATAAAAATAGTCGAAAAATATCGGAATAATCAGCATCAAAGGATCCACTAACTTTGGTTTGGGTCTACCTACAGAAGATGCTCGAAGTGACCACCCTCCGCTTGTAAGCAGTGCTTAATTCTCCGAGGAAACGACCGTCTAACGTTAGCCAACATTTGTGGTGTAATTTCGGTACATGCTCGGCGTATTCTTTCTCTCATGTCGTCAGGCGTGGTAGGTGCTTCCGCCATTACTTGTCCTTTGACAAAACCCCAGAAAAAGTAATCCATTAGTGTTAGATCTGGCGAACGAGGTGGCCAAGCAACAGTAGCGCCTCGTCCTATCCATTTTTCACCAAAAATCTCATTCATCACTTGTCTTGCACATAGAGCATAATGGGATGGTGCACCGTCGTGTTGAATCCACATGTTTATGCGAACTAGCAAGGGCACGTCTTCCAGTAATTCGGGCAGTACGTTTTGCAGAAAGTTTTCGTAAACTTGCCCACTTAAGTGACCTTCAAAAAAATGTGGACCAATGACGTGATTGCCGACAATGCCGGCCCAACAATTAACGGACCACGGATGTTGATATCGTACAGTTCTCGTCCATCGAGGATTCGCATTTGCCCAGTAATGCATGTTATGTCTATTCACATTTCCCGTATTTGTGAGTTAGCTTCGTCAGAAAAAAGCACATGACTCAAAAATGAAACATTCGTGTGCATTTTTCGACGAATCCAGTTACAGAAATTGACGCGATTTTGGAAATCATTGCCGTACAAATCCTGATGCAGTGACATACAATACGGATGTAATTTGTGTTGATGTAATATTCTTAATACAGATCGCCGACTAATTCCACTCTCTCTTTCCATTTGCCTGGTGCCCGCATGGGGATTTTGTGCAGTAGAAGCTAAGATAGCAGCCGCATTTTCATCAACAATCGGTCGACGTTTGGCTCGTGTTTGTTTCATTGTACCGAAGCGACAGAAACGGTCAGCTAATCGCTTAAATGCCATATGCGATTTTTATTGTCTGTCCGGATAACGAGTCGCGTACAACTGCTCAGCGTTTCTGTAATGTTTGCGGCATTCCACCAGCATCATTAACATATCAAAATATTCTTGATAATCGTTCATTTTCGGGATCTGATGTACTCACAATAGAAGGTATTGCGTGACTAACTGACAGCCGTATACGTTAACAGTTGATGCTGATTATTCCGATATTTTTCGATTTTTCGACTATTTTCATACTTTGCGTGACCAGAATGACCTTGTGTTGTAGGTCGCTGAATTCGCCTTAAAATCGGTAATAATGTTATTGAAAAGAAAATACATGGTTCCATTTAAAAAATTGGAGTTGACATTGACGTAGCTTCTACGCCTACACCGATCAAAAAACTGGGTCGCCCAGTATGACCGCCTTCCCGAACACTGAAACTTTTGTCTGAAACATTTTTCGATATGATTAATCGTTTGAGTGCTATTGCTCTGTAACACTTTATGTGCCCCACCCGGTATATATATATATATATATATATATATATATATATATATATATATATATATATATATTTTAGTGGTTCTACTTTACCAGAAACTGGAGAAAAAAGAACATATATGTTAGAAATAAGCATTAGATTAAGTAAGTTGACCATGCAATTACAACGTAAATTATTAAACAAGTTAATACTGCGCATTTAATTAGAAAATTTATTTGAAAAAATTTTTATTATGTATGTTTATCATTTTTCACAATCAAAAGTCATTAAATTATTTATTATTCCGAAAATAATTAACTTGATTAATAAAATAAATATCATATGGAATTTATTTTATCAACCCGTATATTTCTTGAATTTGAATTAGTTTACCTCGAAAATTCTGGATTCATATGATATTGATAAACATTCAAAAATATGTAATTATAATTGTATACTTATTAATTTTATTTTTATAATAATGTCAATTATATATTGGATATAAAATCAATCGATTAGGATCATTACGGAAGTTAAATAACTACATCAAGTAAAAAATAAATCGTATGGAGGCCAAGAAATAAAAGACAAAAGAAAAGAGCGTAGTTTGGGTCGTTGCAAAATAAAGCTACGCAAAATGTTATCGTAAACTTAAAATATTATTTAAACACTAAAAATAGTAATTTACTTACACGAAAATATTCTTAATACAAGAAGGTAGTGTGTGTACATCATCTGAATAATAAATTTATCGAGTATTGTGGAAATATATGGCATAAACTGCTAAAAACTGTTAGCGTCACCTTCAATACCCGCTACATGAAACGCATCCTGTTTCCAATTTCAACCTGGTATTCATTGATTCCCGTTTCTCCTAGAACATCCATATTACTGACAAAGGATTTCACGTAATTACCAATCTAACCCTATATTTTATATCCATATTAATTCAGTAAAACATATCCTAACAATTTGTAAAATTAAACTAGATTTAAAATTAGTTATATTAATAAGTACAACATACCTTGAAACTGAATGGTCTTCTCAAATTAATTAGAATTTGAAACTATCAATCATCAGATAATATCACATGGTTTTGAAATTTTATTTGCATTTATTATAAATAACATATGTTTATTACCGATGCACATAAATATATAAACCAATTATGTCACGTGATCCACGCATTACTTACAGCTGATTATATCTCATTAAAATAATCATTAAATTGGATTTAACGCAAACCGCAATTTATACTTTTATATATTGTCTATTTTACTAAGTTACTTATGCATATGATATTGATACTTTTCACTAAAATTCAGTATTAATGCCCGAGATAGATTGTCACATAAATGAGATTTGGTATTTACTTCTTTAATGAATTGAAGGACCGGCTCCTGCGAGAAAGATCTCGTTCTACCGTTAAGTAGCCGAAAATATACATATAATATTGTTCATAAGATAGAAATATGAACTGGCGCCAAATTGTATTAATATATTATAATTAAAAAATACTTATATAGAATAAACTTGCCCAGATAATATTGTAGCGACATCTTACATTCTACTACCAAATTAAGCTCAATGATAAGGTAGGTAACATAATACTTTATATTATAATATATAGAAAATTTAAAGCTAATCCTTAATTGGAATTAATCATATTTGATTAATACATTATAATTCTTATTAACCTATTTTTATATCAAAGACTAACGGCAATGAAATTATATATATATATATATATATATATATATATATATATATATATATAGTAAACCTAATCAGTAGGCGATTAAAGGTCTGTATATTACTTCAGAATATATGTATTTAAAAAACTCTACATGTTTCGGCTGTGTACGCCTTTATCAAGAGAATACAAAATATGAATGACAGGATATAAATGTCAAGTGACATTTATATCCTGTCATTCATATTTTGTATTCTCTTGATAAAGGCGTACACAGCCGAAACATGTAGAGTTTTTTAAATACATATATTTTGAAGTAATATACAGACCTTTAATCGCCTACTGATTAGGTTTACCATATCATACCAAGGTCACGAAGTTATTATATATATATATATATATATATATATTTATATATATACAAGGTGTGTATAAATTGTCGCAAAAGCTACACGTAGCGACATTCTTCATTCGGTTCTGAATAAAAAATCTTGATGTTAAAATGTCGTATAATGCTTCGTAAATTCGTAAATGTCAAAATTTGACAGTAATGATTTTGATTGAACTCACTTTGAAATACAAACTTATTGTTCTACAACGTTGCCAAATGTGTTTTTCGTGGAAGTACGTTAATGAATAAATGTTTAAAACAAGATTTTAAATCAAAAAGAAAACGTTTACGAAATAATACTAGTAAATTTTTTTTCTTTAAACTAAATTGCATCTATCTCTATTAACAGATATCGAAGAGCAAAGGTTAGTTACGCACTAAAAGTCTGAACTTCAAGAACCCCGTGAAAACAAACGAAGCATGATACGACATTTTAACATTAAGATTTTTTATTCAGAACCAAACGAAGAACGTCGCTGCGTGTAGCTTTTGCGACAATTTATACACACGTTATATATATATATATACATATATATATATATATTGTAATTGGGCAAACTGCACCCTTATTCCAGCAACTATAAGGGGAAAAACAGTATTAACAATTATAAAACTCACAGAAGAAGGGTTAAATCGTCGGATTTAATTTGTAAGATTAGTACCGAAATGTATATAAATTAATATGACGATAATTTTGTATACTTTAAATTAACCTATTTTTATTTCTAAACTTACTTTTATATTTTTATTTTCAATTTTATAATTCAAATCTTTAGCGCGAAATAACAGATATCTAATTTATCTACATCAATATTTTGTATCGGTACTAGTTAGACACGCCCACTTTTTAAAATGCAACTAACCCGCGAAAATGTTATTTTCTACATACAAATACAACATAACCTTGTATTGGTAAGCATGTTCTGTAAAATATTTTATAAATTTAATTATTATGACAAAATTATCATAGTGTTTATTTTTTCTTGTTCATGGATTTAGTAAAAGTAAAACTTCGAGGATATTTTACGATACTAACTAGGCTTTGAAAATAAATAACCGCTATCGGCGTCTTTTCCTAAAAATCTAATAACGAATGGCCGTAATTTTGTTCAACTCCTAAAAAAATTTATATAAAAATTAAAATACCTGTGATATAATTACAAATTTATGCTGAATCGAGATATTAATACTTGGCCCATCTTTTGGAAACAAACCTGAAGTCAATCGCTTGGAAACTTATAAGATTCAAGACGAGTATCTTTTATATTGGAGTTCCGACGAGGAGGCAGAATCGAAGCCGTTTTACGCCGTATTGTATTTTCCCGATCACATCGCTTTCATTCTGGATAACTGCAGAGTTCGATGAATAACAGGTTCATTTCAATCATTATCCTACAATAAAGTCAAAAAAGTTAATATTATTTAATATAATAAAATCCTGAATTTTACTTTTATTCACATCTTAGACATTCACATTATAGTTATCTCATTTAATCATTTAAAGATTATAGTACTTGCCTGAATTGTTGTGTAAACTGTGTGAATTTAATATAAGATCATATATCATAACTACACATAACCTTTTAGTATAATACACACGTGCATTATTTGTAGTTTTTTTAATTTGTCGCTAGTCACATTAATTTGTTCAAGTTACAGATTCCTTATTTATTTCAATAAATTATTTATTTTTATTACCTAGCTCACTCTCTTATTTGCTAGTATTAAGTTGTAAGAGTTATTTTAGATTAGATTTATCAATTAAAACACCATACATAGGAATAAACATTCACATTTTATCGACGAAGATCCTGAGGAGTCAAATATTACTTATTTCTTGCTCACGACTGCTAGTTGGAATATTAAGAACATAGATAGCGCTGATCTAAGTATGTTTTCATATTAAAGGCGCCCAATTATAAATTCATTCTATTTACTTTAACTTTTATAAACTTTAATTATTTATCAACATTTATCATTCATTTATTCATATTTAGATCTTCAGCGTTCTTCTTCATTTCGAACCAACGTGGTAGTATTTTATATCACACAGCGCTATTTCAATATACCGATAGGTCCAACCCGCTACGGGCCATACGCAACAATATACGTATGGAACGTAATGCGATGTGGCAACGTATGTACGATGCCACTCCGCGTGCGCATACATAAGTCCGATGATCGAAAGCAATAGATTGCCCGTCATTTGTATCTAGCTGTGCAAACGTAAAGGTTGCAACAGTTGCAAGTTCAACTGTTTAGAATTTTCGAGACAATAACCCCTAGAAATCTCGAGGGAGTGAGGCGGGAGTTTTACAATAGGCTCGGCTATTGTTTGGGGAGAGAGGGCGGTATTTTCGAATCCTATATTTAGTGACTTAAAATTTATTTTGCAGAATTATTGATTTTTTTACTTTTATCTTTTACAAAACGTTATTGTTTTTTTATTACTTAAAATTACTTTTCCGTAGCAGCTAAGAATACAATAATAATAACTTGGAGATATAACGACCTTATTATATCTGAAACAAATGGGCAAATTACGTATACAGAACGAATATGCAAACGACTATATCCTTGCGCGGTTTAAGTCTTACTAAATTCATAACTCTGGAATGTATGGTAATGTAAGCTATTGCGCGTAGAGGGGATCGCTGTTGCCACTTATTGCTGGGTATGGCCCGTTGAGAGCTGGTCCTATGTGTATATATATATATATATATATATATATATATATATATATATATATAATTTCATTCTACCAATATTTCACATCCAATTTCGGTATGCTTCATCAGGGTTTCTGACTGAATTAAGAATGTAAGCATTAAAAAAGACTATATGTTAAGGAATTTCTAAAACTTGTACTTATAATTTGAACTTTAATCGTAGTAGAAAGCTAAGTGACATGTATAGACATTCTTGCGTTTCGTACATGTCAAATTGCAAACTTTCTACTCCAACGCTCTAAATACTTTCATTTTTGTGTCTCGCGAAATTTCTTTGTTTATGAATTTCTTGTTCATCATATAATAGGGCTTTAACGTTTTCTCTATTCTCTGGTTGATTTCTACTTCTTGTGTTCCCTTTTCATCTATTGACACTCCAAGATATTGGAAAATCTTCAGTTTTTTGGTGCATCTCCTATCGTCATCACTTTTGTTTTACTTCTATTTATTCGCATTCTGTGGTTTTCTAAGTCTGTGTTCCATATTTCTAAATTCTTTTGTAGTTCTTTTTCACTTTTAGCGATTATCACAACGTCATATGCGCAAGCTCCCTCCAAGATGTCTACTCTTTTTAATTGTAAGTATCTAAGATTAAATTTACTGGTTTTCATTGTACATTCTTTATTATTTCATCCATATATGTTACGAAAAGCGTTGAGCTTAAACTGCCTCCTTATCTCAGACCGTTTTGCGTTGTAAATGTTTCCGATTCTATATTATTATTAATGATGGTGTTAACGTTGTTACTGTAATTTTTTCGTATCAATCTTATTATTTTAACACTCACTCCTCTTTCTTTCAAAATATTTAATACTTTTTCCCTCGGTGTTTTGTCGAACGCTTTCTCCATGTCTATGAACGCTGGAAATACGGTTTTTTTCTCACACATGGCTTTTTGGGTTATCTCTTTCAGCGTGAAAACATGATCTTGACCACTTCTTCCTTTTCGAAATCCACTCTTCGTCTTATTTAATGTACTCTCTACTATGTTTCTAATTCTCCCATCTAGAATTTTCTCGAATATATTTATGGCTGTACTCAGTAGTGTTATGCTCCTGTAGTTGCTCTATCGCGTTCGTTATTGATGAAGGTAGGGATTGTGTTTACCGAAAACTAACTCATGCGGTGTATATTTGGTTTCAGTATGCACTGTGTTATTAAATGCAAAGCACCAATAAGGTATCCAAGTCGACCAATTGTCTTTATGGTTATCTAACTGGATTCGTAGATACGCTCCGAGATTCTTATGTGTATTCTCTAATGCGCCTAACGTTTCGTGGTGGTAAGCAGTTGATCTCAATTGCTGTATTCCTAACAGTGAGCAAGTTTCCTTGAAAACTGCAGCCATAAACTCTGTTCCTTGGTCGGAAGCTATCTGTTCGGGAATAGCGTATCTTAATATAAAATTCTCGACCAGGGCTCTGGCTACTGTGGCAGCTTCTTTGCTTTGAATAGGATATGCTTCCACGAATTTTGTTAGTTCGCATTGGAGTGTCAAGATGTACTTGTTCTCCTCGTGGTCTTGGTTTAATGGACCTACTAGATCTACAAAAATCTTTTGGAAAGCGTATGACGATGTGGTCGTTACCTTCATTGGTTCTTTGTTTGGTATTGAGTGCTTGTGTTTTTGGCAATCACTACACCGTTTCACGAATGATTCGATGTAGTGCTTTAGTTTTGGCCAATAATAAAACCTTTTGATCTGGTTAAATGTTCGGTTTACTCCTCCGTGTCCTCCTGTACGTAGCATATGATAATCGTTGATGATTAGTTGCTGTGTTTCGTAGTCTTCAATCCTTACTACTCCTCCTATTACGTTTATCTTTAAATCGTTTGGCTCTCTCTTCTTCCATGGAATAAAATTTCTCAGGAAGTCGCTGTTCCTGGAATTGTCTTTGACTATACATATTTCCTGTATGTCGTGTCCTGCGCAGAACTCCTGGAGTGTAGCCAATAAGCGCATGTACTGCTGAGGACTTATTGTAGCTACAGTCTCCTTCATAAAAATTGTGAGAGCATCTTCGTCGTATAGGAATATTTCCTTGGAACGCATGCTTGTTCCGTTACGACGTTGGAGGGAATTGAAACTTGCCTTGTCTATCACTCGAAGTTCAATAGATCCCGCTGGCCTTTTCAACAGTTCCACAACCCCGGGGTGATCTGCCCTGGAGCCGGTGGAATCTGTGACTGCTGGTTTCGTAATGGTGCAATCGGCAGCTGTCTGTCTTGACTGGGCCCTAGTCGTAACAAAAACGCTGTCATTAATCCCATTACTAACCTTCTTCAAGTCGTTGGAATCTATCTCTATCCGTGATAAGGCGTCTGCAACTACGTTCTCTGAACCCTTAACGTAATTGATGATAAAATCGTATTCTTCTAACACTAATCTGAATTTCGTAAGACGGCTAGACGGGTTGGTCATTCCAAACAAATATACTAATGGCCTATGATCTGTGAAGATCTTGAATTTTCGACCATATAAGTAAGGCCTGAAATGCTTCACTGCCCAAACCACGGCTAATAACTCTTTTTCAATTGTGCAGTAGTTCCTTTCCACTTTGCTTAGGGATCTACTGGCATAAGCGATTGGCCTGTCGTTGCCGTTGGATAGCACTGCATCAATTGAGTAGCCGGATGCGTCTGTTTTTAAAGTAAACATGTTATCTGCATCGAAATCTGGATATTGCAAAACTGGTGGTGTCTGAAGGGCTAGCTTGAGCTTTTCAAATGCCTTTTGTTCCACATCGGACCATGTAAAAATCACATTTTTCCTTGTAAGGTTGTTCAAAGGATTCACGATGTTGGCAAAGTTTGGAATGAAACGTCTATAGTAGTTGGCGAATGCGACAAATCGTTTTACGTCTTTTGCGTTCTTAGGAACCGTGTATTCCATTAAGGCTTTTACGTTGGAAGGGTCAGGTGAGACTCCTTCCGCCGAAATGACGTGTCCCAAATATAAAATTTCCTTTCGTAAAAAATCGCATTTGCCTGGGTTAAGTTTAAGATTAACCTTTCTTAGCCGTTCCAGTACTCTAACTAAATTCAGATTGTGTTGTCGGAGATTGTTGCCGAAAACTATGAGATCGTCAAGATATATGAAACATTGTTCATAATTAAGTCCTGACATTGCTATTGTCATGGCTCTAGAAAAAGCGCTACTACTTGTTTTTAGTCCCATTGGAAGTCGACACATTTGATATTGATCTTTGCCGGTAGTAAATGCTGTGTAGGGACGGCTTTTGGGCTCTAATTCTATCTGGTGATAGCCTTGTGCTAAATCTAAATGAGAAAAATAGACTGCGCCTGAAAGCGAGTCTAAGATCTCGTTGATTGATGGCAGTGGGAATTTGTCATCGACTATCTGCTTATTTAACAAGCGGTAGTCGATCACTATCCTCCACTTCCGGTTTACGTCCTTATCCTTTTTCTTGGGAACTAATAATAGTGGGGATGACCACGGTGACTTTGCCTTTTCTATAATGCCATCGGACAAAAGTTTCTCTACTTGTCTGTCGATCTCATGTTTTTGCGAATGTGGCAATCGATAGGGTTTAGAATATATCGGATTTATCTGCGGGTTAACCTGTATGTCTCCCCTGTATATGTTCGTGTGCGTAAGCTTATCTGAATCAAGGAAAAACACGTCGCAATACTTAGCGATAATTTTTTGCATCGTAATGTTTTCTTCTTTGTTTAGATGTGAGGTGTTTACTGTTTGTAAAACTTTGTCGACGCGTTCGACTGATTTAGTGTCATTACACCTGAAACTGCAGACGTTGTATTTATCAAGGTCTGTTACCGTAGGAGCAAAGTTCTTCAATGTCGCGTCGCTATCTCTTGTGTTCAGTATTCTTACGGGCACTAATCCATTTTTCGGGGTGACAACAGAGCCTGCTATAAATATACCTGGGGCAGCTTCCTTCTGGGAAACTACACAATCGCTACACGTACTTACTTTAAAATATTTGATTATTTCACAACGAGGCGGAATATTAACAACCGTGTTTTCGTCGGAATGCATTGGTAATGTAATTTGCTGACCTTCAATTGAAAACGTAATATTATATTTATCGTAGTCTATAACGGTGTTGTATTTGGCAAGCATGTCAGAACCGATGATACCTATAAATTTGTTACTGTTTACATTGTCTAGCACTGCAAATTTGTGCCTGACCTTGGCCTCGCCTAAGTTTAGCGTAATGAAAGCGGATCCGTTTGTTTGTGTTTCGCCGTTGATGCCGATTATGTTTACCTTCTGTGTTTTATCAACAATTATGTTTGTATAAGAATTTAAAAATATAACACTTATCGAAGCACCTGTGTCAACTAGAAATAGATTGTCTTTATTATTGAAATATGAATTAATATATGTTAAACCGTCGAGGTTAAAAAAGTGTTGACCGGAATCTGTTTTTAGTTGACTATTCTTCGAAAAAATTGATTATCTTTATTATCGTCGGGCTGAGTCGTGTTTGATGATACAGCGAATACTCTGTCGCGGCTATCGCGTTTGTCGCGCCTTACAAATTTCTTTCTATAATTTTGATTATAATTGCTATGTGTATTGTCATGTTGAAAATTTCTTCGTCTATTCTCGTTGTTAGTTTGCTTATATCTTCGATACCGATTGTCTTTGGCTTGTGCATGATTAAACGTAGTTTTTGAATTATTACACGTATCTGTTCGTTTGAAGCCTCCTGAATCGCGTCGCTTAATGTGCTAGGGTTGCGAGCTTTTATTAATAATTTTATGTTGGGGTCGCGAAGTCCATTTGCGAATGTATTAACTGCAATTTGTTCATTTGCGGAACGGAATTTATCTACTAACGTGTCGTCATCGCCTGCTTGCGTGATTGATAATTGCGCGAGCAGATCTTCTACTGTCTCGCCGTATTCGTTTATCGTTTTCGCGCCCTGTTTCGCATTGTATAATTGTGACGTTAATGCTGCGACCGATTTTTTCGTAATGAAATAGCGTTTTAAGTCTGTAATTAAAGCGGCATTGTTGGGGTATGTTTTGAGTAACCTTAATTTCGCTATAGGGGATAACCGTGTTTTTAGAACGTATTTGGTTAAACTTTCCTTTCCCGCGTTATCTAACAAAGCGTCATATAATTCGATCGAATCTATAAGTTGCAGAGTTACTTCTTCTTTACCGTTCATTACAGGTAATAAACTTGAGGCAGTCCGTAAATCGAAATTCTCAGCCATGTTGCCAATTGTTACATTTAAATTACTTAATCTGTTATTTAAAATTTCAGTAGCCTCATCTAACGTCGCGGTAATGTCTTTAATACAATTTTTAGTTGCCTCCCGGGTACTTAAGCTATGTGCTACTTTATTAAAATTGTCCCTTATTTCATACAATCTAAGATTAAAATTGTCTATTAGCGCTTGTTTGCGCTTAATTACGTTAATATCACTCTTATTACTAACATTGTCTTTCCTTAAATTACTAAAAAATACCTTTACTTCTTCGTATATTTGTGTGAATTGGTCGGAGGCGGACATGGGTGTTAGACTAGACCTTCTCCTGGCTTCGGTGGAACTCCAGTTGAACCTGAGCGGAGAGGGCCTTCGTCATCCTCTTGTTCACGTGTCGGTATACACCGTAGCAGCAGCAGGACGTTAATATTACCATAACTCCCACGAATGCCACTACGCCGAGGATGTCGATGGTGTCTACGTTGTTTTTTATGTTGGCGTCATTGCCAGCGATGATTACTTCTTCCTTCGTCGCGTAATTGCCCATTTCTTGATTTTGACCTGCTAAACTGTAGGTTTTTCCTTCCTTGGTCCGTTCCGGCTTCCTACATGTTCCCTGCAGTCTTACTTGGCTGGCAGAATGGTCCTGAGCCGTAGGTAGGCAGAATCGCCATGTGATGTGGGCCGTTGGGTAGCCGCACGGGATAACAGGTAGGGCGACTTATGGTGAAGTAAGACACTCACGAAGTTTGGGTAACATCGTATAATTAATATTTAACACTTAGAACTGGATAACGATTATATACATTATGATATACTTATCATTAATATTATTACTGTCTATCAAAAGGGAGTATGAAAGAGGACATGATTCTGATTAAGAATCTGACTCTTGATTAAGACTGATTATGTGAATGTGAATGTCTGTCCCTTGCATTACTCTCGTTATATATACATCAGATCATCCTCGTACTACTTAGGGAATATTATACAAACCCTGACATGTAGTTTGAGTTTGCAAACAACTCGCGTTAGCGAGGACGTATTTGTAACACACGTTACACTTGCGTTACGGGAACGAGGCTGTGACCTGATTGAGATTGTTTGCATACACACAAACTGCATTGCGTTATCACACTACAGTCTCTCCCAGTCTATACACCCTGCAGGTCCTGCAGGGTGCATAAGGCACGAATTGTTCAAGCAGTAATCAATGAATGCTGCTTTGAAGAATTACAACATCCATCCCATAATCCCGACCTCGTCCCCTGTGACTATTATCGTTTTTGCGCAATTATCAAAAGAATTTGTTTTCGAAGGCATAGCGTTATTAAATAAATGTTGGAATAAGGGCGTTAGTGTTAATGGTTCTTGCGTTGAAAAATATTTCTTTTGATTTCTAACTCGTTTCTTTCATAGCCAGGTAGATAACATAAAAAACTCCCCTCGCAATACTATGATGAAAGCGCTCCTTACTTATGCTTCAGTGAATACAAATAAAATTTGAAATACTTTTTTGTTTATTTTTACTTGTACTATGTACTTTCTTATGTTATATAATATATCACTTTGTTTTAATTTTATTTTCTCTATAAATATATTATACTGTTGGGTAAAAATATATTACTATTATTCTTATTATTATCTCCAATCATTGATAACCTCGGAAACAAATTAGTGGATTTCAACCGTCGACCTATCTTGTCTAAAACTATGCTGATAAAGAAAAATGTACTTATGTTAATTTCAAAATATATATTCTTCTAAGCAGTTTCACGAATTTTAGAAAAATTGCAAGGGTAGTGATATTTTTAAATAACGAGTTAAACACAGTGCCATTTTCTTATTTGATAATTATAGTAATAATAATATTTATATATTATCTAAAAGTATTATCAAAGTTAATTAAGTAAAGATTCTATTTAAAAAATGGCTCGCAGATCATATTACAACGTACACGTAACATCCATTATAATGACGCGATAGTAATAAATTCAATGCTAAAAATATTTTTGTTTCTGATTAGATTATACTGAACAACACGCACGTTACGTATGAAAATATAAATCGCAATAATTATAACGCAATAACCAGTTAAAACTACAATTATTCTTTAATGAATTGTGTATATTCCAGTTATTTTTTTTTAAATAAAAATGATAATCACAAATACATATATACGAGTATAATGCTAATGAGGATAATTTGATTTTACAAAAAGGCTTTGTTTAAGTATGACAATACGTTAAGCACGTATAAAGCGTTTGTACAATATGAAACAAACATGTAAATAATTTACATATCTGTAACTATGCACATGGACAATACACCTCGTATTTTCAGCATTTACTTCTGCTTAATACATATGTTTCTGCCATCTAGGCGTCCTCAGTTAAGCTATTGAAGCAATGTATACAAATTAATACAAACCTGTTATAAACAACTGGTTTGTATCTGTATTTAAATTTACTGAAATAGCCCGCATAGATCAAGCAAGTTCCGTCCTATAAGAAGACAACTATTTAATAATTGACATCTTACATCTTTACATACAGATACAAACCAGTTGTTTATAACAGGTTTGTCCATGTGCATAGTTACAGATATGTAAATTATTTACATGTTTGTTTCATATTGTGCAAACGCTTTATACGTGCTTAACGTATTATCATACTTAAACAAAACCTTTTTGTATATTCACCGCCATCTGGCTGGTTGTTAATGGACTACATCTACATACGTATTTGATCGTTTCCCGTAGCAGCTTAGCTGTTCGAACGATAGGTAGCCCTCCAGACAAAGTCTCTTTCGCCCGTAAGATGTCAATTATTAAATAGTTGTCTTCTTATAGGACGGAACTTGCTTGATCTATGCGGGCTATTTCAGTAAATTTAAATACAGATACAACCAGTTGTTTATAACAGGTTTGTATTAATTTGTATACATTGCTTGACTAGCTTAACTGAGGACGCCTAGATTGCAGAAACATATGTATTAAGCAGAAGTAAATGCTGAAAATACGAGGTGTATTGTCCATGTGCATAGTTACAGATATGTAAATTATTTACATGTTTGTTTCATATTGTATAATTTGATTTGTTTTTAACTTTTAATATAATTAATTTAAATTTTATTTACCTCAGGTTCGTGGACCATCCTTTGTCCTTAGCTTTTAAATGGACTAAATCTTGTCTAATAATTCATGCTTCCCGCTTGTTGAAGCCTCCCTGGTTTGAGAGCCTTTGTGCTGCTAGGTTGTAAGGCTAGCACGCCTTTTCTTTTGTGCGGTTAGGTTGTAAGGCTAACACGCCGTTTGTATTTGATTTTGATTGAATTTCAACATTACGTGCGCTTGTAATACGCACACCACTAATGTAACTTAAAGTTTAAATGAAAGCCGGATCATAAATTAACTAACTTTATTTAATACTTTTAATTACCGACTTAAAGCTAACACTGAATTATTGAAATTATATACTGTGAGAACTATCTTGTTTGTAAAATGAATGCAATGGCATTCTTTGATTTTGAAAGGTATGACCTTTCGCCTTCACGTTGTTGATAGAACTGTCTTGGTTTAATTTCTTTTTTCCGAAGGAAATTTGACTCAATTTTACCCCTCTACTAGTCCACGGAAGAGTAGGAATTGAAAAGCGAAAGGTACCTTTGTATTTCTGCGAATTCCTTAGACTATAAACTACACGTAATACACTTTGGAAAATACATGAAATTTGAACATTAAACATTTACTGCAGTTCGTGCTGACAACAATCGAATCGACGATATTCACAGAAGGTTGTAAGGGGATTATAACATGACGAATAACTTTCCCTGTTCTGAACCCCTAAAATGAATGGTACAATAAATACTCTTCTGCGAATATGCCGCTTCTCTGTCATAAATGGTTGCAGTTTGCCGAACTATAATACAATGTAGTCTTAACCAACATAAATGAATAGAAAATATATTTATTATAAAAGGCTCGGTTAATAGCCTTCCAAGAGAGAAAGTTTTCGTACCTTTTACAAAATGGGGAAATATTTATGAAGCTTAAATATTATAATGGATTCAATACACTTGAATAGAAAATATTTCTTATCCTGTGGGGTTTGAGTTATAAAGCAAATTAAGATACCAAGTTGTATGCAAATTACATTTGGTATTTCTAGGTAGAATTAATATAAACTAAAAGAACATATATCCCTAATCCTAACGTAAGACACAAAAATGAATAAAAATAAAAATGTCTCTAACATATACCGCCGGCCTTGAAAGCATGAGCTTTTAATAACTAATATATATATGCTATTTACTTCATTCCCTGCTAGGGAGTGCACATATTTTTGAAATGGGTCTTTTCACTATCCCACGCACTGTCCACAGCTCCGCTACACGTACTACACCATCATCGCCTTGAAACAGCTGTAGGATGCGTCCCATAAGCCACTTGCAGGGGGGTGTGTTGTCTTCCTTTATTAAAACAAGCTGGTTTGGTACCAATGGGTCTCCGTGGGTAGCTTTCCATCGGGTTCTTGTTTGAAGTTGGTTCAGATATTCGTTACGCCACCTTTTCCAAAAATGATCTCTTAACTGCTGAACATACTGCCACCTCGACAGAGAGTTTATCTTAAGATGTGTCAAGCCCGGCTCCGGCAGGGCAGTGATGGAGTCTCCAATTAAAAAATGTGACGGGGTGAGAACGGAAGTGTCACTGGGGTCATTGGACAAAGGAGTTAGAGGTCTAGAGTTTAAGATGCCCTCAATTTGCACTAAAAGTGTATTCATCTCCTCATAATTTAATGAATGTTTTCCGAACACCCTCGTTAAATGATATTTTACTAACTGCTCATATTCTCTCACGAATGCTAGTCTTTGTACTATTTTCACCAGTGCTGTCGTTGCGCTTGATAATTCGGAAAGTTTAAGACAGCCGGTGTTGATTTTATGAAATTGATTTGATAGGCGCGAGGCTATATTGTTTTTAAAACGCATAACGTAAGCAATAACGCGTGTGAGTTTATGCAAATTCGAATAGTTTTTAAATATTTCATTATTATCTTGATTGACTGTAATAGTAGCAACAACATGTCTGGGTATTTGAAACTCATTTATTTGTTCTAATTGATCGAGAAAGAGAAGCCAATCGTTTTGTATGTTTTGCGGGAGCGACTCATCCCAATTTAGCTTCAATTTCCATATCGATTGCATCAACATCTTTGCATTTATTATAAACGGACTTATTAAACCTAATGGGTCAAATATTTTTGCAATATGCGATAAAACGGATCGCTTTGTGATTACATTTTTACGTTCGGGAGATTGTATTGAATATTTTAGCACGTCAAGTTTGGTATCCCACTGTAATCCCAACGCGTTGATTCCCTCATCCCTGTCTAAATTAAGAACCTTATTTTCGCAAATTTTGTCGGGTATTTTTTCTAATAATTCTGCCGCGTTAGAGCCCCATTTCCGCAATTCAAAATTACACCTTTCTAATATTTTTATTATCTCATCCCTAATTTTTTCAAGTTCCTTAATATTATGTGCCCCTGTTAGCAAATCGTCTACATAAAAGTCTCTAATAATAACCTTTGCACCTGACGTATAAGTTTTTTCTTCGCGCGCGAGTTGTTGTAATGACCTTATAGCTAAGAAAGAACCCGCAGATGTGCCGTAACTGACAGTAGTTAATTCGAATGTTTCAATTTTATTACGGTCATCATCTCTCCAAAGAATGCGCTGAAAGGGCGTACAACTTTCGCTTACAAGTATCTGCCTGTACATTTTTGTGATGTCCGCTGTTAAAACATATTTATGTAGACTAAATCTGCAAACAATATCGAATATGTCTTGCTGTATTTTAGGGCCGACTAATAATGTGTCATTTAGTGAAACCCCCGTCGTAGATTTAGCGGAACCATCAAATACTACCCTAACCTTGGTGGTTAAGCTGTTTTCTTTTAAAACGGCATGATGAGGAAGGTAAAAATGTGAACCTAAGAAGTCTATGTTTTCATTACTTATACGCTTCATGTGACCTAATGCCAAATATTCTTCCATAAATAATGTATATTCATGCTTGAGTTTCGTATTTTTGTTTAGTCTGCGTTCTAGTGAATAAAAACGCTTTAGTGCGTGATCGCGAGAATTTCCTAAGGGAGGTGCATTTTCCTTAAATGGAAGCGCTACTATAAAACGCCCTTCACTGTTGCGTTCTAGTGTATTTGAGAAATGTCTTTCACAAGCCCTCTCATCGTACGTTAATTCATTTTTGCTACACGCGTTTTCTAATTCCCAAAACCTGGTTAGATTATTATTTAGCGTTTCCAGCGTGACTAAATTGCAGTTTACTTGTGTGGAGAGAGGTTTTGATAGTATTCTACCCGAAATTACCCAACCTAATAATGTTTTTTGCAGACACGGATCATTTGTGCCCAGGTTGATTTGTCCCACACATAATAATCTGTAAAATAATTCTACCCCTAATAGTATATCGATGTCTCGGGCTATATTGAAATCTGGATCTGCTAATCTGACGTTTTTTGGTATGTTAATGCATTCCTTTGTTATTGATACAAAGGGAATTCGCTCGGAAATTTTATTGAGTACTAAACAATTAATATTCTCCTCAAAAGCCGAATGCATGGACTTAACAGTTACGTTTATACAATAATTTACAGGTGACTTCGATTGATTAATTCCCATTATTGTGATCTGGGACGACTTATATTTTAGATTGAGTATATCCGCTAGTTTTTTCGTTATTAAATTCGATTGCGATCCCGAATCTAAAAGAGCGCGACACGCATGACTACGCCCATTTGAGTCTAGTACATTTATGATGGCTGTTGATAATAATACATGCCGAGGAAGGCTTGAACTTGAACTATGATTTGATATTGACATGTCTGTATCGGCAATTTTTGAGGGACCGGCTATCGGAGCTGAATCCCTTTGCGTAGGCAAATGTAGTAATGTATTGTGCTTTTTATTACATGTTTTACACGATCTAGCGAGACATTTGTTTGCGGAATGATTGGCCTTTAGACAGTTCAGGCACAGGTTCTTTGTTTTAACTTCATTTATTCTTTGATGTTTGGTAACTCGAGGAAGGCTTTACATTGAAAAATGAAATGATTACGCTGACAATATAAACATGCGATACTGTTTGTGACAATGTTAGTTGTGTACTTGTGAGTCACTTTATTATGCGTTGTTTTGCTTATGGATTCTAATGTATGACATTTTCGAGATAAAAACTCTGCGATTTCTTTGAACGTGGGAATATTCGTTGCGGAAGTGCTAGCTTCCCATTCTTTGAATGTGACAGCGTCTAATTTGCTGCTGATAGTAAATATTAACAAATCATCCCAATATTCAACCGGGCGCTTTAATGCCTTGAGTGCCCTGGTGTGCTTTAATGCTTCATCTAATATTTGACGAAGAACGCTAAAGCTTTCTTTATGCATGGATGGCAAATTGTAAATAGCCTTCACATGTTTTTGAATTATGATTTTTTTGTTGCTGTATCTCTCTTGGAGCATTTCCCAAGCATCTTTATAATTGTCGGCTGAAATTTCTAAAGACTGTATGACATTTGCTGCATCTCCCATAAGTGAGGATTTTAGGTAGTGAAATTTTTGTATGTTAGATATTGATTCATTGGAATGAATTAATTGATTAAACGTATCAAAAAATGGAAACCACTCTTCGTAATTTCCCGAAAAAGTAGGTAATTTAATTGTGGGCAGTTTTATTAAATTGTCTGAAGAGTTAGGCTCATTCAAAGTAACATTTTGCGTTGGAATGTTTTGCGCCGTAATTTGAGGTTTGACATCATTTAATAATGCACACAATCGGTTATCAATAGCATAATAAGCGTTTTCAAACCTTTCGCGTTCATCTGAGTCTATTTCCTCTTCTATTAATGCTTCTATTTTTGATTGAATGTCGTCGAATTCATCTAGGGAATTCTGAAATCTATCTTGCCGTCTTTTAATTTCTCCTACTACTACCTTATCATTGGTGAGGCCATCAAGAAAACTAGTCAATCTTGTGAGAGATGCTTTTATTTGTTTGCGCTTGTTTTTTAAAGATTTTAATTGCTCTTCAGCCATGGTACAATTCACTTTTAGTGCAAATACAGGCGAGGAAAACGTGTGTAAAGGTGTTTTTAATTTTTAAGAAAGGATAACGTGAAATATTAATTGGAGACTAACCTGCTGACTCAATGTAGAATGCTGTAGCTCCGCTGCTATCCCCGCTTCGGCGATGGATGTTGACCTCCTTGCTGATTTATTGTAATTCTGTTCTTGATTCTTTGTAGAATCCGGTTTCGAAGGACCATATGTTGAAGCCTCCCTGGTTTGAGAGCCTTTGTGCTGCTAGGTTGTAAGGCTAGCACGCCTTTTCTTTTGTGCGGTTAGGTTGTAAGGCTAACACGCCGTTTGTATTTGATTTTGATTGAATTTCAACATTACGTGCGCTTGTAATACGCACACCACTAATGTAACTTAAAGTTTAAATGAAAGCCGGATCATAAATTAACTAACTTTATTTAATACTTTTAATTACCGACTTAAAGCTAACACTGAATTATTGAAATTATATACTGTGAGAACTATCTTGTTTGTAAAATGAATGCAATGGCATTCTTTGATTTTGAAAGGTATGACCTTTCGCCTTCACGTTGTTGATAGAACTGTCTTGGTTTAATTTCTTTTTTCCGAAGGAAATTTGACTCAATTTTACCCCTCTACTAGTCCACGGAAGAGTAGGAATTGAAAAGCGAAAGGTACCTTTGTATTTCTGCGAATTCCTTAGACTATAAACTACACGTAATACACTTTGGAAAATACATGAAATTTGAACATTAAACATTTACTGCAGTTCGTGCTGACAACAATCGAATCGACGATATTCACAGAAGGTTGTAAGGGGATTATAACATGACGAATAACTTTCCCTGTTCTGAACCCCTAAAATGAATGGTACAATAAATACTCTTCTGCGAATATGCCGCTTCTCTGTCATAAATGGTTGCAGTTTGCCGAACTATAATACAATGTAGTCTTAACCAACATAAATGAATAGAAAATATATTTATTATAAAAGGCTCGGTTAATAGCCTTCCAAGAGAGAAAGTTTTCGTACCTTTTACAAAATGGGGAAATATTTATGAAGCTTAAATATTATAATGGATTCAATACACTTGAATAGAAAATATTTCTTATCCTGTGGGGTTTGAGTTATAAAGCAAATTAAGATACCAAGTTGTATGCAAATTACATTTGGTATTTCTAGGTAGAATTAATATAAACTAAAAGAACATATATCCCTAATCCTAACGTAAGACACAAAAATGAATAAAAATAAAAATGTCTCTAACACCGCTTATATTCCATAGAAAAAAAAACAAAAACTTTTAGATAATTTAGTTTCAGGGTCCTGGGTAGGGTGGGTCACTGATGTATGAGAAAAAATAAAAGTTCTCGAATCATATTCTAATAGCAATATTTTTTTGTCTTACGTTAAGACAAATAAAAATTGCTAAAAAAAGTTAAAAAAAGTCACATCTTGAGCCCGCGCCGGAGCTCCTAAGAATTAAGTATTTTCGAAAAAAAAGCTATTTTTTAAATTTTAATATTTTATTTACTATCAATTACACAGGCCTGCATAAAATTTGTGATGACGTGATTTTTGTTTGTTAAGCTCAGTTTTTATATAGCAATAACTAATTAAAATACAGTTGGTCTCTACCACCCACAGATTTTTTTTTTGCACAAAAGAAAAAGAAATAAATATAAAAAAAAACTTATAATAGGCGTTTTAATACATTTTACAATGAATGTACTACTTCAAATCTCTGGTATTAACCAACAAATGATTTTCTGTTGTGGTTTTAAAGAAATTTGTTAAATAGGCGCTCATTACCTGATGTAAATCTTTTATTACATGTATTAATTTTGGACAAGATTTCCGGGAATTTTTACCTGCTAAATCCTATTTATTATGCTTTCACATTATTAGTACTGCGAAGAAGGATTTCAAGTTTATCACTCCAAACAAAATGTATATTTTAATGCATTTACTTCATTATAGCTCTGAGTGTCGATCAGTAAACAAGTAAAATTAATTTGTCTTTAGTGTTGTGCGTGGTATTTGATAAATAAACATTGCTTAAAAATATGTCTAGCCGGTGCTGCAAAAACAAACCAGATGATTTCTGTTATATTTGTGGATATTTCGTCTTGAAAAAATTTAAGAGACCAATTGGTGATTTTGTGAAAAATGCATATTATGCTTATTTCAAAATCAAATTAGGAGATCAAGATAAAGATTGGACACCGCACGTTGTTTGTAAGGTATGTGAAGAAGGTTGAAGACATTGAACCAAAGGGAATAGAAAAAGCCTTTCTTTTGGAATACCGATGGTTTGGAGAGAACCGCAAAATCATCATGAAGATTGCTTCTTTTGTCTTTCTGATGTTAAGGGGCTTAATAGAAAAACTTTTAAATATATTTTGTACCCAAACAATATTAAATCAGCTATCAGACCAGTTCCTCACAGTGATCATGTACCTATACCTATACTGCCCAAAGTACTACAAGAAGATATTGAAACCTCTTCAACTTCCGGCTCCGTACAGATGGATAGTGATTTTGAACCATCAACCTTAGGTCAAAACCAACCTCAGCTATTTTCACAAGCCGAATTGAATGATTTAGTAAGAGATTTGGGACTTTCAAAAGATCTATCTGAAGTACTGGGGTCTAGGTTGAAACAAAAAAATTTACATGCCCCAGAAACTACCTTCAGATCTTCCTTTAGCTGAATATTACAGAAAAACGAAACGAAGCTTTTCTGAAAATCGAAAACGTTTTTTTAAGAAGCATAAAGAATAAATAACTATTTCTAATAGTTTCTAATGTGTATATTTTTGTATTTTTTTAATATAATATAAAACTAGCTTATAAATAAATAAATCGTGTTTTTTCTATATTTTTTGATTTTACTGGTTTGAAAAATAACCTTGCGTGATACAAAAAAATAAAAGCAGATTTGAAATCAGCGCTACCCAATTACTAGAAAACAGTTAAAATTTTTAAATCAACATTCAAAGCGTTGAAAAATGCAGGCCTGTGTTATTATTAATTAAAACTGAAAACATTTTTAATTAAACTTAAAAAAAAAATAAAACTTTGGTTCTTATACAACATAAAACAATAAAATCACGAAATTATATTAGTTATTTTTTGGTCACAAAATCTTGTTTACTGTCAAATCTGGGCATCTCTCGTCTTGATTCAAGTTTCGTCTGTATTAATCCTTCTTTTGATTTTTTATCGCATAGAGTCATGGATGCTTCTGACACATTTTCACAGTTCGTTCCACCGCCTGAGTATGACATGGCAGCTTGGCAAAAATTAGATTGTCACTTTCTTGACACTCAACTGCCGCATTTATTTCTTCAGTAGTGATGTTTCGAAGAATTGGTGGATCGAAAAACTTTTGATTCCAATTTATAACTTCAAAGTATTTACTTGCGTCAAAATTGATAGTCAGGACCTCAAACACGCGAGGTTGCTTTCCAGTATGAGGTGAGCTTCGTGCTTCTTGAATTCGTCTGGCTGCCAGTTCTCTCACTGTTTTATTTTCATCCAACAACATCGATAGAAGCAAGTTTTCTGGGTGAGCAAAATAGGCGTTACGTTGAATTACGGGATCTATTACTAGTTTTAACTCTGCAGGAAGGTATCGTGAGTTTGTTACCAATTTCCAAAAATTTTTAGACCCATGTTTGTAAGTTGGATTTGTTTTTATTTCAAACCATACTGGAGCATAAACTTTTACACAATACTCACCTAATACTTTTAGCTGATATGACGGGTTTGATGTAGTAATATATAAACGTAAAATTCTATTTGCTTTTGTTAGCCATCGAGCATGGGATATTTTTCCTGGGGACCTGTTATCTAAGCCATCGTGGCAGTGTCCACTTATAACAGATATAGTTATTTCATAAAAATATTTTTGATCTGTACTTAAGCCCTCAAATTGTATTTCCGGAAGCTGGCCTTCAATTCTCTCGTACTTGACTATGGGTAGCTTTTCGCAGTTTTCTAATAAGTTGCCAATAGGACCAGCATGCGAATATGGTCCCTTGGTAACACCATCTAGTTTGTTAAATAGATCAGAATAATTGAAACATACATGAGTAGGTAAACCCCACCAGTTTTGTATAATACAAAGGTATTTTTAATAATATAAAATATTATTAAAAATCTGGTGTGAAGAACACAAATACAGGTTCACTATTAATACGTATCTACGTCTCTGGGGAGGGATAGGTTCGGACACGTTCACAAAAATATTAATAGTGAACCTGTATTTGTGTTCTTCACGCCAGATTTTTAATAATATTTTATATTATTAAAAATACCTTTGTGTTAAATAGATGTTTTAATGGCAATTCGTTCAAATGTAGCATGCAAATAATCCATTGCAGTGGGCGCTGAAGTCTTTTTTCCAATACTCTTATTACTCCGTTAAATTTCCCAGTGTTAGTGACTGTACCATCACAACCAATTGCCATCAAATTTTCTTTATAAATTTTTTTGATACGAAAGAAGGGCAATAATTGACATTTCAATACTTTTAGAAGTACTTCGATCTGGTGTTGCATAGCCAACATAAACTGAATCTGGCTCCTTAAGAACAGATACATGTTCCTCAATCAATATTTGTCTGTATTTCTTAGCTCCCATTTTAATAATATTAAGCGTCTTATCTTTTCGGCCGTCAAAGTATAAAGCTGGTAGGTCTAGCTGCTTCTGCTTTTGAATATATTCTTTACGTACTTTTTTTCTTTCCCGTCGTATTTTTGATTTATCAATTGGTTCACTGCCAGGAGATATATCTTGCAATACAGAAGAAGCAATAGCAGCCGCTGCTCTATCGGAAACACCGTAACGGTCACAAGTTTTTGACAACATAGGCAAACTAAAAATTTTTTTTGTTTTTTCTTTTTTTCCTTCTGCATTTGACGTGGAAGGTAAATTAAAAGAATCACCACAAGAAGAACTGGAATTACTTACAGATAACTGTGTTTCTGTCTTTGGTGCTCGGGCTGCTCTTTTTTGCAATTTAGTTGTAAGAACTCGATCTATTCCTCCATCTTTCTCGCCCCCCTTTGGTCACTCAAAAACTCCTGTTCTTCTTTGGGTACCTTATATTGCCTTGGACAGCAGCAAAGCTCAATTTGTTTACATATACAGGAACAAATATCAAACAAAACTCTGCTACGTCGGAGAAAGTTTTCTTTCTGATAAACGCATATTTTTTCAACGACTTTTTGAGATTTTTGCACTTTATATGATAACCGTTTATTAGTTGTATTACTCTTGTATTTAAAACTGTAGGAAGAGACGATTTTCTCCAAACACAATCTACCCTTTGAGCTACAAGTTTTGCAATATCTAAAAACGATGGTGCATGTTCGTTAATCAATTAAATTCGAAATTTCCGACGATTAAATTTACGGTGGAAAAGGAAAACAATGGCAGGATACCATTTTTGGATACTTTACTGATTAGAAATAAACATAAAATAGAAATCGATATCTTCCGGAAAGAAACCAATGTTAATAGATTCATTATCGCGGATTCAAATCATAGTTTTCAACATAAGACAGCTTCTTTTAATTTCTTAGTCAATCGGTTACTAAATTTTCCGTTAACAAAAGAGAGATATGAAATAGAACTGGATTTCATTAAAAATATCGCGAAATATAATGGCTTTGACATAGAAATAATCAATAAATTAATTAGAAAAACAAAACTAAAAAATACAATCCGCGAATCCACAAGTTTGATATCTCAAAGTAACCAGGAGAAAAAGTACATGTGTTTACCATACCACCCCATCACGAAAAACATTAATAAAGTTGTGAAAGAACGAGGTCTCCAAGTTGCCTTTCGGTCCGAAAATACTATCAAAAGTCTCCTAGGGAATACCAAAGATAAAGTTAATTTTAATTCGAAATCAGGTATATACGAAATTAAATGCGATGATTGTAATTTGAAATATATAGGCCAAACAAAACGACCAATAATAACTCGGTTTAAAGAACACATATCACATATTAAATACAATAGACCGGATAAATCTAACGCTGCCAACCATGCTTTAAATAAACTACACAATATGTCGATTAAAAGGTTAAAACTTGTCAAGGCCATTAATAACCCCCGCGATCTTGACGCATATGAAAGTATTCATATCGCTAAAAACAAACAGAATTCTATGAACGGAGATAAAAGACCGATCCCCTACACCTGTCTCTTTTCATTCTTAGAAACGTAAGTAAAAAGCTCGTAGACGTTTTCAAATAGAGTATAAACACATGTGATTGCCGAATTTTTTTGTCGATCTTTTCGTTCGATATATTTGTATGTTTAAGTCAGTGTATACATGGACGCTGTGTAAAGTTGTTGCGTGAGCAGTTGTGCTAGCTTCGCTGTGCCCCATGTGCACACCTTGATTAGTGGTTTTACCTACTAATGATGACAACTTAGTTGTCGAAATACGTATTTAGGATACGATTAATAATTGTGGTAAGGGGTTATATACGTTTTTTAAAGTTTTGACTTAACCACGGTCTCCAAAGAAAGATCTTTTAGTTACAATTATATTAGAATATTAGAAAATGTTTTCTAACTTCGGCAGAAATTATGTATCTGAAAGAAATTTCATCTTTCAACAAGACAATTGTCCAGTCCGCACGGCAAAAGTCGTTTCTCAAAGGTTTAGAGAAAAAAATATAGAGTGTTTGCCGTGGTATTTTAGAAGACCAGATCTGAACCCCATCGAGAACGTGCGGGGATATATTGTTAAGACAATGAGCAGCAGTAATTTTAGGCCAGTATATGTCCAAGAATTATCTAACAAGATCGTGGATATTTGGAATAATCTGTCACCAGAATTTATACATGTTATAACATCGTTTCCTAGACGTTTACAAGAGATGCTAGACAGAAATGGTGCCATAGTAAAGTAAAAGTTAAAAATTAAAACCAAATATTTGTTGTTCTCTGATTAATAAATTCTTATTTTTCGTTTATTCACTCAGTAATATCATTTTATAACATAATTTATAACATAGTTTGCGAGAGAGGCTACAGATAAATGTCACCAAGTTGTCATCTACACAACAACTTAATTATACAAAAACCGAATTACAATGCTTAATTATAGTGAAAATAAATATATAATCGTCCGGATTTCAAATGCCGCGATAGTATATACCTGGTTGTAAAGTGACAGTTGTATTTTTTCTCAACTGTTATATTTGTTAAGTTAGTCATAGTTAAGCTTAAGGATTTTGTTTAGTTTATTAATAAACCTTATTCCTATAAACGTGTTATTTTCTTTATAAGCTTAAATTTTAATTCCCTCCAGTTCTCCTACTTAATAGAATCTTTAGTAATATAATAATCATATTCATAAATAGAAAGTAAATGACCGGGGGTAATACCATAAGAGCTTGTGTTTATCCGGACAAACTTTCGTTTTAAACGAAAGCTTTGTTGCTTGGTAACTGACGAAAACAAATAACTTTTATTTGTTCGAGTCGTGTTACCTTTCAGCAACAAAGTTTGAGTTTTGTCAAAACGAAAGTTTGTTCCGGAAATAAACACAAGCTTGAATGGTATTGGTAAGACAATTTAATGAATCATTTAATTAAAATTAACAAACAACAAAAATTTTTATTTAAACAATGTCAAAACACAACACTTCTTTGAATACATAGGTAAATAGTAGATTAATTGTTACTAAAACTACAGTTACAAAATGTACAGTTATTATCAATTATTTTATTCGTGGCCGACTGAACACTATTTAGGGGTTATTGTTATTGCTAAAATTGCTTCATATTGAAGTTTATCTGAACGATGCTCTGTCAGAATTGAACTCTCGGTACCATGGAAAAATCAACATGCAGTTTATCCACTTGCAAACATACCTACTTGCTGTTTATCCGATATCAAACTAACATAACGTGTATTAAAATGTCATGTTTTTGACAGATGAGATAAATTGTCTAAAATATTTAATATTATTCTGGAATATTAAAACAAAGTTTTAAAAATAAATAAATAAAAATATGCTAAATGTATCTTTGACGTTATTCTTAACTTCCTATTGGTCGTAATGCGAGCTTCAGCAACCCATAGTACAGCCTTTTATTCTGAAACTAATAAGATATACGAAGTTATGAAGCTTTTTGCCTCTAAGAATGAGTTAAAAGATTAGCCATCTATTAAACAATTCAAGAATCACAGCAAAAAAGACCTCTCATAATTTACAAGCATTTTCTATGGCAAAAACTATTTGAAACGTAAAATCTCACCATTTTTTTGTATAAAATAAAAGCATTTTTAATAATATCGAAATGTTATTAAGAATTGGGTGTGAATAACAAAATACAAGTTAATATTCGCGTGAAAATTGCCTTTCGGACATGAAGACACGTGTTTCGTCTTAATATAGACTCGTCGGTGCATGTTTCTGAGAAAGACAAATTTCTCTACAAAAACTCTCTTGTTACATACAATCAAGTTGCAAAAGACAGGCATTAAAGTGACTATTAAAGTGACCATTGACTAATGCCATTATCATGAACGCTAAATCAACCATTACCATCCACCTGACAAGTGCAAGCAATTGAAAGCAATTTTCACACAAATATTAACTTGTATTGTGCTCTCTGCACCCGATTTTTAATAATGTTGAGAAATGTTATAGTTTTATACAATTTTTATGAAATTTCACATTAGCTATTAACTGTTTTCGTGAGGACCCCAATGTTTAAAATTTTATTATATTTTCTTTAATTTTTTTTTTGACGTTTGCCTAATTTCTAATTGTTTGGAAAAAGAGTTTTACAAAAAAAAAACAAAACGAATATTATTTTGTGAATTATGGAACAAAGTGTAGGCATTGACCTTATCAAACAGTAACTGTAACAATTTTTTGTATATACATTTTTATTTGTTTTTAATTGATTGTATAATGTAAATGTTGAGGACTGAGGGTATGTTTTATAGTTCGAAGGCGACGCACAGTGCGAAATTTAGGAAGTTTAGCGGAACTTTATTCAATTTTTTAAATACGTAAAATGCATAAGATTATTTATTATTTTGTTAGGTAATACACCGCCTCTAAAACCTCATAGTCAGTTTGGGGATTTACCCTGCGAAAGAACCGCAAAATGCACCTGAAATTCGCATTACTTATTCAATCATACTTTTTGCCTATAGAAAGCTATTCGATTTGTTAAAGTTAATAGAGTGGTACATACAAATGGCAAATCAGTAGGCCATAATTTTTTCTTCATGCATTTTATTAGAAAATTGTCAATTATTGGCATTTAATTAATTGCAAAATCTTTCCTTGCTCGTGTGTGATTTGTTCGTGGAAAAAGTGATTTTTAAGAAGTAAGTTAAATTTACATTTTTAACTTTAGTGGAGATTTTAAAAAGTGATACCACATAATACCAGCTTGAAACGCACAACATTTTAAAGTTTTTTTTCCCTCTGTTGAAAACTCAAAAGATCTTCTGCGATATTTTGCGATCTTCTTTTAAATGAAACATTTTCCAGAATGACTTTGCAAGTTTCATGTAACTGTATATTCCAAAAGTGGAAGGAAGAGCCGACATCGGATGCCATCATTGGTTTTGTTTTGGAAAAAATAGGCTCACCAATGTTAAGATCTGATGCTCTTTGCAGTTTAAAGACTCTTCGCGCACTGGTTTGTAAAATACGAAAAAGGTGGAGGGAATCCAGCCGAAATTTAGCATCATTTCTGAATAAAAAAGCTGTCTGGCTTGAAAATAATTTAAAGTTTTCAAATGCTGTAAGGAATACATTGCCTAATGGATCGAGGACCAATGCAGGCAGACCTAAAAAAGAATTTAGGTATTGTCATCCTAAAGTGCAAAACAGAAAAGTGCATAATCTTTTGAAGTCCTGTAGTCAAGACGAGTTGGCCAAAGCAACCGTAACAAAGCTATACCAATCTGGAAAACGAAACTCTGCAGCGATGCAGAAACGGGAAGCAAAATCAAAATGGCTCGCATGCCTTCTTCAAACAGCCCACAAAAATTAACTCCGGATCAGGCTCTGGCGCTACTTATTGATGCAAACTTATCGTCAAATCAATACAACATTGTTCGGGATCAAGCAAAACATCAGGGTTGCACTTTGTATCCACCTTATTATGTTGTAAAGGAGGTAAAGAGGTTATGCTATCCAAAGGACATAATAATAACTGAAGTTTCAGCTGAAGTATCAGTTCAGTCGCTTATAAATCATACCATAGCAAGACTTTGTACAGGGCTAGAAGAGACTCTTAGAACTTTGTCAAACGTTAAAGCACTAAATATTATCGTAAAGTGGGGTTGTGATGGGTCGGAACAAGTTAACTATCGACAAAAGTATATGGACAAACATAGCTCTGATGATAGTATGTTTAGTGTATCAATGGTACCAATCCAAATGTGCTCCGTAAATGATAATGGTGATAATCAGTCACTAATTTGGAAAAACCCTGCTTCTTCTTCCACGCGGTACTTTCGCCCCATTAAGTTCGTTTTTACCAAAGAAACAGTCAGTGTAAATACCTCAGAAGTAAACAAAGTGAAAGAACAAATATCTCAACTTGCTCCAACCACTATACTTGTAGATGGCAAGCAATTTCAGGTTACAGCAAATATGATCTTTTGTATGATTGATGGTAAAGTATGCAATGCTGTATCATCCTGTGCATCATCACAAACATGCTACTTATGTGGGGCTAAACCTAGTGAAATGAACAACATCTGCGATATACCTCAAAAAATATAAACGAATCCTTTTTATCCCTAGGACTATCGCCCCTCCATGCATGGATAAGGTTTTTAGAATGTATTTTACATATATCGTACAAACTTGATATTAAAGCATGGCAAGCTCGTGGAGCAGAAAATAAAAAAAAAGTTGCAGAGAAGAAAAAATACATTTAACAAAAATTCAAAGAGGAGTTTGGCTTGCTTATAGATATGCCAAAACAGCAGACGGGAAACACAAACGATGGTAATACCGGGAGGAAATTCCTTAGAAATGCCGAAAAGTCTGCCGAAATAACTGGCGTTAACTTAGAATTGATCAAATGTTTTCATGTGCTGTTAGAGTGCCTAAATTGTGGTCTTAAAATTGATTCAGAAAAGTTCGGCGAATATGCAAGAGAAACTTTGGAATTGTATTTGAAAGAATATTTCTGGCACTCAATGCCCGTAAGTCTGCATAGACTCCTTTGTCATGGAAAGGATATTATAGCTTCTTGCATTCTTCCGATCGGACAATTTTCTGAAGAAGCTCAGGAGGCAAGAAACAAAGACTGCAGAAAATATCGCGAAATTTTTACTAGAAAGACGTCAAGAATTGATACAAATACGGATTTATTTTATCGACTGCTTATTTCGTCGGATTCGTACATCGCTAGTCTTCGTAAAGCACCCAAAACCAAGCATAGTGAAGTTACGCCAGAAGTTTTAGTGTTGTTAGAAAGATTTGCAGGCCCGTGTAATGATTGCGAGTCTTCAGACGATTGCAATGAGTCTAGTTCAGAATAGGTGTTCAAAATGTTGTTATAATATGTATGTTTCTTTAATTGTTCTATAATAGAAAACACAAATAAACTCAAAAACTTTAAATAAAACATATTAATTTTTATTAAAAATTTTAAAAACCAACAAATAGAACTGTTTTACTGTTTTGAATAATTAAGTTCCGGTAAACTCAAGAAATTTCGCACTGTGCGACGAGAGTATTAAATGCTGAAGAATTGCGAATTATTGTTGAAGATCATAATGACTCCGATCACGAAAGCAACGCTCCGGTTGAACATTACAGATGTTAAAATTTGCGTTCCATTACATATACAAATCTGAATTACGAATAAAAACGAAGAAATGAGTTTATTAGCTTAGGAATGATCCTAGTAAAGGCACATATCCAGCGCCAAGGTATAATATTTACCTCGTGAAGCATATAGTAATGAGATTTGTGGGTATATTGTTAAAAAAAGACATTCGTTTATAAAAGAGTAGATGTGATATGTGTAAAAGAAGTGTTGGCCAAATAAAGAAAAACTATACATACAATGTTTCAAACACATTAGCGCGCTGCGTACTAAGAATATTTACCAAAATTGTTTATAAAATGTTTTAGATTCATTAAAATAAAATTTATACCATCTCCTTTGCGATATTTTTTAAAATTAAATATTAAAAAAACAGTAATATAATAGCACTATACTATTGATAAGAACGAAAAGTGACATTTTAATGGACGGGAAAGTCGTTTACCGAGGTGTCAGCCGAGGACGGAATTACTTGCGAAGACCTTTAAAAACACTTTTGTTCGCAATGAATATATATGAAATAAACCGTTATTTCATACTGCAAGTTTAATGAATTTTAAATTAAAAAAATGAATTTATTTCATACTGATGTTAAAAATGATATTTATGTCTCGCAGAAAGTATTCGTAAAAAAAGTTGTAACTAATATTTCCATAACGATGGAAGTTTGTTACAAATAAAAATGAAAAATTCGAGTCAATTTTCTGCGTTTTTTTTTTCGATTATTCGTTTTAAAATTGATACAAATGTAATATCGCTAGATATTCTGGAGGAAACTGATCGCGTGAAGAAGAATTTGATGCCACATAAGTCACGAAATCAATACTAATAAATTTGAATTATTCCTGTCAACAACTGTCGTATAATTTTAAAATACTAGAACTTGAATATTTTAGTTTACTAAGACTTTAATGTTTCATTTTTTGTACCATAAACAATCCGAAAAATATCATTTTTGATACCAATATGAAATAAAGACTTTTAATTGAATTGAATCGGCTTTTGCTTGATCAAGATCCATAATTTAAAATAGAAATAACACTAATAGTTAAGATATTCACTTTATTAATATTGTTCGTTAGTTTAGTTTGTAACGAGGTTCAGTAAGTACCTGACAAAGCCGCTATGTTGGCTAAACAATTGTCGTTTTACGAACAAAAATGAATAAAGTGAAGATCCTAACTATTAGTTTTATTTCTATTTTAAAGATTTTTATTTGGGGACCGTATTAACTGAAATTTTATTTCATCAGGCTAGTTAAGCAGTCAAGGATGTTCCCGTCATGTCTATACGTAGATAAATGAAACTTCTATGCTACTGCTTCAATTGTGAGTTCAGAATTTAGCAGATATCTTTCTTTTTTAATAAATATAAACCTACTACATTAAACCAAAATTGTAATTGAATACAAGTATTAATGGTTTTGACCAAATTTTTACTGTTTAAGTTTGATTTCAACAACCGATTTAAGCGCTTGATATAAATTTTACATTTTTTAATTCTTTGGAATAATTACTCCATGAAAAACGCTAAAATATCTAGAAGCTTAGTTTTCTCGCATTGCTATAATTTCAACATCCTTTTATTGTAAGGAATCTGTTTTATATTTATGTACCAGATTTGACAGGATCTATTGTGATATATCAACTTTTACATTATTATTATTCCCAAAATTAACATAGAATTTAAAATATTACCACTTATATACTAGTATTATTGTTTTTATTACCGTCAATAAACAGAAATTTTTATCTGAAAACACTTAAAATATAACGGAGACATTAATTAAGTGTAACAATAAAAAAATGACTGGCACAAATTTACGTGCTTATGATAAAATCTGATGTAATAATTATTTAGATTTATCCTTGTGATGAAAATAACATCATCTACTTCAGATAATATATTGTCTAGCCAGATATAACACCAAAATGTATATAAATCGTAATAATTATAACGTAATAACAGCAGTAGTCCCTTGGGTTTCAATATTGCTTTAGAAGTATCCTGCAAAAAAAATGGTAATCGCCAAGAAGTATATTTATGTAAAGGAGTATGATGGTGCTCCTAAATATGAAAATTTTCAATTAGCTGAGGAGGAAATAGCTGACCTCAAAGAAGGCGGTAAGACAGATTAATATTTAACTCATAAACCTGCAAGTTCTTTCAAGTCTTATTTTTTTAACTCTATTGCCCTAATTGCTAGTAAATTATTTTTTTAAAATTTACTTCCAGGAGTTATTAGTATTGATTTAAAAATAACACCGAATGGTATAAGAAAACGCAAGACATAATGCAAGGTTCACATCCTAGTAATTTATTAATCTTAATGGAACATTCTAGAAAATTTTAATTTAATCTAATAACAAATTTAAATTTCTTTTTCTACAAGAATTATATCGACATGCTATTTAGTCAAACTGTAGGCATTAAGACCGTTCATATAACAAGTGTTCATTTGAAAAGTCAATCTAGTAGCATGTGATTTACTGAGAACATTTTGAAGTATTTCGTAAACTAAAATTTACTACTTAACCTACAAAGTCGTATATTGACAGTTTTGACAGTTTTTTTTGACAGTTTCATACATACAAATAAATAACAAATAATAGGTATTTATTGAAAACTATAACAAATGTTGAAAATGTTGTCCTTCAAGATCAATGCACTTTAAAATCCTCCGTTCAAAATTTCTGATGATTTTCTGCAACATTACTGGATTGTTATTAATTTCCATGCATTTCTGTTCGATTCTCTGTAGCATATCATTCAAATTCAATATAGGTGTTCGAAATATCTTATTTTTTAGATAAGACCACAAAAAGAAGTCGCAAGGTGTTAAATCGCATGAACGTGCAGACCAGGGAATTACAGTATTTCGACTAATTATACGCTCATCAAAAAATTCTCTTAAATAATCCAAAGATTCTGCAGTACAGTGACAAGGTGCTCCGTCTTGTTGGAAATATGCATTTTGAAGTTCATCATCATGCAACTGATTGACAAATGGTTGTAAAATTTCCAAACGATACCCTTGAGCAGTTAACGTTCCCTGAAAAAATATTGGTCCAATAATTCGCCTTTGGCTTATCGCTGCCCAAACACCAATTTTCTCTGGATGTAGCGATTCTTCATTAATTACATGTGGATTTTCACTACTCCAAATTCTTGTATTTTATGAATTTAGGTATCCCGTTTTATAAAACCATGCTTCATCAGTAAAGATGACTCTTTGCGAAAGTTCTCCATTATTGTTCATATTTACAAATCAATTACAAAACTGTAGTCTACGTGGGTAATCAATTTCTAACAATTCTTGTACTGCTGTGACACGGTATGGATAAAGTTGCATATCTTTTGCACATAACTTGTGAGTTGTACCAATAGAAAGGTTTATTTGTTGACTTAAATGACGAACAGATATTTGTGGTTCATTTTCCATTATTTCTTCAACACGATTGACAACTTGAGGTGTACGTTTCTTAACTGCTCCGCTGCCTGATTTTCTTAAGAGACTACTAGTTTCAGAAAAAAGTTTTAAAGTTCTATCCAAAGTATTCTTAAATTGTATATAATCTATTACAAAATGTGGAAACTCGACTTGAAATTCTACCATGCAATATTGAACTAAATAAACCCATAAACCATCAATTTTATTACCACTTCGAAAATAAGCCTGGACTAAAAAAATTTTATGTTCTAAAGTGAAAGCCATTTTAAAACTGAGAATTTTTTTTTTTAAATTTAGCCTAAGATTATCAAACCTTAATCCTAATCGATTTTTTTGTTATATATAGTAAGTTATATACAACGTGTGTATAAATTGTCGCGAAAGCTACAAGCAGCGACAACCTTCGGTCGGTTCTGAATATAAAATCTTAATGTTAAAATGCCGTAGCATACTTCGTTTGTTTTCATGGGGTTCTTGAACTTCAGACTAGTTGTGCGTAACTAAACCTTAGGCTTCGATATCTATTAATAGAGATAGCTGCAATTTGGTTTAATAACAATTTTTACTAGTATTATTTCGTAAACGTTTTCTTTCTTATTTAAAAGTTTGTTTTTAACATTTCTTCATTAACTTACTTTCACGAAAAACACATTTGATAATATTGTAGAACACTGAGTTTGCATTTCAATGTGATTTCAATTAAAATTATGCGCCTACAGTGTTGCCAAATGTCTGTTTCTTTCAAATAGTTCCTGAATACATACAAAGCATGATACGACATTTTGACATTAAGATTTTTTATTCAGAGCCGAACCAAGAATGTCGCCGCGTGTAGCTTTTGCGACATTTTATACACACGGTGTATTATAGCTATATATAAAATACGTTTCTTTTGTTTTATTTTGTTATATTAATATTGTATGATCTGTCGGACCAATAAACATTATTATTATTATTATTATTATTATTATTACTATTATTATTATTATTACTATTATTATTATTATTATTATTATTATTATTATTATTATTATTATTATTATTATTATTATTATTATTACTATTATTATTATTATTACTATTATTGTTGTTACTGTTCTTGTTGCTATAATCTGCATACTATTATTATTAATCATAAGCAGGTACGAATATTTATGCAAAAAAAAATCAACATATTTTTTTTCTAGAATTCTTGGCCGAAGCAATCGTTTTCAGCGTGGATCCATTCCTAAGAATATATTCGATTAAAGTAGGTGATACTATGATAGGAACGCAGGTAGCAAAGTATGTATTCGTTTATATTGAAACGTAATTCAACAATAAAAAATAACATTTTCAGAATAATAAAGTCTCGATCTAGCAAATTCCCCGTCGGAAAATATGTTGTTGGAGGTCTAGGTTGGAGAACACATACTATTTGGCCAGACAACATACCCATGACTGGTTTCTATACGCCACATCTTCTACCATTCGAAGCTGATGATGCGCCCTTGTCTTTGGGATTAGGACTATTAGGAATGCCAGGGTAAAATTAATTTACTATCTTAACTTTTAGTTGGCTAACTACGTAGTGGGCTCTTCTAAAGTTTATATTTTTATAGAAATACAGCTTATTTTGGAATTGTCGAAGTATGCAAACCGAAACCTGGAGAGACTGTTGTCGTAAGTGGCGCAGGTGGAGCAATTGGTAGCCATGCAGGACAAATTGCAAAGATTATGGGATCTACTGTAATCGGTATTGCTGGTTCCGATGAAAAAGGGAAATGGTTAAAAAGCGTTGGTTTTGACCATGTCATTAATTATAAAACGGAGGATGTATCTAAGGCTTTGTCTGAGGTAGCACCAAAAGGAGTTGACTGTTATTTTGATAATGTAAGTAATTTTGTGGAGTTCTGGTTGCTCTGTGGTTGCTATATTTACTATAAACATTACACAAAGCTGATACCGGATCTATTATTATTGAGTTCATTCTTAAGTATATGTATGAATTCCTTACATCGATGAATGCAAATAAATTATAAAATATATACGGGCAGACTATAAGCCTATATTAAGATTTGTATAACACGATAACTTGCTTCACTTCATATGCATATTCTAGGTTGGCGGTGAAATCAGTTCTACCGTAATTAACAAAATGAGTTCAGGTGGCAGAATAATAGTATGTGGTTCTGTTAGTTCCTACGCTGATGGTGATCCTTTAGGTAAGAATGACAAAAATATATATTTGATCAAATTAAAAAAATATCTAATACTTGCATTGAATTACTAGCACCATCAATTCAACGTTCGATACTGTTTTCCCGTTTGAAAATGGAAGGCTTCCTTGTAAACGACTGGGTGGCTAGATGGTCTGAAGGTGTTTCTCAAAACTTGAAATGGCTGCAAGAAGGAAAACTCCAATACAAAGAAACAGTGTCAGAAGGATTTGAAAGTTTACCAAGCGCTTTAATAGGCGTTTATAAAGGAGAAAACACAGGAAAAGCTATTGTAAAAGTTTAAAATCGGTTTTTGACAATATATCATGTTTCGCTATGTATTGTATATGTAAACCATAAAATTATAAATAAATTGCCATATAGTTCAATATATAAAAGCTGGCAGTAAAATGTAGTTAATTTGTTTTAAAATTATAATAAATGCATGTACGAAAATATTAGTTTTTTTATTTTTATTGATTTATATTCACAAATTAGAAGCGTAAAATATTTGATTATATCAGGTGGCCACAAAACCTATTATATAGCAAGTTTTCTACATCTGTTGTGGTCTTCATGCCTTTACTAAAGCATTTTCTCTAGCTCTGCTCTTTTAATTAAGCTTGATGGCTTCGAGATAATTTATTTTGAACATAGTTCCATTTTAGGATTTCGATCTCCCATTTGTAAAAATGGGAGATCGAATTGGCACACTACATGAATCGTGGCTTCCTCTTGCTCTTGACAAAATTCACATTTCTCTTACCAAGACTATATTATGCAAATGTTTCGGTCCTATGAATCCGATAGACGAGGTCTGTCGAGCAAATTCGTTCCCATTTTCATTAGTCCTGTAGTCTTCGTGTCGTGAAACCCGGGATAACTTTCTTTTAATTATTGAGCTTGTTTGGGGCACGCACAATTTGCATTCAACTTGCACTGGATCCAGTGCCTTTAACATTGTTTAGATATGGAATTAAATGGTCACGACGTGATTGATGACTATTAATTTCTTCATCCCAATGATGCAATGCGACAACTTCCTCTTGAAATTTCTTTGAATCGATATATTTCGGTTCCAACACTTTTTTTCTGTTTCATAGCCATCAGTGAGCCGAATAGATTTTGCCGGGATGGTGGGCCTTTCTTCCAATCCTCCCTATCTGGTTTAACTATTTTCTTCTTCTTATCGAAATTGAATTTCTGAATCACGGTATCATTCAGTTTTTCTGTAATGGATCTGTCTTGAGTGCTTCTACCAAGTTGATTACTGCCATGGATTTGGCTTATACGTGTTCGGCATTGCATTATTCAGTATGCTACTGTGTTTGCTTCACCTTATATTGGTTTTTTTTTTAAAAGGGATATAACAACTTTGTATTTAAATACAAACGTACCCTTAAATTTCTTTATGATCTGTCAATGTCAAAACGTCATACAAAGTTGACATTTTTATCATGGTGAAATTCAAGAACGAGCAACGTTTGGAAATTATTAAAAATTACTACCGAAATTCTGAGTCGGTGGTCGTAACTTTAAGAGATTTTCGGTCACAATCATCGTCCTACCAGATAGGCAGTGCGTACTGTAGTGAATAAATTCGAGTCAGCATATTCACTATTGAATGTTTCTGCGCCAGTGAGACAACATACCGGTTGAAGTACCGAAAATATCGCAGCCACAAGTGCTTCAGTTCAAAATTAGCTAAATCAGTCGTGTCCACGCCATTCACAGGAATTGGGAATCTCTCAATCGACATTGTGGCAAATTTTACGTAAAAATCTTGGCTTACATACTTATAAAATCATATTAACTCAAGAAGTGAATCATTTGAAGCGCCGAAGCTTCTCCAATTGGGCTCTACAAAAGTTTGAAGAAAATCACGAATTTCATCGAAAAATCATCATCAGAGATGAAGCTCATTTTTGACTAAATAGTTTTATCAATAAACAAAATATGCGTTATTGGACAGCAACACACCCACATGTGCTTCAAAAGATTCCATTGCATTCACAAAAAGTGACCGTGAGGTGTGAATTTCATATCAGTTTGACCGTCCTTTTTCGTCTATGAAAATGATCGCCATGTTACGATCAATGGAGTTCGCTATCGTGCCATGTTGGAAGACTATTTTTGACCAGAATTGGATGGACTTGACATCGGTAATATGTGGTTCCAACAAGATGGTGCCATATGCCACACAGCTGGTCAAACAATTGATTTATTGAAGGGGAAATTCGGTAATCGTGTAATCTCGATAAATGGTCCGGTCGAATGACCAACTCGCTCATGCGATTTAACGCCGTTAGATTTCTTTTTATGGAATGACGTTAAATTGTTGGTTTTTTCCAACAGGCCAACAACGTTAGAGGATCAATGTATTTTCTTATTAAGGTTCTAAAACGACTTTCAAGGTCATTTGAGCTGTGACGTCATAACTGGGTAACGCGACTAACTTCACGCTGATTATTACTTACTGAGGTCGACAAGTAAGGCCATTAGTAATATAGCAAACTTCACATCACTTGAGGGTATCATATGGGGGGCGCTTTTTCCTGCGGGGTACTTTGTCGTCTGGGGTTGGGGGGTGTGTTAGGTGGTTGGAGACTCATGATGGATTGACAGGGGCTGGCAGGGACCTGCAAGCTGGTCCCGAAGGGACCGGAGTGTCTGCAAGGGTATATCAGAGGTTTGCAAGGAAGTCACCGAGACCTGTAAGGGGGTACAAGGAGCTTGAAACGGAGGTAGCAGAGGTTTGCAATGAAGTCTCTGAGACCTGCAAGGGGGTTCCAAAAACCTGCAAGGTGGTTATCAAGGGGCGTTGCAGTGTTGAAAATAACGTCAAAAGGGTTCTAACTGCAAGGGGCAGCCAGATACCGACCCTACTTAGGGATGACTCATGATCGATTATAGTTTCATATAATAGTAGATAAGCTATGGGGGTTCGAGCGCAAAATCCCATGTATTTTCTTATGGAGGTTCTAAAACTACTTTCAAGGTCATTTGAGCTGTGACGTCATAACTGAGTAACGCGACTAACTTCGCGTTTATTATTACTTACTGAGGTCAATAAGTAAGGCAATTAGTAATATAGAAAACTTCACATCATTTGAGGGTATCATATGGGGGCGCTTTTTCATGCGGGGTACTTTGTAGTGTGGGGTTGGGGGGTGTGCTAAGTGATTGGAGACTCATGATGGATTGACAGGGGCTGGCAGGGGCCTGTAAGCTGGTCTTACAGGCCCCTGTCTGCCAGAGTGTCTGCAAGGGGATATTAGAGGTTTGCAAGGAGGTCCCCGAGACCTGTATAGGGGTACAAGGAGCTTAAAGCGGGGTTAGCAGAGGTTTGCAATGAAGTCCCCGAGACCTGCAACGGGGTTCCAGAAGCCTACAAGGTTGTTGTCAAGGGGCGTTGCAGTGTTGAAAATAACGTCAAAACGGCTCTAACTGCAAGGGGCAGCGAGATACCGCCCCTACTTAGGGATGACTCATGATCGATTATAGTTTCATACGCGGTCACCGCGAGACCTCGAGGGCGCTTTGTCAGATGTTATGATTAATGAATTGCGTATGTAAAATAATATAGGCTATCACGTCATCATTATTATCTAATTAAATGAATATAATATATAGCGGAGGATATGTGTATGAGAGTCATTCAGTGAATGAAATACATCCTTGTAAATAGAAAACGGCTATTCATTCGGTTAACTGCACATCTATTTTTTGTGTGCGGTTAACCGAATGAATAGTGCTATTCAACAACTGCGTGATGTACTTACAGATTTTGTAGACTATTTATATCGTCCGTCGTAATGACGATGTCATTTCAACCCGATGTGGCCGGTCTCTAATAATAACTAACGAAATAGTTTTGCATTCATTCATGTATACAGCTATATTTAAGAAACTTATATTTTTATAAATATGAATAGCATCTACCTTTAGAATATAATTATTTAAAAATGTGCATTTTATTTAACCTGATAAGAATTTCCGAATATTGTTGTCAGCAGATACATACATATATAACATAACAAGTATTCATTTGAAAAGTCAATCTAGTAGCATGTGATTTACTGAGAACATTTTGAAGTATGTCGTAAATTAAAATTTACTACTTAACCTACGAAGTCGTATATTTTGACAGTTTCATACATACAAATAAATAACAAATAATAGGTATTTATTGAAAACTATAACAAATGTTGAAAATGTTGTCCTTCAAGATCAATGCACTTTAAAATCCTCCGTTCAAAATTTCTGATGATATTCTGCAACATTACTGAATTGTTATTAATTTCCATGCATTTCTGTTCGATTCTATGTAGCATATCATTCAAATTCAATATAGGTGTTCGAAATATGTTATTTTTTAGATAAATTTTATGTTCTAAAGTGAAAGCCATTTTAAAACTGAGAAGCAATTTATTTAAACCAGAATCGACGCACGATTATTTTATGCACTAATTGATATTTGTTATTGACATTATCAAATGTCATTTGGATTTACGTTTACGGAACAACGGCGCCTAACTAAATTAATTTTTTTCTACATTTCCGATTGGAACCCTGAGAGGAAAGCAGTCCCATTTTTTGGAAATAAACCGACTGAATATCCTAGCTGGATAGATTTGTCGTGAATGGTGGTATAGCAAATTTCAAAACCACAGTTCATAGCAATATGTATGCTTCATATAGCTATAAGTTTTTGGTTCCAACTTCGTGTTAGCTGTTTTGAAACGAGAGTAGTTGTGTGAGGTATTAAATCGAGGAGCTCGAGGAGTGTGATCTGAATCGAAAGCAATATTATCTGAATATATCGCTTCAAGTCAATTGTCTCGCTAGACTCGTGTGCGACTATACAATCGCCTGGAAACAAACTGATAATTAATAAAATTAGAAATGTAACAAATAGCTGTTAGGTAGGTAATAAACAATTAAGTTCCAATGATACTGTATGCCTTCTAAATGGCCTATCTACGCGAAATAAGATTCGGTGTGCGTTCACGTTAGTTTTCAAGTACGTATATGAATTCAATATGTTTATGTTTGTTAACGATTAACCTGTCTAACTTATAGTAATAAGTTCAATATATTTTGTTCCGCTTTAGTCTCTCTACATCATAGCGTGTTATCGTGAGGAGTTAAAGTATTTTAGTGTTTTCCTACCAGATTAATTTTCTTCTACTAATTACGCTTTTGATTTTCAGTAAACTAAAACTTGAGCAACTTGATATTATTTCCTTAGTTTCCAGGCGTCATGGTATACTATTACGTTAACACGTTGATAAGTACTTATATTTCCTACTTTGTCAGTTAAAGAAACGGGTCATTCCTTGGGCCTACCCAAATCTGTTAGCAGTCTATTTGACTCTGGCGCTCGGTTGATAGTGACACATTCTCACTGCGCTATCTGAACTAGCAGTATCGTATTGAGAGAACCTACGACGACATTCGTTAAACGAACCCGGAAGAAATGGCCGGAGAAGGACTAAATTATAATACGATTTACATTACTAATCTGGCGCTGAGACCCAACTTCAGAAGAAGATGTACCGATCAACAACCAAGAGACGCTGAAACGATAATTCAAGAAACCCCTGAGGAAGAAAACATCCAACATTTTTTGCGCAATCAATCTCAAATATTCATGGTAGATCGCGACAATCCGACAGCAAAACTGGAAATTACCATACCATTACCATACATAACACAGAAGAAACAAGCCCAATAGAACCGACAAAAAGCCAACCGGAACAGGAAAATGAAAACATAATCACCGACGCATTCACAAACCCGAAAAAAACATCGAAGAAACAGAAAACAGAACACGCAAGTACACCAATAGAAATAAAAAATTCATACGACGCCCTCGATACCAAAACCGAGGAAAAAATGGAAGAAGAAACCTCCGAATTCACTCCACAACCGTCAACATCAGCTAGCTCGCCCAGGGTAAGTGACAAAACCAACATCACACATAACACAAAAACTGAAACACGCAAACCACACAAAATTGCACCAATAATAGTAACCGAAAAAGACAAATGGACACACATACGACACATACTTAAATCAAACAACATTAACACTGTAGAAAACAAACTGGTGAAACCAGGCATACACATTGAACCGAAAACTGACAATGACTACCGTACACTTAAACAAATACTCGACAAAGAACACATACAATACTATACATTTCAACTAAGAAGAGAAAAGACACTAAAGGTAGTTATGCGTGGCATTCCTACCTTTATCACAGACACTGACATCACCGACGACTTGACTGACCAAGGCTACCCGACAATAAAAATAAAACGCATGAACGGTAAACACGGAATACCAGTACCACTTGTATTAATCGAACTGACGAGACAATACAAATCAATCTACAACATACGCGACTGCTGTGGACTATCAATTAAAATCGAACCACTAAACAAACGGACAGACATAATACAATGTCACAAATGCCAGACTTTCGGACATCACCATAAAAACTGCAATATAAATTACAAATGCATGAAATGCGGAGACGAACACTCGACACATTTATGTACAAAGACAAAAACAACCCCACCAAAGTGTGCAAACTGCGGTGGTCCTCACCTATCTACTCTCATAAACTGTCCCAATAACCCAAACAATCCTGCAAACAAAACCACACCTAAACCTAAATACATACCAGCACCACCCTCAACAACTAATCCCTGCACTCAAAAACAAAAAACACTACACTTAACACAGTTGACGAATTAGCACTTGCCTTAGGCAATATGCTATTAACACTACACTCGACAAACGCAACAAAAGGACAGATACAATACTTCGTAACACTAACACAGACAATAATCACACTTTACAATAATAAACATTAAATACACACACAACTGAAACGCAAAAAAAAAATGTGACGATGACCAGTAAACGAACAGATATGACTTAAACGCAAAAAAAGCGACTAACACACAGACTACACACACACAACACAGGACCACACAAAAAAAACACAACAACACACGATTAATTATTAATCAGACTCAAACACATCACAACCCTGGGAGATACGAAACAACGGAGTGGAAATGGAGGCAACTTCGACCACAAAACAAAATTCAACGACTCATACACATTGATAGTGACGTGTAAATAGTAAGCGATTCGCCGGTTCTGACACCCCTGCTTTACGAGCCAAACAATGTGTTAAAAAGATACGGATTTCTTTGAGTGCGAGCGAGACTGAAGATAATTCAATACTAGCGATAAGTATCGAGTATCTGTGCCTCTGCGGAATCATGTAAAATATATAATTATAATGTCTGTTCAGAGTGATTTTTTAAAAATTTGTTAACCGTTAAACGTTAGAAACTTTAATTGCGTTGGAGGCCAGTGGACAGTGTCCGGTGGACACTGTATGCATTATGGTGTCCGCTTTTTACTTTTGAAAATGCAATTTATTTTCTATATATTTTAATTTAAGAAGTAAGAAAATGTAATTAAATTTATATGAAGACTAAATCAAACATGACATGCTTTTACATCGATTTTCAACTTTTTTTTACGTTTCCTAGTTTATTAATTCCTTTCACAAATACAATAATTATGACATCATAGACGGAGTGAATTCATCAAATTCAACGAACAAAGTGGTGATGCTGTCCAATCATTCGATACCACCATCCAGAAATACACAGATTGATCACAGCTTAGCTACACCATCCTTTATCGCTGAACACATTTATACAATTCCACAAACATTGTAGATTTACAATATGTTTAGCCTCATAGAAATTTTTTTAAATATTTCAAATTTCGTGTAGTTGAAATAGACGTGGAAGGGATCCCGTTTGCGGCTTGGAAATAACTTCCTCTTCCCCCATTTGCAGCACTTGAGTAAACTTTGTTTGAGTGTCGACAAGGACCGAGTATTTTGGAAATGAGACACGATTTTTTCCATGTATTATGATACCTCGATTTCGATTTTTGAGAAACCTCGCTTAAAAATAAATTCTTGTACAGCGTGTGATAGTGATAACACTCTGCGGAGCTGAGTTGCTATACCGGCTTATATACCTCTCGTAATTGAGTTTGAGAGCTTCAGTTTTAGAAGAAAACTTATTTTTTTGTGTTCTTAGTATTTCGAATGTTCTTTATGTGTTTCATAAATACGTAGCTATTTTAATATTGTAGGTTCAAGTAATTCTTTTCCGACCAACGAAACTGTCTTTTTTATGTTTAGTTTAAACGTAAAAGATGAAAAGTTACTGGACGTTCAAACAAAATATAGAGATTGCTTTCGCCATCCGTTGTACTCATTCCTTTTGCTAAAGATTCTGGTCTTATTAAGTCCCTGTACGTAGATGTTAAGGAGCGATTCAAAAAAGTTATTTTAAGCGCTATTTTACGATCACCAGGAGTGTTGGCAGACCCACTCAATAGAATATAGTCGTGGGTAAAAAATAGCACAAAAAATAAACTTTTTTGAATCGTTCCTTACCATTGACATACAGGGATTAAATATACCAGACTGTTTAGTAAAATAAATGATGAGTGCAACGGATGGCGAAAGGAATTTCTATATTTTCTTCAAACCTCCACTAAATTTTATTTTTTGCGTCTAAACATAAAAAAAACGGCACCTTGGTCTGGAGAAAATTACTTGAACCTACAATATTCGAATAATCACGTACTGTTTCTAATTCACATAATAAAATATTTCTTAAAGAACACCAAAAAACACATTATTCTTATAAAACTGGGGAGCTTTGTATTCGCTACGAGAGGTATATAAGCCGGTGTAGTGACCTGGTCCTGGAGACAGATATTACGAGCAGCGGTATTGGATGAACCTATTTTCTTGCCGTAACAAAATCTAAAAGTCGAAATCGAGTTATAATAAATGGAAAGAATCGCGTTTCATTTTCGGAACATCACTCGGTCGTCGTCGACGTTCAAACAAAATTTTCTCAAGCGCTGCAAATGGGCGAAGAGGAAGCTATTTCCAAGGCACAAACAGAATTCTTTCGGATTCAATATCAACTACACGAAGTTTGGAATATTTACAAGAATTTCCGTACGCCTAAACCTAAGAAAGCATTAACACTTTTGCACATCTGGAACAACAGACTCCTCAGCATACAGCTGTTTCGACATCTAGATGCATATTCCCAACTATAACCAATACAAGCAATGCATTGTCCTAAGACCCCTATTATATGTACAGATGTGATATATTTATAGGCACAGATACAAAGATACTGACATTTGCCGACAATACTGCAACAACCAGAAGTACTGACAGCCATCCTGAAAAACCCACCCTATACAATAGAGACGCGGATAAAAAATGGCGCATAAAAATCAATTCTAAACATAAAAAGTCTAAACATAAAAAGAACAGCACCTTGGTCTGAAGACAATTACTTGAACCTACAATAGTCGAATAATTACGTACATATGAAACACATGAAGAACACTTTAAATACTGTTTCTGGTTCACATAATAAAATATTTCTTAAGGAACGCCAAAAAAAAGATTTTTCTTATAAAACTGGGGAGCTTTGTATTCGCTACGAGAGGTATATAAGCCGGTGTAGCGACCAGGTCCTGGAGACAGATATTACGAGCAGCGGTATTGGATGAACCTATTTTGTTGCCGTACCAAAATCTGAAAGGTGATATCGAGTTATTATAATAAATGGAAAGAATCGCGTTTCATTTGCGAAACATCACTCGGTCGTCGTCGACCCTCAAACAAAATTTTCTCAAACGTTACAAATAGGGAAAGAGGAAGCTTTTTCCAAGAAGCAAACGGCATTCCTTCGGGGTCAATTTCAGCTACACGAGGATTGGAATATTTACAAGAATTTCTGGGCGATTGCAGAAATATGTTCAGCGATCATGGATGGCACGGTAGAGCTGTTTTGTTGATGGATGAGGATTGGACCACCAGTTTATTATTAGTAGGATTTAATGAATTGCTTCGACCATAATGTCATCATTATTGTACTTGTTAAACGAGAATTAATAAACTATGGTGTTTGTAAAAAATGTTAAAATTTGATTTAAAAGCCTATCATGTTTGATTTAATCTTCCTATAAATTTAATGATAATTCACCTAAATTATCAAATTTCTCGTTTTCTCTTAAATACATTAACAAAGCTAATCGAAAAAAATTGCATAAAAACACGTTTGATAAGACACTTATCCATTAAAAAACTCGTTTTTTAAACTTGAATTCGTGTTTTAAAACGTGTCCTATGAAACTCGTTTTTAATATACTATTTTCTATTTTGCATTCCTAATGAACGTATTACGAAACCCAAAACAGTATTGAAACTAGGTTCATTTTAATACGTTTTTTTAAAATTTTTCAATGTTGGCATGCATTGCTGGAACACATAAAAAAATCTTAATTCATAATTGTTATGTCAGCTGCTGCATGCAAACTGTGTGCAGTACAAGATATATTACTTTGTAAGTCAGTCATGTTTATATTTTTAAGTAAAATGTTAAGTATCAATGTGACCAACAGCATATTTTATATAAAAATAAAACTCTGAAATTCCAAAATAAATAATTTCAACTTATTAGTGTAAAAAGTGTAAAATAGAAAAACACTATAAAAAGCTCGTTTCATAAGGCACCATTTTCCACTATCGTCTCGTTTTCTAAACATAAACTGTTCTGACAAAATGGTGCCTTATGAAGCTTGTGTTTCAATATAATATTCTAATTCACATAATAAAATATTTGTGAGAGGATACCAAGGAAAAGATTTTCTTATAAAATAAACCCTATCCATTACGAGAGGTATATAAGCCGGTGTAGTGGCTGGTCTCCCCAGAATGTTATCACACGCTGTAGAAAAAGAATTTATTTTCAAGCGATGCGATTCTCAAAGTGATCTTGCCGTACAAAAATCAAATCGGGGCTACTATAATAAATGGAAAGAATCACGTCGCATTTTCGAAATACTCGGTCGTCGTCGACACTCAAGCAAAGTTTACTCAAACGTTGCAAATGGGGAAAGAGCAAACTATTTCCAAGGCGCAAACTGGATCTCTTCGACGAAATCAATTTCAACTACACGAAATTTGGACAATTTCAAAAAATTTCTGTGCGGCTAAACCTATTGTCGATCTTCAATTTTTGTGGAATTGCAGAAATATGTTCAGCGATCAAGGATGGCGTACTGGAACTGTTTGCTGAGCTGTGATCAATCTGAAAAATCGATATAAGACATGTTATGTTGGATTTAGTCTTCATATAATTTCTATTATAATTCGTTTCGTCTTAAGTAAAAATTTATAGAAAATATTCTAATTCACATAATAAAATATTTGTGAGGGGATAACAAAAAAGAAGATTTTCTTATAAATTTGAAACTATATCCATTAAGAGAGGTATATAAGCCGGTGTAGTGGCTGGTCTCCCCAGAATGTTATTAAACGCTGTAGAAAAAGAATTTATTTTCAAGCGATGAGATTGTTAAAGTGATCTTGCCGTACAAAAATCAAATCGGGGCTATTATAATAAATGGAAAGAATCACGTCGCATTTTCGAAATGCTCGGTCGTCGTCGACACTCAAAGAAAGTATACTCAAGCGCCGCAAATGGGGAAAGAGCAAGCTATTTCCAAGGCGCAAACTGGATCTCTTCGACGAAATCAATTTCAACTACACGAAATTTGGACCAGTTCTAAAAATTTTTGTGCGGCTAACCTATTGTCGATCTTCAATTTTTGTGGAATTGCAGAAACATGTTCAGCGATCAAGGATGGCGTACTGGAACTGTTTGCTGAGCCGTGATCAATCTGAAAAATCGATATAAAACATGTTATGTTAGATTTAGTCTTCATATAAATTTTATTATAATTCGTTTCGTCTTAAATAAAAATTTATAGAAAATATTCTAATTCACATAATAAAATATTTGTGAGAGGATACCAAAAAAAAAAGATTTTCTTATAAAATTTAAAACCTAACCATTACGAGAGGTATATAAGCCGGTGTAGTGGCTGGTCTCCCCAGAATGTTATCACACGCTAGTAGATAGCATAATACCGTTTCCAGCCCACACCCATTTTATGCTAATTATTTTTTCAAAAAAAAATTAATGCACTTTTATGGATTAAAGCTTAGTTCGGTCTTAATACTATATCAAGGAATCATACTGAATACTTAAAAAATTTCATAAATAATTAAAAACTTGGATACTATATAAATTCAAAAGTAATTTCAAAGTTAGATATAAATTCAAAAATAAAAAAAATAAAAACTTGGCTACTATATAAATTCAAAATTAATTTCAAAGTTAGATACATAAATTAAAAAAATAAAATAATTTCAAAGCTGTATATTATTTGACTTACTCTTCAACATAAAAAATTATATAATTTAAAAGTTAGATACAACATAAATTACTAAGTATCTATGGGATAATGTTAAATAAATTTTATTCTAATAAATATGAAAATCTGTACTAAATATAATATTTCTAAACCTTTTGATGAATATCATAAAAGTAAAATAACAAAAGATAATTTACAATCTTGGTGTAAACAATGTGTTCATGTTGTTACAAATAATGATGAAAAAGTTGATTGTGAATATGGAAAAAAAAATAAATAAAAAATATCTAAAAGAACATTCAGATTCTAATATCGACAAACAAGGAATGAATAAAATAAAGAAATGTAGTTATTGTAAAATACAGAAAAGTTATGATCAATTTCATAATAATAAATTATCAGGAGATAGTATCGGATTTTTATGTAAAGAATGTAGCTATATTATTAATTCTAAAAAAATTACTTCTCAATGTGGAAAACAAGTTCGTAAATATTATCTCAAAGATTACTTAAGTACTAATATTCATAAAAATAGATTGAACATAATTATTTGATAAATTTTTTTCCTTATAAATGAATGAAGATTCACAACAGCTCGATAATGAAATAACTATGAAAAACCTTGAAGATGAATGAAGAAGAATATCATCATAATTATAAAAAAAATGACTTACTTAAATATTGTTCAGATAATAATATTCAAAATTGTAATAAACTAAAGAAACATGAATTAGTTAAAAAAGTAATTAACTATGAATTAATCAAATTAAGATTAGAAAATAATTATTTAACAATAGATGATGTTAAAGAAGAATATAATAATCTAGGTATTAAAACAACATTAATGAATTTAGAAAAGAATATTAGAAAAATATATTCATCTGATGAATTTAATAAAATTAAAGAGGAAAGATTAATGAAAATTATGTTAGAAATGATTAATAAAAAGAGAGAAAATCCATATATAATAAATAGTGAACCAACATTAAGAATATCAGTAAAAGATTTAAGAACATTAGCAAGTAGCAGAAGAATTCATAAATATTACAGATTAAATAAAAATGAATTAATAAATAACGTTAACAATAGGTATCCTAATTTACTTAAATCATTTTATAAAAAAAACATTAGCATTTAATCCAGATGAAGATTTTTCTAATAATGATACAAAAGAATTACTGAAAATTATTTCAAAGTTATATACAAAAGAAGATATTATAAAAATTACATCAAATGAATGGAGATTGGAAATGACTAAAATAAGAGGATTAAAATCAAGAAAAATTAAATAATAAAATAAAAGAAGAAAAATCAATTCCATGTGATATATGTGGAACTATGGTAAAAGAAAAATTAATGAAAGGACATAGTGCAAAACATAATCAAACTGATATATTCTTTGAGATAGAAGAACAATATAAATCAAGAATAGTAACATTTAGACATAATAATAATGATCCAAACATAAATGATGAGTATACCTATATGAATTATCTAAAAGAAAATGGAGTTAATTAAAAAATATTTAATAATACACAAAAATATTAAAATTCATTTAGCTATGGAATGTGAGTTTATTAGGTCTACTAATCCAGATGAACGAATAGATTATCATATGATATTATTTAATAAAATATTATATGAAGAAGATGATTTAGAAGATTATTAGAATTCACAAAGAGCAATATTTACAAAAAGAATAGAAGAATTTATAGAAAAAAATTCGGATTGGATCCTAGATAAAGTAAATAGTTTAAATATTAATATAAATAAATATACACCATTATATGGTAGTTCATACATAGATTTACCTAGTTGGATAAAAAATAAAGGAGCTTGTATTAATGTTAAGAATGATGATAATAGATGCTTTGAATATGCAATATTATCTGCTCTACATCCTCAAAACATGGCGAGAGACCTATTATGTATAGACAATATCTTAATGAACTTAAATTTGATAATATTGAATTTCCAGTGAGAATACAAGATATTAATAAATTTGAATCTCAAAATAAAATTAATGTTTATGTGTTCTCATATGTAGATGAAACAATTTATCCATTATTAACAAAAAAGAAAGAAGTTTATGAAACAAATGTAGATCTTCTATATTTCAGAAAAGATAATAACTCTCACTATTGCTGGATAAAAAATCTAAGTAGATTATTAAATAATCAAATAAATTCAGATACTCATAAGAAATTATTTTGTAGAAGATATATGGCGTATGCCACAGAGAATATAGAAAGTTTAAAAAAACATCAAGAATTATGTAATAATAATGAACCATGTGTACCTGATATGCCATGTACTAAGTATGCTTGTAGTAAGTGTAAAATAAAAAGTAAAGTTAGAGATGAAATAGTTAACCATATTAATAATCCATGTAAAAATGCTCATATCGGAGAGTTCTGTATTAAATGTAAAATAACAAATAAAGATAAAATAGTGGAACATAATAATGAGTCTTGTAAATTTACTGATATTAGATATATTTGTAGTAATTGTAATATAAAATCTAAATACAAGCCTAAATTAATTAAACATACCAGTGAGTTATGTACTGGTTCTAAAATTGAGGTAATTGAACCAATACTAAAATTTAAAAATTTTTAAAGAATTATCAGACATCCATATGTAATGTATTCTGATTTAGAGTCAATTTTAAAACTAATTCATACTTGTGAATCAAATCCAAAAAAGTCTTATATAAATAAAAAACAGATTCATATTCCATGTGGTTATGGTCTATATATTAAGAGTGTTTATAATAATATAAATAATCCATTAACAATATATAGGGGAGAAAATGCTGATAAACATTTCATAAATAGACTAAGTGAATATGCTGAACAAATAAATGAATTAATGAAAGAAAATAAACCAATAACAGATATAGATTTAAAAAATTATAATAATTGCAAAATATGTTACATATGTAACGATGAATTTACTGATTATAATTTCAAAGTTAGAGACCATGATCAGTATACTGGTAAATATAGAGGAGCAGCTTGTAATAATTGTAATTTAAAATTAAAAAGACCAGTATTTATTCCTATATTTTTTCATAATTTAAAAAGTTATGATTGTCATCTATTTATAAGAAACTTAGGTGAAGATCATAGTAAAATAAAAATAATTGCAAATAGTAAAGAAAAATATATCAGTTTCAGTAAAATGCTAGGACTACGTAGCGGAGATGTAATTGAATTACGATTTATTGATTCTTATAGTTTCTTAAATAGTAGTATTAATGAATTATCATCTAATCTTGATCTAGCTCAATTGAGAGAAATAAAAAAATATTTTAATGATTTAAAATTATCAGTACTATTCAGAAAGAAAAATAGAAAAGGTATCTATCCATATGAATATATGGACTCATTTGATAAATTTAATGAAACAAAATTACCTAATATCAAATCATTCTATTCATCATTAACTAGGTCTGGAATATATCAAAGAGATTATAACCATGCTAAAAAAGTTTGGAAATATTTTAATATTAAAAACATGGGAGAATGGCATGATTTATATTTAACAATGGATACCTTATTATTAGCAGATGTATTTGAGAACTTTAGAGATATGTGTTTAGAAAAATCATATGGATTGGATCCAGCTTGGTACTTAACAACTCCTGGACTTGGTTGGGATTGTATGTTGAAACGTTCAAAAACTGAACTAGATTTATTTAAAGATTATGATATGTATATGTTCTATGAGCAAGGTATTAGAGGTGGAATAAGTCAATGTTCAAATAGATATTCAAATACATCAGATGGTAAACAAACATATTATCTAGATGCTAATAACTTATATGGTTGGGCATTATCTCAGAAATTACCACAGAAAGATTTCAAATGGTTAACATCGGAAGAAATTGCTGAATTTGACAAATTATTAGAAAGTGATAATGATACTGGGTATATTTTTGAAGTTGATTTAAAATTTCCTAAAGAACTTCATGATAAATTTAATGATTTACCATTAGCTCCAGAAAATAAATGTCCACCTAATTCAAAAGTACATAAATTAATTTGTGATTTCTACGAAAAGAAAAATTATAAAATTCATTGTAAAACATTAAAACTTTATAAACAGTTAGGAATGAAAATAACAAAAGTTCATAGGGGTATTAAATTCACTCAATCAGATTTGATGAAATCATATATAGAATTCAATACAATACAAAGACAAAATGCAAAGAATAAATTTGAAATTAATTTCTGGAAACTAATGGTAAATGCTGTATTTGGAAAATCTATGGAATCAGTTAGGAAACGACAAAATATTGAGGCATATACAGATGAAATAAAACTACAGAGGGCTATTAATAAACCAACATTTAAAAAAGTTACAATAATTAGTGAACATCTAGTATTAGTTCATAAATATAAAACAAAAATAAAATTTAATAAACCTATATATATATATATATATATATATATATATATATATATATATATATATATATTGGACAGGCTGTACTAGATTTATCAAAATTACTCATGTATGATTTTCATTATAATATAATTAAGAAAGAATATGAAGACTCTGTAAAAATATTATATATGGATACAGATTCAATAATTTATGAATTCAGTAAAGGCTTTAGTGGATTTATGAAAAATAATTTAGAATTATTCGATACATCAAACTACCCTAAAGAACATGAGTTATATAGTGATAATAATAAAAAAGTAATCGGTAAATTCAAAGATGAACTGGGTGGAAACAGTATATTAGAATTTATTGGATTGAGAGCTAAATCATATGCATATAGAGATAATGATATAACAAATAAAAATAATGTAAAAAACAAAAATAAAGTAACAAAGAAATTAAAAGGAATTAAAACATCTGTTTTAAAAAAAGATGTAAAATTTAACCAATTTAAGAAATGTTTATTTGATCATCAAGAATATTATAACAAACAAAGTACAATTAGGAGTTATAATCATGAGGTATATACAGAAGAAATGAATAAGAAATCTTTAGCTTGGATGAATGATAAAAGATATCTACAACCACATAATACTGATACATTAGCTTGGGGACATTGGAGAATAAATAATATATAAAATAATAATAGCATTAATTTTGATTGTAATAAATGACAGACTGGAAAATTAAATTAAATACTTATGGTAACTCAATTGAATATAAAAAAATTGGTGAGTTAGAAATTAATAAAATATATCAAATATCTATCTTTGAAGTTATTAATACAAAATATGGCAATAAATTATCTGTACTCATAGATAAGAAATTTAAATTAATTCTACCAGATAGATTTTCTAATCTTATTGCAGATGACTTTGATCTAGAAGATATAAACAGAAAGAAATTTAATTTGATCTGTAAGGGATTAAAAAATTTACCAAATAATAAATTCATACATGAAATTGAATTTGTTGAACCTATAATTTAGTTAATTGTAATTCTTCTTCATAAATAGCTTCTTTTATATTATCAACTTTATAATAAACAACATTTGATCTTATAATTTTAGATATAGTAAATATTTCTTTAGTCCAATTAGTATTAAATTTATTACGAAATGTATCAACATATGATGATAATCTCACTCTATCACCTATATTAAATTTTGGTTCTTTTTTTGTAATTTTATAATTATATACAGTTGCCAATAGATAACTTTCATTATTTTTATTTACGTCAATAGGTTTCATTTTGTTTGTTCTATGATATTATTATGTATTATTATAAGTTTTTATTATTCTTTGTAAAACATTAATCCATTTGTAATCTTTATAAATTATAGGTTTTAATTTATCACCTAGAGTTCTATTAAATCTTTCTACTATAGATGCTTTATTTTCAGTTTCAGTACTATAAATATCAATATTATATTTATCTAATACGCCTCTAACATTTTTATTATAAAATTCTTTACCTTTATCAACATGTAATTTTTTTGGTGAATTATGTTTATTAATAATATTTTCAAATGCATCAGCTACTTCAGATACTGATTTAGTTTTTAGTGGAATGCTCCAAACATATTTTGAAAATGTACCAATAACATCGAGTATATATTTATAACCATCATTAGCTCTTAATATTTTTTTATAATAATTTTCTTCTAATTCTATTTTTGTTCTTAAATTATAACTGGGATCTGAGATTTTTCCTCTAGATCTATAGAAAGTATAAATATCTGCTTGCCTGGTATCATTTATACCTTTTTGAATAAAATGTCTAGTAGGAAAATGTTTTCTAACTGGTCTAAATAATTCATCAATTTCAATGTTTTCAGGTGATTTAGAAATATTATTTTTTTCTGATTTACAAATTCTACATATTGATATTCTTCTCCATCTATTATTCTTTTTTATGAATTTCGGAACTCCAATACTTGTAGTTTGTCTTTTATCAATTTTACAATAATCCATATTTATTTAATAAAAGAACTCTTCTTACTTTTACAAATTGAACAGATTGATGCTAATCTAGTTTGATTATTTTTTGTTTTAATAATTTTAGAATTAATATTAGGAGTATTTTTCTTACACTTAACACAGTATGTTAGTTTATCCATTTAATATATTAAAAATCAGCAGTTGTTAATCTTGATAATAAGTTTCTTAATTGCTCCAAGATATTCTTGTTTGGACAATTTATATTAAACAAACTTAAATCAAATTTACCAGCTCTAACTAGACTATTTGTAAATTCATTAAATTCGTAATAAGTAAAATTTTTAAAAAAATATAAATTTCCATTAATATATCTAAATGCACTTGTAATATTTGTTGATATACCAGGAAAACGTTCGCTAATTATTCCATAATTGATGGGTTTAAATGTACATTCACTTAGTTCTAAATAATTATAGTTATGATAGAAAATATATGTTTTACCTGAATATGTACTAAAAATTGTATTTATTTTATTTATTGACTTAATTCCCAAGTTTTCTAATGATCTACCATCCCAACCATTTTTAATTTTAAATTAGGAAAATCAATTAAATATAACAACTTATTTGAGACAATCAGAATATCTCCGTGAATTCTTTGATATATATATATATATATATATATATATATATATATATATATATATATATATGAGTTATTGTTGAAAATGGTAAATAATCTGATATTTTTCTTGGTTGTCTATACTTATTTTCACCAAGTCTCAAAATCCAAACCCATTCTTTATAAAAAATATAAAAGTGATGATTTGATGTAATTAGAAAATTCTCTGGAATAAATTTACATAAAGCTGGTGGATCAGAAATTATTTTTGGAACTGGAGTTGATGATGTTGTAGATGATATTACACCATATAGATTTTCAATTCCCAAAATATCATCTCTAGATAATTGTTTAAATTCATCAATATAATAAGGAAACATAATAGAATTTTCAACTGAAGAATGACCTAAACCTAAAGTATGACCAATTTCATGCATTAATGTTGTATATAAATTTATTTTACCAATAGGAGCTATATCCAGATCATAATACCAATCTTCAGTAATATCCAAACGAATTTCAGTACATACATTAAATTTTGGAGGAAAAGCATGTCCTAATATACTTCCTATAGTATTAAGTTTATAAAAACATTTACCTTTTTTACATTTTGGATGATTTTTGTGATAAGTTCCATCAGAATCATATATTACTCTTTGAAATGAAATAACAATGTCAGGATTTATTATTCTATATTTAAAATTAAGATTTGATACATTTTCCCAAATATTAAATGCTTTTGTAGCAATCATTCTAGTATTATCTTTTGATAATGGAAAATACCAAAATAATTCAGATTTATTCCATTTTGTTCCAAATTTTCTAAATTCAAAAGGATTATCAACAACTCCACATCTAGGTGTTTGTATTAATTTTATTGTTTCATTATTTAACTTACCATCTAAAGGTAGATCATAATATTCTTGAAAATTAATTAATGATTCTTCTATGTTACTAAGTGCATTTGGGTCTGATTCATTTATAAATCCAAAAGTTCTTAAATATTCAATAACATCAGTATCGTTCAGTACTTCACAATTTATAAAATTAATTGATAATAGAGTTATAAATAAGTTTATCATTTATTATATATTAAAAAATCCTCAATAATTTACTGAATTAGTATCAACAATGTTAAATCTCCAAGTAACCCATTGATATTTTATAGTTATATATAAGTTTTGGTCTTCTCGTTTTGTTTTTATATTATAATGTGGTTCAAACATATTATAAAAAGCATCACAAGTCTCAGCATCCTCACAAAATTCATCAAAATTATTTTTTTTGCTATTCCAAACCTAAAACGTTTGTTATAGTCAACATAAATAGTTACATAAAATATAACATGATTATTTTTTGGATTAATATAAGTTTCAATTTCATTTATTTTAACAACAGCAATATCACTGTTCATTAGATATTCGCAAATATGTTCCATTTATTAGATTTAAAATTTAAACAATGTAATTATAACCATTAAGTCCCGCTTGTTTTATATACTCTTCTCTTGGAAAGAATTGTGTATTTTCTTGAAATTGTTTCCCTCTTAAATTAATTTCTTCATTTGTTATTTTTTCTGCATTATACAAAAATAACATTTGTTTATAAAATTTATAACAAATTCTGTATTCTGATAAACGTTCATTCTGTTTAACTGACCTCTCCAATATTTCGATAATACTACTTCCTAAACCTAATAATGATAACGGAAGGTAGTAATATGCGGTTAAAACAGATGTACTGAATAATAATTTAAGAATGATTAATAAAAGAGATATTCTAGAATAAAACACATAACTTTTACGATATACGTAGATACATATCTTTTTCTAAATATTCTTTCATTTATAATATAAATTTCCGGTGCCATGATTCATATAACATTATAGAATTACACAATGTACTTAAGCTGACAAAACGTACTTAAGCTGACAGAATGTACTTGTATTACATATTGCAGCGGATATCCTACATACTAATTAATACTTTATGATCCTCATCTAATTTAAATTTTTTCAAATGTAAGTAAAGTGTAAATTCATCGAAACCTTTATATATTTTCCCAGTATGATCTAATAAATTTATATCTAATGTAGATAATTGTTTTAATCCTCTACGTAATGGTACATATAAAATATTTGTTGGGTTTTCAATTGTTTTATTTGAATCATAAGAGAATACATAAATTAAATCTTCTTCTTTATGTTTATGAGTATGAATATCATGTGAACTTATGCTTGATTCAACAATATCAAAATGTATTTCTGTTGTAATTGGAGCAGGTGTTAATAATGTAATTGAAAAATTATTAGTAATACTACCCTTAATTCTACTAGAAGCAAATGGCATAAATTCTTTTTTATGTATGAATCCTAATGATTTACATAAATCTTTGTCCATTGTAAAATTAATATCAGATGAAATTTCTATTGTTTTGTTATCATATAATTGAATCTCAAAATAATAATTTAATGGTTTTATAAATTTGGAAACTTTTTTATTAATATCAACTAAAGAATAAAATCCTTTTGGAAATAATAATTCATTTGTTGATGATCCGAAAGTCATTTTACTATCTGATTCTAGTTCAAATCCTGGATTTTTTTTAAAATAATTATAACGAAATGCAATTACACCAATTTCATAATTATCATCAATAATAAGTGGATGTTCTAAATGAAGAGTACCTTGAGATAATTTTCCATTAATTTTAAATATTGTCATTTATAAATAAAAAATAACTTACATACTCATCTTTATTTGTTTATTTTCAGTACTTTGTTTACATTTTTCCTTCAAATGTAAGTAAGTAGTATATTTTTCAAAATATTTTATGTTATTTCCATTATTATCTTTTAAAATTATTTTAATATCTTGAATAGATTATATTTTTTTATTTATTAAAATATATGTAGTTTCTAAAGATTTGTATGGTTGAGTAAAATTTGTATTATATGTTCCCCACATATATAATAAAATATCATGTTGTGAATTTATATTTATATAAACTTCTATTATAGGATTGGACTGTATAAGATTAATTCTATTTCCCAGTTTAAATGTGTAAATTTGACCATCAGTTGGTAATGTTCCAAAACCAAAGGTTGGAAATCCTAAGATACCACATAAATAAGGATCCATTGTGAAACTTACATTTGCAACAATTTGAAGTTGTGTGTAACCTTGTTGATGAATTACAAAGTCATATCCAAAAGGTTTCAAGAAATTTTTAATTAATTCACTTAAATCTGATACAGTATAGAAACCTTTATTTATATTTAATGTTCTTTCATTTTCAAATGAAATGTTTGTATTTTGATCTAATTGAATACCTCGGGGTCTTTTTTCATCATCTTCAATAAGTGTAGAATTCAAACCAATTTCATATTCACCATTAATTATTAGAGGATTTTCAAAGTTGAATTACCGTTAATTACTTTTAGTAGTGACATTTATAAATAAAAAAATTTGGAAGTAAATGAAAAAATATATAATAACTCCTATAGAGTTTGAGAGAGAAGAATCTAGCTCAATATTTCCATTACCACTTAGATGTTTAATTATTGGTAAATCAGGATCAGGAAAGACAACATTATTATGGAATATTATCACAAAATATTGGATACCATATGAAAATTTATATGTTTTCACAAAATCAATAGACCAACCAATTTATCAAACATTACAACAAATATTTGACGACATAGATATTGAAACACATTTTGATGATAATTGTGATGATGTAATACCTGTTGATGAATGTGAACCAAATAGTTTAATAATTTTTGATGATTGTATTTTGGAAGAACAAGGGATTATAAAAGAATGTTTTGTTAGATCAAGACCAAAAATTATATCCTGTATTTATTTATCTCAATCTTATAGTCTTGTAGATCTGAAAGTAATTAGAACAAATCTTAATTTTTTAATAATATTTGCGCAAAGTGAACATTATACTAAAAAGATATGGGAAGACTTTATTGGAAGTGATATGACATTGAAAGAATTTAAAGATATTTGTAATAAATTCTGGAAACAACAATATAGATTTATTTCAATAGATTTAAAAAATAGACGTTATATGAATCAACTTAATTCATGTTAGGATAATCATTACGTTATGTTTATGTTAACATGAACGTATGTTAACGTTAACGTCTACGTTAATTTTTGTTATAAATGAATACTGAAAAAATAAAAAAAAATATTCAGAAAAAAATTACAAGAGCAAAGAAAACACAAAAAACATTATCTAATGTTACTATCTCACAGTATAAACATGAACCAGATAATGAAATAAAAATTATAAAAGAACCAGATCAACAATTAACTATAGATAAATTAAAAAAACTAGAAAGTACTAGGAAAGATTCACAGAAAATTTTTAAAAAATCTATAATTAATGAACGTAGTGGTGAAGAATCTAAAGAAAAAGCTTTCAAACCAATCACTTCTGCTCTAGAAAAAGTAGAATCAGCAGTTGAAAAAGTTGACTTAGATATTAAAAATGTTTTACCATTAATTCCTAAAGTATCAATTATTGAAAGTACTCCTGCTATTCTCCCAGCTACTCCACCAGCAAAGAAAATAATACAATTAGGTGTATTTGCTAAAGAATATTTACCAAGAGCTAATGATAAATCATTTGGTATATGGTTTGATGAAAAGAATAACACACATAAAACTGGAAAAGATAATATATCTTTTGATGGTGATGATATTATTCTAAATGATAAAAAAATAAAAGGAAAAAGAGGATTGTGGAGATTATTAACATATATTAATGCATATGATTGTTTCGGCCTTTACTTGATGAAATTCCATTATAACTATTAAGATAAAATAAAACAAATTTTATGAATTTAACTTTTTAATTATCACTGTAACGAGTCGTTTCGCACCAACCTGGGCTTCGTCAGACATATAACTAACTTATTTACAAAATATTTTTTTTTTATATTAAACACAAGTAAACGGTAACGAGCAAAAACACATGTTTTATTTTAAAAAATAGTCAGAGGGATGGGTGCTTTTTATTACGGGATGTCTATACAAAACTTTCGCTACGGTTTATAAAAAAATGTAGTGTTTTTAAGTAATAAAACTAGAGGTTTACATTATATTACAGGAATAACGAATTCTATGGAAAAATACAAAAATACTATACAATATGTAACTGTCTGCAAATCAAATAAATAGATTAAGTAAGGGTGAATTATTTGTTTCTAATTGATCATTTAAGATCTTGTCAGTTTTCTTTATTTTATTGATTTCCAGTGACTCTAATAAATTAAGTTTTTTGCCCTTATTTTCTATATGTAATATTTTAAATTCTTTGTTAAAATTGTGGTTCGTTGAATTGATATGAGACGCATATGAAGAGTCACTTTTATTATTTCTAAATGAAGAAAAATGTTCTTTGACGCGTACTTCAAACGATCTGCCTGTCTGTCCGATATAAGTCATAGGGCAACTACCGCAGGTTAACTCATAGACCCCTGAATTTTTTTTGTTGTTTGTTAAATCCTTATTGTTTTTTATAAATTTGGATAAATTGTTATTAGTTTTTTTAAAATAAAACATGTGTTTTTGCTTGTTACCGTTTACTTGTGTTTAATATAAAAAAAAAAATATTTTGTAAATAAGTTAGTTATATGTCTGACGAAGCCCAGGTTGGTGCGAAACGACTCGTTACAGTGATAATTAAAAAGTGAAATTCATAAAATTTGTTTTATTTTATCTTAATAGATATATTAATGCTCCGGAAACAAATTTATATACAATGGATGATTTGAAAATATATAAAAATATATTAATAGAAACAGAGTCAATATATCAAAATAATAATAAATTAACTGGAAAACCAAAATCAAGTAAAGGAAATAAATATAGTCTAATAATTTCAAATATTTGTGAAAATATAAAACGTGGCAAGGAATTTGTAGGATCTGGATTAGTTGAATATAATAATAATCCAATAGAATATAAATACATTGAAAATTAAATGAATTAGCAAATAGAATAAATTATATTGCAGCTCAAGAACAAGCTGGTAATAATAATTTTCATAATGAAAAACGTGGAATTTTACACTTTTTTAACAATGGAATGGAGAAACTCATTGATACTCCAAAAGGTATACAATATTTAATAAGAATTATGTTTCCATTACCAAAGAAAATTATTACTGGAGAAGGCTTTTTAATAATCTACTTAATATGTTACCATTACCTGAGATGCATCTACCAGGATATAATTACTGTGGTCCTTTTACTGATCTAGATAAAAGATTAATAAGAGGTGATAAACCAATTAATAAATCAGATGAAGGTTGTCAAGAACATGATATATTTTATAGAGATAATAAAGATACAAAAGAAAGACATAAAGCAGATAAAGTTTTAGAAAATATAGCATGGGAAAGAGTAAAATCTAAAGATTCAACTATTGGTGAAAAAGTAAATTCATGGGTAGTTACAAATATAATGAAATTAAAGAGACATTTTGGAATGGGTTTAAAATAGTAATATTTTTCTACTTAATAAATGGAATATAAAATAAATCTAAGTGAATATCAATGAAAAAAAATTATTGCAGCACATAAAAAGAAAGTAAATGTTATAATTCATTTAAAATATGATCAAATTGGTACTGGAGATCATAAATTAAAATTGGATGATAGACAAATTAATAAACTCAATAAAGCAAAAAAAGATGGTGCAGGTGTTAGAATAAAAATAAAATATGACCAAATAAAACAAGATGGATTTCTAGGAGTAGCATCAGTTATAGCTGGTATTGGTGAATCTGTTATTAATGGAATAACAAGTATTGTAATTGCAGTACATAATAAACAATCTAAAGATATAGAATTAGAAGAATTGAAGAGACATAATAAGATAATAGAAGGTAAAAGATTAAAAAAAACAAAAATCAAGAAATAAAACCATTAACAAATCTTGATATTGAAAATTATGGTAAAAATATTAAAAATTTTAGAGGTTGTTATATGAAAGATGAATTACCTAAATATTCAAAAGAAATTGAATGTGGTATACTAAATTTAGAAAATTCATATCAGAATGGATCTCATTGGACTGCTTGGATAAAACATGGAAATGTTAAATTTTATTTTGATTCTTATGGTGATGCATCTCCTCCTAAAGAATTAGTAAAATATCTAGGAATTGATAATCTTTATTATAATTATGATAGAATTCAAAATTTTGATGATCCTCCTATATGTGGTCATTTATGTTTAACATTATTAAGTAAATTTTTCACCAAGTAAATGGAAACAATATTCGAGAAATATTCAACAAGAGTTGAAAAAAATGAATTTCATGAATTTCAACCAAATTCAACATTAAACCTTAATATTGTAAATAAAGACACAACTATTAATGGGAAATGAATTGGTTGGACCTAGTTTCAGTCTTGTTACATATGGACGATATATACACAAAGAAGATGATAAACAATATGGTAAAGATTCAAATGTAAAATTAGTTAATGATTTTTTGAATAAATTCTTTAAACAATGTGATTTCTTCTGTAATAATAGAACTATAGAAAAAATTGAATATCCTGGAATATTAAGTACTGTACTAGGAACAATAAATAACTCAATCAAATAATAAAGGGCCCCAAATAATTTCAGGTTTTCAATCTAGATTCATAGGAGGAGGTTACTTTGAGGCAATATGTAGTTTAGGTGATCTTGGATTTGGATTTTTTAAAGATCTGAAGTACTCAATATATAAACCAAATTTACAGTTTATATTTACTAGAAATAATGATAATGATGCAATATATAGATGGAAAAATGCTGATGGTAGTGGTTTACCTTATCAAGGAAAGATTATTATAGAACAACTTATAATAAGAGCTAATAAACCTGTATATGAAAATATTGCAAAAATACAATTAATTAATGAATTGAAACAATTATCTTTGGAGAATCATTATATATTTTATTTTAGAAAATGGCAATGTATTCAACATAAAAATGTAATTGGAAAAACTTTATCATTTACTATATCAGATCAGTATCGAAGTATACGTGCTCCTTTATTTGGAATTGTTGTATTTCAAACAAATAGATTAGATGATCAAGAAAAAGATTCAAGTTGTTATGATCATTGTAATGTTAAAAATATTAGGTTCGAAGTTAATGGGGTACCATATCCTGAGAAATCACTTAATTTAGATTGGGATAATGAGAAATATGGTATTGCTTATAATATGTACTGTGATTACAAGAAAGTATTTTATAAATCATATCAAGAATTACCTTTAATGTATCTAGATTTGATAAATTTAAAAATGAGAGACCTATGTATGTAATAGATATGACTAATCAATCTGAAAGTATCTCAAACACAAAGAATAATATTGTATTATATATTGATTTTGATAAAAATATTGACCCACCAAGTGGTGGTACAGAAGGTACTGTTTGTTATATTTGTTTAATGTCTACGCCCGAATTTGTTTATGATATTATAAACAATACAGTTACAGAAAATATTTAAAATTTTTTTATATATAAATGAGTGATAAATTATTAATATTCGATGGTTCAATTCACTTGTTTACTCTGAGGGGCTTAGCAAATAATTATAAGTATTTAGATAATATTGTGTCAGACGGTAATGAAATTGAAATTATTTTTGATTATCCTCTTGATCATATTATTAAACTAGGATGTAGTCCTGAAAATGATCTTTTTTATCCTGATGAATATACACTTCTAGGGTTAATTCTAACTAGGCGTGATGGATATAGTCAGATATATAATGAGTGCAAAGATATGGCTTGGGAACATAGTTTTGACAGTCTCTTTATTAAAAAAAATTATAAACAAGGAAATTTATTTACTCTTTCTATTGGCATTGGGAATATTTAAAATTTTTTTATATATAAATGAACAAAGAAAAAATTAAAAAGATTATAGATTTATTTAATTTTGATAATACATTAGTATTGTTTTATGAAGATGAATTAGATTATTATGATTTACGTAGTACATAGTAGTATTTTATCAATAATTGAAGAAACATATTCAGATCATGAACAAAAGTTACTAATGGATTGCTTAATTATCATAGAACAAAGTAATAGAAATGAAAAACTTTTGGAATATTTATCAAAAATTAATTTTCATGAGCTTACAATAATTTTTTCATGATTAGTAGATTTTAAATTACTTTTAATTAGTAAAATATTAAATGATATTTGTAAGTATGATCTAAAGACTAAGTTAGAAATATTAAAAAAATTAAACATGATAACAACAATTGAAGAAGTAATAGATTATAAGTTTCAGCATCTACATACAATAATTGCTGGTGCATGTTGTATAATTCTTGATGTAATTAATGTTATTCGAAATAAAAATAAGAACAGTATATAATTTTGAAATTCTTTAAATTTTTTAATTTAAGTCAAATTTTAATAATATATAACTTTGAAATTATTTATAATTTTTCATAATATATAACTTTGATATTATTTTAATTTTTTATGTTGTAGAGTAAGTCAAATAATATATAGCTTTGAAATTATTTTATTTTTTTAATTTATGTATCTAACTTTGAAATTATTTTTGAATTTATATAGTAGCCAAGTTTTTATTTTTTTTTATTTTTGAATTTATATCTAACTTTGAAATTACTTTTGAATTAATATAGTATCCAAGTTTTTAATTATTTATGAAATTTTTTAAATATTCAGAATGAAAGGAATTTATAAAATTTCTAAGTTTATAATTATTTATGAATTTTTTTAAATATTCAGTATGATTCCTTGATATAGTACTAAGACCGAACTAAGCTTTAATCCATAAAAGTGCATTCATTGTGTGGGCTGGAAACAGTATTATGCTATCTACTCACGCTGCAGAAAAAGAATTTATTTTCAAGCGATGCGATTCTCAAAGTGATATTGCCGTACAAAAATCAAATTGGGGCTATTATAATAAATGGAAAGAATCACGTCGCATTTTCGAAATACTCGGTCGTCGTCGACACTCAAAGAAAGTTTTCTCAAACGCTCCAAATGGGGAAAGAGCAAGTTATTTCCAAGGCGCAAACTGGATCTCTTCGACGAAATCAATTTCAACTACACGAAATTTGGACCATTTCAAAGAATTTCTGTGCGGCTAAACCTATTGTCGATCTTCAAATTTTGTGGAATTGCAGAAATATGTTAAGCGATCAAGAATGGCGTACTGGAACTGTTTGTTGAGCTATGATCAATCTGAAAAATCGATATAAAACATGTTATGTTGGATTTAGTCTTCATATAATTTTTATTATAATTCGTTTTGTCTTAAGTAAAAATTTATAGAAAATATTCTAATTCACATAATAAAATATTTGTCAGAGGATACCAAGAAAAAGATTTTCTTATAAAATTGAATCCCTATCCATTACGAGAGGTGTATAAGCCGGTGTAGTGGCTGGTCTCCCCAGAATATTAGAAAAACAATTTATTTTCAAGCGATGCGATTCTCAATGTGATCCTGCCGTACAAAAATCAAATCGGTGCTAGTATAATAAATGGAAAGAATCACGTCGCATTTTCGAAATACTCGGTCGTCGTCGACACTCAAAGAAAGTTTTCTCAAACGCTGCAAATGGGGAAAGAGCAAGTTATTTCCAAGGCGCAAACTGGATCTCTTCGACGAAATCAATTTCAACTACACGAAATTTGGACCATTTCAAAGAATTTCTGTGCGGCTAAACCTATTGTCGATCTTCAAATTTTGTGGAATTGCAGAAATATGTTCAGCGATCAAGAATGGCGTACTGGAACTGTTTGCTGAGCTATGATCAATCTGAAAAATCGATATAAAACATGTTATGTTGGATTTAGTCTTCATAAAATTTTTATTATAATTCGTTTTGTCTTAAGTAAAAATTTATAGAAAATATTCTAATTCACATAATAAAATATTTGTCAGAGGATACCAAGAAAAAGATTTTCTTATAAAATTGAAACCCTATCCATTACGAGAGGTATACAAGCCGGTGTAGTGGCTTGTCTCCCAAGAATGTTATCACATGCTTCAAACGATGCGATTCTCAAAGTGATATTGCCTTACAAAAATCAAATCGGAGCTACTATAATAAATGGAAAGAATCACGTCGCATTTTCGAAATACTCGGTCGTCGTCGACACTCAAAGCAAGTTTTCTCAAACGCTGCAAATGGGGAAAGAGCAAGTTATTTCCAAGGCGCAAACTGGATCTCTTCGACGAAATCAATTTCAACTACACGAAATTTGGAACATTTCAAAGAATTTCTGTGCGGCTAAACCTATTGTCGATCTTCAAATTTTGTGGAATTGCAGAAATATGTTCAGCGATCAAGAATGGCGTACTGGAACTGTTTGCTGAGCTATGATCAATCTGAAAAATCGATATAAAACATGTTATGTTGGATTTAGTCTTCATATAATTTTTATTATAATTCGTTTTGTCTTAAGTAAAAATTTATAGAAAATATTCTAATTAGCATAATAAAATATTTGTCAGAGGATACCAAGAAAAATATTTTCTTATAAAATTGAAACCATATCCATTACGAGAGGTATATAAGCCGGTGTAGTGGCTTGTCTCCCCAGAATGTTATCACATGCTTCAAACGATGCGATTCTCAAAGTGATATTGCCGTACAAAAATCAAATCGGGGCTATTATAATAAATGGAAAGAATCATGTCGCATTTTCGAAATGCTCGGTCGTCGACGACACTCAAAGAAAGTTTACTCAAGCGCTGCAAATGGGGAAAGAGCAAGCTATTTCCAAGGCGCAAACTGGATCTCTTCGACGAAATCAATTTCAACTTCACGAAATTTGGACCATTTCAAAGAATTTCTGTGCGGCTAAACCTATTGTCGATCTTCAAATTTTGTGGAATTGCAGAAATATGTTCAGCGATCAAGGATGGCGTACTGGAACTGTTTGCTGAGCTATGATTAATCTGAAAAATCGATATAAAACATGTTATGTTAGATTTAGTCTTCATATAAATTTATTATAATTCGTTGCGTCCCAAGTAAAAATTTACAGAAAATATTCTAATTCTCATAATAAAATATTTGTGAGAGGATACCAAAAAAAATATATTCTTATAAAATTGAAACCCTATCCATTACGAGAGGTGTATAAGCCGGTGTAGTGGCTGGTCTCCCAGAATGTTAGAAAAACAATTTATTTTCAAGCGATGCGATTCTCAATGTGATCCGGTCGTACAAAAATCAAATCGGTGCTAGTATAATAAATGGAAAGAATGACGTCGCATTTTCGAAATACTCGGTCGTCGTCGACACTCAAAGAAAGTTTTCTCAAACGCTGCAAATGGGGAAAGAGCAAGTTATTTCCAAGGCGCAAACTGGATCTCTTCGACGAAATCAATTTCAACTACACGAAATTTGGACCATTTCAAAGAATTTCTGTGCGGCTAAACCTATTGTCGATCTTCAAATTTTGTGGAATTGCAGAAATATGTTCAGCGATCAAGAATGGCGTACTGGAACTGTTTTCTGAGCTTTGATCAATCTGAAAAATCGATATAAAACATGTTATGTTGGATTTAGTCTTCATATAAATTTATTATAATTCGTTGCGTCCCAAGTAAAAATTTACAGAAAATATTCTAATTCTCATAATAAAATATTTGTGAGAGGATACCAAAAAAAATATATTCTTATAAAATTGAAACCCTATCCATTACGAGAGGTGTATAAGCCGGTGTAATGGCTGGTCTCCCCAGAATGTTAGAAAAACAATTTATTTTCAAGCGATGCGATTCTCAATGTGATCCTGCCGTACAAAATCAAATCGGTGCTAGTATAATAAATGGAAAGAATCACGTCGCATTTTCGAAATACTCGGTCGTCGTCGACACTCAAAGAAAGTTTTCTCAAGCGCTGCAAATGGGGAAAGAGCAAGCTATTTCCAAGGCGCAAACTGGATCTCTTCGACGAAATCAATTTCAACTTCACGAAATTTGGACCATTTCAAAGAATTTCTGTGCGGCTAAACCTATTGTCGATCTTCAAATTTTGTGGAATTGCAGAAATATGTTCAGCGATCAAGGATGGCGTACTGGAACTGTTTGCTGAGCTATGATCAATCTGAAAAATCGATATAAAACATGTTATGTTAGATTTAGTCTTCATATAAATTTATTATAATTCGTTGCGTCCCAAGTAAAAATTTACAGAAAATATTCTAATTCTCATAATAAAATATTTGTGAGAGGATACCAAAAAAAATATATTCTTATAAAATTGAAACCCTATCCATTACGAGAGGTGTATAAGCCGGTGTAGTGGCTGGTCTCCCCAGAATGTTAGAAAAACAATTTATTTTCAAGCGATGCGATTCTCAATGTGATCCTGCCGTACAAAAATCAAATCGGTGCTAGTATAATAAATGGAAAGAATCACGTCGCATTTTCGAAATACTCGGTCGTCGTCGACACTCAAAGAAAGTTTTCTCAAACGCTGCAAATGGGGAAAGAGCAAGTTATTTCCAAGGCGCAAACTGGATCTCTTCGACGAAATCAATTTCAACTACACGAAATTTGGACCATTTCAAAGAATTTCTGTGCGGCTAAACCTGTTGTCGATCTTCAAATTTTGTGGAATTGCAGAAATATGTTCAGCGATCAAGAATGGCGTACTGGAATTGTTTGCTGAGCTATGATGAATCTGAAAAATCGATATAAAACATGTTATGTTAGATTTAGTTTTCATATAAATTTATTATAATTCGTTGCGTCCCAAGTAAAAATTTACAGAAAATATTCTAATTCTCATAATAAAATATTTGTGAGAGGATACCAAAAAAAATATATTCTTATAAAATTGAAACCCTATCCATTACGAGAGGTGTATAAGCCGGTGTAGTGGCTGGTCTCCCCAGAATGTTAGAAAAACAATTTATTTTCAAGCGATGCGATTCTCAATGTGATCCTGCCGTACAAAAATCAAATCGGTGCTAGTATAATAAATGGAAAGAATCACGTCGCATTTTCGAAATACTCGGTCGTCGTCGACACTCAAAGAAAGTATATTCAAGCGCTGCAAATGGGGAAAGAGCAAGCTATTTCCAAGGCGCAAACTGGATCTCTTCGACAAAATCAATTTCAACTACACGAAATTTGGACCAGTTCAAAAAATTTCTGTGCGGCTAAACCTATTGTCGATCTTCAACTTTTGCGGAATTGAAGAAACATGTTCAGCGATCAAGGATGGCGTACTGGAACTGTTTGCTGAGCCGTGATCAATATGAGAAATCGATATAAAACATGTTATGTTGGATTTAGTCTTCATAAAATTTTTATTATAATTCGTTTTGTCTTAAGTAAAAATTTATAGAAAATATTCTAATTCACATAATAAAATATTTGTCAGAGGATACCAAGAAAAAGATTTTCTTATAAAATTGAAACCCTATCCATTACGAGAGGTATACAAGCCGGTGTAGTGGCTTGTCTCCCAAGAATGTTATCACATGCTTCAAACGATGCGATTCTCAAAGTGATATTGCCTTACAAAAATCAAATCGGAGCTACTATAATAAATGGAAAGAATCACGTCGCATTTTCGAAATACTCGGTCGTCGTCGACACTCAAAGCAAGTTTTCTCAAACGCTGCAAATGGGGAAAGAGCAAGTTATTTCCAAGGCGCAAACTGGATCTCTTCGACGAAATCAATTTCAACTACACGAAATTTGGAACATTTCAAAGAATTTCTGTGCGGCTAAACCTATTGTCGATCTTCAAATTTTGTGGAATTGCAGAAATATGTTCAGCGATCAAGAATGGCGTACTGGAACTGTTTGCTGAGCTATGATCAATCTGAAAAATCGATATAAAACATGTTATGTTGGATTTAGTCTTCATATAATTTTTATTATAATTCGTTTTGTCTTAAGTAAAAATTTATAGAAAATATTCTAATTAGCATAATAAAATATTTGTCAGAGGATACCAAGAAAAATATTTTCTTATAAAATTGAAACCATATCCATTACGAGAGGTATATAAGCCGGTGTAGTGGCTTGTCTCCCCAGAATGTTATCACATGCTTCAAACGATGCGATTCTCAAAGTGATATTGCCGTACAAAAATCAAATCGGGGCTATTATAATAAATGGAAAGAATCATGTCGCATTTTCGAAATGCTCGGTCGTCGACGACACTCAAAGAAAGTTTACTCAAGCGCTGCAAATGGGGAAAGAGCAAGCTATTTCCAAGGCGCAAACTGGATCTCTTCGACGAAATCAATTTCAACTTCACGAAATTTGGACCATTTCAAAGAATTTCTGTGCGGCTAAACCTATTGTCGATCTTCAAATTTTGTGGAATTGCAGAAATATGTTCAGCGATCAAGGATGGCGTACTGGAACTGTTTGCTGAGCTATGATTAATCTGAAAAATCGATATAAAACATGTTATGTTAGATTTAGTCTTCATATAAATTTATTATAATTCGTTGCGTCCCAAGTAAAAATTTACAGAAAATATTCTAATTCTCATAATAAAATATTTGTGAGAGGATACCAAAAAAAATATATTCTTATAAAATTGAAACCCTATCCATTACGAGAGGTGTATAAGCCGGTGTAGTGGCTGGTCTCCCAGAATGTTAGAAAAACAATTTATTTTCAAGCGATGCGATTCTCAATGTGATCCGGTCGTACAAAAATCAAATCGGTGCTAGTATAATAAATGGAAAGAATGACGTCGCATTTTCGAAATACTCGGTCGTCGTCGACACTCAAAGAAAGTTTTCTCAAACGCTGCAAATGGGGAAAGAGCAAGTTATTTCCAAGGCGCAAACTGGATCTCTTCGACGAAATCAATTTCAACTACACGAAATTTGGACCATTTCAAAGAATTTCTGTGCGGCTAAACCTATTGTCGATCTTCAAATTTTGTGGAATTGCAGAAATATGTTCAGCGATCAAGAATGGCGTACTGGAACTGTTTTCTGAGCTTTGATCAATCTGAAAAATCGATATAAAACATGTTATGTTGGATTTAGTCTTCATATAAATTTATTATAATTCGTTGCGTCCCAAGTAAAAATTTACAGAAAATATTCTAATTCTCATAATAAAATATTTGTGAGAGGATACCAAAAAAAATATATTCTTATAAAATTGAAACCCTATCCATTACGAGAGGTGTATAAGCCGGTGTAATGGCTGGTCTCCCCAGAATGTTAGAAAAACAATTTATTTTCAAGCGATGCGATTCTCAATGTGATCCTGCCGTACAAAATCAAATCGGTGCTAGTATAATAAATGGAAAGAATCACGTCGCATTTTCGAAATACTCGGTCGTCGTCGACACTCAAAGAAAGTTTTCTCAAACGCTGCAAATGGGGAAAGAGCAAGTTATTTCCAAGGCGCAAACTGGATCTCTTCGACGAAATCAATTTCAACTACACGAAATTTGGACCATTTCAAAGAATTTCTGTGCGGCTAAACCTATTGTCGATCTTCAAATTTTGTGGAATTGCAGAAATATGTTCAGCGATCAAGAATGGCGTACTGGAACTGTTTGCTGAGCTATGATCAATCTGAAAAATCGATATAAAACATGTTATGTTGGATTTAGTCTTCATAAAATTTTTATTATAATTCGTTTTGTCTTAAGTAAAAATTTATAGAAAATATTCTAATTCACATAATAAAATATTTGTCAGAGGATACCAAGAAAAAGATTTTCTTATAAAATTGAAACCCTATCCATTACGAGAGGTATACAAGCCGGTGTAGTGGCTTGTCTCCCAAGAATGTTATCACATGCTTCAAACGATGCGATTCTCAAAGTGATATTGCCTTACAAAAATCAAATCGGAGCTACTATAATAAATGGAAAGAATCACGTCGCATTTTCGAAATACTCGGTCGTCGTCGACACTCAAAGCAAGTTTTCTCAAACGCTGCAAATGGGGAAAGAGCAAGTTATTTCCAAGGCGCAAACTGGATCTCTTCGACGAAATCAATTTCAACTACACGAAATTTGGACCATTTCAAAGAATTTCTGTGCGGCTAAACCTATTGTCGATCTTCAAATTTTGTGGAATTGCAGAAATATGTTCAGCGATCAAGAATGGCGTACTGGAACTGTTTGCTGAGCTATGATCAATCTGAAAAATCGATATAAAACATGTTATGTTGGATTTAGTCTTCATATAATTTTTATTATAATTCGTTTTGTCTTAAGTAAAAATTTATAGAAAATATTCTAATTCGCATAATAAAATATTTGTCAGAGGATACCAAGAAAAATATTTTCTTATAAAATTGAAACCATATCCATTACGAGAGGTATATAAGCCGGTGTAGTGGCTTGTCTCCCCAGAATGTTATCACATGCTTCAAACGATGCGATTCTCAAAGTGATATTGCCGTACAAAAATCAAATCGGGGCTATTATAATAAATGGAAAGAATCACGTCGCATTTTCGAAATGCTCGGTCGTCGACGACACTCAAAGAAAGTTTACTCAAGCGCTGCAAATGGGGAAAGAGCAAGCTATTTCCAAGGCGCAAACTGGATCTCTTCGACGAAATCAATTTCAACTTCACGAAATTTGGACCATTTCAAAGAATTTCTGTGCGGCTAAACCTATTGTCGATCTTCAAATTTTGTGGAATTGCAGAAATATGTTCAGCGATCAAGGATGGCGTACTGGAACTGTTTGCTGAGCTATGATCAATCTGAAAAATCGATATAAAACATGTTATGTTAGATTTAGTCTTCATATAAATTTATTATAATTCGTTGCGTCCCAAGTAAAAATTTACAGAAAATATTCTAATTCTCATAATAAAATATTTGTGAGAGGATACCAAAAAAAATATATTCTTATAAAATTGAAACCCTATCCATTACGAGAGGTGTATAAGCCGGTGTAGTGGCTGGTCTCCCCAGAATGTTAGAAAAACAATTTATTTTCAAGCGATGCGATTCTCAATGTGATCCTGCCGTACAAAAATCAAATCGGTGCTAGTATAATAAATGGAAAGAATCACGTCGCATTTTCGAAATACTCGGTCGTCGTCGACACTCAAAGACAGTTTACTCAGGCGCTGCAAATGGGGAAAGAGCAAGCTATTTCCAAGGCGCAAACTGGATCTCTTCGACGAAATCAATTTCAACTACACGAAATTTGGACCATTTCAAAGAATTTCTGTGCGGCTAAACCTGTTGTCGATCTTCAAATTTTGTGGAATTGCAGAAATATGTTCAGCGATCAAGAATGGCGTACTGGAATTGTTTGCTGAGCTATGATCAATCTGAAAAATCGATATAAAACATGTTATGTTAGATTTAGTTTTCATATAAATTTATTATAATTCGTTGCGTCCCAAGTAAAAATTTACAGAAAATATTCTAATTCTCATAATAAAATATTTGTGAGAGGATACCAAAAAAAATATATTCTTATAAAATTGAAACCCTATCCATTACGAGAGGTGTATAAGCCGGTGTAGTGGCTGGTCTCCCCAGAATGTTAGAAAAACAATTTATTTTCAAGCGATGCGATTCTCAATGTGATCCTGCCGTACAAAAATCAAATCGGTGCTAGTATAATAAATGGAAAGAATCACGTCGCATTTTCGAAATACTCGGTCGTCGTCGACACTCAAAGAAAGTATATTCAAGCGCTGCAAATGGGGAAAGAGCAAGCTATTTCCAAGGCGCAAACTGGATCTCTTCGACAAAATCAATTTCAACTACACGAAATTTGGACCAGTTCAAAAAATTTCTGTGCGGCTAAACCTATTGTCGATCTTCAATTTTTGCGGAATTGAAGAAACATGTTCAGCGATCAAGGATGGCGTACTGGAACTGTTTGCTGAGCCGTGATCAATATGAGAAATCGATATAAAACATATTATGTTAGATTTAGTCTTCATATAAATTTTATTATAATTCGTTTGGTCTTAAATAAAAATTTATAGAAATTATTCTAATTCACATAATAAAATATTTGTGAGAGGATACAAAAAAAAATATATTCTTATAAAATTGAAACCCTATCCATTACGAGAGGTATATAAACCGGTGTAGTGGCTGGTCTCCCCAGAATGTTAGAAAAACAATTTATTTTCAAGCGATGCGATTCTCAATGTGATCCTGCCGTACAAAAATCAAATCGGTGCTAGTATAATAAATGGAAAGAATCACGTCGCATTTTCGAAATACTCGGTCGTCGTCGACACTCAAAGAAAGTTTTCTCAAACGCTGCAAATGGGGAAAGAGCAAGTTATTTCCAAGGCGCAAACTGGATCTCTTCGACGAAATCAATTTCAACTACACGAAATTTGGACCATTTCAAAGAATTTCTGTGCGGCTAAACCTATTGTCGATCTTCAAATTTTGTGAAATTGCAGAAATATGTTCAGCGATCAAGAATGGCGTACTGGAACTGTTTGCTGAGCTATGATAAATCTGAAAAATCGATATAAAACATGTTATGTTAGATTTAGTTTTCATATAAATTTATTATAATTCGTTGCGTCCCAAGTAAAAATTTACAGAAAATATTCTAATTCTCATAATAAAATATTTGTGAGAGGATACCAAAAAAAACATATTCTTATAAAATTGAAACCCTATCCATTACGAGAGGTGTATAAGCCGGTGTAGTGGCTAGTCTCCCCAGAATGTTAGAAAAACAATTTATTTTCAAGCGATGCGATTCTCAATGTGATCCTGCCGTACAAAAATCAAATCGGTGCTAGTATAATAAATGGAAAGAATCACGTCGCATTTTCGAAATACTCGGTCGTCGTCGACACTCAAAGAAAGTTTTCTCAAACGCTGCAAATGGGGAAAGAGCAAGTTATTTCCAAGGCGCAAACTGGATCTCTTCGACGAAATCAATTTCAACTACACGAAATTTGGACCATTTCAAAGAATTTCTGTGCGGCTAAACCTATTGTCGATCTTCAAATTTTGTGGAATTGCAGAAATATGTTCAGCGATCAAGAATGGCGTACTGGAACTGTTTGCTGAGCTATGATCAATCTGAATCGATATAAAACATGTTATGTTGGATTTAGTCTTCATAAAATTTTTATTATAATTCGTTTTGTCTTTAGTAAAAATTTATAGAAAATATTCTAATTCATATAATAAAATATTTGTCAGAGGATAACAAGAAAAAATTTTCTTATAAAATTGAAACCCTATCCATTACGAGAGGTATATAAGCCGGTGTAGTGGCTTGTCTCCCAAGAATGTTATCACATGCTTCAAACGATGCGATTCTCAAAGTGATATTGCCTTACAAAAATCAAATCGGAGCTACTATAATAAATGGAAAGAATCACGTCGCATTTTCGAAATACTCGGTCGTCGTCGACACTCAAAGCAAGTTTTCTCAAACGCTGCAAATGGGGAAAGAGCAAGTTATTTCCAAGGCGCAAACTGGATCTCTTCGACGAAATCAATTTCAACTACACGAAATTTGGACCATTTCAAAGAATTTCTGTGCGGCTAAACCTATTGTCGATCTTCAAATTTTGTGGAATTGCAGAAATATGTTCAGCGATCAAGAATGGCGTACTGGAACTGTTTGCTGAGCTATGATCAATCTGAAAAATCGATATAAAACATGTTATGTTGGATTTAGTCTTCATAAAATTTTTATTATAATTCGTTTTGTCTTAAGTAAAAATTTATAGAAAATATTCTAATTCACATAATAAAATATTTGTCAGAGGATACCAAGAAAAAGATTTTCTTATAAAATTGAAACCCTATCCATTACGAGAGGTATATAAGCCGGTGTAGTGGCTTGTCTCCCAAGAATGTTATCACATGCTTCAAACGATGCGATTCTCAAAGTGATATTGCCGTACAAAAATCAAATCGGGGCTATTATAATAAATGGAAAGAATCACGTCGCATTTTCGAAATGCTCGGTCGTCGACGACACTCAAAGAAAGTTTACTCAAGCGCTGCAAATGGGGAAAGAGCAAGCTATTTCCAAGGCGCAAACTGGATCTCTTCGACGAAATCAATTTCAACTTCACGAAATTTGGACCATTTCAAAGAATTTCTGTGCGGCTAAACCTATTGTCGATCTTCAAATTTTGTGGAATTGCAGAAATATGTTCAGCGATCAAGGATGGCGTACTGGAACTGTTTGCTGAGCTATAATTAATCTGAAAAATCGATATAAAACATGTTATGTTAGATTTAGTCTTCATATAAATTTATTATAATTCGTTGCGTCCCAAGTAAAAATTTACAGAAAATATTCTAATTCTCATAATAAAATATTTGTGAGAGGATACCAAAAAAAATATATTCTTATAAAATTGAAACCCTATCCATTACGAGAGGTGTATAAGCGGGTGTAGTGGCTGGTCTCCCAGAATGTTAGAAAAACAATTTATTTTCAAGCGATGCGATTCTCAATGTGATCCTGTCGTACAAAAATCAAATCGGTGCTAGTATAATAAATGGAAAGAATCACGTCGCATTTTCGAAATACTCGGTCGTCGTCGATACTCAAAGAAAGTATACTCAAGCGCTGCAAATGGGGAAAGAGCAAGCTATTTCCAAGGCGCAAACTGGATCTCTTTGTCAAAATCAATTTCAACTACACGAAATTTGGACCAGCTCAAAAAATTTCTGTGCGGCTAAACCTATTGTCGATCTTCAATTTTTGCGGAATTGCAGAAACATGTTCAGCGATCAAGGATGGCGTACTGGAACTGTTTGCTGAGCCGTGATCAATATGAGAAATCGATATAAAACATGTTATGTTAGATTTAGTCTTCATATAAATTTTATTATAATTCGTTTGGTCTTAAATAAAAATTTATAGAAATTATTCTAATTCACATAATAAAATATTTGTGAGAGGATACAAAAAAAAATATATTGTTATAAAATTGAAACCCTATCCATTACGAGAGGTATATAAACCGGTGTAGTGGCTGGTCTCCCCAGAATGTTAGAAAAACAATTTATTTTCAAGCGATGCGATTGTCAATGTGATCCTGCCGTACAAAAATCAAATCGGTGTTAGTATAATAAATGGAAAGAATCACGTCGCATTTTCGAAATACTCGGTCGTCGTCGACACTCAAAGAAAGTTTTCTCAAACGCTGCAAATGGGGAAAGAGCAAGTTATTTCCAAGGCGCAAACTGGATCTCTTCGACGAAATCAATTTCAACTACACGAAATTTGGACCATTTCAAAGGATTTCTGTGCGGCTAAACCTATTGTCGATCTTCAAATTTTGTGGAATTGCAGAAATATGTTCAGCGATCAAGAATGGCGTACTGGAACTGTTTGCTGAGCTATGATCAATCTGAAAAATCGATATAAAACATGTTATGTTGGATTTAGTCTTCATATAATTTTTATTATAATTCGTTTTGTCTTAAGTAAAAATTTATAGAAAATATTCTAATTCACATAATAAAATATTTGTCAGAGGATACCAAGAAAAAGATTTTCTTATAAAATTGAAACCCTATCCATTACGAGAGGTGTATAAGCCGGTGTAGTGGCTGGTCTCCCCAGAATGTTAGAAAAACAATTTATTTTCAAGCGATGCGATTCTCAATGTGATCCTGCCGTACAAAAATCAAATCGGTGCTAGTATAATAAATAGAAAGAATCACGTCGCATTTTCGAAATACTCGGTCGTCGTCGACACTCAAAGAAAGTATACTCAAGCGCTGCAAATGGGGAAAGAGCAAGCTATTTCCAAGGCGCAAACTGGATCTCTTCGACAAAATCAATTTCAACTACACGAAATTTGGACCAGTTCAAAAAATTTCTGTGCGGCTAAACCTATTGTCGATCTTCAATTTTTGTAGAATTGCAGAAACATGTTCAGCGATCAAGGATGGCGTACTGGAACTGTTTGCTGAGCCGTGATCAATCTGAAAAATCGATATAAAACATGTTATGTTAGATTTAGTCTTCATATAAATTTTATTATAATTCGTTTCGTCTTAAATAAAAATTTATAGAAAATATTCTAATTCACATAATAAGATATTTGTGAGAGGATACCAAAAAAAAAATATATTCTTATAAAATTTAAAACCTAACCATTACGAGAGGTATATAAGCCGGTGTAGTGGCTGGTCTCCCCAGAATGTTATCACACGCTAGTAGATAGCATAATACCGTTTCCAGCCCACACCCATTTTATGCTAATTATTTAAAAAAAAAAATTAATGCACTTTTATGGATTAAAGCTTAGTTCGGTCTTAATACTATATCAAGGAATTATACTGAATATTTAAAAAATTTCATAAATAATTATAAACTTAGAAATTTTATAAATCCCTTTCATTCTGAATATTTAAGAAATTTCATAAATAATTAAAAACTTGGATACTATATAAATTCAAAAGTAATTTCAAAGTTACATATAAATTCAAAAATAAAAAAAAATAAAAACTTGGCTATTATATAAATTCAAAAATAATTTCAAAGTTAGATACATAAATTAAAAAAATAAAATAATTTCAAAGCTATATATTATTTGACTCACTCTTCAACATAAAAAATTATATAATTTAAAAGTTAGATACAACATAAATTACTAAGTATCTATGGGATAATGTTAAATAAATTTTATTCTAATAAATATGAAAATCTGTACTAAATGTAATATTTCTAAACCTTTTGATGAATATCATGAAAGTAAAATAACAAAAGATAATTTACAATCTTGGTGTAAACAATGTGTTTATGTTGTTACAAATAATGATGAAAAAGTTGATTGTGAATGTGGAAAAAAAATAAATAAAAAATATCTAAAAGAACATTCAGATTCTAATATCCACAAACAAGGAATGAATAAAATAAAAAAATGTAGTTATTGTAAAATACAGAAAAGTTATGATCAATTTCATAATAATAAATTATCAGGAGATAGTATCGGATTTTTATGTAAAGAATGTAGCTATATTATTAATTCTAAAAAAATTACTTGTCAATGTGGAAAACAAGTTCGTAAATATTATCTCAAAGATTACTTAAGTACTAATATTCATAAAAATAGATTGAACATAATTATTTGATAAATTTTTTTCCTTATAAATGAATGAAGATTCACAACAGCTCGATAATGAAATAACTATGAAAAACTTTGAAGATAAATGAAGAAGAAATATCATCATAATTATAAAAAAAATGACTTACTTAAATATTGTTCAGATAATAATATTCAACATTGAAATAAACTAAAGAAACATGAATTAGTTAAAAAAGTAATTAACTATGAATTAATCAAATTAAGATTAGAAAATAATTATTTAACAATAGATGATGTTAAAGAAGAATATAATAATCTAGGTATTAAAACAACATTAATGAATTTAGAAAAGAATATTAGAAAAATATATTCATCTGATGAATTTAATAAAATTAAAGAGGAAAGATTAATGAAAATTATGTTAGAAATAATTAATAAAAAGAGAGAAAATCCATATATAATAAATAGTGAACCAACATTAAGAATATCAGTAAAAGATTTAAGAACATTAGCAAGTAGCAGAAGAATTCATAAATATTACAGATTAAATAAAAATGAATTAATAAATAACGTTAACAATAGGTATCCTAATTTACTTAAATCATTTTATAAAAAACCATTAGCATTTAATCCAGATGAAGATTTTTCTAATAATGATACAAAAGAATTACTGAAAATTATTTCAAAGTTATATACAAAAGAAGATATTAAAAAAATTACATCAAATGAATGGAGATTGGAAATGACTAAAATAAGTGGATTAAAATCAAGAAAAATTAAATAATAAAATAAAAGAAGAAAAATCAATTCCATGTGATATATGTGGAACTATGGTAAAAGAAAAATTAATGAAAGGACATAGTGCAAAACATAATCAAACTGATATATTCTTTGAGATAGAAGAACAATATAAATCAAGAATAGTAACATTTAGACATAATAATAATGATCCAAACATAAATGATGAGTATACCTATATGAATTATCTAAAAGAAAATGGAGTTAATTAAAAGTATTTAATAATACATAAAAATATTAAAATTCATTTAGCTATGGAATGTGAGTTTATTAGGTCTACTAATCCAGATGAACGAATAGATTATCATATGGTATTATTTATCAAAATATATTATATAGAGAAAATGATTTAGAAGATTATTAGGACACAAAGAGCAATATTTACAAAAAGAATAGAAGAATTTATAGAAAAAAATTCGGATTGGATCCTAGATAAAGTAAATAGTTTAAATATTAATATAAATAAATATACACCATTATATGGTAGTTCATACATAGATTTACCTAGTTGGATAAAAAATAAAGGAGCTTGTATTAATGTTAAGAATGATGATAATAGATGCTTTGAATATGCAATATTATCTGCTCTACATCCTCAAAAAAAACATGGTGAGAGACCTATTATGTATAGACAATATCTTAATGAACTTAAATTTGATAATATTGAATTTCCAGTGAGAATACAAGATATTAATAAATTTGAATCTCAAAATAAAATTAATGTTTATGTGTTCTCATATGTAGATGAAACAATTTATCCATTATTAACAAAAAAGAAAGAAGTTTATGAAACATATTGCAGTGGAATTTGCTTTTAAATTGCTTATTAATTTTTATTCACACTACAACTTGTTTTTGCCGGCTATTCAGTCTAGTAGAATCCACGAACTCCCATCTCACGGATCGTTTCTTGCAGAACAGGTCCAGGTTTTTTGATTGAAAGTAAAACAATAAAAGTCAATAAAAGTCACACGTAAATAATTTATAATATTTAATTGGTAAAAAAAAAAAGAAAAATCCCTTTACCGAATGTATAGGGTGCTAAAGCATCATTAACAGTAGCAATGGGGAAACACTCTTTGTGAATAATGACTCGCACACAGAGAAAAACCCCTTGTGACACTCGAACAAAAATAAAACTAATAAATACTAGTGAAATTTGTCAAGTTTGACCTCTACTTTAACCCCTACAATCAAATGTCAAAAACAACAAAGTTTTCAAAACCCGCGAAAATTGAATTTTAGTCGTTCGCAAAATAACACAACAAGGTCAACCCACAATAAAGAAAACTCCAACCTTGAATTCAAAACGTTCTAGAATATTATTTTTAAGAAAAAACTCCCCTTACAAAAAACATGACAATTTTCTCTAATACCCATATACTAAATTCAAATATCAACATTATTACAAGAAATACATGAAATATAATAATAGTAATAAACGCAGTATCAATAATATAAATTAAATAATTTCATCAAACTTACATAGATCTATGCACTGTTAACAAAAACTACGTGAGAGATATCTTACTTATACGAACATTTTATAATCACCAAAACTCTCGCAAAAATCGAATTAACATTTACATGCACCTCAAACAATTGCATAAACAAAATACAACCCGATTTTATTAAAACAGAGAATAAAATTGAATATCTTATTCTTTAACAACCGGTCACTTTAGACGTCAAGATATCTCTCACAAAAATGAAATTTTTAACATCCGCCTGGACATACCCTCCAACTATAAAATCAAAAATATACAGACAATTCACATTTTAATAATAATACAATATCCGGGGTAGCGGCAATTTTAATCATCAGGTTAACCTAAATATACGAGGATAGATCAAAATTTCAAACATACAAGAATTCATCACTTATAATTAAATATATTTATAACGATCCCCGTCTGAAATAAATAAACATAAAAATTGAAATAGATAATTTTAATAAATGTACAACACAAAAAAGTTCAACATTGTTCAATCATTTTTCCTTTCTTGTCCAAGGAAAAATCCATGGCAATATGTAGATCTTCTATATTTCAGAAAAGATAATAACTCTCACTATTGCTGGATAAAAAATCTAAGTAGATTATTAAATAATCAAATAAATTCAGATACTCATAAGAAATTATTTTGTAGAAGATGTATGGCGTATGCCACAGAGAATATAGAAAGTTTAAAAAAACATCAAGAATTATGTAATAATAATGAACCATGTGTACCTGATATGCCATGTACTAAGTATGCTTGTAGTAAGTGTAAAATAAAAAGTAAAGTTAGAGATGAAATAGTTAACCATATTAATAATCCTTGTAAAAATGCTCATATCGGAGAGTTCTGTATTAAATGTAAAATAACAAATAAAGATAAAATAGTGGAACATAATAATGAGTCTTGTAAATTTACTGATATTAGATATATTTGTAGTAATTGTAATATAAAATCTAAATACAAGCCTAAATTAATTAAACATACCAGTGAGTTATGTACTGGTTCTAAAATTGAGGTAATTGAACCAATACTAAAATTTAAAAATTTTCAAAGAATTATCAGACATCCATATTTAATGTATTCTGATTTAGAGTCAATTTTAAAACTAATTCATACTTGTGAATCAAATCCAAAAAAATCTTATATAAATAAAAAACAGATTCATATTCCATGTGGTTATGGTCTATATATTAAGAGTGTTTATAATAATATAAATAAAATATAACATGATTATTCTTTGGATTAATATAAGTTTCAATTTCATTTATTTTAACAACAGCAATATCACTGTTCATTAGATATTCGCAAATATGTTCCATTTATTAGATTTAAAATTTAAACAATGTAATTATAACCATTAAGTCCCGCTTGTTTTATATACTCTTCTCTTGGAAAGAATTGTGTATTTTCTTGAAATTGTTTCTCTCTTAAATTAATTTCTTCATTTGTTATTTTTTCTGCATTATACAAAAATAACATTTGTTTATAAAATTTATAACAAATTCTGTATTCTGATAAACGTTCATTCTGTTTAACTGACCTCTCCAATATTACGATAATACTACTTCCTAAACCTAATAATGATAACGGAAGGTAGTAATATGCGGTTAAAACAGATGTACTGAATAATAATTTAAGAATGATTAATAAAAGAGATATTCTAGAATAAAACACATAACTTTTACGATATACGTACATATATTTTTCTAAATATTCTTTCATTTATAATATAAATGTCCGGTGCCATGATTCACATAACATTATAGAATTACACAATGTACTTAAGCTGACAAAACGTACTTAAGCTGACAGAATGTACTTGTATTACATATTGCACCGGATATCCTACATACTAATTAATACTTTATGATCCTCATCTAATTTAAATTTTGTCAAATGTAAGTAAAGTGTAAATTCATCGAAACCTTTATATCTTTTCCCAGTATGATCTAATAAATTTATATCTAATGTAGATAATTGTTTTAATCCTCTACGTAATGGTACATATAAAATATTTGCTGGTTTTTCAATTGTTTTATTTGAATCATAAGAGAATACATAAATTAAATCTTCTTCTTTATGTTTATGAGTATGAATATCATGTGAACTTATGCTTGATTCAACAATATCACAATGTATTTCTGTTGTAATTGGAGCTGGTGTTAATAATGTAACTGAAAAATTATTAGTAATACTACCCTTAATTCTACTAGAAGCAAATGGCATAAATTCTTTTTTATGTATGAATACTAATGATTTACATAAATCTTTGTCCAATGTAAAATTAATATCAGATGAAATTTCTATTGTTTTGTTATCATATAATTGAATCTCAAAATAATAATTTAATGGTTTTATAAATTTGGAAATTTTTTTATTAATATCAACTAAAGAATAAAATCCTGTTGGATATAATAATTCATTTGTTGATGATCCGAAAGTCATTTTACTATCTGATTCTAGTACAAATCCTGGATTTTTTTTAAATAATTATAACGAAATGCAATTACACCAATTTCATAATTATCATCAATAATAAGTGGATGTTCTAAATGAAGAGTACCTTGAGATAATTTTCCATTAATTTTAAATATTGTCATTTATAAATAAAAAATAACTTACATACTCATCTTTATTTGTTTATTTTCAGTACTTTGTTTACATTTTTCCTTCAAATGTAAGTAAGTAGTATATTTTTCAAAATATTTTATGTTATTTCCATTATTATCTTTTAAAATTATTTTAATATCTTGAATAGATTTTATTTTTTTATTTATTAAAATATATGTAGTTTCTAAAGATTTGTATGGTTGAGTAAAATTTGTATTATATGTTCCCCACATATATAATAAAATATCATGTTGTGAATTTATATTTATATAAACTTCTATTATAGGATTGGACTGTATAAGATTAATTCTATTTCCCAGTTTAAATGTGTAAATTTGACCATCAGTTGGTAATGTTCCAAAACCAAAGGTTGGAAATCCTAAGATACCACATAAATAAGGATCCATTGTGAAACTTACATTTGCAACAATTTGAAGTTGTGTGTAACCTTGTTGATGAATTACAAAGTCATATCCAAAAGGTTTCAAGAAATTTTTAATTAATTCACTTAAATCTGATACAGTATAGAAACCTTTATTTATATTTCATGTTCTTTCATTTTCAAATGAAATGTTTGTATTTTGATCTAATTGAATACCTCGGGGTCTTTTTTCATCATCTTCAATAAGTATAGAATTCAAACCAATTTCATATTCACCATTAATTATTAGAGGATTTTCAAATGATATTACCGTTAATTACTTTTAGTAGTGACATTTATAAATAAAAAAATTTGGAAGTAAATGAAAAAATATAAAATAACTCCTATAGAGTTTGAGAGAGAAGAATCTAGCTCAATATTTCCATTACCACTTAGATGTTTAATAATTGGTAGATCAGGATCAGGAAAGACAACATTATTAGGAATATTATCACAAAATATTAGATATCATATGAAAATTTATATGTTTTCACAAAATCAATAGGCCAACCAATTTATCAAACATTACAAAAAATATTTGACGACATAGATATTGAAACACATTTTTATGATAATTGTGATGATGTAATACCTGTTGATGAATGTGACCCAAATAGTTTAATAATTTTTGATGATTGTATTTTAGAAAAACAAGGAATTATAAAAGAATATTTTGTTAGATCAAGACCAAAAATTATATCCTGTATTTATTTATCTCAATCTTATAGTCTTGTAGATCTGAAAGTAATTAGAACAAATCCTAATTTTTTAATAATATTTGAGCAAAGTGAACATTATACTAAAAAGATATGGGAAGACTTTATTGGAAGTGATATGACATTGAAAGAATTTAAAGATATTTGTAATAAATTCTGGAAACAACAATATAGATTTATTTCAATAGATTTAAAAAATAGACGTTATATGAATCAACTTAATTCATGTTAGGATAATCATTACGTTATGTTTATGTTAACATGAACGTATGTTAACGTTAACGTCTACGTTAATTTTTGTTATAAATGAATACTGAAAAAATAAAAAAAAATATTCAGAAAAAAATTACAAGAGCAAAGAAAACACAATAAACATTATCTAATGTTACTATCTCACAGAATAAACATGAACCAGATAATGAAATAAAAATTATAAAAGAACCAGATCAACAATTAACTATAGATAAATTAAAAAAACTAGAAAGTACTAGGAAAGATTTACAGAAAATTTTTAAAAAATCTATAATTAATGAACGTAGTGGTGAAGAATCTAAAGAAAAAGCTTTCAAACCAATCACTTCTGCTCTAGAAAAAGTAGAATCAGCAGTTGAAAAAGTTGACTCAGATATTAAAAATGTTTTACCATTAATTCCTAAAGTATCAATTATAATTATTGAAAGTACTCCTGCTATTCTCCCAGCTACTCCACCAACAAAGAAAATAATAGAATAGGTGTATTTGCTAAAGAATATTTACCAAGAGCTAATGATAAATCATTTGGTATATGGTTTGATGAAAAGAATAACACACATAAAACTGGAAAAGATAATATATCTTTTGATGGTGATGATATTATTCTAAATGATAAAAAAATAAAAGGAACAAGAGGATTGTGGAGATTATTAACATATATTAATGCTCCGGAAACAAATTTATATACAATGGATGATTTGAAAATATATAAAAATATATTAATAGAAACAGAGTCAATATATCAAAATAATAATAAATTAACTGGAAAACCAAAATCAAGTAAAGGAAATAAATATAGTTAATTAATTTCAAATATTTGTGAAAATATAAAACGTGGTAAGGAATTTGTAGGATCTGGATTAGTTGAATATAATAATAATCCAATAGAATATAAATACATTGGAAATTTAAATGAATTAGCAAATAGAATAAATTATATTGCAGCTCAAGAACAAGCTGGTAATAATAATTTTCATAATGAAAAACGTGGAATTTTACACTTTTTTAACAATGGAATGGAGAAACTCATTGATACTCCAAAAGGTATACAATATTTAATAAGAATCATGTTTCCATTACCAAAGAAAATTATTACTGGAGAAGGTTTTTTAATAATCTACTTAATATGTTACCATTACCTGAGATGCATCTACCAGGATATAATTACTGTGGTCCTTTTACTGATCTAGATAAAAGATTAATAAGAGGTGATAAACCAATTAATAAATTAGATGAAGGTTGTCAAGAACATGATATATTTTATAGAGATAATAAAGATACAAAAGAAAGACATAAAGCAAATAAAGTTTTAGAAAATATAGCATGGGAAAGAGTAAAATCTAAAGATTCAACTATTGGTGAAAAAGTAAATTCATGGGGAGTTACAAATATAATGAAATTAAAGAGACATTTTGGAATGGGTTTAAAATAGTAATATTTTTCTACTTAATAAATGGAATATAAAATAAATCTAAGTGAATATCAATCAAAAAAAATTATTGCAGCACATAAAAAGAAAGTAAATGTTATAATTAATTTAAAATATGATCAAATTGGTACTGGAGATCATAAATTAAAATTGGATGATAGACAAATTAATAAACTCAATAAAGCAAAAAAAGATGGTGCAGGTGTTAGAATAAAAATAAAATATGACCAAATAAAACAAGGTGGATTTCTAGGAGTAGCATCAGTTATAGCTGGTATTGGTGCATCTGTTATTAATGGAATAGCAAGTATTGTAAATGCAGTACATAATAAACAATCTAAAGATAAAGAATTAGAAGAATTGAAGAGACATAATAAGATAATAGAAGGTAAAGAATTAAAAAAAACAAAAATCAAGAAATAAAACCATTAACAAATCTTGATATTGAAAATCATGGTAAAAATATTAAAAATTTTAGAGGTTGTTATATGAAAGATGAATTACCTAAATGTTCAAAAGAAATTGAATGTGGTATACTAAATTTAGAAAATTCATATCAGAATGGATCTCATTGGACTGCTTGGATAAAACATGGAAATGTTAAATTTTATTTTGATTCTTATGGTGATGCATCTCCTCCTAAAGAATTAGTAAAATATCTAGGAATTGATAATCTTTATTATAATTATGATAGAATTCAAAATTTTGATGATCCTCCTATATGGGGTCATTTATGTTTAACATTATTAAGTAAATTTTTCACTAAGTAAATGGAAACAATATTCGAGAAATATTCAACAAGAGTTGAAAAAAATGAATTTCATGAATTTCAACCAAACTCAATATTAAACCTTGATATTGTAAATAAAGACACAACTATTAATGTTGAAATGGGAAATGAATTGGTTGGACCTAGTTTCAGTCTTGTTACATATGGACGATATATACACAAAGAAGATGATAAACAATATGGTAAAGATTCAAATGTAAAATTAGTTAATGATTTTTTGAATAAATTCTTTAAACAATGTGATTTTTTCTGTAATAAGAGAACTATAGAAAAAATTGAATATCCTGGAATATTAAGTACTGTACTAGGAACAATAAATAACTCAATCAAATAATAAAGGGCCCCAAATAATTTCAGGTTTTCAATCTAGATTCATAGGAGGAGGTTACTTTGAGGCAATATGTAGTTTAGGTGATCTTGGATTTGGATTTTTTAAGATCTGAAGTACCCAATATATAAACCAAATTTACAGTTTATATTTACTAGAAATAATGATAATGATGCAATATATAGATGGAAAAATGCTGATGGTAGTGGTTTACCTTATCAAGGAAAGATTATTATAGAACAACTTATAATAAGAGCTAATAAACCTGTATATGAAAATATTGCAAAAATACAATTAATTAATGAATTGAAACAATTATCTTTGGAGAATCATTATATATTTTATTTTAGAAAATGGCAATGTATTCAACATAAAAATGTAATTGGAAAAACTTTATCATTTACTATATCAGATCAGTATCGAAGTATACGTGCTCCTTTATTTGGAATTGTTGTATTTCAAACAAATAGATTAGATGATCAAGAAAAAGATTCAAGTTGTTATGATCATTGTAATGTTAAAAATATTAGGTTCGAAGTTAATGGGGTACCATATCCTGAGAAATCACTTAATTTAGATTGGGATAATGAGAAATATGGTATTGCTTATAATATGTACTGTGATTACAAGAAAGTATTTTATAAATCATATCAAGAATTACCTTTAATGTATCTAGATTTGATAAATTTAAAAATGAGAGACCTATGTATGTAATAGATATGACTAATCAATCTGAAAGTATCTCAAACACAAAGAATAATATTGTATTATATATTGATTTTGATAAAAATATTGACCCACCAAGTGGTGGTACAGAAGGTACTGTTTGTTATATTTGTTTAATGTCTACGCCCGAATTTGTTTATGATATTATAAACAATACAGTTACAGAAAATATTTAAAATTTTTTTATATATAAATGAGTGATAAATTATTAATATTTGATGGTTCAATTCACTTGTTTACTCTGAGGGGCTTAGCAAATAATTATAAGTATTTAGATAATATTGTGTCAGACGGTAATGAAATTGAAATTATTTTTGATTATCCTCTTGATCATATTATTAAACTAGGATGTAGTCCTGAAAATGATCTTTTTTATCCTGATGAATATACACTTCTAGGGTTAATTTTAACTAGTCGTGATGGATATAGTCAGATATATAATGAGTGCAAAGATATAGCTTGGGAACATAGTTTTGACAGTCTCTTTATTAAAAAAAATTATAAACAAGGAAATTTATTTACTCTTTCTATTGGCATTGGGAATATTTAAAATTTTTTTATATATAAATGAACAAAGAAAAAATTAAAAAGATTATAGATTTATTTAATTTTGATAATACATTAGTATTGTTTTATGAAGATGAATTAGATTATTATGATTTACGTAGTACATAGTAGTATTTTATCAATAATTGAAGAAACATATTCAGATCATGAACAAAAGTTACTAATGGATTGTTTAATTATCATAGAACAAAGTAATAGAAATGAAAAACTTTTGGAATATTTATCAAAAATTAATTTTCATGAGCTTACAATAATTCTTTCATGGTTTAAATTACGTTTAATTAGTAAAATATTAAATGATATTTGTAAGTATGATCTAAAGACTAAGTTAGAAATATTAAAAAAATTAAACATGATAACAACAATTGAAGAAGTAATAGATTATAAGTTTCAGCATCTACATACAATAATTGCTGGTGCATGTTGTATAATTCTTGATGTAATTAATGTTATTCGAAATAAAAATAAGAACAGTATATAATTTTGAAATTCTTTAAATTTTTTAATTTAAGTCAAATTTTAATAATATATAACTTTGAAATTATTTATAATTTTTCATAATATATAACTTTGATATTATTTTAATTTTTTATGTTGTAGAGTAAGTCAAATAATATATAGCTTTGAAATTATTTTATTTTTTTAATTTATGTATCTAACTTTGAAATTATTTTTGAATTTATATAGTAGCCAAGTTTTTATTTTTTTTTATTTTTGAATTTATATCTAACTTTGAAATTACTTTGGAATTAATATAGTATCCAAGTTTTTAATTATTTATGAAATTTTTTAAATATTCAGAATGAAAAGAATTTATAAAATTTCTAAGTTTATAATTATTTATGAATTTTTTTAAATATTCAGTATGATTCCTTGATATAGTATTAAGACCGAACTAAGCATAAAAGTGCATTCATTTTTTTTTTAAAAAGTAATTAGCATAAAATGGGTGTGGGCTGGAAACAGTATTATGCTATCTACTCACGCTGCAGAAAAAGAATTTATTTTCAAGCGATGCGATTCTCAAAGTGATATTGCCGTACAAAAATCAAATTGGGGCTATTATAATAAATGGAAAGAATCACGTCGCATTTTCGAAATGCTCGGTCGTCGTCGACACTCAAAGAAAGTTTACTCAAGCGCTGCAAATGGCGAAAAAGCAAGCTATTTCCAAGGCGCAAACTGGATCTCTTCGACGAAATCAATTTCAACTACACAAAATATGGATCATTTCAAAAAATTTCTGTGCAGCTAAACCTATTGTCGATCTTCAATTTTTGTGGAATTGCAGAAATATATTCAGCGATCAAGGGTGGCGTACTGGAACTGTTTGCTGAACTGTGATCAATCTGAAAAATCGATATAAAACATGTTATGTTGGATTTAGTCTTCATATAAATTTTATTATAATTCGTTTCGTCTTAAGCAAAAATTTATAGAAAATATTCTAATTCACATAATAACATATTTGTGAGAGGATACCAAAAAAAAAATATGTTCTTATAAATTTGCAACCCAATCCATTACGAGAGGTATATAAGCCGGTGTAGTGGCTGGTCTCCCCAGAATGTTATCACACGCTGTAGAAAAAGAATTTATTTTCAAGCGATGCGATTCTCAAAGTGATCTTGCCGTACAAAAATCAAATCGGAGACTATAATAAATGGAAAGAATCACGTCGCATTTTCGAAATACTCGGTCGTCGTCGACACTCAAAGAAAGTTTACTCAAGCGCTGCAAATGGGGAAAGAGCAAGTTATTTCCAAGGCGCAAACTGGATCTCTTCGACGAAATCAATTTCAACTACACGAAATTTGGACCATTTCAAAGAATTTCTGTGCGGCTAAACCTATTGTCGATCTTCAAATTTTGTGGAATTGCAGAAATATGTTCAGCGATCAAGAATGGCGTACTGGAACTGTTTGCTGAGCTATGATCAATCTGAAAAATCGATATAAAACATGTTATGTTGGATTTAGTCTTCATATAATTTTTATTATAATTCGTTTTGTCTTAAGTAAAAATTTATAGAAAATATTCTAATTCACATAATAAAATATTTGTCAGAGGATACCAAGAAAAAGATTTTCTTATAAAATTGAAACCCTATCCATTACGAGAGGTATATAAGCCGGTGTAGTGGCTTGTCTCCCCAGAATGTTATCACATGCTTCAAACGATGCGATTCTCAAAGTGATATTGCCGTACAAAAATCAAATCGGAGCTACTATAATAAATGGAAAGAATCACGTCGCATTTTCGAAATACTCGGTCGTCGTCGACACTCAAAGCAAGTTTTCTCAAACGCTGCAAATGGGGAAAGAGCAAGTTATTTCCAAGGCGCAAACTGGATCTCTTCGACGAAATCAATTTCAACTAGACGAAATTTGGACCATTTCAAAGAATTTCTGTGCGGCTAAACCTATTGTCGATCTTCAAATTTTGTGGAATTGCAGAAATATGTTCAGCGATCAAGAATGGCGTACTGAAACTGTTTGCTGAGCTATGATCAATCTGAAAAATCGATATAAAACATGTTATGTTGGATTTAGTCTTCATATAATTTTTATTATAATTCGTTTTGTCTTAAGTAAAAATTTATAGAAAATATTCTAATTCACATAATAAAATATTTGTCAGAGGATACCAAGAAAAAGATTTTCTTATAAAATTGAAACCATATCCATTACGAGAGGTATATAAGCCGGTGTAGTGGCTTGTCTCCCCAGAATGTTATCACATGCTTCAAACGATGCGATTCTCAAAGTGATATTGCCGTACAAAAATCAAATCGGGGCTATTATAATAAATGGAAAGAATCACGTCGCATTTTCGAAATGCTCGGTCGTCGACGACACTCAAAGAAAGTTTACTCAAGCGCTGCAAATGGAGAAAGAGCAAGCTATTTCCAAGGCGCAAACTGGATCTCTTCGACGAAATCAATTTCAACTTCACGAAATTTGGACCATTTCAAAGAATTTCTGTGCGGCTAAACCTATTGTCGATTTTCAAATTTTGTGGAATTGCAGAAATATGTTCAGCGATCAAGGATGGCGTACTGGAACTGTTTGCTGAGCTATGATTAATCTGAAAAATCGATATAAAACATGTTATGTTAGATTTAGTCTTCATATAAATTTATTATAATTCGTTGCGTCCCAAGTAAAAATTTACAGAAAATATTCTAATTCTCATAATAAAATATTTGTGAGAGGATACCAAAAAAAATATATTCATATAAAATTGAAACCCTATCCATTACGAGAGGTGTATAAGCCGGTGTAGTGGCTGGTCTCCCCAGAATATTAGAAAAACAATTTATTTTCAAGCGATGCGATTCTCAATGTGATCCTGTCGTACAAAAATCAAATCGGTGCTAGTATAATAAATGGAAAGAATCACGTCGCATTTTCGAAATACTCGGTCGTCGTCGACACTCAAAGAAAGTATACTCAAGCGCTGCAAATGGGGAAAGAGCAAGTTATTTCCAAGGCGCAAACTGGATCTCTTCGACGAAATCAATTTCAACAACACGAAATTTGGACCATTTCAAAGAATTTCTGTGCGGCTAAACCTATTGTCGATCTTGAATTTTTGTGGAATTGCAGAAATATGTTCATGGATCAAGGATGGCGTACTGGAACTGTTTGCTGAGCTGGGATCAATCTGAAAAATCGATATAAAACATGTTATGTTAGATTTAGTCTTCATATAAATGTTGTTATAATTCGTTTCGTCTTAAGTAAAAATTTATAGAAAATATTCTAATTCACATAATAAAATATTTGTGAGAGGATACCAAAAAAAAATATATTCTTATAAAATTGAAACCCTATTCATTACGAGAGGTATATAAGCCGGTGTACTGGCTGGTCTCCCCAGAATGTTATCACTAGAGAACGGACACGCTTACCACATGACGCAAAGCCCAGTGCAGTACTGGCGAAATGCTGTATTTCTAAAATATTTAATTTTATTTATATAATTGGAAAACGAACGGGTGGTGATCTATAAAATTACGAAATACATATGTATTTGTTGAAATGTTGTATTTTTAAAGTTTTTAATTTTATTTCTATAATTGGAACATTTTTATTTGTTCATTTTGTCGTTCAAGTTGAGTAAAGGAGTATTAATATTGACTAGCAATAGTTTCTCAAGGTTTTCTTCTGTCGATTTTGTTCTCTTTGAATTAAGTACATCCTTATAAATAGAAAACGTCCTTTCTACATCGCCACTGGTTATAGGTGCATACTGGAAATATTCTTTTATTTCTTCATATTTAGCCATTAGATTTTGTGGAATTGTCTCCATACATAATTGCTGTAATGTAATTAAATCTGGATTTCTATTAAGAATTGCTTCAAACTTTTGCCGAAGGCCACATCCGAAGTCACTTGGAATACTTTTCAAATTATTAACAGCCACATCTAATGTGGTTAATCCGTCATTTAATTTAAGATTTCGATTTTCAAAATAAGTGATTAGTTTTGGCAATTTTCCAAAGCGTTCGTGAAGAAAGTACAACTGATTTTTTAAATTTGGGATTTGTGTGAGCTCCTTGCACTCATCAATACTTCTAGCATCCTCCTTTAGCAGTGTTACGAAATGTTTTAGACTATCGAAATTTTCAGCATAATAACTAGTAGCTTCCAGCCATGCTTCCCATCTAGTTATTACTGGAGTGGGAGGCAGTGACAGAGATGGAAATTTTTCCCTGAAAAGAGCTACTCTCAATGGTGCTTTTCTGAAAACTTTTTTAAAAGCTGATACAAGTCTATCAACTTCCGGAAAAGTGTCTCTGATATACTCACTGATTCTGTGGAGAGCATGTGCTACACAAGTAATATGCAGCATATTAGGATATGTTTTCTTCAATAGTCTGCCTGTTTTTAACATATACGCAGCACTATCACTGACAAATAAAAGTATTTTTTCTTTGTACGTGGCGTCCGAATGAAGCATTTTTGCATATTCTCCTTAATGGTTTCAGCAACTGTTTCCGCATCAACTCTATTTATAACACAGCATATTAGGATATGTTTTCTTCAATAGTCTGCCTGTTTTTAACATATACGCGGCACTATCACTGACAAATAAAAGTATTTTTTCTTTGTACGTGGCGTCCGAATGAAGCATTTTTAGCATATTCTCCTTAATGGTTTCCGCAACTGTTCCCGCATCAACTCTATTTATAACACTTGTTGCTATTACATATGAGTTATAGGGAATAGTTGGATGTAGTACACCAGCTACAACATTTACCACACAGCGTCCTAACATATCCACCGTTTCGTCGGCGCTTATCCATATGTATTGATTTAAAAGATGGCTTCTAATGCGTTCTACTGTTCTCGTATGGCACCTAGAAACATAATATTTGCGTAAAGTTGATTCATCAAGAACATTTCTACCAGCATATTTTTTCAGAAATATTTTTAAAGTGGGTTTGCTAAGTTTATTTAATGGAATATTAGCCGCCATAAAGGTTTACAGAGTTCAGATGTGTTTGCGATCCTAAATGACGAATTTTTGAAGATATTTTAGGGATTTTGTAATAAATTTCGGAATCACTGACAATGGACATACAATCAGTATGACCGTCAATCCAACTCGCCATTGTTTTACAATGCCGTTCTCGACATTCTTCCATATCATGTCTGAAAAAGTAACTTAAACAATGCTCTAGATCTAAATAAATGAAAACTAAAAATGTGTGCGTAAGTTATTGAAACTGAACGAAATTCAATGCACACTTACGTCGAAATAATTGGTAGAAATAGATTCAATCAAACGATATTAAACAGGATCTATCACAAAAATTACGATGTAATTAACAGTTAAAACTATGAAAACAAGAAACTTACTCACAGCACTTTATTTATCTTACGAAATATAAACTAATAAATAAAATACATTATAAAAACCCCGCTTCTATCTACGCTCATGAAAACACTTTAAAAAACACTATATTCTCCGAATACAATGACTGGCTTGTCCATTGTTATCGCTGCGAGACCAGGTGGCTGAGCAAGTCAAACAAATACTTCATTGAATTACGCCGGGATGTACTGTGCGACGTTATACACAATTCCAATTGTTTTTAGAAATTGCATCCGTTCTCTAGTTATCACACGCTGTCGAAAAAGAATTTATTTTCCAGCGATGCGATTCTCAAAGTGATTTTGCCGTACAAAAATCAAATCGGAGCTATTATAATAAATGGAAAGAATCACGTCGCATTTTCGAAATACTCGGTCGTCGTCGACACTCAAAGACAGTTTACTCAGGCGCTGCAAATGGGGAAAGAGCTAGCTATTTCCAAGGCGCAAACTGGATCTCTTCGACGAAATCAATTTCAACTACACGAAATTTGGACCATTTCAAAAAATTTCTGTGCGGCTAAACTTATTGTCGATCTTCAATTTTTGTGGAATTGCAGAAATATGTTCAGCGATCAAGGATGGCGTACTGGAATTGTTTGCTGAGCTGTGATCAATCTGAAAAATCGATATAAAACATGTTATGTTAGATTTAGTCTTCATATAAATTTTATTATAATTCGTTTCGTCTTAAGTAAAGATTTATAGAAAATATTCTAATTCACATAATAAAATATTTGTGAGAGGACACCAAAAAAAACATATTCTTATTCTTATAAAATTGAAACCCTATCCATTACGAGAGGTATATAAGCCGGTGTAGTGGCTGGTCTCCCCAGAATGTTATCACACGCTGTAGAAAAAGAATTTATTTTCAAGCGATGCGATTCTCAAAGTGATCTTGCCGTACAAAAATCAAATCGGGGCTATTATAATAAATGGAAAGAATCACGTCGCATTTTCGAAATGCTCAGTCGTCGTCGACACTCAAAAAAGTTTACTCAAGCGCTGCAAATGGGGAAAGAGCAAGCTATTTTCAAGGCGCAAACTGGATCTCTTCGACGAAATCAATTTCAACTACATGAAATTTGGACCATTTCAAAAAATTTCTGTGCAGCTAAACCTATTGTCGATCTTCAATTTTTGTGGAATTGCAGAAATATGTTCAGCGATCAAGGATGGCGTACTGGAGCTGTTTGCTGAGCTGTGATCAATCTGAAAAATCGATATAAAACATGTTATGTTGGATTTAGTCTTCATATAAATTTTATTATAATTCGTTTCGTCTTAAGTAAAAATTTATAGAAAATATTCTAGTTCACATAATAAAATATTTGTCAGAGGATACCAAGAAAAAGATTTTCTTATAAAATTGAAACCCTATCCATTACGAGAGGTATATAAGCCGGTGTAGTGGCTTGTCTCCCCAGAATGTTATCACACGCTGTAGAAAAAGAATTTATTTTCAAGCGATGCGATTCTCAAAGTGATCTTGCCGTACAAAAATCAAATCAGGGCTACTATAATAAATGGAACGAATCACGTCGCATTTTCGAAATACTCGGTCGTCGTCGACACTCAAAGAAAGTTTACTCAAACGCTGCAAATGGGGAAAGAGCAAGCTATTTCCGAGGCGCAAACTGGATCTCTTCGACGAAATCAATTTCAACTACACGAATTATGGACCATTTCAAAAAATTTCTGTACGGCTAAACCTATTGTCGATCTTCAATTTTTGTGGAATTGCAGAAATACGTTCAGCGATCAAGGATGGCGTACTGGAACTGTTTGCTGAGCTGTGATCAATCTGAAAAATCGATATAAAACATGTTATGTTGGATTTAGTCTTCATATAAATTTTATTATAATTCGTTTTGTCTTAAGTAAAAATTTATAGAAAATAAATTGTTTTTAATTTTAAAAGAGTTTGTTACGCAAATCGTTATATACCATATCTAGCGTCACCCCCGAATGGCACCATATACAGGCATAATACCAAGCTGCTCGCTGTACATCGTCCGGCCGGAGCCTTCTGATCTCAAACAATTGAATTTCTTAAGGTTCAACGGTTAACAAACTTTTTAGTCAGTCTGTATACAAGTGTCCCGTATCGTTATGTTCAAATTTTAGGAGTGTAAAGTAGACTTCATTTCAAGTAACAAAAACGCAAAACTTGAATATCCATTTTTATTTGTTTCAAAGTTACAGATCTATGAATGTGATTGTCAGGTCATGAAAAAAAAAAGTAATCCTAAAATCAATACTTCAATCAAATTTTATTAAAGAAAAAGTTATGCGATTCTAAGACAGACCTGTCTGTTTCAAAGCTGTCTTTGAAACAGACCTGTTTGTTTCAAATACAGACCTGTCTGTTCGCCCCCGTAATACACGCTAGACCCTCCGCAATACACTCCGCATGCCCCGTCCCGGGCCCTTCTGCCCGCGAACGCGGCAGTTTTAAATATAGATCACAAACTTATGACGCACGCTGTATTTAAGCCTTCAGAAACTTGTGGCGAACTTGTATAACATGAACTGTTCTTTGGTCTTTTATACAAATAATATTCAAATTCGTGAATTCACAATATTTGATGGGAATACCAAATTATATAGTAATGCGCTAGCATTTATCATGTTATTACATCAGATTCTTTCAAAGTCCCAGCATCAGGATTATATGTAAGTAAAACTATTTTTTCTTCATAATTTTAATATTTTCCAATATTTTATTGTTTTCAAATGCTTTATAATATAATTATACATTTGGAAATATAATTTTTAATAATACTGATATATTGTTTTCGAATTTAATAGTAATATTTTTTTCAAAATATGTATCTTTGTTTTTTTTTTAATGAACTGATTTAGAAGGTATGCAATACTTCTTACCTAATGGTGCAATACGATTAATAATACTGTTAAATCGGAATCAGATGCTGTTGAAGCTGTGTCAGCTGCTGTTAAGTCTTTCCCTTGAGGTAATTAATTATGGATTAATTTGAAATAATACGCTAGTCAATTTGATCTATCAGTAAAATTGACAAGTATGTCTGTTTCACGAGATATAGTATATTTTAATAATTAGTAATAAATATTCGTTTTAACAGGCTGCTAAAATATTTCTACTTAGATTAAAAGAGAATTTGTTTATAGATTTATTTCTTAAAACTGTATGTACAATCTATAATAGTAATATATAATTTTTACATACCCCTCTAATATTTTCTCTAATCTATTGTGTGGAAACATTTGTGTGACTCTTCTGAACCATTAGTTGAAGTATACTGTCTTTCTATTATTACGAGTGATAATAAAACATCCCTACCTAGATTACGCATTCGCTACATGACTGAACATGTTCGAATGTAAATTAATGTTATGGTGGTAAATTTTATATATTACATTCAGTATGTGAAGCAATTTCGGTTCTTTTATTATATTAACTTAGCGCGATAATTCTTAAATTTGATTCGATAAAAATTTGAATACTTATTTTTATTTTATTTTTTATATATGGCTGATGATGATTTATATTTTTTTTCGGCTTGGGGATACAACTTGTTTATTTATGACCGCATTTGCCTAGCTAAATAGTAGATACTGTAGTGTAGGAGAGCTGATGGATGTGTTAGAACAATGTAACCGACCTTTGGGTAATACCAAGTTAGTAAAGATTTATAATTAAATATTTTAAAAACCATATTGTTAAGATAGGTTAAATATTAGTATCTATGTTTTTTACAAAGAAATGTTAACAACACGGCTGCTCTCTGCGAATTTGTGGTAGCATTTTAAAATAATGATTATATGTTATCTAGATGATTCGAAAGTATTTTTTATTATTTCCATGTTTTGTAAATAAACAGGAAGTATATTTTTTTTATACATCTCAACTAATGCGGTTTCTCTTCTAATTAATTTTTGTTTACAACTAAATGATATAAGTAAGTAGAGATATGTAATATATAAATTGTAGGTGTAAATTTATTAATATCTACTTAGAGATTGATTACAGTTGATAAGGCCCAGCCTCTGTCTCTTTCTTGAAACTCTTCGAGATCAACGAGAATCGGTTGTTGTATGTAGATAATGAACCATTCCTGTAGGTTGGTGTCTTGAAAAATTTGTATATTTTTAGTATTAAAATATTTTAATTCATTAATCTCTTGGTCGGCTTTCTGTATTTTAAATTCACCACAAAACATTGTGTTTACCTTGACGGCCTCCTCCTTTTTTTACACATTCAAGATTCTTCATTCAAATAGAATGGATGCAACCTTCATAAATAATATCTAGTCGGTATGTTTTAGATTAATAATAACTCCAGTTCGAATACGGTCCTGAAACGCCGATTTTATATTCCCCAGTTAACATGGTAAGAATCAATACGTTTCCTCAGTGAGTAACTCCCTCCAGATATTTGAAGAGCTCAGTACATTTGCTTGCGAGATCTCGTGATGGTCGAGTATGAAACTATAACTGATCATGAATCATCCCTAAGTAAGGGGCAACGTCCCTTGACAACCACCTTGCAGACTTCTGGAACCCCCTTGCAGGTCTTGGGGACTTCATTGCAAACCTCTGCTACCCCCGTTTCAAGCTTCTTATACTCCGTTACAGGTCTAGGGGACCTCCTTGCAAACCTCTGATATCCCCTTGCAGACACTCCGGCCCCTTCGGGACCTGCTTGCACTTCAATCCATCATGAGTCTCCAATCACCTAACACACCCCCCAACCCCACACGACAAAGTACCCTGCATAAAAAAGCGCCCCCCCCTAAAATGATGCGAAGTTTGCTATATTACTAATGGCCTTACTTATTGACCTCAGTAAGTAATAATCAACGTAAAGTTAGTCGCGTTACTCAGTTATGACGTCACAGCTCAAATGACCTTGAAAGTCGTTTTAGAACCTCCATAAGAAAATACATGGGATTTTGCGCTAGAACCCCTTATCTACTAGCTTATCTACTTACTCAAAATAATCATTAGAATCAAGTGAGCCCTCAGCAGTTTTGTGTTTCTGAATACGATAAGGCATACTTGAGTGACTGGAGTGTTCAGTCAACTGAAGGGGGCTTTTTTAATTTGACCTAAGGGTATCAAACGTCAATGTTAAATGGAATTTCTCGTTATGTATTGAAAGATTATAAAAAGTATTTAAGGGTGCATTTGTATTTAAATACAAAGTTGTTATGTACCTATTGAAAAACTCAATACAAGGTAAAGCAAGCACAGTAGCATACTGAATAACACAAGACCGAACACGTATAAGCCAAGTCCATGGCAGTAATGACCATAACTTGAGAGAAGCATTCAAGACAGATCCATTACAGAAAAACTGAGTGACACCGTGATTCAGAAATTCAATTTCGATAAGAAGTAGAAAATAGTTAAACCAGATAGAGAGGAGTGGAAGAAAGGCCCACCATCCCGGCAGAATCTATTCGGTTCCAAAGTGTTGGAACCGAAATATATTGATTCAAAGAAATTTGAAGAGGAAGTTGTCGCATTGCATCATTGGGATGAAGAAGTTAATAGTTAGTGTGGAATCAATTACATCGTGACCATTTAATTCGATAGCTAAGCAATGTTAAAGGCACTGGATCCAGTGCAAGTTGAATGCAAATTGTGCGTGTCCCAAACAAGCTCAATAATTAAAAGAAAGTTAACCCAGGACTAATGAAAACGGGGACGAATTGGCTCGACAGACCTCGTCTATCGGATTCATAGGAGCGAAACATTTTCATAATATAGTCTTGGTAAGAGAAATGTTATGTAAATTTTGTCAAGAGGAAGAGGAAGCCACGATTCATGTAGTGTGCCAATTCGATCTACTATTTTTACAACTGGGAGATCGAAATCCTAAAGTGGAACTATATTCAAAAGAAATTCTCTCGAAGGCATCAAGCTTAATTAAAAGAGCAGAGCTAGAGACAATACTTTAGTAAAGGCATGAAGACCACAACAGATGTAGAAAACTTGCTAAATAATAGGTTTAGTGGCCACCTGACGTAATCAAATATTTTACGCTTCTTATTTGTGAATATAAATCAATAAAAATAAATAAACTAATATTTTTGTACATGCATTTATTATAATTTTAAAACAAATTAACTACATTTTACTGTCAGCTTTTATATAATGAACTATATGGCAATTTATTTATAATTTTAAAGTTTACATATAAAACATGATATATTGTCAAGAACAGATTTTAAACTTTTACAATAGCTTTTCCGGTGTTTTCTCCTTTATAAACGCCTATTAAAGCGCTTGGCAAACTTTCAAATCCTTCTGACACTGTTTCTTTGTAATGGAGTTTTCCTTCTTGCAGCCATTTCAAGTTTTGAGAAACACCTTCAGACCATCTAGCCACCCAGTCGTTTACAAGGAAGCCTTCCATTTTTAAACGGGAAAACAGTATCGAACGTTGGATTGATGGTGCTGGTAATTAAATGCAAGTATTAAATATTTTTTTAATTGGATCAAATATATATTTTTGTCATTCTTACCTAAAGGATCACCATCAGCGTAGGAACTAACAGAGCCACATACTATTATTCTGCCACCTGAACTCATTTTATTAATTACGGTAGAACTGATTTCACCGCCAACCTAGAATATACATATGCTTGTATTAATGTGCAGTGAAGCAAGTTATCGTGTTAGACAAATCTTAATATATTCATACACTCTGCCCATAAATATTTTATAATTTATTTGCATTCATCGATGTAAGGACTTACGGTCCTAATTCATACAAATACTTAAGAATGAACCCTATAATAATAATAATAAAGCCGATATCAGCTTTATGTAATATTTATAGTAAATATAGCAACCACACAGCAACGAGAACTCCACAAAATTACTTACATTATCAAAATAGCAGTCAACTCCTTTTGGTGCTACCTCAGACAAAGCCTTAGATACATCCTCAGTTTTATAATTGATGACATGGTCAAAACCAACGCTTTTTAACCATTTCCCTTTTTCGTCGGAACCAGCAATACCGATTACAGTAGATCCCATAATCTTTGAAATTTGCCCTGCATGGCTACCAATTGCTCCACCTGCGCCACTTACGACAACAGTCTCTCCAGGTTTCGGTTTGCATACTTCGACAACTCCAAAATAAGCTGTATTGCTATAGAAATATAAAATTTAGAAGAGCCCACTACGTAGTTAGCCAACTAAAAGTTAAGTTAGTAAATTAATTTTACCCTGGCATTCCTAATAGTCCTAGTCCCAAAGACAAAGGCGCATCATCAGCTTCGAATGGTAGAAGATGTGGCGTATAGAAACCGGTCATGGGTATGTTGTCTGGCCAAATAGTATGTGTTCTCCAACCTAGACCTCCAACAACATATTTTCCGACGGGAAATTTGCTGGATCGAGACTTTATTATTCTGAAAATGTTATTTGTTTATTGTTGAATTAGGTTTTAATATAAACGAATACATACTTCGCCACCTGCGTTCCTATCATAGTATCACCTACTTTAATCGAATATATTCTTAGGAATGGATCAACGCTGAAAACGATTGCTTCGGCCAAGAATTCTAGGAAAAAAAATAGGTTGACTTTTTTTCATAAATATTCGTACCTACTTATGATTAATAATACTTGTTAATGTTAATAGTGTACAGATTATAATAACAATAACAACAACAATAATAATAATAGTAATAATAATAATAATAATAATAATAATAATAATAATAATAATAATAATAATAATAATGTTTATTGGTCTAACAGATCATACAATCCATTAATATAACAAAATAAAAAAGAAAGGTATTCTACATATAGCTATACACCGTGTGTATAAAATGTCGCAAAAACTATACGCAACAACATTCTTCATTTTGTTCTGAATAAAAAATCTTAATCTTAAAATGGCGAATCATGCTTCGTATGTATTCAGGAACCATTTGAAAGAAACATACATTTGGCACCACTGTGGCCGCATACTATTGTAATTGTAGATACTGAAAATTTAACAGTAATGATTTTGATTAAAATCACTTTGAAATGCAGTGTCTACAATATTGTTCAAATTTGTTTTTCGTTTTCGTGAAGGTACGTTAAAGAAGAAATGTTAAAAACAAACTTTTAAATAAAAAAAAAAACATTACGAAATAATACTAGTAAAAATTGTTCTTTAAACTAAATTGCAGGTATCTCTATTAACAGACATCGAAGAGTAAGGCTTAGTTACGCACTACAAGTCTGAACTTCAAGCACCCCGTGAAAACAAACGAAGTATGCTACGGCATTTTAACATTAAGATTTTATACTCAGAACCGAACGAAGGATGACGCAACGTGTAGCTTTTGCCACAATTTGTACACACGTTATACATAACTTACTATATATAACAAAAAATTCCATTATGATTGAGGTTTGATACCCTTAGGCTAAATTCAAAAAGCCCGCTTGAGTTGAGTGAACACTACAGCCTGAAGTATGCCTTATCGTATTCAGAAACGCAAAACTGTTAGAGGCGCACTTGATTCCAATGACTATTTTGAGTGAAATTTAAGTGAACGTAGAGTGGAGACATCAGTCCACTCAAGTAGGACTTATTTCTCTAGAATAAGAAACGATCAAGCCAAGTTCTGAGTTCTTCAATATTATTTGTGGTAATTTATAAGTTATTGAGACTAATCGCTGAATATCGTTACTTTGTTGGTTAACAAGTATATGAACGGTCTTAATGCCTACAGTTTGACTAAATAGCATGTCGATGTAATTCTTATAGAAAAAGAAATTTAAATTTGTTATTAGATTAAATTAAAATTTGCTTTAAGACTAATAAATTACTAGGATGTGAACCTTGCATTATGTCTTGCGTTTTCTTATACCATTCGGTGTTATTTTTAAATCAATTGAATTACTAATAACTCCTGATAGTAAATTTAAAAAAAATAGTTTACTAATAATTAGGGCAATAGAGTTCAAAAAATAAGACTTGGAAGAACTTGCAGGTTTATGAGTTAAATATTAATCTGTCTTACCGCCTTCTTTGAGGTCAGCTATTTCCTCCTCAGCTAGTTGAAAATTTTCATATTTAGGAGCACCATCATACTCCTTTACATAAATATACTTCTTGGCGATTACCATTTTCTTTTTTGCAGGATACTTCTAAAGTGATACTGAGACCCAAGGGACTACTGCTGTTATTACGTTATAATTATTACGATTTATATACATTTTGGTGTTATATCTGGCTAGATAATATATTATCTGAAGTAGATGATGTTACTTTCATCACAAGGATAAATCTAAATAATTGATATTACATCAGATTTGATCATAAGCACGTAAATTTGTGACAGTCATTTTTTTATTGTTACACTTAATTAATGTCTCCGTTATATTTTAAGTGTTTTCAGATAAAAATTTCTGTTTATTGACGGTAATAACAACAATAATACTAGTATATAAGTGGTAATATTTTAAATTCTATGTTAATTTTGGGAATAATAATAATGTAAAAGTTGATATATCACAATAGATCCTGTCAAATCTGGTACATAAATATAAAACAGATTCCTTACAATAAAGGATGATGAAATTATAGCAATGCGAGAAAACTAAGCTTCTAGATATTTTAGCATTTTTCATGGAGTAATTATTCCAAAGAATTAAAAAATGTAAAATTTATATCAAGCGCTTAAATCGGTTGTTGAAATCAAACTTAAACAGTAAAAATTTGATCAAAACCATTAATACTTGTATTCAATTACAATTTTGGTTTAATGTAGTAGGTTTATATTTATTCAAAAGATATCTGCTAAATTCTGAACTCACAATTGAAGCAGTAGCATAGAAGTTTCATTTATCTACGTATAGACATGACGGGAACATCCTTGACTGCTTAACTATAATGGTTTTTGATAGTAAACAAGGCTCTGGTGGTATACGTGTGTCAACTCCCGAACAGGATGTACATTTTATTAATTATAAGAAACGTTAAGAAAGTTTAATATAAGCACTTATATTATATAAGTGCTTATATTAAACTTTAGACGACGGATAAAGGTAGGAATTATAATAAATCAAAACTAGGGAACAGCAAAAATTTGTTGACACATAATTTCTATAAGGCAGTGTTGAGAGAAATATAGGTGATATTCATATTCATATAAATATAAAACACTTTCCTGTTCTTAGAATGCACAATATACAATACACGACTGTAAATTGGAACTAAAATAAACAAAATATAATACAAATATGTAGTATTAAGTAATATAATAACTTATTATATTACCTAATAACATAATAACAGCACCGTTCGTGATAGTATATCTCTAGATATTAATAATAATAATAATGTTTCGCATGCGAGAACCAATTCGTTAGTCACGCCTCTGCTTTCGCTCCGAATTGGTCCACTCTAGTAATCACTATGAACTCGTTTTAGTAGATTATTTTTTATAAAAACATGTTTAAATTATTTATTTAAATTAAACTGAAATTAGTTTTATTTATTGGGCTGTCATTGTCGCACAGACAACCCACATTAAAAATTGTGTACTATTGGAAATAATGTTAATTATTTTCATTTTTTCTTGAAATTATATAATAATAATAGATGTAAAACATACATGAAATGAATTTTATGTGTATCAATATTTAGAATAAAAAATATTCTTTCAACTATGTATTACAACAATTCCTGTTTGCAGGTTAGTTCTTGTTTCTATCCCCACTACTCACACAATGGCGTTGTTGGATACCTTACATACCTATCCATCCGCCCTCGTATATAGAAAATAAGTGTTAATCTAGAATTTGAACTAGGCAAAATGAATTTGAAGTACATTAAAATTCGTTCTGCCTAAAAGTTTCGGACAATCAATTCCGTAATTTGCGAAAGATATAATGAATTTTAGAATTAAATTTTTCAAGCAGGAGCTGATGATTATACACCCTTTCCAAATAATAATAATGTGTGAAAAATAACAAAAATTTTAACTTTTTTTGAATTTATTCAATTAAATTAATGTAAAAATAGCGACCACATAAGAATAGCATATTTAGGTTCAGATCTAATTAAAGAATTAAATAAAGTAATGAATGTAAAATCTCTACAATCACGGTAAAATAATTCATAAACGGTTGGTAACAACATCAAACGTGAGGTTTTAGATCAAAAAGAATACATAAATGAATGAATGGAGAAATTTTTTAGATACAAGACATTTCTTATGTATGTAACAACTGTATGCTTACAAATATTCAGATACCTTGCTCAGATTGTACTGTAATATCTAACAATCTTGACTAGAGTTAATGGCTGAAAATAGTTTAAGATCATCCCTAAACATTAGTCTTTCACAATCCACAACGCTTAGTGCAAATTTATGAAAAGAGAAAACAATAAGAGAGCTAAGTTGGAACCTTAGAGCATTCCTGATGTCAATCCAAATAGTAGGGAAATACACACTACAATACTCTAGGTAGAACTTTCTATTGATAAAAGCGCTCGCAAAGAGAATAATCCTATTAATGTAACTTGTAAAGTAGAATGTGGCGAATCTCTACATTATCGCCTATAAATGTTCCCACATATTCTACAACTAGCGTTAAAACCAATACTATGATGAAAGCGTTTCTAACTTATGCTTCAATGAATGCCAATAAAATTTGAAATACTTTTTTATTTACCTTTACTTGTACTATATACTTTATTATGTTATATATCGTGTATCACTTTATTTTAATTTCATTTGCTCTATAAATATATTATACTGTTGGGTAAAAAAATATGATTATTATTATCGATGTCATCGAAAACCTTCTGAAAATCTAAATATATTACATCGAATTATCTCCAATCATGGATAACATCGGAAACAAATTAAGAGATGACGATTAAAATCTTTTTTCTACAAACACCGTTAAAAGTTGACATTTTGACACGACTAACTTCACTTAAATAATATATTGTACCGCGATATCATAAAGTTTGTGGGTCAACGGTGGCCATGGGGTGAAAAACGTCTGTCTTAATTTATATCATCCTTTTGAGAAAAATCTGATAAAATTTTCAAGTTAAGTGTCATGCTGACGTTAAAATTTGTCAATATATTAATCTTAATGTCAGTATGACACATAACCTGAAAATTTTATCAGAATTTTCTCAAAAGGATGATATAAATTAAGACAGACGTTTTTCACCCCATGGCCACCGTTGACCTAGAAACTTATGATATCGCGGTACAACTAGTGCTGAAAATAGGATATTTCACACGAGCGTGAAGTTTAATTATGCGAGTGTGAAATATTTTCAGCACGTGTTGTACACTATACTTTTCCGACGACCGCTTAGTGACAAGAATTAATTTCAATGAAAATAAAAGAATGATTCACAAAATAATGATATATGATGTATTTCATAAATTGAATAATCTAATTTAGACAAAACGAAAACACTAGCCAATTTACCAACACCGCGTATCAACAACAATTTGACATTTGAGAGTCATTCATTTGACAGTTTCCTATTTGTTATTTTATGATTAGTAGGTTGGCACGTCTGTTACTTTGCACACGGTTTTTTGACGATTCTAATTGGCCCTCTTGAACTTTTCAGCACAGTTTTAGTTACAAGATAACTTTTCAACACAGTTTTGGGGATACAATGCAATTTGCAATTTTCAGTGCTAGTAAATCATGCGAATTTGTTCTTTATACATTGCGGTCGTCGGAAAAGTGCGATTTAATAGCGTAGCTTGTTAAAAAGGCCACTTTTAACACTTGTGTTAAAAGTAAATGACAGTTTGTCAAAAATGACAAGAGAAAATTCCGTACATATCAAATGATTTTTATTACAATGATAATTACAAATTCTTTGGATAATTAATATTAAATGTACAGTTTGTGCAATTGGAGATATTTATTCCATGTGTTGCTGTACTTGCAGAATTATTATTTGCAGACAAATAGTTCATAGGAACTAAAATATCGTGATTTAAATTATCATTTGCAATAGAATTATTAGATAGATCTGGGAAGATGGAGTGAGCAATTTTGTTTTTATTTTCTACAGAATCCTCTAGGTAACCTTCAGCAACGGTGGAACTTTTCCAATGTCGCTTAATTGAGCATAAGCTTGCACCAGAATCTGCTAGCAAAGTAGCAGATGAACGTCGGAAGCAATGTCCCGTATAAGATTCTGGATTCGGCAATTTCAAAAACATTGCGATAATTGCAGGCATCTTGCCAAACGAATTTATTCCAACCGCTTGACTTGTGCATTTATTATTAGCGTATTTAATAAATAAACGTCGATGTTTTATATTAGATGGACGTAATGCTTTGTATTTGCGATACAAGTTTATATATGAGCCAATAACGGTAAATATTCTTTGAGTATTGGTTTTAGTATCTGGTATAGTAACTACTAACACATTTCCTCTATCTTCAATGTCATCCACAGTCATACGGTATAACTCTTCCCGGCGACAAGCGCCAACTATACCCATAACAACAGCTACTTTGAACAGCATATATGTCGCTTTATCAGTGGCTTCAATTATTGCACTCGGTATTACTTCATTTTCTTTATTAATACACGAACTCATCTTTTGTACAAATTGTGACAAATTAATTTGACGTAATTTAACGGTTGCGTCCAATTGTGTCAAAACGTATTCATGAGCTGTCGAATTTGGTCAGTGGAGTTTCATTATATTTTATAATAAAAATTGTGTTTGTAGAAAAAATATTGTACGATACACATGTTAAAAATGCTATTTTATTTCACTCGTAAATTGCGACACTCGCTAACGCTCGTGTCGCAAACTCTTACTCGTGAAATAAAATCGCACTTTTAACACTTGTATCGTAAATAACTATTATTTAATAATAATTTGTTTCCATCCTATTTTGCATAGTTTAAGAAAAAATGTACGTGTTAATTGCAAAATATAAATTCTTGAAGAATTATACACATCTTTTTTGCGAATTGCAAAGAAGTGTTATTTTTAAATAAGGCGTTAAACATTAGCCACATATTTATTTGATAATAATAATAATAATAATACTTATAAATTATCTAAAAGTATTATCAACATTAATTTTTTGCGAATTGCAAAGAAGTGTTATTTTTAAATAAGGCGTTAAACATTATCCACATATTTATATGATAATAATAATAATACTTATAAATTATCTAAAAGTATTATCAACATTAATTAAGTAAAGACTCCATTAAAAAACTGACTTGCACATCATATTACAATGTACACACGTAACTTCTATTATAATGACGCGATAGTAATTATTTCAACTTAACCGCCTGTTTAAAGTATTTTTGTTTCTGATTAGATTATAGTGAACAATACGCACGTTACGTATAAGAATATAAATCGCAATAATTATAACGTAATAACTAGTTAAAACTACAATGATTCCTTAACGAATTGTGTATATTTCAGTTTATTTTTTTTTAATTCAAAATAATAATCACAAGTATATGTAATCCTAATGAGGCCATCTTGATTTGTTTTTAACTTTTAATATTTTTAATTGTTTGAAGATTTATAATTGATTAATTGTACTATATATACCTATATAATATATATATATATATATATATAGGTATATATATATATATATATATATATATATATATATATATATATATAAGTGTTTAGATAATTTCTTAGCCGTTCATTAAATATAACATTTGATAAATTATTGGAGTTTTTCGGCTTTTTTTATATGAAATATTTACAAATATTAAATTAGAATGTACTCTGCAATTACATACATTCTAATTTAATATTTGTAAATATTTCATATATATTTCATATATATTTAATGAACGGCTAAGAAATTATCTAAACACTCATATAGCTATGGAGTAATAATTAGCATTTTCAAACATTCAAATCTGACATCTGCTCTCAAAATACTGACATCTACTTTCAGTAACTCACATCTAATTTCAAAATAGGCATCTGCTTTCTAATCTGACGTTTGCTTTCATAACTGACACCTGCTTTCAAAACAGACATCTGCTTTCAATAACTGACATTTGCTTTCACTAACTGACATCTGCTATCAAAACTGACATGAGCTTTCAAAACTGACTTCTGCTTTCAGCTTGAAATCTACATTCAATAACTGACATCTGATTCATTAACACTGTTACTTTATAATGCATTTCTATATGGCTTGAACCTGGGTCTATTGTGGCCTAGTGGTAAAGGCGACAGCCCGGATAGCTGTAGACTTGGGTTCGAGTTCCAACGTAGACCATATTTTTCAAATAAAAAAATTTCGTATGACTTGCTTTGTAATTTGTAGACAGCAATGTTTACATCCCCACTTACTCTGCAATTACATATATTCTAATTTAATATTTGTAAATATTTCATATAAAAAAAGCCGAAAAACTCCAATAATTTATCAAATGTTATATATATATATATATATATATATATATATATATATATATATTGTATACATTAATTCCCAAACCTTTTTTTAATGCAACTAATATAAAATCTTTATTAACTTAATTTCTAACATGCCCAAATCCGAAAAATTATTAAACTGACTTCTGGTAAATTTCTTTTCTTATTTAAATTTTCTTTTATACTTTAATTTACGTTAATCTCTAATTATTCGTTACTTATAACATTTATATTACAATTTATATTCATAATATAATCTGTTACTTTTTATGTTTCTCCTTTCTACCGTATATTATATTATTTGTTGACATACACAATTATAACCTCAAAATTCAAAACTTGTATTAATTAGGGAATCCAAACCACGTGACCAAACTGATTTGTTTGCCCACAGCCGCCATATTGGGTCACGTGATTTAAATGGAAATCCTATACAAAACATAAATCTTTGAATGAAACGTTCATTTCATACTTTGAAACTCAACTGCGCGTGTACCCAATATATTTAATAAATTCCTTTTTTTTATTTAAAGAAATTATTATGTGAAAATCCAGACGGGGAAAGATTACGTTAAAGTTGTTATATTATCAATTATTATTTAACATATTGCATTTATTAACAGGTATCAAATCATATTCAAATTAATAGACAATTTGGATCCTTTCACTTTTAAATTAGATAACTTAAATTATGCTGCTGATGGTATTCCACTCGTATCAAGCATGGACACTATAAGTTACCTGGTATTAACACAAAGGAATAAGCCTTCAAAAGCCTTAGTGCTTGTAAGTACTTTGAATCAGCTTGTTTTGAAAACTGGATGCAAAAGATGTAATGACAGAAAAATAATTAGTTTTATGTGGAAGATAGTGTAAGCTAACTACTGTTGAATAAAGACAAGTTTTTTAAAATAGTTATTTTTATTCTACAAATAATTATCGCAATATGCATAGTACAGTTTTTATTTGAAACACAATTTTCAGTATTTTTTATTTTGTCTAAAGAAGTGCCTATCGATTCTAATATCTAGTAATGTAATAAATACTGAAAAAGTTAAGTTTATCGATATATAATAATAACATTAATAACATAGTTCATAAATGTTTTCAAAATTGAAATACATATATAAGTCAATTTATTTCACCTTCCTCCTTTCTCAATCAGGCTCCAATAATAAAATTTTCTGTAGTAATTATAGCATCTGTCATTGAAACATTTAAATAAAATTATGTTTATAATGGGATTATTATAAGTACTCAATTCCACAATTTGCTTATCAGAAGTATGTCCACCCCATCCTGGACTAATATAACTACTATTTTAATTTAATTGCCATTACTCCTGTAGGAGTAATGGCAATTAAAAATTTTATTGTACTGTGATGTTTGTAATGCGACTTCTCAATAAATACTTCAAAGCAATCAATAATTACAGTTGCTTTCCTTTGGAAAGCTGCTGTAAAACATTTTGAAAGATTGTTTTGATGAGTCTTTTCTTACAAGTAATGAATCCATGTTCTGTGACGGACCTCAGTCAGGATGATTTTCATCTTCTAGTTTAGCAGGTTTTCCTACAGAAAAGAATATATTTTAGCACTCTGGTAAATTCCCCAAAAGTTGTGAAAATTATTTTCATAATTTACCAGTGATAAAATGTTTACTGCAAACTCTTTGATTCTTCAGTTTCAACTCTGTAATATCCTCTCGTTTTATTGCAGCTAACGATTTCTCTCTACGTTTTTCTAATTCATTTAAATGAGTTAGAAACCTTGTATTTCTGATGGCTGGCACTGAATAAAAACTAACGTTGTCCTCATTTGACCGACTTCCACAACCAACTACTAAACAAGTCACAGGCATTGTTCTTTTAAAACCTTTCCCAGATACTTCTAAACTCTTTCAGTAGACAATATCTTATATTAACTAAGATAAGCACTTAAAACAAATACAGTATATTAAATTGTTTTTTAAAATAAATAAACTTTATGTTACACCTAAACCTTTTGTTTGGATTTAGTTTGACAGGTCGTTGGATTGCCTAATTGACACATGAAAGTTGCATTATTAATTCATGACTGACATGTATTCAAACTACCTTTATTTAGGGAAAATCTTTTACAGCCAATAAAATAACAAACCTTTGAAAGTTAATATTTTTCAAAATAAACTTTCTTATCTTTTTTTAATTAAGGAAACAAGTATCATATTCTTCCAAGTATTCTGATATAGGATACATTCATTATGTGTATTTAAATGGCTGAATTGTCACTTACTACCGCTGTTAAAAAATTTCTATTTTCACTAATATTATTTTCAAATTAATTTCTAGTAATAATTACTATACACAATAAGTTTACATTCTATTCTATTCTTACAATAATTGCAATCTCAAAATTTATCTTTACTTTGTTTGTATAACACTTAATTGACACTATTTATATGTTCGCCTATTTTTTTTAGGTTAGACCCAAATTGACTTTGACAACACGAAGTATGTGTTTACTATTTGACTTTGACAACACGAAGTATGTGTTTACTATTCAAGTGTCGAAACAATCAATCCCCAATTTTTTCGGTCTCTGGCTATTAAAGCATTTTAGATTTTGAACAAAAGCGATACGTCTTTTGGGATACTTCTTCTTTTTAATTCTTAAATGCTTTTTTGGAATTTGATGAAACTGACATTGAAAAGTAGCCCTATTTTTCTTATTATTGTCCAGATAATTATTTTAATTAATATTTTTATATTAAACATTTTAATTAATATGTCAAAATGTTTATATTTTTCTAAAATTTCATTTAATTGTTGCAATAATGTTATAATATTGTTATTTATGAATTATACCCTTTCAGCAAATGTTATCTTAACATAATTTACTTTATTTTTCAAATTTCAAAAATCTTTGTCATTTTTTCCAAAATTTGTCTTATTTCATTTGTTTTTTAGGTAGAAATCTTCCTTCAATTGGTGTGGAAAAACCCGATGTCTATAAATTCTGTTCGGATGTTAATTTTGTTTGCTGGTTAGTAAGTATTTTGGTTCCTTCTTTGACTCTAACTGTTTGTTCTTCTTTCAGTGGTAGATATTGACATTATTTTGTTTAATGGAGTTAGAATTTGACTATCCCAGGCTTTTTTCAATAAAATGTATTTTTTTTCTTTGATGTACTTTTTCAATAGTAGATTTTAAATTTTAATAGTAAGCAAAGAGGATTTTGCTAATTAAAATCCTAAAATGTCCCATCTTAAGGTAACCCCTGTCCCTGTCTTCTTTTATGTTGAGGAATTTTCTCTCGGTTTCACCGTTTCTGAGTTTAAAATTTGTATAATAAACTTATATACTATCCATAACATGTCAGTATATTGCCGGATATTATTGCTAGCAGGTAATATCCACCAAGACCTTCAAAATTCCCTCGAATTATGTCATAATCTGGCCATACAATCGACATTTCTTATATAATAGATTGTGGTGGTAATGGCAAATTTTGTCTGCTTGTAGTATTTTTAAAAACATTAAGAACAAAACTCTCATCCTAACAACAAGTAAAAAACATTCAATCGAATACAATACATCAACAAGCAAGAATTCAAACAATAACACATATCAAAATTATATACATCAAACGTTGGATTCAATAAAGGATTAGAGTTAAAAGTGCATTTTTATTATCCAACAAAAAAGAAGTGAAAACTCCAACGCAATTCTTTACAAATATTTCAGATTCATTAAAATACAGTTCATACTATCACAATATGCAATACTTTTTAAATTAAATTAAAAAAAGCAGAGTAATATAAAGACTTTTTATTGAATTAATTCGGCTTTTACTTGATGAAAATCCGTAATTTCAAATAGAAATTAAACTGATAGTTGAAATCTTCACTTTATTAATATTTGTTCGTTAATTTAGTTTGTAACTTGCTTTAGTAAGTACCTGACGAAGCCACTGTATTGGCGAAACAATTATCGTCTTACGAACAAATTTAAATAAAATCAAGGTTTTAACTATTAATTTTATTTCTATTTTAAAGACTTTTATTTAGGATTCGCATTAAGTGAAATTTTATTTCACCAGGCTAGTTAATTGGTCAAGTAAGTCCCTTCAATGTCTACACGTAGATAAATGAAACTTCTACGCTACTTCTTCGATTGTGATTTCAGAATTTAGTGAATATCTTTCTTTTTAAATTAATGTAAACCTACCAGATTAAACCGAAATTGTAATAAAATGTAGGTATGCCGTAGGTATTAATCGTTTTGTCAAAATTTTTGCTGTTTATGTTTGTTTTCATCAGCAGATTTAAGCCTTGATATAAATTTAACATTTTTTAATCCTTTGGTATAATTATCTAATGAAAAATACTGAAATACTTATAAGATAAATTTCCTCGTACTGCTATAATTTCATCATCCTTTTATTGCAAGGAGTTTATCTATCTTTTTTATATTTATAAACCAGATTTGACAGGATATATTGTGATATATCATCTCATACATTATTATCTTTCATACAACTTTAAACCACTTATATAGCCGTATTATTGTTTTTATTATTCTCAAAATATTGTAATTTTTATCTGAAAACCCTTAAAATAGAACGGAGATATTAATTAACTATACCTCTGATAAATAAATGACTGACAAAAGTGTACGAGTCTATGATAAAATCTGATGTAATAACAATTATTTAGATTTATCCTCGTGATGAAAATAGCATCACACTCTTCAGATAATATATTATCTAGCCAGATTTCACATCAAAATATATATAAATCGTAATAATTATAACGTAATAACTGCAGTAGTCCCTTGAGTCTCCTTATTGAATTAGAAGTATCCTTCTACAAAAAAATGGTAATCGCCAAGAAGTATATTTATGTAAAGGAGTATGACGGTGCTCCTAAATATGAAAACTTTCGACTAGCCGAGGAGGAAATACCTGAACTTAAAGAGGGCGGTAAGATAGATTGCATTGTATTCAGTTTAATATTTAACTCATAAATCTGTAAGTTCATCCAAGTTTTATTTTTTGAAATTTATTGCCCTAATTGAAGGTATTTTTTTAAATTTACTATCAGGAGTTATTTGTAAGTTAATTACTTAGAATTTCATATTCAAAAATAACATCGAATGGTATAATAAAACGCCCAGATAATGTAGGTTCATATCCTAGTAATGTATTAATCTTAATGGGACACGTAGACTTTAGCAAATTTTAACCAAATCTAATAAAAAATTTTAATTTAAATTTATTTTCTACAAGAATTATATCCACATGATATTTAATCAAACTACGGGAATTAAGACCGTGCATACCCTTGTTTAGCCAACAAAATAGTTATATTCAGCAATTAGCCCCATTGACTTATACATAGATGGTGCCTTGAGGAGCGATTAACTGTCAATCCTCAAAAAAACCAAGTTGGTAGCCTTTACCAACATGAGAAAACTAAATGATCTGGGTAGCGTAAGGTTGTTTGGACAAGGGTTAGAACTAACCAATGAAGTGAAGTATCTGGGCATAACATTTGATGCGAAACTGAATTGAAGCACCTAGTCAAAGTGGCAGACAGGGCGACGCAGCTCTTCTGGAGATGCAGAAGGGCTGTTGGCAAGACTTGGGGACTAAAACCAAATGTGGTACAGTGGTAATAGGACCAACGATTACCTATGGAGCAGTTGTCTGGTGGAGGAGGACGGAACGGACATCAGCAGCCTGCGCCAGGAAATTCGGGAAGCCGGCTGCGCCAGCAAAAAAATTAACAGAATGACTGATAGTAAGGCAACTATTAAAGCCATTATGAATCCATCTGCCAGGTCTAAGCTGGTGAAATATTGTAAACAGGTCCTCAATAAACTGGCAGAATTAAAGGCAATGAGATAGCCGACGAACTGGCCAAAGAAGGTACTAATATTAACTTCATAGGACCAGAACCTGTATGTGGAATCACTAATGATGCCGCTAAAAGGAAGATCTGGTTATGGCTAGAAAAAGAATATAAAAATAAATGGAGATTAACGGAAGGTCAACTCCATACCAAAACACTACTAAGGAAGCTGGACGGAAAGTTTTCAGCCAACATAATTCATAGTACCAAAAAAAATTAAAATAATTACCGGGTTAATAACCGGACATTGTCCTTTAAGGAAGCATCTGTACAGCATGGGCTTGGTTAGCGAGCCCTGGTGTAGGAGATGTGAAAAACAGGAGGAAACTGAAGGAACTCAGACAGAAATATTTCGGGAGAGATCTATTGGATCCTTCGAGTGTACTCAAACTTCTCCTGAGGAGGATAGTGGCTTTTATCGAGGACACAAGACCAACAGAGTGGAACTGAGAGATCTATTGGGGATAATACAAAGAGCAGTGTGCTCAAGTGCCTGGAGGTACTGGCGTCCAACCCAAAACAGAAGAAGAAGAAGAAGAAGAAGACTTATACATTACCTCAGATAATATTGAAGAACTTCTAGTTACTTATTCTAGAACTTATTCTAGTGAAATAAACTTTACTTGAGCGGACAGATATTTTAACACAACGTTCATTTAAATTTCACTCAAAATAATCGTTCGAATCAAGTACGCCCTCAACCGTTTTTGCGTTTCTGAATACGTTAAGGTATACTTGAGTGTGACTGGAGTGCTAACTCAACTCAAGTGGGCTTTTTGAATTGCAGACCTCAATTCTAGTAGCATTTTTGTAAGTTATGTATACTCTGTAAACTATTAACATTATTAATAGTGTTACTAAAACGCTATGCGGGTGTAGGTTGTATTGTATTTGACCACGTGGAAGCACCAACTTGATGTAAGATGGAAGCTTATGGTTCATGTTGATTCTTTCCGGGCTAGCTGGAGCGTCCTAACAGTACTGAAATTATTTAAATAATAAATGGTGGTCTTTGTGATGCATCAAATTTCCAGGACATCTAAAATGTACTGAAATAAATATACTACAACTTATTAACTAAATAGAATACGACAACGTTGTCCTTGAAGTTTTTATTTAGTATTTATAAGAAAGAGATTGAGCGTTGATATATTTTAAAGTAATTAAATAACAGTAATATATACATGGAACGTTGAATAAGTAATTAAAAATTAACATACAAAAATTATGCGCTGGAAAGAAAGCTAATTAATGCAGTAAATTAAATGTGAATTAAATAAAAGAATATATTGATCAATAAGACTACCTTTGGGTTCCAAGCCTGTCTCGATTAGACACGTGGAAAGCAAGGCGGAACGGCGCTTGGGTGCTGGAACAGCACGTGTCAAGATTGAACGATGTGTAACTTATAAGAGTTAGAAACAAAAGAAGAAATTTTTGTAGAATAAAACCCTCGTCTGAAAACGGGTAAGTTTGTTTTATAGCACAAAGTGGAGAGGGATCGAAGTTGGAAATGTCTTGAATTAAGAACTAATCACAAGCACAAGCTGAAAAGTTGTGATATCAATGACATAAATATCATTAAAATATTCCTTATGGGAAAAGCTTTAAAATGATATGCGACATGACATAATTATGAAGACGTACGTAATTAAAGTAAATAACTTAATTTGAAAATGTAATGTATTTGTGAGAATTGTAACCGAACGTTAGATATTTGGTGACCGTTCTCAGTTAGGTAGTCAGGTATACAAGGGTCGGCCGGGTAGTGCTATAACAAATGACATTCTCTAGAAAGAAAACGAATATACACAGAAAATGTTTCAGTTTGAATATAATTTAAAATTGATTAAAATTCATATATATACGAAGTGTAACAATTTATGCAAAGAAAAAAATCGATTTATTCTCTTCTTCTAGATTTCTTGGCCGAAGCAATCGTTTTCAGCGTTGATCCATTTCTTAGAATATATTCGATTAAAGTAGGTGATACTATGATAGGAACGCAGGTGGCGAAGTATGTATTCGTTTATATATAAACCTAATTCTATAATGAACAAATAACATTTTCAGAATAATAAAGTCTCGATCTAGCAAATTTCCCGTCGGAAAATATGTTGTTGGAGGTCTAGGTTGGAGAACACATACTATTTGGCCAGACAACATACCCATGACTGGTTTCTATACGCCACATCTTCTACCATTCGAAGCTGATGATGCGCCTCTGTCTTTGGGATTAGGACTATTAGGAATGCCAGGGTAAAATTAATTTACTAACTTAACTTTTAGTTGGCTAACTACGTAGTGGGCTCTTCTAAATTCTATATTTCTATAGCAATACAGCTTATTTTGGAGTTGTCGAAGTATGCAAACCGAAACCTGGAGAGACTGTTGTCGTAAGTGGCGCAGGTGGAGCAATTGGTAGCCATGCAGGGCAAATTGCAAAGATTATGGGATCTACTGTAATCGGTATTGCTGGTTCCGATGAAAAAGGGAAATGGTTAAAAAGCGTTGGTTTTGACCATGTCATCAATTATAAAACTGAGGATGTATCTAAGGCTTTATCTGAGGTAGCACCAAAAGGAGTTGACTGTTATTTTGATAATGTAAGTAATTTTGTGGAGTTCTGGTTGCTCTGTGGTTGCTATATTTACTATAAATATTACATAAAGCTGATACCGGCTTTATTATTATTATTATTGGGTTCATTCTTAAGTATTTGTACGAATTAGGACCGTAAGTCCTTACATCGATGAATGCAAATAAATTATAAAATATGTATGGGCAGACTATATACCTATAGTAAGATTTGTATAACACGATAACTTGGTTCACTTCACATTAATATAAGCATATGTATATTCTAGGTTGGCGGTGAAATCAGTTCTACCGTAATTAATAAAATGAGTTCAGGTGGCAGAATAATAGTATGTGGCTCTGTTAGTTCCTACGCTGATGGTGATCCTTTAGGTAAGAATGACAAAAATATATATTTGATCCAATTAAAAAAATATCTAATACTTGCATTTAATTACCAGCACCATCAATCCAACGTTCGATACTGTTTTCCCGTTTGAAAATGGAAGGCTTCCTTGTAAACGACTGGGTGGCTAGATGGTCTGAAGGTGTTTCTCAAAACTTGAAATGGCTCCAAGAAGGAAAACTCCATTACAAAGAAACAGTTTCAGAAGGATTCGAAAGTTTGCCAAGAGCTTTAATAGGCGTTTATAAAGGAGAAAACACCGGAAAAGCTATTGTAAAAGTTTAGAATAGGTTTTTGGCAATATATCATGTTTCGATATAAACCTTAAAGATTATATATAAACCTCTATATAGTTTATCATATAAAAGTTGGCAGTAAAATGTAGTTAATTTGTTTTAAAATTGGAATAAATGCATGTTCAAAAATGTTAGTGTTTTATTTTTCTATTTTATATTCACCAATAAGAAAGGTATCATAAAATGGAGTTAGTTTGATTCACTTTCTCCAATTAAGAAATCACCTGCGAAAGTATTTTAATATTAGATTAGATTACTTGAGGTGGCCACAAAACCTATTTCACTGTCTGCGACTTTACCACATCTATTGTGGTCTTCATGTCTTAGTAGAGTACTTTCTCTAGCTCTGCTCTTTGGATTAAGCTTATCAGTTTCGAGAGAAGTTCTTTTAAATATAATTCCACTTTAGAATATCGATTTCCAATTCTAAAAGTGGAAAATCGAATTGGCACACTATATGAATCGCGGCTTCCTTTTCCTCTTGACAAAACCAACATACCATTTCTTTTACCAAGCCTATATCATGCAAATTTTTGTTAAGCTTACAATGCCCTGTTAATAGGCTTCGATCCAGGGAGGCGATAGACGGGGCCTATTGAGGCAATTTGTCCTTTTTCTCATTAGGCCTATAACCTTCATGCTCTGAAACATGGGCTAACTTTCTTTTAATTATTGAGCTCCTTTAGGCCATGCACAAGTTTCCATTCAACTTCCATTGAATTCAGTGTCTTTAACATTGCTTAGCTGTCGAATAAAATATCCACGGTTTCCACGATTCGTTCCATGCTATTTATTAATTTCTCCACCCCAGTGATGCAATGCGACAACTTGAAATTTATTTGAACCAATACATTCCGGTTCCAACACTTTGTTCTGTTACATAGCCATCAGAGCCGGACAGATTCGTCTTGAACGGTGAGCCTTTTTTCCGCTTGGTTTAACTATTTTATATTTCTTATCGCAGTTGAATTTCTGAACCACGGAATCACTCAGTTTCTCTGTAATAGGATCTGCCTTGAATTCTTCTATCAACTTATAATGATTACTGCCAAGGATTTAGCTTATACAGTTCATAAAACATTTCTATGCAGTCACGTGACCTAATCTAAGGCATACTTGAGTGTGACTGGAACCAACACGAGCCGAGATCAACTATAACATTGGTTTATCAATGTTCAACACATTTTTTTATAACATAATTGAAGAGAGGCACTAAAGCGGTTTTACATTCATCGAAGTAGGCATTTTAGCTAACGCCATAAATAACTGTAACTTGATTATGTCAATACTGTCAGTTGTCGTGCAACAATGTGTAAAATTCTGTTGCATAACGTATAATTATTATTTTTTTTTTTCAATGAAGATGTAAAAGCGACTTATATTCATCAGAGACCTCATAAAACAGTTTGTAGAAAAGTACTTATTAATCAGAACAAACTTTAAATGGTGTAAATCCTTCCACGATGCCACATGCTGCCCGTCCCGCGTCTGCTGTGATTCTTGCGAACATTTAAAAAGTTGACCAGCTGATCCGGAGCAATAGGCGAATATCAGTGAAGAAAATTGTTAGGATTGTAAATACTAGTGTTGGTAGTGTTCAAGTAAAGTTATAGATGGGTTCCAAAACAACTTTCCGCAGAGTAACAATAGAAACGATTTCAGGTTTGCAGAGAACTCAGGTTTCGCTACGAGTATGATGACAATGACTTTTTGTGACGTATCATAACAACAGATGAGGCCTGGGTAAACTATTATATCCCAGAAAGTGAGAATGTTTGCCTGGAATGGCGTCACCCAATCTCACCTCCGCCCAAAAAATTCAAAACACAACAATCATCTGGCAAAGTGAAAGCGACTGTATTCTGGCACGATATTGCACCAATTTACGTCGATTTTCTCAAAGAAATAAAATCGATTAATTCAGCTTACGACGGTGAGCTTCTTGGAAAGGTTAGCCTGGCCATACGAACAAAAGACACGGTCGCTTAAGCAAGAGCGTTATTCTCCTACACGATAACACTCGCCCACATACAGCCCATCTAGCGGACAATGCACTGACTAAGTTGTATTGAGGAAGTACTGCCTCGCTGTCATATAGTCAGCACTTGGCCCCGAGTGACTATCATCTCTTTGAGCAATTCAAAAGATTCTTGGAAGGCAAGCGATTTGCCGTTAATGAGAAAGTGAAGGATGTGGTGCAAAATTAGCTACGCCATCAACCGAAATATTTTTTTTAGGCAGAAATACATAGGTTACCAGAGAGATGGAACAAGTATATTTCAAAAGGAGATTGTTACTTAGACAAATATATATATACAGGGGCTTCTTTGTATTTCATCCACCTTATGAAGCCATTGTATGGCGAAACAATATTGTAGTGGTATTTACAATAAAAGAATTTTTGAAACTAGAAGTTTAATTACTTATTTCTTAGCGTTCACTAAAAACTTCCAATTTTTTAGGGCCAAAATGTAGTTAAAGTCGGTCCATATCTTTCTTTAGTCTATATTTACTGAAATACAGCTGTAATTCAAGTTCATTGACCTCCAAAAAAAACGATAAAATTTCTAAACATTGATAAGACGAATGAAACTGACATGCAATATACACATCTGTTACTGTACACATGGACAATAAACCACGTATTTTACAGCAATTACTTCTGCTTAAGACACGTGTTTCTGCCATCTACTATTAGGCGTCATCAATTAAGCTAGTGAAGTAATTAAAGCTTAAATCGCCTACAAGTCCATGTGTACAGTTACACATCAATATATTGCATGTCTGTTTCATTTGTAACAAATGCGTAATACGTGCTTAACGTATTGATATACTTAAACCTTTTTTGTATAATTGATAAGACGATACATCTGCATAAGTTCTTATTCATACAAATAGTAAATGTTGATATTTTAATATCAAAACATTCATGCCCACACATAAGATGCTTTTATTACGATATTTTCTTGTGTGGATATCAATAATAGCCTTTACGTCGAATAGTCAACAAACCTATGCCGCATTAATTAAAATGTGATTAAAATTAAATACTTAAAACGTTAAACTTCTTTTAAAAGTAAAATTATTGTTAAAAATTAAAAAAAAATTATCATAAAACAAAAAGCTTTATGTAGCCTGTCCATGGCGTGATCAATAGGAGAGGAGAGGTTTTTAATTATTCGTATTGCAGTTCCTACTGGCATTAAAATTTTTATGGAATTATTTACATATCATTTTTTTTCTTTAAATTTGTGTGTACTGTGTAGTACCGACAAATACCGATAGAACACTAAAATTGGAAGTTATTTAATATTCCGACGTTAAAATATTCAAAATTTGATAATACTTATCCTTCACAAATTGGCAAAAGAATATTAAATAAATATATACGATAGAACACTCGTGTAGGAATGTTTTTCAGAAGTTACCGAGCCTGCGCTAACATTGCTAACATTACACGAATGAAAGTCCAATGCCAAACAGATGCCACATACTGAGATTTCGGGTGTAATATATATACACATACTTATCACGAGTTCATTGTTGTATCTGTACACTTCGAGCGTAGCCCATTAGCATAACATAAAGTTGTATATTTTTGGTGTTTAAAAAATAATGCGCTAATATCTAATTGCAAAATGAAGTATATAAAAACATTAATAAATAAAGTGAAATTGGCAAAAGCAGTAAAATTCAACTATGCCAGACCATTATCAATGTCAATGCTAAGTGAAAGTAATTTAGGAACAGTCGAGACAAACTTACCGAAATTGAAAGTCAGAGGTCAGTATGATGTGTGTATTTATATAACTCCATAAATATTTATAAAGCAATTCAAGGTAACACGCTTTTGTTAGGAAGTTTGCACTCATCTAAATTTTAATAATTTAACCCAAGACATAAATACATACAGTGAAGAGTTTACATTAATGAAGATATAAATTCGTCACTAGCAGAATTCAATTCTAAATTAATTAAACTTATTTTGTCTTCCTGCCCTGTTATATATAATAAATAAAATTTAAACACTACCTTCTCCATCGCTTTAAACAAATCTTTAACAATATTTTTTCACACGAAGTGTGACAATTAAATAATGGGACTGGTCTGAACAATATGCTTTATTGAAAATGTATTACCTACAAATAACTGTTCATTCCATTCAACATACGGAGATGGTTCGGAAACTGTGTGGCCTAACAAAGTAAACGCAAGATTTTTCGCTCAACGCAATTATGCCAATGATTTTCCAAATTAGTAATGCCTTCATTGTAGGTTGATGAATCCAAGTCCTCCAAATAGTTATTTACAGCAGTGATTACCTCGGAATTAGACGAAAATCACTTACCACTGAGCCATTTTTTCAGATTTGGAAAGAGATGATAATCGCTGGGAGTTAAATCTGGGGAATAGGGCGAATGAGGCACTAATTCAAATCCCAATTCATGAATTTTTGGTATTGCAATCGCAGACTTGTGGGCAGGTGCGTTATTCCGATGAAAAAGCATTTTCTTTGCCAAATGGGACCGTTTCTCTTTGATTTTGTCGCTTAATTGCAACAAATTGGCATAATACTCTCCATTATTGTTTTCTCCTTTTCTAAGTAGTCGACTAAGATAATTCCATGAGAATTATAATAATAACCTTCCTTGCTGACAAAACCGTTTTTGCCTTCTTTGGTGGCGGAGAACCTTTTTTGTCCATTGTTTGGATTGTTCTTTGGTTTCGGGAGTGCAATGGTGGACCCAGGTTTCATCGACGATAATGAGACGGCGTACAAAGTCCTTCGGATTGTGGCGAAAACGTGTCAAAAGGTCGCAAGAAACACTCAAACGAATCGGTTTTTTGCGCCGGTGTGAGTAACCGCCGAATATTTTTTCATTTGCAATTCTTCAGTTAAAATTCTGTGCGCACTGTCATTTGAGATACCTACAATGTCTGCTACCTCGCGCATGCTTACTCGACGATCATTCAAGACGATACAGGAGGCTTTTTCAATCATATCCGAAACAGTAACAGTTTTTGGACGTTCATTACGGGGTTCATCATTTGCGCTTGTACGACTACGCTTAAATTCGGCAACCCAGTTTTTAACAATTGAAAACGAAGGAGCGAATTCTAATAGTATTGAATCCAGCTCTGTTTTGATTTCGGTTGGTGTTAAGCCTTTCAAATGAAAGTACATTATCGCTGCTCTCAACTCAGTTTTTTTTTCATTATTACCAAATCACACGAGACGTTGACTTTGGCGTACTGTCAAAAATAGCCTAATTAACAGATCGCTCTGTACTCTCATATTTAACCTATTAAAGGATGATTCTACAGATTGTTAAAGAAGTTTCCTGCGAATTCGCGCCATCTCTGTGTAATGCCCAAGTAGCCTCAACGAACGCGACACCTTCCCACTCCCTCTAGATCTTGCCCCTTTTGACTTCTTCCTGTTTCCGAAGTTGTAACTAAAGCTCAAGGAGCGCCGTTTTGAGACGATTGAAAAGCTTGGAACTGAGTCACAGGCAGTTTCCAGCACTGCTTCCAATCATGGCGAAGTCGCTGGGATTGGTGCATTCATGCGGAAGGAGAGTACTTTGAAGAAGAACAATTTATTGTGTTTTTTCACATTGCGGGAATTTCTGGGTAGCACCTCGTACAATACATTGATGAGTTGCCGCTTGGAATACGACAACTTGTCATAATTTAGTAATATTTAAATTTCAAACATTTTTTATTGTTTAATATAACTAGATCTAGGATATAGAATTCAAACTTGAACATTTCCAATTTTATAAATATTTAACGTTCATTTTCGAGTTTAAACCACTCTATAACATACTTTATTAGCACATTCAAATGGTAAAACGTTCTTTAAATTCCAAAAAAGCGATATCCTTTACATTTGCAAATCTATTTAATACCTAGGGTTATTTAATAATTAGCATCTTTTTCCAAATTTATTTATTGCTTTATACATCAAATTGCTTGTATTATTGAGTTGTTTTATTATTTACTGAGTCATAGTGAACAAAGGCTTTAACTTGGATATTCATTAAGATTCCCTTACCCCCATAATATCCCATAATAAATTTTATTACTCTAACAAGGGGCGATCCGGAACTACATACTTAGATTTATGACACCTACTAATAGTGATGGGTTGCTACGAAGCAAACTGCTATTTTGAAACTGCTAACTATCGTTAGCAGTTTGTGGCAGCTAACGAATATGAAAAGAAACTGCTACTTTTTGTAGCAGTTTTCCGATGTAAATATTTCTGACGTAGCAGCTCTAACGGAAAGTAATATTAAGCTAGCAATATTTTTTATGCAGCAGATTAGAACTATTTTAAGAACTATTTATAAACTATCGATTCAGAAACTTCTTTCACGTATTAGTAATAAAAAATGGATGGTTTATTTTAATACTAAGGTAATACATATAATCATTTTTCAAATACCAGAATTTAATTGCATTTGTATTGATTATAGCAAAACCAAATAACAATCAATATTGAAAAAGACAGAAAATGTTGTAACGTTTATTAGTTATTATGTAAGACAATAAGATATTAAAAAATAGACGTATTTAATGAAAAATGCTTTATTTAAAGTATATATATAGTACGTATGTTGCTATATAGGAGAAACTGCTACAAAAAGTAGCAGTTTTTTTAAACTGCTAACGAAAAGTAGCAGTAGCAGTTTGTAGCTGCTAATGAAAAATAGCAGTTTTACACATCACTACCTACTAATACTTAATTAGTAATGATATTTTATCAATTATTAGTTAAGATTAGATTTTTAAGACATTATCGTAAACCTTGGGTATTGTTGCTTGTAGACACAATTTCCACGAAATGAGCACATAAAAAATCTCCGTTATGACGTCAAACAATACACTATTCAACCAATACGATTTTAATAAGTAATAGTTATGAGTAGTGGTATATTTTTACCTACTTGTAAAACAGTAAAGAATAGATCAGTTTGAAATCAAACAGTATGAATTCAAACACAGTACCAACTCAACATCAGTACAAAACACACAGTCTTCTTCGTAACATCATAACAATCATACATTAACAACAGACACCAGTCTCAACATCAGTTTTATGTTTGTATAAGTCATTATAAAGCCAAAATAAATGTATATAGTGTAAATGAATATATTTAGATGAAATTACATGTAGTCATTTAACAAATAGTCCCCGAAGATTTAAATAGTAAAGTGTACTGTATACACTGGTATATATATATATATATATATATATATATATATATATATAATAACTTCGTGACCTTGGTATGATATGGTAAACCTAATCAGTAGGCGATTAAAGGTCTGTATATTACTTCAAAATATATGTATTTAAAAAACTCTACATGTTTCGGCTGTATACGCCTTTATCAAGAGAATACAAAATATGAATATTTTTGATTCATATTTTGTATTCTCTTGATAAAGGCGTATACAGCCGAAACATGTAGAGTTTTTTAAATACATATATTTTGAAGTAATATACAGACCTTTAATCGCCTACTGATTAGGTTTACTATATATATATATATATATATATATATATATATATATATATATAATTGAAAAGAAATGATCGACCGTGATATATTATCAAAAATTTATTTAAATTCGGGTAAGCGGTCAATTAAAAAACTCCTTTATTAAATTACCCTATATTTCACTTTGTCGCTTCTTCTGGGGTAACTACAAGATTAATGAGAAAAATAACAAAAAATAAATAAGAGTATAAAACAGTAGTAAAAATACTTACAAAATGTAGAGTTAAAAAATAATAAAATTGACGTACAAAATATAAAAATGATTAGATATTAGAAATAAAGTAACTATAGAAACAAGCCTTAAGAACTTTTAAAAAACATATATATGAAAAGTTAAAACATGAAAAATAAAAAATAAAATGCAATATAAATTAAAACAGCATATGTACCAAATAACAAAACGATTTAAGATCGTCAACTAACAGTCAAACCCAGTATATTAAAATAAATTATACTAAGACCATTAGTATCAGATCTATAATTTATGTTATTTGTCTCCCTGTTGATGTGGACCATTTCTAAAAAGGTTCTTTTTTTATGGTTACTTTCAACGTCTAAGATTTTAACGTCAACAAAATTGAAAGTATGGTCACGATCAAGTGCATGGTCCACCAATGCACAAGATCTCTTACCAATACGGACATCACTTTTATGTTGAGTAATGCGCTGTTTTAGCCACTGTGATGTCTGACCTATATAAACGCCACAACAATCAGAACATGCTATCCTGTAGACAACGTGACTATTTAGAAAGAAAGGTGTTATGTCTTTTATCTTACTATACAACTTCTTCAAGGTATGGGTGTTGTATTTAGCAATTTTAATGTTATTAAATTGTTTAAAATGTGATACAATTGTATGAGTAAGACCGCCAATGTATGGGATTTTTTTGTAAATCACACTGTCTGCAGGAATGTCCTCAGTAGGGCCATCAAAAAAGTTTGAGCTAAATATTAGTTTATTAAGAATATGCTTAGGATAGCCATTGTTGACGAAGATGTTGAAAAGTTCTTTAAGATTGTCATTTAAAAAGGTTTCATGACAAATATGTGATATTCGGTTTCTCATGCATCCCTGTAAAGACTGTAGAGTCTTTACAGGGATGCAGTGTATATTAGTTGTGCGGAAGCGTTTTTCTTACTTTACTGTGCCCCATGTGCGACTTTTAATTAGTAGTTTTTACCTACTGATGATGACAACTTAGTTGTCGAAATACGTATTTAGGATACGACTAATAATTGTGGTAAGGGGTTATATACCTTTTTTTAAATTTTTATTTAGCCACAGTTTCCATTGAAAGAATATGTAATATAATATACTTCGCGGATAGCAAGATTTAAATTTGAAAATGTCAAGTATCAATGTGACCAACTGCATGCTTTATATAAAAATTAAACTCTGAACTTTCAAATTAAATAATTCCAATTTAAGCAATTTATTAATGTAAAAAACGCAAAATAGAAAAAATAGTATAAAAAACTCGTTTCATAAGGCCTTTTGCCGCACTCGCTCTTTAGAAAACTCGCCGCTATCGCGGCTCGTTTTCTAAACTGATCTCGTGCGGCAAAATGGTGCCTTACGAAACTTGTTTTTTAATATACTATTATCAACTGTAGACTTCTACACTTTTTACACTTACAAACGTCATATTTATCATAGCTGAAATAAATATTCGCTGTAGACTGCTCAAGTTAGTCAACTATTGGAGAATGTTTTTTGATTATTATTTAGTTTTTTTTTATTTAAAAGGATTTAATGTTGTATGGGCATCTACACACATAGGATATTAATATCTATATTTTAATACTTATTCACTTTTGCTTGCTATGTGTATGACTTACAATTTTATTTTGATTTCTTTCTTGATTTATCTTTTATGCACTTATATGTTAGCATCTTATAAATGGAATTATAATTTCTTTTGGGTAAATAAAATAACAATATTTTGGAAATGATAGGTAACATCAGGAAATATTTTAACCATTTTAGTCGACTGTATTTCTTTAGTAGATAGGCTTATTTTAAATTTTAGAACTACAAGGCGTTGTTAGCAATATAGACAAAGTAATTAGCAGTAATGCAAGTCAAATAACGAAGGTTAAATTGAATGATATCATAGGCGCATCCGTTTTAGACCAGAAGAAAATAAAACTGAAAAAGGTAGGATATGACAAGATGGTTAACTAAAAAAACTAAACATGTGTAATCCAAGCTTTTAAAAAAAAAAGCATAGAATGGAATTGATTTTCATTTTAATAGCAAAGAAGATCAGTCAATATCAGTGGCGGCTCGGGGTGGTTCACATAGGGAGTGCATAACTTCAAAATTAAAAAGTGTAATACAAAAACGCTTACCCAATCCTTATAAATTTCACCGACGTACTGTTCCAGACAGGTACTGTTCATTGTAGAGTTTGTTTTGAGGGAATAGTAAATATTACACTACACAGTTTAATTACATCTGACGATAAACGAAGTGGATTTTACGTGTCTTTGACTTGCAAAACAGTTCTATCACTTTTTCACTAAGGTTTGGGAAATCATTTATACATTCTTTTTCACAAGATAACATAGTAAGGGCATTTAATCTCTCTCTCTTCTATCATTGTATTTCTCAGGAAAGTTTTTATTCTCTTCAGCCGTGAAAACTGGCGTTCCGCTTCGGACGTTGTCATTGGGATTGTAATGACAATTTTTAAAAGCGTAACAACTTCATTAAAGGTGTCGCTTAATCCATCCAGCAGAAGACCTAGCAGACCTACAGCACCGACTTCTATATTTTGCCTAAATTCTTCTCTAGAATATAGAACGCTTAATTTAGTTCGTAGTCTGCTTTCATTGAGGCATGGATAAAATTTTACTGCTTCTTTAAGGCAATCTTCCGGAAATTTTTTTTGAAAGGAGGAGAACTGTTTAAAAGAAATTAAGTTTGCTAATATTAAGTGCCCTGTATACCGAAATCTAGTTTTTATTTCTAGCAAAATAATATCGCACACTTCAATAGTTTCCCTCCTTCTTTGGCTACCATCAGTTACTCTTCGCCGCTTTGATGGTCGAGGAGTCAGTTCTGGGTCATTTTGTTTAACCAACTCATTATCTGTGTCAGCGATTTCGGTTCGAATTTTTCCAATAGCGCGTTCAAAATGATCTAAATTATTCTTGATTTTTAATGCATCTGTATTGACATTTTGTAATTGATTAAACAATATGTCCACATGTGGCATAATTTTATGAAAGAAAGTTAACCAATAGATAAAATTTTCCTCCTCCAAAATTCGCAAATTGGCACTAGCTTGATGTATGGTAGTTTGTAAACTAGCTTCTCCCTCGATTTGTTCTAGAGCTTCAATTATTTCTTCTCGGTGCTCATATATTGTATTTACTGTCCTAGAATTGAAGTTCCATATTATTTTTGAAGAACGAGGTAAGCTTTTTCTCTGAAGGAATTCTTCCAATCTTGCAGCTCGTTGTGGTGAAGTGGAGAAAAATGTACATAATCCCGTCAGATTGGCAAAAAAATTCTGCAATTACTACTGCTCGATGTAGCATGTGCCATAATTAGATTTGTCTGATGTGCATAACAATGTACAAAAGTAGCCCTTGGATACTGGTCTTGGACATGTCTTTGCACGCCGTTAATAGCACCACTCATGACTGCTGCCCCATCATAGCTCTGTGCAATCAGTTTTTCTGGGTCATCAACAAGCAAACTAATTTCGTTAAGGATGGAAGCAGATAAAGAATTAGCATCATGTCCACTAGGCAGAAGAAATTTCCAAAATCTTTCGACCGGTCTCGCGTTCACAATATATCTTAAAACAACCACCAACTGAAACTGATTGGACACATCTGTGGTTTCATCAGCTATCACAGATATGAAGTCGGTTGCTTTAATTTCACTGGCAACTTGTTCATGATACACGTTCAACATTGCATCAAGCAGCTCATTCTGTATCGTTTTTGATAATCCCTTAAAAACCGGTGCTGCTTCGATGTAATCTCTGAGCGATTTATCCAATTCTGCCGTAAAATTTATCAATTCCCGAAAAATGCCCTTGTTATTCGACGTTTGCTGTTCATCATGACCCCGAAGTGCCAGTTCAAACGCGCCACAAAATCTAATGCAATTTATTATTAAATTAAACACATGCCTATTTTTTGTTACCTTTTCATTGTGTTGTTGAATTGCTTTTCTATATGATGAATCTAAAACATTCTGAATGTTATTTTTCCTAACATTCTTAGACTAAATATATTTTTCAAATGCCCTTCGGAATTTTCATGTTTAATAATTTTAGCACTAAGATGAATTAAGTCTCTTATTCCGTTCTTTGACCAAGACGGTTCACCACCAAACAAAAGACACGGAAAACAAAACAAAGTATTTTTAATTTCACACCCACAAATCCAGTCATTTTTCTGATAAATATTCATTTTGAAATTTCTTATAACGTCTTTACCTTTTAACAGATTGTTTATTTTCTAAACATAATTGAGGCATCGGCCGATTAAGTTTTTTTACTGCGATTTTTTCATTATACGCTAACGCGAAAACGCGTTGTTCTCTAAAAAAGACACGGAATTATTGTAACAACGCCCGAGAGCAGTCTGGTTCAGTTGCTCCAACGCTATATATTATACGACATTGAAGTACGGCAAAATACAGTTCTCCCCACCATCAATGTAATGTTAATGCCTTAACAGAGCAAGAGTTGTGCTTTGCTCAGTATATCTGTGACGACGATTGGTGTATGTATGTTGTTAGCGTGCCACGTTCCTCGTCAATAACTATGAAACTATGAATACATAATATACATAATAAATAAATACTTTCACAGTTAGTCGCCGCTTGGTTTGTTTTGTTTCATAATTCCAGGGGGTGCAATTGCTCACTTGCTCTCATTAAAGAGCCGCCACTGGTCAATATTATATAGACTTGACTTTTTATATTTATGTTTCAGGATGGAGGAAAACTAAATCGCCAAATAGCAGAGAGAATGAATCGGCATGGAATAATAGCTAACTACGGATCCATTGCATGCTACAGCACTAAACCTGAAGAACAATTAAAAGGTAATATTTCATAACAAATACCTATTTGAATAAATCAGGAACGCTGCCTTACCTCAATATGATAAGGGTTTTTTAAATTAACTTTTTATAACAAATACGTTGTTTAAATAAATAAAGGGTGGTTTTATCTCACCATATCATCTGGCATATTTTAAGTTAAGTATTGTAAAACAAAAACATTTTGAATAATATCAAATATAATTAAAAATTGAATGTGGAGAATCTAATAATACATGTTCGTGTTGTGTTGATATTTTTTGCTGATAACAACATTTCACCAACCCACCCATTTTCCGAACAATTTTATCCGAGATCATCTCATCTTGACTACCACGAAATTATGACAGAATTATTTGAAGAGTGGTTCCAGAAGAAATTATTACCTGTCTTGTCCGCGAGGAGTGTTATTGTTATGGACAACACTCCATATTATTCAGGACAGGGCAGTAAAATACCAGAATTGAGCAGCACAAAACCAGAAATATCATAACTTTTGGAAGAAAACCATTTATATTACGAAGACAGTTATACAAAAGCACAATTGTTAGAAGTATTACCTACAAAGACATTTGGAAAGCAATATCATCTGGATAACATGGCTGCCAGCGCGGGACACAGTTTTGCGTTTACTGCCATATTATTGTATACTTAATCCAACAGAGTTAATCTGGAATGAACTGAAGAAATATGTTCGTCGCAATAACGTTAATCCAACATTTAGCCAAAGTACGTTAAATTTTATTCAAGAAACTGCTCGGAATATTACACCAGAAGATTGGAGAGGATGTATTCGGCATACGGCTAGTGTAGAAAATGAATACTACCAAAATACATGTATTACTAATCAAGAATTTATAATTCATTTAAGTGATAGAACAATAAAACAATATCTATCTATATTGACCATATAATGTTTTTTTAAATTTTTTAAATACTTTTCATCTAAATTTTTAATTTAAATAATTAATTATAATTATTAATTAAACGAATTATTATACAAGCTGTCCCGTATCGTTATGTTCAAATTTTAAGAGTGTAAAGTAGACTTCATTTCAAGTAACAAAAACGCAAAACTTGTATATCCATTTTTATTTGTTTCAAAGTTACTGATCTATGAATGTGATTGTCAGATTATAAAAGAAAATGTAATCCTAAAGTCAATACAAACTGATTTTATTTAAAGAAAGTTATACAATTCAATAACAGGCCTGTGGGTGTTAACGTCGCATAATAAAATGTTATCCTAAAATAAATAAACACGTTTCGTAGTGCATACAGTCATTTCTTGGAGATCTACAAAAAAGAGTACTGGAAATTGATTGATGATAAAGAAGGTTCTTACTTATCTCGTTAGTGCTGAACCATGAATATCATACAATAAACAAATGTTTAGATGACTGTTAACGTTGCATGTTTTAATAAAGGATTACATTACGTTTCAGTTCATACAACAGCTTATTAGTGAGTGGACACGTTTTATTTGTTCAAAATGCCTTACCGATTTTCTTCTAAGAGTATGCGGACATGCATTTTGTGTATGGCTACTGTAACGGCAGTGCACGTCAAGCAGTTATTGAATACCGACATCGGTTTCCCGATAGGCGATTTCCTCATTACAGAACGTTTCTGGAAGTACACAGATAATTTCGGAAATGCGGACTGCGTGATTATCTTTTCGACGAAGGAGTAAATTTGCCAGCAGACTTAGAGGAAGAAGCAGTAGCTATTGTTACAAGGAATCCAACTCTCAGTGTACGTCGAATCGCTAGACAACTAGGAGTGCCACGAACAACAGTTTGGCAAATTTTAAAACATGAGGGCTTATATCCATATCACTATCGCAGGGGACACGGTTTGCTTGAGGCAGACCACTATGCTCGTCTAATTTATTCTACCTGGATATTAAGACAGTCACGGCTTCATTTTAATTTCTGCAGAACAGTCCTCTGGACAGATGAATCTACGTTCACGAGAAGTGATGTTATAAATCTGAGAAATCTGCACAGGTGGTCATCAGAAAATCCAAAAGCTATACGCCCATCTAAATTTCAACATGAATTTTCTATTAACGTTTGGGCGGCCCCAATCGATGACTTGTTAATTGGTCCTGTCGTTCTTCCTGAGAGGTTAAATGCGGACAATTACCTTCAATTTCTTATTGATGAACTGCCAGGTCTTTTAAAGGACGTCCCACTGAATGTTCGACGAGACATGTGGTTTCACATGGATGGGGTACCACCACATTTCGGAATTGCTGTCCGAAGTTGGGTTAACGTCAATTATCCAAGATGGATTGGTCGAGGTGGTCTTGTTGCATGGCCACCCAGATCACCCGTTCTTAATCCCCTTGACTTTTATTTATGGGGGTAGGGGGGGGGGTACATGAAAAATTTAGTCTATGCGCAAGTTTCGAACACAAGAGAAGAGTTGTTAGATCGTATTCACCTGACTGCCGAGCAAATCCGACAAAACAAGTATGAAATTCGGATAAGTACTTCTTCTGTTAGCTTAGGGGCACAAGCCTGCATTCAACAAGGAGATGGATATTTCGAAAATATTATTAATTGAACTTTTTTTAAATAAAATCAGTTTTTATTGACTTTAGGATTACATTTTTTTTCATGATCTGACAATCACATTCATAGATCTGTAACTTTGAAACAAATAAAAATTGATATACAAGTTTTGCGTTTTTGTTACTTGAAATGAAGTCTACTTTATACTCATAAAATTTGAACAAAACGATACGGGACACTTGTATAAAATAAAATCTATCCAGTTTCTATTTTATGAAAATAAACATAAGGAACACTTATTGTTAGTCGTACAGAATAAAAATTACTTAATACTCCTCTGGCTTCCATGCCGATATTATAATCAGCGTTTGTATTTGCCTAGACCCTCACCGCATAGTGCTTTAAAGTATTTGCACGGCACCAAGTAACTTTCTTATATTGTGAAAAATACTATACCCTTCAAGAACTGTATGTAGGTATTTGAAAGATCACATCATTAATTTGTGAATAAGACCGCACATTTCTAAGATTTTCATTTCTGACCATCCCACAGATTTCTCTGTATGGTTAATAATCATTTCATTTAATAATTATAAAATTTACTAAGACTTTATAGTCGGTTTTACTTATAATACAATATTTTGCGGGTTTCACCATGTTGCCAAACCAAAGTTTCGCTGTTTATACATGCAGCTTCTTCTTGAAAAATTGGGCAGTATGAACAGTGAAACATTGATTTTAAAAACGATTATGTTACTCATAAATTGCAATCATTTACAATTTAGTAGCTATTAATTCAAACATATTATTCCAGGAAAATTGACCAAAAAGTATATTTATGTAAAGGAATTCGATGGTGTGCCTACAAAGGAAAATTTTCAATTAACCGAAGAAGAATTACCAGAACTTAAAGATGGTGGTAAGATAAATTATATTTTATATTTGAATTAGTGCTTGTGTAGGTCATAAATAATTTCTGTCTCAGTAAAACAACTAAGTCAGTCTGTTAAACAAGTCTCTAGGGTTCAACTCTTCCCAAATTATCCTGCAAGTTTGTGCATGCGTCTCCGACGTTTTATGATATAATATTAATAGTAATAATAATAATAATAGTCTTTATTATCCAAAGGATACAAAAATCCACTTAAAGAATAATATAAGATTACAAAAACATATGTTGCAGGCCTAAAATAAACAAAATGACAAACTAACTTATTTATTTAGTAAAAGGATCCTCACAATACTTATTTGCGTTTGCTTGGATCTGTGCATTTATGCGGAAGAGTACTTTGAAGGGGGTGGTAGTTAATATATTATAAGAATTTATTGTTCTTTTTCACATTCCTGGAATTTATGGATAGTACCTCGTACATTTAAACTAACCAGTGCCCAGAAAAAGAATATACAGGGTGTCCAGAAACTCTCCTGACAAACGAAGACCGGAGTTTCCTCAGATAATTTTAAGACAATTAAACCCAAATTCACCTAGTCCGAAAATGCTTCCTAAGGGAGCTAGAGTTCTTTGAAGATGGCGCCTTGTATTTATTTTTTTTTAAATTCCTCCAGAACGCTTCTATTTAGAAAAACAAAAACTGGTATGCTTATTTATCCTCCAGAGATGAATCGATTCCATCAATTGTGAATTTCTAGTACCGGTCATAGGCGTCCGTTTTGGGTAGGTCAACGGTTATTTTAAGGCATAACTTTTTTGTCTTTAACTTTTAAGCATTTGTGACACTAGATTATTAAATTTTCAGGTATTCCAGTACTAAAAGGTACTTTTACTTTATGTCGGTAGGATACACCGTTTTCTAGAAAAATCGATTTGTAAATTTTACGTTTTTTCTTCATTAAAGTTCAATTTTTTATTTTTTGCAATAGTTAGCTCTGAACTGTCAACAGAAGTAAAACCTACGTTTTTCATTGTCAAATTGTTGTCAGTTCGCGAAGTTTATCTTTTCATTTTTTACTTTGTGTTATTCAAACACAACGATTTCAATTTAAAAAAAAATGGTTTTTACTAATGAGGAATACGCCGATATGCATTTAGTTTATGGCGAAATGAGGTGTAACGCTCGAGCGGCGCAACGTAGATACGCTGAAAAATTTCCCAATCGTCAGCATCCCACTCACTCAACATTTACAGCTCTTCATCAACGATTAAGAGAAACAGGTTCAGTGGTCCCAAAAAATAATGAAACAGGGAGACATAATGATGTAACAGCAGAACATGAAGATGTTATTTTAATGGAAGTTGAGGAAAATCCAGAAATTAGCGTTCGAAGACTATCTGCCATGTACCCCACAATTTCAAAATCTTCCGTAGGAAATATCTTACACAAAGAAAATTCATAGCCTTTTCATTTTACAAAGGTGCAAGCACTGCTAGAAGGAGATTTTCCTGCTCGCGTAGAATTCGCTAGATGGTTACAAAATCAGAAAAATCAAGATGAAGATTTCTTCAGGAACATTTTGTTTGGTGACGAAGCTACATTCTCAAAAAATGGAATTTTTAATGTACATAATGCACATTATTATTCGTACGTTGGTGACAATCCCCACGTTGTTCAAGAATTTAAGCATCAGCATAGGTTTAGCATAAACGTCTGGATAGGAGTAGTTGACGATTATCTACTTGGACCTGTGGATTTACCTGCTCGTTTAAATGGTGCTGATTACTTACATTTCCTGCAAAATATTTTACCTGATTTGTTAGATGAGGTGCATTTAAATATTCGGCAAAACTTATGGTTTCTACAGGACGGCTGTCCGGCCCACTTTAGCAGGAATGTACGAGACTTTCTAGATAATAACTACGAAGACCATTGGATTGGAAGAGGCGGTCCAGTTGCTTGGTCGCCGGATTTGAATCCTTGCGATTATTGTGTTTGGGGATACATAAAAGCATTTGTTTATTCCGTTCCGATACAAAATCGTGCACAACTCTGGCTAAGGATACAAGATGCTTGCAACGAATTTAGAAATAACTTTGGAATTTTTGCAAGAATTCGGCGTTCTCTAAGCAAAAGGGTAAACTTATGCATATAGACTAATGGTCATCACATCGAGCAACTTTTGTAACAATCTACCTTTGATACTTGTTCTTTTTTTGTTAGTTTCGTTCCATTGTAATAAATAATTTGTTTTTAATTTATTAAATTAATTTTCATCCATGCCTTGATAGTCCAAGCCAACTTCGTCGCTAAAAATAAGTAGGTACATAATAAATTGAACTTTAATGAAGAAAAAACGAAAAATTTACAAATCGATTTTTCTAGAAAACGGTGTATCCTACCGACTTAAGGTAAGAGTACATTTTAGTACTGGAATACCTGAAAATTTAATAATCTAGTGTCACAAATGCTTAAAAGTTAAAGACAAAAAAGTTATGCCTTAAAATAACCGTTGACCTACCCAAAACGGACGCCTATGACCGGTACTACAAATTCGCAATTGATGGAATCGATTCATCTCTGGAGGATAAATAAGCATACCAGTTTTTGTTTTTCTAAATAGAAGCGTTCTGGAGGAATTAAAAAAAAAATAAATACAAGGCGCCATCTTCAAAGAACTCTAGCTCCCTTAGGAAGCATTTTCGGACTAGGTGAATTTGGGTTTAATTGTCTTAAAATTATCAGAGGAATCTCCGGTCTTCGTTTGTCAGGAGAGTTTCTGGACAGCCTGTATAAGCCATTCATATTCTAAATACCTCCGGAAACATCACAAACCTGTTTATAATTATATCATTTACCTGTTTTCCTATATTAATTTTCGATAATTTTTTTGTTCTAGAATTTTTGATGGAAGCAATTTATATCAGTGTTGATCCATTTTTAAGAATATATTCTATTAATGTAGGTGATACTATGCTAGGAACACAAGTGGCAAAGTATTTTCATTTGCCAAAATCAACCTAATATGAACAATGAGATGGAACTTACTTTTCAGGATAGTACAATCTCGATCCAACAAATTTCCTGTTGGAAAACATGTAGTTGGCGGTCTAGGATGGAGGACGCATACGATTTGGAAAGATAATATACCCGTAACTAACTTTTTAGTACCACATCTTGTACCTTTCGAAGCGGATGTACCTTTGTCTTTGGCATTAGGAGCATTAGGAATGCCAGGGTAAGACTGATTTGTTTCTATATATAACCTGCTGTTTCTATTCTCTGTCTCTATAGAAACGCAGCCTATTTTGGAGTTCAGGAAATATTGCAACCAAAATCTGGTCAAACAGTTGTTATAAGTGCTGCAGCTGGGGCAGTTGGCAGTCATGTGGGACAAATCGCAAAAATCAAAGGATGCTCTGTAATCGGTATTGCTGGTTCCGAGAAAAAAGCCAAATGGTTGAAAACTTTAGGTTTTGATCATGTTATTAATTATAAAACAGATAATATACAGGAAGCTTTACGTAAGGTGGCACCGAAAGGAATAGATTGCTACTTTGACAATGTAAGTGGTCGAGGACAGAAGAGACAGACATCATTTCTGTATATTCTATTGTCGATATTTTTGGCCGTAAAATATTAGATCCAATTATATTATCTTACTATGGTGTATCTCATAATAAGGAGTGATTCAAATATCCCGCCAAAAGCTACTTATTTTTCAAGAATTTCATTGGCTCTTCTGCAGCCTAGTTCAAAATCGGTAATAATCTAGAAAAATCGGAACATCAGAAATAGGTTATGTTAAGTATGGAATAAAAATAAATGACATTACAACAAACAACTACACTCTTAGCTATGTAGACGTACGGTAAGTCAAATTTTAAGCTGTGTGGACCGAGTTTTGGCGGGATATTTGAGTCACTCCTTCTTATTCTGAGACACACCATAGTTGTAAATAATTCTAGGTTGGCGGTGAAATTAGTTCAGCCGTAATCAAACAGATGAACATAAATGGTAGAATAGCAGTATGCGGGTCGATTAGTTCCTATAATGCTGTAGATGATGAACCTTTAGGTATAATTGACAATATACTTGCCCTAATCAAGCATTATATTCCAATTTTATACAATTATTAGCGCCATCTATTCAGCGGTCGATGTTTACTCAGCGTTTGAAAATGGAAGGCTTTCGTGTGAATCAATATATAGACCGATGGAACGAAGGCGTGTCGCAAAATCTTAAGTGGATCCAAGAAGGAAAACTAAAATACAATGAAACGATTACAGAAGGATTCGAAAATTTACCAAACGCCTTTATAGGTATTTTTAAAGGTGATCACATTGGTAAAATTATTATAAAAGTTTAAATTAAATTTATATATATATATATATATATATATATATATATATATACCGGCCTGGTAAGAATTTATGGAAGATCGCTCTTTCCATACATACACCGAACACCGTTGCCATTGTAATTGATGATCTCTGATGCGTACGTCACTATAATAAGCAAATACTACAATAGCGCCTATATAAATTCAACGAGTATATTTCTACGGCACTTTCCAGCCTGGTATACTCGTATATACCTCATGTATTCAAAATATACAAACTAAATATAAGCTTTTGCTTCAATACAAAAATAAATGCAATAACAATAACTTCTTTTATTCCTGTCCTTTACACTTAAGTAAGAAACTTTTTTGTACGTTACAAGAGTATCAGGTAATAATTAAATACTTCGTTTTGAAGCATTTAACACCAACTGGAATAAAAACTTATATCTAAAGGCCGAATTATATGCAAAAAAAAATAAAACATGCGCATAAATATGCAGATGTTTTAGCCTAAATATGCACTTCCCTATGAAAGATATGCAGGTAAAGAAATACGAGGAATGTTAGAAAATGGAATACTGTGGAAAAAAATATTCTATTATGTTTACTACAAGTTTATTTAGAACATTTTACAACATAATTAACTATGAAAACAATTTACAATCACATATTTTCCAAAGTTTTCAACAGAAAAATTGTGACGCTTGTCTGAAAACATGTATTTATATATTGAAAAGGTTCGTTCTACATCGACGCTTGTTATAGGAGCATATTTCGAATTAGAAATATTGTCAACTCAATATTTTCTACTGAATCACCAAACAAGATTTTAGCAATGTCCTTTAGCTTTTTAAAACCCACACTTTTTCCTATTACACTTAAAATTTTTTCATACACGGACTGTACCACTCCTCCTTTAACATCAAAACAGACTTTTCAAATTTATTTATTATTTCAACGCTCTCGATTAGCGACATAAATTGCAATTGCAATATAGAAGTGGAAATAAAACTGTAATTGGCTTTAATAAACGCCAACTGTTGAGGTATTTCTTTACTCGAATACACCTTTTAGGTGTCTATCACAGATTGGGCATCCCTATCAAGATCCATAATAATTGTCTTTATTCCTTCATAATGATTTGCATGAAAAATAACAGCCTCCAACCACGTTCCCCATCGTGTGATTACTGGTTGAGGAGGAAGCGGAACACCGGGTAGAAGTTGTTTGTAAAACTGAACTAATGGGGCCTTTAAAAATACTTTCTTAACACTACCAATTAAAGTATTTACTAAGGGAAAATGGTTTCTGACTTCTTTTGCAGCACGATTTAGTCCGTGCGCCAAGCAAGTTGTGTGAATTAAATTTGGGTAAAAGATTTTTAAGTTGAAAGCTGCCTTCACCATGTACGGTGCAGCATCCGTCAAAAGCAATAGAATTTTCTCTGTTGGAATCGATTATAGTAAGAAGAAAGTTGCTAGTTTTTCCTGTATAAACCTTGTTATTGTCAAATTATTTGCCTTTTCCAACACTTTGCATGAAATTAACTAAGATTTTGCTGGAACCGATACGATAAGGATACCAATCATTAAATGAACTATGTATCGGCCCACACTATCAATAGTTTCATCTACGCATATATAAAGATAATTGTTTGCAACAACCTTCTTAATGCTATTCAATGCTTCTGCATAAATACAGCGAATACAATTTTTTCTCAACGTGCTCTCGTCGGGAATGTTATATTTGCTGATGTACTTTTGCAAAAATAACTAGACATTTAAATTGTTTAATTTTTGTAGTGGAATAACTGCCGACACAAACATTTGACACAAATCTTCATTAAATTGTTTCCGTTCCAATTTTTTGGAAGTTGATGGCAAACATTGCGATAATGTTTGCTGAATCTTCTTCGCCAATTTCATCTTTGTTAGTTTTGCAGCATGAAGATGGGGTTTTCATATGTTGGTCGACTTGGAACTTTGTCTCACTTGTAATCTGCAAAAAAAATCACATCATCAGTTGTTTTCTTATAAAATAAATGTTAGTAAAAGATAAAGGAATAATTAAAAACTTAATTAATTAATTAATAAGAGGAAATAAACTTAAAATTTTACTCACAATCCTGCAGCATGCTACGCAAAACAATTTTTCTCCATCCATACGCATTTCTGAATAAGGTGCAATCCATCCAGGCACAGTCGCTATTTTCGGCATTTTTGCTATTATATATCACAACTCACATGTTTACATTTCGAAAAGCCAACGTAAAATGACGTTTAAAATAAAATTACTTTCGAATATGGGAATAAATTTCTCCGAATAGCAAAGAAACACATATACTCCTAATTTTCTGGTAAAATGTATTTTTGTATTTATTTAGAAGTTGCAAGGTATTAGCTTTTCCTGGAATTTTGTCTCGGCCTGGATGTATGGGAAGAGCATTAATAAATTTTTGGAGACGCTTATCGGAAAAGTAACGAGGAAGAGGCTTAATAAAATGCTATTTTTAATTTAAAGAGGGCTGTTTAATTTTTGTTTGTTTATTACATCCACGACATATTTTTAGTAATGCCTATAATAGATTTGATTTTGTAAATAAATAAATCTCGGATACTTAAAATATGCAAAAATGCTGAATTACTACAAAATATGCAAATGATACAGAAAATGCATATATTATGAAAATATGCAAATTTATGCAAACTGCATATAATGCGGCCTGATATCTAACCAAACTCATGCTAGTGATGCTCCTTCAGTCTCAATAATAAAAAACTGGTTAGCGGCATCTGAACATGGTCGTTCAAGATGCCCGTCCTAGAAGGCCAAAGTCGATCGTAACCCACGATGAAACAGCTCACAATTTGGTGTTGAATAATCGAGGTATGTAGGTGCGCGAAGTAGGATATTGTAAAGATCTCAGCTGTACTGGTGAAATATACTGTTCAAAGTATTTATTTTCAATTTTTATGCCGAATCCCCACGAGATATAACATGCCTTCAAAAACTTTCCTCATTATAGAGGGTCATGCTCATTCAAAATTATACGTTTGTGACAGATTACGTGCACTGTCACCAACCATTATCAAAAAGCATGGCCGTCTATAATGAGGAAAGTTTTTGAAGGCACGTTAGCAGCTTAGACAACGGGTAGAAGCTGAAGAAAATGCCTCGAAAAAGACAAAAACAGTTCCATCATAGCCTGGGAATGTAATAGCAATCGTATTTTTGTGATACACGTGGTGTATCGGATATCTTGAGAAAGGGAGAAGCATGTCAGGAGAGTATTATGCAGCATTACTGACAAATAATATTCAAATATAAAACACATAAGTATATTTGACTAAGAAAAAAGTCTGCAATGCTCGTTCATCATTAATTGCGCAAGTAAAAATGTTTTTTCTACGTTACCTACAAATTGCTCTCCCACGTATCTTACTCGCCAAATTTAAACCCAAGTGACTTTTTATTTCCCAATAGCTGGCTGGAAAGAGATTTGGCTCAAATGATGGGATAAAGTTTGAACTTGACGCCTATTTTGAGGTCACCTGGTTTTAGAATGTTTAAAAATTCCGAAGTTAAACGTAAATGACGTTGACTGTCCGATCGACCGATACAAATTACGGATCGATCTCGAATATCAAAGAAAGAAATGAGCATCATCTTGATTTGCGACTTTGGTATACTGGCCTTTGTTGGTCGGAGTTCTCTATCTTCCCACCTACTGACTGCTCTGGCATTTGGAGTCGTGCTTGATGATCTTCGATTTTTCGCAACCCTAAAATCGATAAGTTCCACCGAAAATATGCAAATACGTAACATTTCTGTCTGTACTTGATTTGCTTTTTGTGTGCTCTCTCTCACCTTGTCGTGAACGAATTTTCATTCGTTTAAATGATTCGCCCACTCGTAGACACGCGCTTTTGATAAACATTCTCTGGCGTTCAAGGCTTGCAATTTTCCTCAAATTTGATGTTGATTCGTTATTCTTTTGTTAATCAATTGTTCGACCGAGGTACGTAACACTACAATTTAAAAATGACATTAATGCCATTTTCCATTTCAATTTCTTCAACTTGAGGAAACACATATATTTCTAACATGTCCAAATAAATAATGCCTGTAATCGTGTTTTCTACAAACATGAAAGGGCCGACAACACGATCCTGCATGAGTCCACACCAAACGTTTACTTTTGGTGAATCACGGACGTTTTGGAAAACTTCATTTGGTTTCCGTTTTCCCCATATACGACAGTTACGGCGGTCTACACAATTATTAATGTGGAATGTTGCCTCATCGCTGAATAAAATGTTGTTAAGGTACAAGTTTCCATCGTCGTCAATGCTACGTAGCATTTGTACGGCAAAGTCAATGCGCTTAGGTTTGTCTGTTGGTTTTATTTAATGTCTTTTGTAAGCATGTAATTTAACATGCTTATGAAGAATATTCTGAATAGTTGTTTTGGAAATACCAAGTTCCAATCTGCGTCGGGCAATGGACTTCGGACACATGACTGTCTTACACGTTCAACATTCTCTTGTGTATGCGGCCGTCCTGGAGATTACTTGATGTCAACACTTCCAGTTTTCTTGAACCAATTAAACCAACGAACAATGGTTTTGTCTGTAGGCGGATTTTGTCTATAAGTTCACCGAGAATGACGCTGCACTAACTCAACTGATTTGAACTCAGCGCACGGGAGTCATGATGGCTGACTGATCAGCACTGGGATTCCGAACTATTCGATACGATAGATATCCGCCATATTTATACGAAACTGTCAAAATTTGGAATCCGAACATATTCGATATCGTACTTATGTCATGTTATTCGATACGAGTATACGAAAGCTAGGTAAGTATCGGAATGGGTCTTCGAAATATCTATCTGTTTAACGTACATATTAGTATATGTTACTGTCTCTTATTTTCCATTTTCACGCATTTAAAACCGTAAATTTTACACATGTGCAACATGTTTCAAATTTCAATTTTTGTCGAAGTTTGTTTCCCCATTGATTTCCTAAATATTGTTTCAGTGTTAAACAAGGCCCATCATTTATTACTTGGAAAAATAGGAAACATTATCATTTTACTAAAAGAAAAAAACGAGGCATTATTAAATATTTTATTTAAAAAAGAATAAGGCCTCCTGCGTAAGGGCGAATTTTTTGTCAGTAAAAAATTCGAATAATTAGCGTCGTATATGTAGAAAGCATAAATTGCATTGGGAAATAATATTGCAATTTATGCAAGAACACCCAGAATTGGCAGAAGGTCATTTTACTGGGACTAATGGAAGGGCTCAACATAAAAAAAAAACTATGAGATGGCTTAGTGAATAAATTAAATTCATAGGGAGTAGGTCAAAAGGATATCGTATTTTTAAAGATTTTATTTTATTGGTAGCAGGTAGTTTTATCTATTTATGTTTAATTGCCTTAAGTCATAAAAATAAAAATAATTTACTGAATAGCAAAGTTTTAAAACCAATAATTGTCTTTACCCGACAAGAAGGCATGATAAAGCAGAAATAAGTTTGAAAATAAATATTAAATTTAAGTGAATAAAAAAAAATGCAAAGGCATAATAAAACACAAATAAGTTTGTATAGTTTATTTCAAATTATAAGAATATAACTTTGAACGGCTCTAATGCTTTTATTGCACCACTTTCTGCGATGATAATTATTATACCTGGTCTCCTTATTGAACGGGTACGGTTTACCTATTTGCAACGTATGAATCTAGGGGCCGTATTGACTATAAATTAGGGCCCTATAATATAATAATAAAACGCTGTTAATTTCAAGAATATAATAAAAAATATCTGTACATTGGGTTTATATACAAAGAAAAAATTACAAATCGTGTGGCAACATGTATAGTGGATACATATAGATATATAAAGCTAGTTTATTTGTAATACACAATAAAATTTTTATGTGTCCACCGCATTTCATAAATCATCTGTGGTGAGTCGTCTTGCAAATCGGTGTCTGTGGGTGCTACTATTTTGTACATGCGCATATATTCGTCCTCTTTTGCTATTGCGTGTAAGATAACAGCATTTTTTCAATTTACAGCAGTTATATGTTCCATAGCATTTGTTATGTGTGTTACACTACTTTCACTAAATTTCGGTGTTTGATTTGTTCGTCTTATGGTATTTTTCAGTTGGGCCCATATCAATTCACTAGGATTGAAAATGCAATGGTATGGTGGTAAACGCAAAATTGTATGTCCTGCTTCTTTGGCTCTGTTATCCACATAATAATCCTTTAAATATTCTTTTGTCTTCATCACCTGTATTAATTGTTTTTTTGTATAATGATCCGCAAAATATAAATCATTTGCTTCTAAAAATGTTTTAATATCTTTCTTATTATTACATTGTGTAGGAACTTTGGTTTGCTGTCGAGAATGATAAGGAGCGTTGTCCATCACTATCACACTATCTTTTGGTAAATTTGGCAGCAAAGTGTCACAAAACCCTTCTTCAAATAAAGATGAGGTCATATCTTCATGGTAATCTAAACTTGAGGATTTAACATTTTTAGCAGATAATAGCGGCTGTCCGATCCATCCTTTTTCTGACCCAGCATGAAGAATGATTATTATCTTCCCTCTCGAAACCGACGCGTCCAACTGACACATACTTGAACTATCCACCCAACCTTTGCAAATTGTGTCATGGGTGTCATACCACTTCTCGTCTAAATAACATATGAATCGTCCTTCCTGTCTATACCGTCTAATTGCCATTAAGTATTCATATCGAAGTTTCTGTAACCTCGGGCTTTCCATAATTGTGCGACGTTTGTCTATAGTGCCAAACTTAAAACCAGCATTCTTTAGCGTCCGCCACAAGGTTGCTTTAGAACACTGAATATTTATGGGCTGATTCTTTTATGTAAGCAGTCAAGTGTAGATACAACATTTCCTCTGTAGAAGGAGTATACTTGCTGCCTAATAGTATCAATTTCATACTCTTCAATTTTTCTCGGTGCTCCTTTGTCACTTCTTTGCTTTCGAGGCCCTGCGTTATTCTTAATTAGGTGTTCCAAAAGGCACTTTGGTTAATTGCGACGTTCGTTGAATGTTCTGGGTTTGTAGTTCGTTATTTTCTTCCATCAGGGTATGATAGATATTGAAAATGATCTGTTGTGCATCTTCTGATATATGCTTTCTCTGTGGTGCTCCAAAAGAATTATCACTATCCACATCATAATCACTAACATTTTCAGCAAAAGGTCGTTAAGTAAAGAGAAAAAAATCAAATATGTATACAGCAGTAAAGATTAACAATAAATGATAAATAGACTCAATATTAGATGTAATATATACCAACTCTCCTAACTATATTTACTTAAATTTTGTTTACTAAATATAAGCACTTATTTCATCTAAATTGTAATTTAATGACTATTTAACTATATCTAATAACTATATATTCAAATTAACAACTGTTGGTACTTATATTATTATTAAATTTTATTTCATCTAAATTGCAGTAATTACAATTTACTTAAATTTTGTCATTAAAGTTATATTGTTATAATTTGAAATAAACTATACATATCTATATGTACAAAAACAAATAAAATTATGTTCCTTTGCCAAGTGTTTGCGGAACACAACTCGTATACAGAACAAAATGACTACCTATATAAAAATATGAGTAAAATCATGTAAAATGCTTTCGCAAACGGTTTGAAAATTAAATTTTGAATTTGAATAGGTTTTCGTTGCTAATACACTATAATTATTTTGTCTAGAGACATTTTACCTAAATAAAACACTCATTTCCGAAAAAAACCGGATGCGACTCGTTCACGATACGAAAGTTGTTCTGAATCGCAACGTGCATCCGAATGTCGAATTCGTATCGACTGCATAATCGTATATCGTATCTGACTTAAATTAATTTTAATTCAATTTAAGATTTGCTGCGTCTTTTGATGTACAAATAAATATTCTACCATTTATATTATGATTTTCATTTCGCTTCAAAATCCCGGACACCTTTTTCGATGACCCTGTATTAGTAGTATTGTATCATACATAAAAATAGTATTATATAGTATATATTACAATAGATACGTCATTATTATTATTACTGTTGTCCACATATCAAAAATATAGCTAAAATTATTTCAAACAAGCAATATTAAAAGTTTTCTACATGGTAAAATATATCTGAATTGCTGGTATTCAATCAAATCGTGACATTACATCTTCATTAACTAAAGATTTAAACATCGAAACTAGAGTACAATTTTTTACTTTTATAATTTGCAAATACGTATAGGAAATTATTTCTATTAATGTTTATTTCAATTGTAGGAAAAATACACTTAGATTATTCTTGCAATGTATTTTACTGCTAGCAATTTTAGATTACAGTCGACCAGCTCAGAGGACGGAACTCTCATCTCAACCGGGTCAGCTCTGTAAGGACTACGTCCTATTCAATGTGTAACGATACTAAATCTCGCAACTGTACATTATTAGCCTTTCCTTAGTTAATCAATAGCTTTGTTCAAAGAAGCGTTGGCAATCGTTGGAAACAATCCGACGCAAGCGCATTAGAATTTATGCGTTCAAAGAAGCACAAATTTGCAACTGTGATAAATAATTGGTTGTTCAAAGAAAGCAATTATATGATTGGAAATCGGTTGGCAACGGTTAGAATAATTTCTGATTTTAATGCAAATTTTTAGTCATAGATATGCGCATGTAAATCAGAGAAATACCGTAAAGAGTGTTTGTTCGTACTATTTTACTTAATTCCATTAACAATGAATTTGTTATATCAAATTGTGTTCATAATATTGGATGGTTCCATTTAAGTTTCACCACAATATGGGATAGGAAACTCTTAATAAAACCTCTAATTTATATAAAGTTTTTATTATTATTGAAGATTACGGTAGAGTAGAAAATTGTATTGGTCAACAGAAAAATAATACATATTGCTTACGAATTTAATATTGATTGCAATTTTAATAGCGAAAATATTGTGCATTACACAGTGTATATACTGTAATTAATTAAGTGGTGTTGTATTATTTGTATATATGTATGATATTTGTATGCATTGTTATATTATAAAAAGGGTTTATAAAGTCTTTCAACATCAAGTACAAGTACTATTTTATGTGATAAATAAATAATTCACAAAAAACAAGTTATATTCTATGTTTAAACAAATCCGGCCCTGGAATTGAGACCCAATCATGAAAATAATAGGTCACGTTTCTAAAATAATTTAAAATCGAGTTCAAATTCAGTTTTGAAGTTGTATTCAAAATTATTTTCTATCAGCCTTAATTAAAATAAATTATTTTATAATCTTGTGATTAATTGAAACGGCTTATAGAATTAATAAAAGAAAATGGTAAAAATGTGTCTTAAAGTAACTTAACACGTTCGCTACCGATTGGTTCATATATGAGTCGGCTGACTTTATCTTATAGACCACCGGTTCATATATGAGCCGAGGACGTGGCTTTGCTTAAAGTGATTTTATTTTGTATAGTCTATTGATAGAAGCTTTAAACTTCGTAGAGGTCTATACGGATGTATGACGCATATGTGAGTCAAATGGTCTCTGGATATCTTTTGAGGTTATGTTGTTTTCGTACATTGAACCAGTATCATTTCTTCTATAATAAATCTTTATATAAATGTGTAAATAAATATTATTCTGATATATATTCGTCAAAAAAAAAGACGTTTGACTGAGGCTGCAACTACAAGAAGAAGCAAGAAAAGTTTTTGAAGCTGATGAAAATGTTTTGAACTCTGATGAATATGACAATTCTTTTGAAGAACCATATCAAGATTCTGGAAGTGACTGACAATTGTCTTCCCCCGAAAATTCAGCTTCAGTGGCTAATGACAGTGAAAATAAAACCGATGACGAAAATAGTAATGATAATGTGGACCAAGGTGAAGAAAACAATATCGGTGATGAAGATTAATAGATTGATATAGAGCGAGATCCAGAAATATGCGATTTAAATGAACAAGAAGGTATGAAAGTAGATATACCTAAAAATGCATCACCTCTTCAAATATTTTTTCTGCCATTTGTTATTGCATTGATTGATAAACTTGTTCATTGGACAATCACTAGGGCACAGCTTTTCTTATCAAAAATGGCTCCGCAGGAAAAATCAAATATACCTACTTAAATGGAAAAATAAAGACGAGATGAAATGATGAGATTTTTATCTCTTTGTATTGCCATGGGAAATATAAAATTGCCTAGTATGAAGCACTATTGGTCAAGAAATATAGTCTATCATCATCCACTATTTCATAAAACGATGGGACGTAATCGGTTTAAACTGATTTTGCGTTGCTTGTGTTTTTACGACGATAATGACGACACTAGTAGCTATTTACATAAAATAATCAACGTTGTAAACCATATTGTCAACAACATAGAAAACGTTTATTATCCTGGACGAAATCTATCGTTGGATGAAGCTTTATTGCTGTGGCGCGGTCGTCTGTATTTTCGACAGTATATCCCTAACAAAGCTGCTAAATATGGGATCAAGCTGTATGAATTATGTACACCAGATAGATTTTTACTAAATATTTATATATATTCTGGTAAGGGTGCCACTCAAAACGATGCACTGGGGCACGGTTATGCTGTGGTAGAGAAACTTATGGAGCATTGTATACTCCTCTCCTTCGGAGTATACAATTTTTTTGGATAATTTTTACACAAGTGTAGGTGTTGCAGAAAAATTGTTAGAGAAAAAAACACATATTGTTGGCACTCGGAAAAAATAAGAAAGGAAATCCTAAAGATGTTATAGACAAAAAGCTAAAGAATGGCGAGTTTGTATGGAAAAGAAAAGGTAGTGTTTGTTGGTAAATGGCACGACAAACGTGACGTCTTTGTCATTTCGACGTCGCATAAATTTGAGATGCAAGAAACGCGGAACAGAAAGGACACAGAATCTATAAAACCAAATATCGTTATTGACTACAACAAATATATGTCTGGGATTGATCGAACGGATCAAATGACTTCATACTACACCACATCGAGGAAAACCATTAGATGGTACCTAATTTTTTTTTTCTTTTGGTAGAAGTTAGCTTATGGAATGGTAATGGCTATATCAGAAAACTATGGGAAAGAAAAATGAATATCTAAACTTCCGGGACCAAATAATACAATCACTTATTGACTCCACAGATGCTGACAAGAAAAAAGACGGAAAAAATGCAAACCCAAACCCAAAAATCCCATATTTTCCAGAAAAAATCGAAAAAAGGATCAGATGCCGCATTTGTTCGAAAAATAAGAAAAGAAAGCAAACTTTCTTAGCAAACTTTCTTTGTGTGCAATATGTGCGTGGAAATTCTTGTTTTGCGCAACACCATTCCTAAAATTTTTAATTTTTCGAATTAACCAGAATAAAATTTTTGTTTTGCTTTGCATATCCTTTTGTGCGAAAATTGAATAAAGTTATTTTGTATTTGAATCAACTATTTCCTTTTCTTACATGTTTGTTAGAGTGAGAAGCCGTGTCTCATATTTGAGACATTTGGTCTATTGGTAAAAATTATTGCTGTAGACCACTGTCCCACATGTGAGTCATATCAGAATTAAAAAAATAATGTTTTTGGAAAAAAAGTCGTCAATATAGTAGCAGTACCTTATTTACATGCGTATTTTACAAAAAAAGCAAGGTGGTCTGTGGCAAAGGTTTTTTTTTAATGGAGGTAGCGAACGTGTTAAAACTGTGTAACTGACTATGTACGAGGTGTGATCAGTGATGACACTACAATTATTTGAAATAATAAATCAGCCTGATTCGTTGAGACAGTCACTGCCACGTTAGAACAAATTGTGTCTTGTCAGTCGGCATTCAAAACTGGAAGAGTGAGCTCGTATTTACCGTGTCTGTTGCCAATCAAGGATTACGAACAACGCGTTAATATTAAGTTTCGTTTTTGAGTTGGAAAAAGTGCTGAAGAAGCCCATGAAATGTTAAAGTCTGTGTATGGCAATAATGTGGTTACTTTAAAGACTGTTTCCAAGTGGTATGGGCGATTTAAAAGCTAACATGAGTTGGTTGAACACGAGCAACTGTCGGGACGTCTTTCGACCTCAAAAACGAAAACGTGCAAAAATGGTTGGTTCAAACAAGCGATTGACTATTCGAGAGCTTACCAAAGAACTGAACATATCGTATAGGCAGAGCATTTTAACCGATAACACAGGTCTAGTCATTTTGATGTTTGAAAGCTGTTTGCTAATTTGTATATGTTTGGGGGCCCTTATTCCAAAAAACGCCATATTTTTGCTCTATCACGTAAATTTTTTTTATAGTGCTCTATATCTTAAAAATGTTAATTTATTAATATACATACCTATGACAAGAATATGTTTGTTCCATGTTAGGCATGATTTTTAAATGAATTGATTTTTATGAAATTAAATGTGATTTGGCAACACTGGTTAAAATTAGATTTCTCGGCAAAGCAACAGAGTTGGCGCAGAAGCGTCAATACAACGTTGAAACCTGGTTATGTGCAGTTTGGTTGTGTTAGTCGTCGTACTACTGTGTCCGCGCGCTTGTTGTCTTCGTTGTTGCGTATTTTAAGTGTTCTAGAACGTATAAATATGGAAAGAAGACATTGTGTGAACAATCCGAATAACTTTTGTTATATCTGTGGTAGTTATGTCGTAGTAAAGCAGAGGCAAACTATAACTTCGTTTGCGAAAAATGTATACCACGCTTATTTTGGTGTAAAAATTGGCGACCAAGACAAGTCCTGGGTTCCTCATACTGTTTGTTACGTTTGCGCTGAAGCATTAAGAAACTGGCAAAAAGGTAGGAAGAAATGTTTAAGCTTTAGTGTTCCTATGGTATGGCGAGAGCCTAGAAATCACAGTGATAATTGTTATTTTTGTTCGTGTAATGTTCAAGGATTCAATAGAAAAAATAAGAAACAAATTGTGTATCCCAATCTTGACTCTGCTATTCGACCAGTTCCTCATGGACCAGATGTACCGATACCTACCGCCAAAAAGCACTAGAAAACGTCATGTCGTCAGAATCAGAGGAATCTAATTGCGACCCAGATGACTCAGATTTCACACCAGATTTCAGAGAGCCCGAAGTGTTTAACCAGAGCGAACTAAATTATTTAATTAGAGATTTGCACCTTCCAAAGGATGCATCCGAATTGTTAGCCTCCCGACTTCGTGAGAAACATTTACTGGCACCTGGGGTCACATCAAGCTTTTACCGGGATCGCGAAACAGAGTTATGTCAATATTTTACTTAAGACGGACCGCTAGTGTATTGCAACAATATTCCTGACTTAATTTCAAAATTAGGAAATGAGCCGTATGTAAAAGAAGAATGGCGCCTGTTTATTGACTCAAGTAAGCGTAGTTTAAAAGGCGTTTTATTGCACAATGGTAACGAGCTGGCCTCGGTTCCCGTTGCCCATTCGGTACATTTAATGGAAACGTATGAAAATTTTGAACTTTTTTTAAAGAAAATAAACTATCAAGAACATCAGTGGATGCTTTGTGGTGACCTTAAAGTGCTGTGCATGCTACTAGGACAACAAGGAGGTTATACAAAATTTCCATGCTTTATTTGTGAGTGGAATAGTCGAGCAAGGGATAGACATTTGACTCAAATAGAATGGCCCTCTAGAACAAGCCTTACACCTGGTAGCAAAAATGTATTAAGAGATAGCTTGGTTGACCCCAAAAGCGTTTTACTGCCTCCTCTCCATATCAAACTTGGCTTGATTGTTAAAGCCCTAGACAAAAATGGACAGTGTTTTAAATATTTGTGCGAGACATTTCCAGCCTTATCCGATGCCAAGTTAAAAAAAGGTATTTTTGTTGGGCCGCAGATAAGAACATTATGCAAAGGCAAGGATTTTCAAAACACAATGACCAATGTCGAGAAAAACGCCTGGGTTTTATTTAAAGAAGTAATTGATAAGTTTCTTGGGAACTCTAAGGACGAAAACTACGAAAATATTGTTCAAAATATGTTACAACACTTTCATCGTCTAGGTTGTAATATGAGTTTGAAAGTGCATTTCCTGTTTTCACACTTGAACTATTTTCCTGAAAATCTTGGAGCAGTTAGCGAAGAACAGGGAGAGAGGTTTCACCAAGACATTAAGGAAATGGAACGGCGATACCAAGGCAGATGGAGCATAACGATGATGGCGGACTACTGCTGGATGTTAAAACGGGATATGCCCTTAAAAACAAACAACCGAATGTCCGGACAACGCAGCTTTCTGGCAAAAAGACAAAGATTTCACTTAAAAAAGACTGAGTAAAGTATTTTTTTTCCACTTTTTTAACTTGTATTCCACCTTTTTACTCAATAAACGAATAATTTTTTTTCATTTAATATTTGCAAAAAAACCTTACGTGATACAAATAAATGCATAGAATTTTTGAAATCAGCCTACCAAAATTATATAAAATCAGTTTTCAAAATAAAAACAAAAGTTTAATTTTGTAGACCTGTGTAATTTGAAAATGAGACGAGTCAGTGTGAAATTTGTTCTCAGACTTTTGACGAACTTCACGGCAAAAATTATAAATTGAGATGAAAATTGGGTGTATGGCTATGATCCTGAGACAAAAATTAAGAATTCCCAATGGAAAATGAATTGCTCTTCTTGCCCTAAGCAGCCAACTCGGAATTTTAACATTTCTTTTTATATTATTTGCGATTCTTAGCTTCGTAGACGTATACATTGTTTAATATTATTTCTATTGAGAAAATGTTATTTGTTGTATGATAACTAAAAAGTAGATATATACCCCTAGCTAGTTAGTCTAATTACATAAATATTTTTATTTGTTAATAAAATTTTTAATTACATATATATTAATTGACTTTTAGGCTTTTAGTTTAGAAATGGAATATTGTAAGTTATATAAACTTAGTGGCGTTCTTAACAGGCATCAATGTGTACTGTTAATGATCACATATGTAATTGTTAAAGAATATTTGCTAGAAAAGATGGTCTAATATAAGGAGTGAGCCACAAAAAAAGTTTTCAGGGTATTCCATGGATTAAATCAGTTATGTTAGATTGATTAAATGATCTAAGCTACATTTCGTACTATTAGTAATAGGTTAAATCGTAACTTGTCAATTTGACTTATGATTATTTACATATGACAGTTCGTCAATTTTCTAAGTTCAGACGTGATTTTTATGTCTATCTCAGTCGTTCATGGCCTACCTAGGATACAAATTTTGCGGATCACTTGATATCATCTGAAGGGAGTCTATCCTGTTGAATCTTGGGAAAATATCATCTCGCTTGATGCACCCTTCCAAGAGAATTAAGAAGGAAATGTTTCTTGACAATCTGTGATATACGTCAGGTACAGTTGTGTGCAGAAAAAACTCGGACAAGCTATTTTTTCTTTGTAAATCTGGTTCACCCATACTTAAATTTGAATTGTCACTTAAGTGTCAAATTGAGTTGTCAAAGTGAGAGTTTTATTTTAATGCCAAGACAATTGTGTAATCAACAAAAAATTCAAATCATTTCCGAGCTTCAAAAAGGACAAACAATTAGAGAAGTAGCGTTTACTGTCTGAGTTAATAAAAGCACCGTACAAAATGTCAAAAACCGTTGGGAGCAAGAACAAACAATTAACAGAAAACAAGGAAGCGGTAGAAGAAGGATGTCTTTAGAACATCATGATACCGCTTTAGTGAATTTCTTAAGAGAACGTCCGTTTTCTAGTGCATTAGATGCTGTTGCAGCAACAAATTTCCCGGGTTCTCGGTCAACAGCCTGCAGAAGAATTCAAATGTCAGACATTAAAAATTGTATTGCAGCCAAAAAAAGTATTTTGTCGGAACGCCATAAACAGGGCAGAATAATCTTTGCACTAAATTATTTGTACGAATATATTGAATTCTGGAATAAAGTAATTTTTACAGACGAAAAGACGTTTCAATCGTCTTACAATGGACACATTAAAGTGTATAGACCGAGAAATACGAGATATGAAGAATCATACGTATCTAATGCAGGTCAGTCGCAACGTTTCTCTGTTAATGTATGGGCTGCTATAACTGCTAATGGACTAGCTATCTGTTGAAGAATTGATGGTAGATTCAATGCTTTGGCATATCTAAATATTTTTGAGAATATAATACCATTATTTCGTGAACATCACCCAAATAATAATTTTATTCTCCAGCAAGATAATTGTTCAGTACACACGGCAGGAATAATAACTCAGTGGTTACAAACTAATAACATCGAAACTTTGATTTGGCCCTCCAAATGCCCGGATGTAAACATAATTGAGAATATCTGGGGTATTATTGTTAAAAAAATGTATGAGCGTCATTTTAGACCAAATAACAGAAAAGAGCTGTGGAATGCAATAATTGAAGCATGGCAAGAAATAACAGAAAACGAAAATCTTATAAGAAACTTGTATTCGTCTATTCCCTTGCGATTGACCAATATATTAAATGCAGATGGTGCCATGACGAAATATTAGTTTATATATATTATATGGTTTATTTGTAGATTCTTTATAATGTTATGACTGTTAATTTTATTAAAGTTAATTCATTTTATTGAAATTCGTCTATTTACTTCAACATATAAAAGGAGTTTTACTCATATATTGGCATATAATGCTATAATTCAGGTGACATATGACTCATATGAGTGTACGACTTTTTTTTGGAAATGTGTCAATAGTGGTATAGGTTCACACAACTAAACACTTGTCCTACTTTTTTCTGCATACAACTGTAATATATAGCTGCTGCGGATAAAACTTCTTCAATAATTATTTCTATATAGGAAACATTTTCGTTTTAATTAAACATAACCTACAAAACATAAGTGATAAAATAGCAATATGCAAATAATCTAATGAATTAACATCAGAGTGTTTGCTCCATAGCCAAGGTATGTTATCTAAATAGTATGAACATAATAATACATTTTTGATTTTTCATTGGATTTAATATAAATGTTTGCCCATTTACAAGCGATTTATATTAATCTGTTTAAAATTTTCGAGATAAACGTAGTTCATGTTATAAATAATTTTTTTAAATTTTTGCAACTCTTACTTTCTCAATATGAAAGACCTTGTAAACGCACCCACATATAATAGCGCACATTATAAAAATTCCATTTATATAAATATGTATATTCAGGTAATATTATAAGATATTTTAGGGTGATTGTCTCCTATTACTAAAATTGGTCATTGGGTGATAATACATCGATATCTAAGATCTATTATGTGTTGTGTATTGAACTTGTAATTTATTTATGAAGTATGTAATGTATACAATTCCATAAATCTAAAGGTAGAAAACTACATTACATTTTGTATAGTATATAAAACAAATCTATGTACTATCATAAGATTCATAAGTAATAAACTTGGAAGAATTACTTTTATAGACTAAGAAAACATAAAAAAAGATCACAATCTTGTTACATGCAAAGTATACTTTGGTGAGCTTTGGCTAAAAGCATTTGGGAAAGTAATATTAAGTTTATGTTAAACTCAGTTGTACTATTAACATTACCTTATGTTAATTTTTTTAATATTTCTTTTTTTTTAAGAAATTGTAATGATTACATACCGTGAGTTTTTTATATTACTGAACATAACACATGAATACACCTACGTTCAGTTTTAAAATAAACGTATCAATGCATGGGAACGGTATGCAACCAACAATACGAGTGCCATCACTTGTAATAAGGCATTTTAGTTGTCAGTGTCAACAAAGTGTGAGAATAATTTATTTAACATTTAACTTACAACAAACAATATTAAAATGAATTTAATGGTAAATTGAAAGCTTGCCTTTATTTATAATTCTTTAACTTTTTCATAAATGTTCGAAATATCCACCTTCACATTCCATATAATATGCAAGTCGATTATTGAAATTATTATGAAATTCCTGCAAAGAGTGTGTTAAAAAATCCGGCTCGGTTCGTAATTCGTCGCAGGCTGTACTATGCGCGCTTTTAAATCTTCAATGTTAGTGAAAATTACATTATCATAAATTTTAGATTTAAGGTATCCCCCCAAAAAAAGTCATTTGGCGATAAACTTCTCTATCCATCCACCAGGAAGACTTGAATTTAGAAAATTTGTAATTGCTGCAGTTGAATGAATTGGGACTCAATCCATTTGAAACCAGGAACCTTCAATGGCTAAATTTTCAAATCGAGGTTCTATATCGTGTTCGAAGAAAAAGACGCTTCATCAGTGAAAAGTATTTTCTTCAACATATTATGATTTTCATTTAATACATTAAATAGTGTTTAGCAAAAATTAACACGTCTTATTCTATCTTCATGAAATAATTGTCGGTAAATAGAAAACTTGTAAGATTTGTATTTGTACTGTTTGAGAATTTTAAATACAGACGTCTTAGGAATATTAAATTGTTGTGCTATTTTACTTAATGGTGTTATGAGGCATTCTTCAATGTAACATAACACATTTAATTTTAGATCTTCTGAAAGAATGTGGGAGGTTTTAATTTTCTTTCTGTGTGTATTTATTATGCAGCCATCAGAATCAAATTTCCTAGTAATCGCCAGAATTTTTCCGATAGATGGTACGGGCCTGTCAAACTATTTGATAGAAAACAAATACCGCACTTTCCTTAAACTGTTTACAGCTTTATACTAGTTCAAAATTTCCATTTTCTCATCTTTTATATATACATATATATTTTAAATTAGATAAATACAAATGTCAAATGCTAAAATATTTAAAATGTTATTTCATTTGTGGACATTACTGAAATTGATTTTGACATTTGTTGAAACACATAATTGAGCGATGTTGGTTGCATAACATTCCCATGCATTGAGGCATTATTTTTTAAACTGAACATAGGCTATGTATAGAGATAAGAAAAACTCACGGTATATGCAATTTAACTTACAAATTTTCGAAAGTGTGCTATACTTGTGTCCTTTTTAAAGATCAATCTACGATTAATATAATAGAAAAATTAAATGCATTTCAAATTACATTACTATATCCAAGACATGAGAACTTGAACAGAAAAATGTTTTAACTGAAATCTAGTGGGATGGTCGGTGAGTATAGATTGATTAGTAATGGTATCTAACGATTTGTGAGAGATAACCATCCCGAAAACACAAGGCTTTCGAGATATTTCTCCTTTTACGAGAGGAAGTATAATAGGACTATAGAATGCCGGTAATTTCCGAAGTTATGAAAAAATGGTGAGCAAGTTCTTTCTCGAAAGACGCTGCTCTTTCGAGAAAGAAATTAAAAAACAAAAAAGAACACTGAAGAAAATTTCACAATGGATGAAAAGGGACATTGTGGGCGAAGTTCACTTGCTAGAGTCGTAGGGATAAACTAAAAAAGTACGAACACTGCTACACAATTAAAGCTACCACGGATGAGCCGCAATTAAGTTAATAAAAACAGAATTTGGGTCAATGTATCAAATAAAACGATTTATTGCTATGTAACGTTTCGAAACTATATTTGTTTCTTTATCATACCTGATAAATAGACTGCGGAAACGGCGCTATCCCGTATCGGGTGTGGATTAAGTTGCATACAGAGTAGGATATCATCGTCATCGTCCGATTCGAGTACAAACAGACTTGCCAATACAACTATTTTATTTGTATTTGGAGTTTGAACTGTTGTATTCATATGTTCTCTTGTCGTGCAGGTACAGATTCTAACCCATGCCTCGAATATAGGTTATGTAAATGTTTACGTTATGTTACTCTACGTAACCACAAATTGCGTTTGGAAATGTCAAACAACCGGGTAAAATTAGTGAACCTATCAGGTACTTTCTGACTGAGTCAGGTTAATGCTATATATTTTCCAAAAACGCCGAAATTTAAAACAATAACAAAAATATAATGGTTTGAAGTCAGCGCAGTTTGACTAGGATGTTTTATGAGTAAAGGCAAATTTTAGTCTATGCGAAAGAAAGCGGTGAACACGATAAGGGCGGAGAAAGAAACCAGATGCTGTAAAAAAATTATATATGTAACATGTATGTAAAATTATACGAGGATCGGAAACAAAATCTGGCCAGAAAAAACAAGCAGTTCAAGTTAATTTGATTTTGATATATTTCATGAGATCAATGTAAGCATTGGTAAACTTACCAATGTATTCGTTCTTTGGCATTGAAATTATTGGTACTTTTTTAATGGCTAGGCTACGTTAGAAAATTTTGCCCCCCAAAAAAGTGGTCATACCCCTAATGAAGTAGCTCGCGAATTTAATATATGTAAACGCACTGCTGTACGCATATATATAAAATGAAGAACGGAACCTACATTGAAAAGAAAGATAGGGTCAGGACCTCCAAAAATTTCAACAGTTGCACGAAACGCACTGTTATGTAATGTATTAAGAATAACTCCATTCGAAAATGCAACATCATAAGGAAACAAGAGTAGGATTTGCGCTGGAGTTTTTAGGAAAGGGTATGGACTTTTGGAATCGCGTAATTTCAGATGAAAAAACTTTTCAATCATTTCATGACGGACGAATAAGGGTATATAGCAGTGGCGGCTCGTGCTAAAAATTTTAGGGTGTTCTGCAAGTTTTACAAAAAAATTACCTTGCACGGGCAGTAAGAGGTTGTCTCCCATCGATCTTATCGTGCTTTCTTCGCCTTTCGCACTGAAGTAATGGATTTCTGGAACGATTGTCAATTGTCACACAAAAAAATAAGAGTCTCTAATATTATTGTTTTTACGTTAAACTCGCCGCACCGTAAAAATAGTCGCGAAAATATTAAATACCGATAGGTCCAACTCGCAACGGGCCATAGGCAACAATATACGTATGGAACGTAATGCGGTGTGGCAACGTGTGTACGATGCCTATATTGAGTGACTTTCTTAAAATTTAAATTTATTTTGCAGAATTATTGATTTTTTTACTTTTATCTTTTAGAAAACGTTATTGTTTTTTTATTACTTAAAATTACTTTATATGAAAAATAGTATACCATAAAAGTGTAAACAAAGACAGTATACATTGAAACGAATATTCATTCAATTGTATTGTCATGAAATTGAATTTGTCAATCGTTGTTAAATTTGTTAGAATGAATAGATATTTATATTTATCGGAAAATACTAATACTTAAAGCAAACAAATAAGGTGTAGTGTTTTGTTATAGGAATGTATAATATCCATTTCTTCCTGCATATTGATTATGCAGCTGATGCTTTCGTAATATGCTCATATTTGTATTATTTCAACTTATACTTCGGTCGATACATACCGACTTCCTTCAAACCAGGAGGAAGCTACAGTTGTAATTAAACTATACTTCCTTTTTTTTTATTACCTACGGATATTCACAATTCCAAAATACGTTACAATGTTGCTTATTTTAGATTGTAATTAGCTGAATGCTGTCGCAAAACTGATCTCTGCATTTTTAAAAATGCCAGAATAAAATTAACCCCTGCCCTTATTATAATTTTACAAAGGAACAGACACGTACTTCAATTTCTACGAAAAACTAAGCCTACAGTTCATGTATAATACAGTGATAATGAAGACTGGAGCGTTTGACGACCTACGAAGTTGTACTTTACTTGTTTATTGTTAATAAAAGGCTGATGGAAATATTACGTGAGATTTTGGTATCTGTATTATAATAACATCACGATAATAGTAGAAATACAAATATGAGCATATTACGAAAGCATCAGCTGCATAATCAATATGCAGGAAGAAATGGATATTATACATTCCGATTGACAAATTCAATTTCATGACAATACAATTGAATGAATATTCGTTTCAATGTATACTGTCTTTGTTTACACTTTTATGGTACACTATTTTTCATATAAAGTAATTTTAAGTAATAAAAAAACAATAACGTTTTCTAAAAGATAAAAGTAAAAAAATCAATAATTCTGCAAAATAAATTTAAATTTTAAGAAAGTCACTCAATATAGGCATCGTACACACGTTGCCCACCGCATTACGTTCCATACGTATATTGTTGCCTATGGCCCGTTGCGAGTTGGACCTATCGTATACCGAATCATATCGCCTTCCGCGCTGGAATAAAATGCACTGCATTTCGCAGCATTTAATGCAGCGACCAGGCCTGCTAAAATGACCCATTGGTTTTAGACACCAGCGGGGGTAGCGGGGTGCGCGCGGGTGTTTGACAGAGCTCTGAGCGCTCGCTCGTGTGGACCAGATAAGGAACAAGTGAGCGATCGCGCGAATTAGGTTGGTTATTCCACTGGTCGCCTATTGAATATTATTTGGAATTTCGGAAGCGAATATCTCGGTTTCTACTTGTCGGATTTTGATGATTGAGGTGTCAAATTGTAGGGTTTGATGTCCTCTACAGGTGATGTAGAAAAATATGCAAATTTTTTTATATACAGGGGGAGAATTTTCATAACAATATGTTACGCTTTTATAAACATCAGAAATGTCGGAAAAATTATGTAAAAGTAAACTAGTTATAACTAATACAGGTTCGCCCGCCCAATTTTTTGGGAGCTCTGCAGCACTGCAGCGCTTATGCGCTAGCCGCCACTGGTATATAGAACAAGTAACATGAGATTTGAGAAAGGGTGTGTTCATCATATCACAAGAAGCGGCCGCTTTTCAGTTGATGTGTGGACTTGTGTTAGCTCTGTTGGCCGGGGTGCCATGTGTCGTCTACAAAATAGACTTAACGGGGAGATATATGTAAATGCTATTGAACATATTATGTTACCATACGCAAGGAATACATATGAAAACTTTGGCCAGCAAATAGTCCGTATCTAAGGTCCATGGAAAATTTGTGCGGAAGGATGACAAAAAATATGAATGATAGTAATTTTAGGGCCGATAACGAAAACGTACCATGGAAAAAAATGATTGAATGTTGGGAAAGTTTAAATAGAATATATACGACTTGTCCCATAATTCGCGGAACACCTGGATAGTACGTTATTATGGGAGGACCAAAGATCATGAGATAAATATGGAAAAAATTCTATCGCTGTTAATTTCAAAGAAATAAATATTTTCTTTTTTGTAGTATTTAATTTTGCAAATACTTTTAGCCGAAACTCATTATATATATATCATGGGAAAGAGCTAGTTATTAACGTAATAAAGATTAAAAAGCATTATTAAATGTTTTAAAGATATTGAAGAATGTAAAACTGTACGAAATGGAACAAATTTTAGAATATATCAGTTGCTGACACAACCAAAAATTAACTACGGCTTCCATCACAAATGCATCGATCCTAGAAAAGACGGCTTCAATCCATTACACAGCCAATATATCAGCTAATAATCTTCACAGCGCAACTTACTAATCAATTAAATATTCTCGAAACGTAGCAGTAAAGACCTTACAAAATGTCTAAGACATATGTTCCATTGTAAAATTGTATATATTTTCAAAAATTATTCATGAATTATCCAATTCCGTTATAGACAAAATTATCGCGTTCTCATGATAAGCCTGTTGATATGAATCTCAAATATTCTTTCATTTTAATGTAGATACCTAGATAATTTAAACGTTATCAATTTCATTTTGGTCATATTTTTTCAACATGGCCCGCACCAAAATACATTTGGTCATGTGACAAGCGCAATATTCCGGGTGTTCTAATTCTTCGGCATCTAAAATTTTCACTTCAATATTGTAGTGCCTATCGTTGTTAATAGAACGACTCAAAACCAATTCGTAAGCTATCGGTTCCGATTCTTGAACGAGTGCTTCGTTAGGTAAAACGATGGTGGTCTGTTTCCAATGAGTTTCTTCTTCGTCTGGATCTGTAGAGAGTATGATTGGTTCCGTAGAAGATGATGGAAAAGTACAGGTGAACCAAATGCAAATTCCTTGGTATTTTCCTTCTTTATTGGCAACGGCGATATGTTGAACTTTAATTTCATTTAAGTCTTCCCTACTAACGTCTCTTAAATCAATCCAAAGTACGACTTCTGGTTCCGCGAGGATTTGCTCCGGCTTTACTACAGTCGTGTCTGGTTTTTGAGAAGCTTGTATGCGTAATTTTGAAGCGAAACTTTTCAGCGAGACACCTTCAACATTATCCCAATCTTCATACATGTTAGGTACACTAAAATGAAACAAAAGTATTTAATAAAAATATTTACATATTGGTGAATTTGGAAATGATAGACACAAATTTATAAGTTATGGCAAATGTTGCATTTTCAATAAACAGAAACGAAGACTAAATAAGCTATTGGAGTAGAATGACTTTACAAATATCTAGTGGTACTATAAACTAATCGAAAAATAAAAACATGCTATCGGAGCTGTTCGACTTATAGTTATATATAGTTTCTGTTTGTAACGACCGTGATCATCCGATGAAAATCACTTGTTAAGTCGTACACTTGTCATGAGGATGACACTGGTTGGTTTAGTGTTCGTGATATTGACATTAGTCAAGGAGCAGCGCTAAGTTTTCTTCCATTTTCCAGGAGGCGTCATCACTTAGGTCATCGGCTGACGTAACGTCGCATGACACATGTAGCAGAACGAAGTGTCAATTGAATTATTGATTAAAAATGTCAAATTATGTATATATGATAATTGAAAAACGTGAGTACCACGTGGGTAAACTTTGAGATTCTAGCAGCCTTTGTGTTAGTATTTATTTGACGCCATGCCCACCTGTCTTATTACTTTTATTCCAACGAGTAAAATTTTTCTCGACAGAAGTGCTTGGCGCTTTGCTTAATTGTTAAATATATTTTCAAATATGAGGGATGTCCGATATTAAAGGTATTAACCAAAATTCCATTAACATTGATAATTATAGAAAATATTTAATATACATTCTATAAGAAACTACACCATTTTGTTATTTCTCGACATAATCTCCAGAAGCGCTGAGACATTTATCCCAGCGTGTCATTTGCTTGAACATTCTGCACGGTACTGCTGCTTGAAGTAGTCCACAACGGTGTCTTGCAATCCCTTCCGATCCGCGAAGTGTTTCCCCATCAAAAATTTTTTAAGGTCTGAACAAATGAAAATCCGAAAGGGCTAAATCTGGACTATATCCCTCACAGTACCAACCACTGTTTGGTTTGATTTAACGTGTATAGATCTTGAGTTGTAAAGTTGATCTCCTTCGCGTAATCGGCGTCACGCTTTTTTTCTTCTAATGGCACAGTGCAATTTGTGGGTTTCGCAGTATCTCCCTCTGTTAATAGATGTGTGAGGAATTCAAGCCGCAGTAAACCCTTCACTATCTCAGAGCACAGTCGCCATAGTTTCGCGGGCAGATGATTTTTACGTAATTGGGAAGCTGGACGTTTCCGTATCATGGACTGTTGTTTCGTGTCTAGGATAAATTCATAAACCCAGGATTCACATCCGGTAACGATGCTTTCAATGAAAGAATTCCCTTCCTGGTGGTATCGGGAGAGATGTTGAAGAGAATCACTCATTCGATTGGTATTTTGTTTATCGGAGAGGATTATCGGCACCCAGCGAGCCCAAATTTTGCGGAAATTTATTTTAAGAACACAACTCTTAGAAATGCCAGGCATTTCAGTAATTTTATGAACTTTAATAGGACTATCTTCCCCAAATCAAACACTCGACAATTTTGTAGTTGTCATCCGTGGGAGCTCCTTTGTTTGCATCGCTTCTTCTCCGGATCTTTATTCAATTTTGTTCATCCGATTTTAAATTTTTGGCAACAAACGCAGACCGCTTTTCAACTTAAAACGCTCGCACCATACATGCATCGGAATCTGCGATAAATTTTGCTCTGATTAACGTTTTCGGTTCTTATTTTGCGATTGCACACGCCACGTTTGTCTGCTTCCTGAGAGATAAAGTGAGTCTTGAACAGAATACGCTCTCTACGCGCACTCTACAACTACCAGCACGAACATATGACGCCAATATTGCGCATGCAGTTTGTATAACAACCACTTGCACCTTTAATGTCGAACCCCTCGTACTTTGAGAAACTTAGAATTCCTTTTTTGACAGGTTTGTATTGTTATATAAATAAAAAAATACATATTAAGTTATTTTTTAAGGAAATTAATATTATTTCTTTTTGTAAAAAAGACAAGACTATACTGATTACGAGTATAATATATAACCTGATACAAAAATACTAATACCCTAGACAATACATGTATCATATACTTACCAGCATGGTGCTGAATAAATGGTAGCTGATTCTGGAAATAACAACCCATTGGGTTTTAATAAATGGTCCCTTGCCCAAATCACCGAATCTAACATTCCTTCGTGTAGCAAATAAAAGCCCATCCATTCCGAGATGATAATGTCGGCCTTGATGTTTCCAGGAAGAGTTACATTTTCAATGCGGTCATGTATAACCTGTAGATAATTTTGCGAAAATAACTTTTAGCATTTAGCATATTTTTAGAATCTTAGTTTGTCTTTCAAATGCATTTATTACCTGAATTATATCATCCAAGTCGTTTTCTTTAATTACTTCTTCTGCTATTTTATAAATATCGCTCGCTTCAACGGCGAAAACTTTTCTAGCGCCCGCTTGTGCGCAAAAAACTGATAAAATTCCCGTGCCAGCTCCAACGTCGAGAACGACCTTTCCATCGATAGCATCCTTATTATCTTCGATGGCTTGTTTGTAGGCCTTATTTCTGGCGGAATCTTTTAACATAAGACGATGGATCTGAAAGCAATTATGAAATTAGGTTTCGAAATATTTCGTTGATAGAAAATTTGTAGGACAAGCGCAAAAGACATAAGGCATAATAAAACAAAGTAATTACTAAAACATTAAATATTTCGTATAAAACTAGCTAAACCCGGCCACGCTTCGCTGTGGCTTAATCTGATATGAAAGGAATGGGAAAATAAATAATAATATTGTAGGGAACATAGATTCACTGAGAAAACATATCATTCAATTCAATATCTAGCTTTTCGTTGCTGTAGCTATGTGGAATGAAAGGAAACGAAGAAAAAATATTTTTGAAAAAAATGTATTTTTTATTGTAAAGTTAGTGGATTTGACTACATTTTTTGTTTGACCGTTTTCTGCAAAAACATAAAAATCAGACGATTTACCAACTCTGCAGCATGCGACGTACAATTGTCCATGAAAGAAGCAAATTGAAGTCGTTTGAAATCGAACGCCATGTCGGTCGGAAAGAGTGGTATTTGTGGAAATGAGGTCCAAACAGAATTGTTGCTTCAATTAGATTGTTCATAAATTTTCTAACTACGAATCGTGTACCGTTGCATAAATTTGGCTGATTGATGTTTCGGAGTAATATAATTGGCACTTCAATTTTCAAATTCAGAATGCGTGACGGTAATCCGGCAACATCGAGAGGATTCCGTTGGAAAATTCACTACTTCACTTTGGTTCATCATGGAGTCAATGGATTTGTGTCATTTGTACCTGCGATTCTGTTTACAATGATTTTGTTCATATCGTGTACGTCGACAATCAATAATAATTTCCCCTTTCTTTTTTCTTTTAGAAACACAGCTACTTGTTTGATTGATTTTCAAATATCAATATTATTAATATTTTCGCCTTTCAAATTTGACAATTGTCATAATTTTTTTTTTAAATATTATCTTCCTGACATTTACATCTAACTTATATACATTATTTTAAGTTTTCATTGAAGATAATTCATTCAAGATTAAATCAAAATTATTTTCGTTTTTAACAATATGTTAGGGTAAATAGAGTAAATAGATTAGCAAACGTCAACTTGTAATAAAAAAGTACTACCAAATCATTTATTGGGAAATTTTTGCGCGACTTGTGTCGAAGCGCACCGTAGATTTCACCAGTGCGGGAAGATTTTTGTATCTATTTTATTATAAAAATACTCGTGTATTCGAATGCAAGGTTGTGTCAAAATTTCAAGTCAATTGACCGACTACTTTTCGAGTTTTGCAAACGCAAACATATGCAGGCTGAATTTTGATATACAGGCTGATTCTAAATATATGCGACAAAATTTATGAGCTGATTTCTAGGGTTATTATCATCATGAAAGTCCATATGAATGGTTATCTTAAACGGCTTAATTTTAAAGTTACGGGATGTTTAATAGTAAATTAAATATTTATGCAATAAAACGTACTAAACGTATTTTTTGCCGATGAGGTTAAATGGAGCAGAAAATCGCCCCTTTCTTGAAGAGGAGCTATCAATACTGTTGGAAGAAGTCCCGTTGCAATTAAGATTACAAATGTATTTTATGCACGATGGTGCTCCAGCACATTTCAGTTTAGTTGCTCGTGAGTTTTTGGACGGTGTGTATCTAAATCGGTGGATAAGGCGAGGAGGTTCACAACCGTGGCCTTGGCGATCTCCAGACTTAAATTCTCTAGATTTTTTCTCTGGGGTCACCTTAAATCACTAGTTTATACGACCCCCATTGAAAATGTTGATGAACTAAGAAATCGAATTGTGGCAGTATTTGAGACAATTCGAAACACCCCCGGTATTCTTGAACACACTCACCAATCAATGCAACGAAGAATAGAAGCTTGCATTGCAGTTGAAGGTAATCATTTCCAATAATTTTTATAAATTATATATATCGCATGTAATAACACTGGAATGACGAGTAGATTTACTTTTAGCCACATTGCCAATGTTTAAAAACTTACTTATTTTAACAGTGTGTTGTGAAAAGTTACGATTTTCTTTTCAATTTGTTCCTCTGGATATATTTCGATTAATTCATTATAAGTCAACTGCTTGTAATATATCCAATTGAGAGCTCCAGTGCAAGAACCAGGTATCTCCACTGTTTTGGGAAAAAGAGTTTTACTACGGATATGTCTATTTTAAAATTCTCTATCGTTCGTTACACGAACAGTATATCTCCTCCTTAGATATGCTTAGATATATTAGCGAATGGAGATACCATATAAATTTTACTGTGCAATAATGAGATATCTCCTGGATATACCTTGTTCTTGCAGCGTACAACTCGTCGACTTTTTACTGGGCGCAGGCGCATATTCTTTCATAACATTGTTAGTTAGGTTATGTTTTACGTTTGTTTTGCTGTGCTGGAAAGTACGTAGTGATTTACATACGTGTTGTTTGTTGCTATGTATTGGTAATATATTATATCATGTCAACTTCCGAGTCTGAATATGCGGAAGAACCGTTTGAAAGTACAAACACCGATAATGATGAAGATTTTATTGTTTCGGAGGCGGAATTAGAATCTGATGATGATGAAATTCGACATAATGCGAATCCCCAGAAGGGTAAAAAAAATCATATTGAAACACCGATGGAAGAGATCTATATCAAAAAAGTGTAGAACTCATGGCTTGGAATACGTAAATACTAGTGGTCATGTTGTGCCTGCAAAGAAAGAAGGAAAGCCGTGTTCGTGTAGGTTAAAGTGCTTTGAAAAAATTACCGCAGAAGTTAGACATAAAGTACGAGAATCTTTCTACCAGCTGAAATCGAAAGACCTACAAGACTCTTTCTTGGCTAGGCTTATAAAAGTTAAGGCTGTAAAGAGGCATAGACCTGGATCCGGAGCTGGCAAACCTAAGACTGGTTCGTATGAATACGTTGTAAGTAATGTTTGTCTCTGCTATAAAAGTTGTTAATAACAAGACAATACACACACAAAAATTCTTGGTAAATGGCGCATTCGTATAGTTCATTTTTATTAATTTTTTAGATAACAAATCGCGCAGATGACTACAGAGTTTGCAAGAACGCGATGCTCTCAATTTTTGGATATAGCCAAAAGTCGCCAGATGCAAGAGGACTTCACCAAAACAGGCCAAATAAGATCGAAGATGTAGTCTTACATCAAATTGCAGGACACATCAACAGTTTCCCCAGATATATATCTCACTACAATAGAAAGGACAACGTCAAACATAAATATTTATCATCAAACTTGAACACAGCAAAAATGCACAACTTGTATCTGCAGAAATATGAAGCCGAACAATATGCTTTGCTGCAAGAAAGCAAAGCAGCTAATCCTAAAGTTAAGTATGACTTTTATAGAAAACATTTTAGAGAATTTTAAACTTTCTTTCGGCAAACCAAAGTCAGACACCTGCTCAAAGTGTGATATGTTACTGAAAAAAATAGAATCTGCCGATAACGAAGAAGAAAGAAGGGCTCTTCAGACTTTAAAAGATTTACATGTCATCAAAGCAGAAACATTTTATAAAGATTTGAAGACAAAGACCCAGCTTGCTCGTGAAGATCCTTCTGTTGAGGTGGTTACATTCGACTTTCAACAAAATATGCCACTTCCAGTAGCTCCAAGGGGTGATGTGTTTTATAAAATACAGCTATGGGTGTACAATTTTTGTATACACGTTGGCAGTTCAAAAACAAGTTATTTTTATGTTTATGATGAGACAGTAGGAGCTAAAGGGCAAAATGAAGTGATTAGCTTTTTACATCACTTCTTTAACAATTTTATTAGATCGGAAATCAAGCATATCTATTTGTTTTCGGACAACTGCAGTTCTCAAAACAAAAATTACGTATTAATCCAGTTCCTATTCACCGTCGTAAAACTTGGAAAATTTGCCACTATTACACATCGGTTTCCTGAACCGGGCCACAGCTTTTTGCCCTGCGACAGAAGCTTCGGCGCCATAGAGATTAAGAAGAAGACATATGACCGGATTTATTTACCTGAAGAGTATCACAAAATTATCCGTGAAGCAGGAAAGAAATTTGAAATCATAAACGTTACTCAGGGCATGATTATAAACATCAAGGACCACATCTTACCAATATTTCGCAAAACAGTCTCTACAAAAAAAAAAGATAAGTTTGCGATATCAAAGTATATATGACTCTCAGGAAATGCCCGATATACAGTGTAGTATAACTGTTGGGATACCAACATATTCAAGTTTCGTAATCTTGAAAAAAGGTGAAAACCCTTCTTTGCCGGCTAATGATAAAGTACTTCTATACACAAACAAACGGATTTTAAAACCACATAAATTTAAGCATGTAATGGATCTCGCTAGAGCATATGTGGCACAATGCAATAAATATGTGGTTCTATAATAACATTGAAGCAGCACAACGTCAATCAAAGGCAGAAGTGGCAGAGAATGCAGGTTCGGACTATTCTGAATATAGTGACTCAGAATGATGAGACAATTTCCAGTTTTATGTGTTGCGAAAATGCACCAAAATAAGTTTTAGTGTTTTCTTTTTGTTAGTATTTTATTTCCAGATTATGTTCTGTTTCTTGTGTACGCCCGTTTGATAATAAAAAAATAATAAAGTTGTCAGCGATCAATTTTTTTTAATAATAATGGACAAAAACCAGGTATCTCCATTATTAATATCATGATAATTTTTTTACCATTATTTAAAACCAAATTATACCTATTGTAGGTTTCGTTATTTGCAGCCTGAATTCGGCACGAAACTTAGAAAATACAAATTTATGCAACGTAAATGTGTTTTTTTCGCCCCCTGTAAAATTTCGCATTTTAGAGATACCTGGTTCTTGCACTGGAGCCCTCAATTACAATTTCCATTTTGTAGAGTAAAGACCATTTTGTCTCTGTTAATTGTTAATTGTCTCTTTGTTCGTATAAAACCTATTATTTGATTATATTAAAACATTGCATCACAATATTAAGTTTACAATGGAACAGGAAACAAATAATAGTATTAACTTTCTCGATTTAACGATTACTAGAATTAACAACAAATGGCAACTTTGCAATTTACCGCAAACCGTCAGCTACAGACATAACTATTCATAACACTTCTTGCCATCCGATACAACACAAATTAGCGGCTTATCACAGTCTTATACATAGATTAATCAATACTCCATTGAACCAAACAAATTTTGAGAAAGAGTTAAATTTAATTAAACAAATAGCTATCAACAATGGATATAAAAGTAATATAATAGATAACATTTTAAATAAAAAAACTCCTTACAAAAGCCATATCACAAGTTTACAAAATATTAAATAATAACAACCAAAAATTTAAAATGATCACGTTTATAGGCTCTTCAAGCACAAAAATTTGTAAATATTTAAGAAAGTTTGACATTAATACAGCGTATAGAACTAACAACAATTTATCCAAATTTATAAAAAACAATAAAGATTTAACAAACAACAATAAAAAGTCAGGAGTTATTACCCCTCCAAACAGTACGGGTAAATATATCTCAGATCAACAAAGGCCCCTAGAAAAACTTGCCGACCAGCTCAGTATAAGAAAGCGGGAGCGTCGTGGGCCATCACAACGCAAGATCTAAATTGGGCACCACTGCGTTCGGACTGGCAAGTTCTATGGTTAACGCAGAACACCCTCGGGCCTGATGGGCACTAGAACACTATATTGGGGTGTTCGGCAACCTGATTAAAAATTCTAAAACTCTTTTGCTCGTTCGGGTTCTGGGCTTACAAACTCAAACACTAAATAACAGTAAACATAAATTTATTGTTCGAAACAAAGTATTATGAAAGAATATACAAATAAAGTAAGTTAAAGTCTTAGGCGAAATAAAATTAAAACTCTACAGTATTGCTAGATCCTATAAGAAAAACTCAAATAAGTCTCGGAAAGTGAATGATGTTAACAAGTACTTAATTAATTTACAGGCGTCAGTAGTACTTCAAAGCTTTGACGAACTTAACAGAGACCACGCTGTACTCTCAGTAATTTACTCTAAATAACATACTAGATTATATAAAAGAATTATTACATTAACTGGATTGTCACAAAATAAGCAGTTGAAAGTGATTTATAATTACTCCCATGTTAAATAAATCTATGTCGATAAATATCTAAATTTTACCCTAAGATATAAGATAAACAAAATAATCAGAACTCAGCCCGGTATAGAGACTAGTTCCAGAATGTATATTCTCTAAAAAAAAACTGAGGGTTGAATCAAGTAAATTAATATAGCTCATGAAATATAATTATCCTGTGAAGGGATAAGTATGAATATAACAAACGAACTTTAAACAAGCTACGTTACAATAGTGTAAGGGATAGAAGTTATAATTTAAATTACTTTAACAAAACGCTAAAAGCCACAAAGTTCGAAAGATAAATTAAGAATTTATACAATATTATAGGAAATATCTAATCTTAACAGTACTTAGAATAAAAAGTTTAGTTTTTCGAAAGAATTCTCTATAATAATAATTTTACGAAAGTTTACCTATATTGACAAAATATTGTACCATTTCAGTGCAACATGTGGTTCGCACTCGTTTTTTTTTATATTTTAAAAAGATTAACTTTAAATGTGACATGCAACGATAAAATTATCGGAAAAACAGAAGGTTTTTCTCTATATATGACAAAATAAAGATGCGTTACAGAGCAACATGTGGTTCGCTCTCAGTTTTTATAATTAAAAAAGATTAACATTAAATGAGACTATCTTACAATAAAATTAACCGGAAATCTGACGGTTTTCGCAATTTTCGACATTTACTGGAAATGAGTATACTAAAATAATTTCCCACACTACCTTGCGTGGAAAGAACCCTAGATTTCCAGATCGAGGATTCCGGTGCCCCAGAAGGTTGTGGAAATCGTTGCGCCTTCTCAACGGGATGCCTATGTCGGGATACTTTCCCCGCGCAGACGCTAATACGGCAGATCACTCCCTAAGCCGTGAAATTACAGTCCTAAATAAATGAAAGAGGGAAAACGAATAAATGATAGTTCATAAGTTTCAGAAGAAATCAGAGTACGAAGCTGCAGTAAAATTACAGTCGTCCTCCTGACTATAAACTCACCTGAAGCACGAAATAGGTAGGGAACTTACACTTCACTAAAGAGATTTCAATATTTAAACAAGGTCAAAATTGACTGAAACCTGCCTACGCAGAATATGTACAAAGCGTAAAATGCAGAAATTAGATTTAAGTTACCGGTCAATAGATTACCTCAGAGCTCAGAACGAGATGCGACGCTCTTCCTCAACGGAGATCGACATATATATCAGAAGGTACGCTACGTCATAATTGTAAAAGAAACACTACAAAGAAACGTGAGTTCGAATAAAAGTTACACACATGTTGACTGTGTCGATTCGTTTTTAAAATACTACGGCAATATACAGAGTCAGCCAAAGCATTGGGACATGTTTAGAATAAGATGGAATTAAAGTTTGAAAATAGCATAAGTTTAATCAATAATAAACCAGTAATTACAATAAAATAGAAATTAAGGTAAATAATGATGAATGATCGGACTGATCGGTAGTTGCCCTATGACGTATATCGGACAGACAGGTAGATCGTTTGAAATACGCATCAAAGAACATTTTTCTTCATTTAGAAATAATAAAAGTGACTCTTCATATGCGTCTCATATTAATACAACGAACCACAATTTTAACAGAGAATTTAAAATATTACACGTAGAAAATAAGGGCAAGAAATTTAATTTATTAGAGTCACTTGAAATCAATAAATTAAAGAAAACCGACAAGATATTAAATGATCAATTAGAAACAAATAATTCACCCTTACTTAATTTATTTATTTGATACTCAGACAATCACATATTGTATTTTTCCATAGAATTTCTTTACCTCCCTGTAATATAATGTAAACCCCTAGTTTTTATTACTTAAGAACAGCATTGTATAAACCGAAGTGAAAGTTTGTGAATAGAAATTTTAGTAATAAAAAGTACCCATTCCTTCAAATATTTAAAATAAAACATGTGTTTGTTACCGTATACTTGTGTTAAAAAATTTGTAAATAAGTTAGTTATATGTCTGATGAAGCTCAGGTTGGAGCGAAACGATCGTTGCAGTGTCAATTAAAAAGTGAAATTCATTAAAATTTGTTTTATTTTATCCTGATAATAGTTATAATGGAATTTCATCAAGTAAAGGCTGAAACAATTATATATTTTAAAGATTATTGAAGTATGTGCAAACATAACGCTACAAATGTTGAAAAATGCTTTTGATAGCATGAAAGGCACGTAAACGTGTGCATCGAACAAGGCGCGGGTCATTTCGAACATTTATTGTAATTTATTTATTAATTTTTAATAAAATGTTATTCGAACATATAAATCATTTTAGATAAACATATATTTACAAATTTTGTCAGTCAAATGTCAGTATGACAGTTAACCTGATAATTTAATCAGAATTATCTCAAAAGAATTATATAAATTGAAACGGACGTTTTACATTTCATGGCAATCCTTTATCAATATAATTTTTGATCTCGCGGTATATTAGTGTTACTAATAATAAAATGCTAAAACTAACGGGTGTTCAGAAACATTCGAAGTCAAAGTAGTCCTTGAAAATATGAAGTCATGTCTGAGATAGATTGATACATTTACTTAATACAATTTTATAGGTTATCAAATTAGTATCTTCGATATTAGATTCTGACAATTTTTGACAGACAACAGTTGACATTTAATAATTATTACAAATCAGATACTTAAGTAAAGATATACGATTTTTTGTTCAGAGCCCACTTGACTTCGAATGTTTCTGAACACCCGTTATATATTATCAAAGTTTCCTTTCCTGACATAAATTGTAACATAAATTTTTCGGACGAAGTTGTCAAAATTTCCATTATGGATAATTCTGTGATTAATTATCTTGTAAATGTAATATAATACATCGAATAGTATGTATATATGTGTTTTATTATCACGTTTAAAATCTGCTGTATTTATGTGCAAAATAAGTGCTTGTAATTTCAGTAAACAGTCGACTAAATATAAATGGGTGATGCAATAATGATCAATATTTTATGAGACAATTTAAATATCTTATCTATTCTACACCTCTAACAATTATTGAGTATTATAGGCAAAAAATGATGATTTTATTTATTATTATTATTTTTTAAATACAAGGTGTTAATTTATCATATAATAAATTCAGTACAAGAAAAAAATATTTAGAAGAGCCTTCAGCCAGGAATTTAATGTGGTTTTTATGTTAATTGTCTCTCAGAATGCATAAAGCATTATTAAGAGTTCAGATTGGCGTTTTTTCTTATTAAACATTTTTTCTCTCGCCTTATGAAGAAAATATATTGGTGGACACGCAAAATACATTAGCAGAGAGCGGACTGAAGCGTTTGAATTACCAATTGCCCCGATAAAACTTTGTGGCGATATCATGTATAGTATGCATGTTATAACAGCCACACTATTTGCTTGCTCGATTGCATTCGTCGAGCAGGTGTTGTTATTTCCGTGGTTATTGTCTCTATTCATTCATAAAATTCTATTTTACAGTAGCGTGTTACTGGTTTCGCTTCTTTCAGTGTTATTTTGTTACAACTTTTAGTATTTTTAAAAATCCGTTTTATATTGTTATATTGTATATTTATCCTATAATTTTTTATAAATATTAAGTTTAATTTACTACCTTATTTTTGGAGTAGTTTTCGTTTCTTCTTTTTAGTCCATTTCTTTCTGTTCTAAGTATTTCTCTTTATTTTCATTAACTATGAAGAATTCTCGTAGGGCAACCATGGTAGGATGGATTAGAGGCCATACAGATTGGTTACATATTCGTAATGATTCCGAGATATATTGCAGTGCCTGTTCATTAAGTTTAAGACGTCCACAAAAGTGTAATGTGCAGAGGTTACAACTTTTAGTATTTTTAAAAATCCGTTTTATATTGTTATATTGTATATTTATCCTATAATTTTTTATAAATATTAAGTTTAATTTACTACCTTATTTTTGGAGTAGTTTTCTTTTCTTCTTTTTAGTCCATTTCTTTCCGTTCTAAGTATTTCTCTTTATTTTCATTAACTATGAAGAATTCTCGTAGGGCAACCATGGTAGGATGGATTAGAGGCCATACAGATTGGTTACATATTCGTAATGATTCCGAGATATATTGCAGTGCCTGTTCATTAAGTTTAAGACGTCCACAAAAGTGTAATGTGCAGAGACATGTTTCTTCTAAAACTCATCTAGATAACATATATCCATCTGCACCTGACACTTTTAACGAAGAACTGTGTGAAGCTTTCTTGGCGGCCAATGTCCCATTCAAAAAGCTTAACAATCCCAGTCCTCAAGAGGTTTCTTACAAATAATAATGATCGTCATATACCAGATGAATCTACTTTACGTAAATACCACTTACCAAAATGTTATTTGAAAACCATTGAAAAAATACGAATTAACCTATCTGGTCATTATTTTTGGGTAAGAGCAGACGAAAGAACGGATGTAATGGGACGATATGTGTTAAATGTAGTTGTTGGTATTCTTCATCCGACAACTACGTATATACCAACCATAACCATACTTAATTGCAACTAAAATATTGCCAGTCGTAAATGGTAAAACAGTTGCAGAAGTAATTGATCAATGTATTCATAATATTCTGTCATCGGATAACAACTAGAAATACACGATGCTTTTAGTTTTGACTGATGCGGCAGCTTAAATGTTAAAAACAGAGTATATGAATACATCAGGAGTCATTTTCCAAATGTTGATAAGTTAGTTTCATCATTTAAAAAGATATTTCTCAAAGCTGAGACAAAAAGTTGATGCCATATTCATCAGAAATCGAGATTTGAATATATTATATCAATTCTGCACAGAGCCTATTGAAAAATCTATACATTCGAAGTATGGTGCACTTTTGCAACATTTTAATCACGCACCCATCACCTATTTCGAAAGACAACAATCGCTCGAGTCCGCTCTCCGTACATTAGATATGGATATTTATTTCTTTTATTATTTGTTTATTACAAAGAGGCTACAGAACACGAGGTATTAAAACAAGTACACAAAAAAGTTATTTTTTCAATAACACCAAGAAAAATTAATCAAAGATCTGCTTAGCCAATAACAAAGCAGTCCTGTAGTCTACATTAAACACACCTATATCATTAAATTATCGTAACTTCTAAACATTCTATTCAATGGGGGGTTTATGCTTGCGTAGGTACGTATGGGCACAGGTAATATGCACGCTATTTAATCCGGTTAGTCTTTACTTCTAAATGTGGTGCCCTAATCCCCAAGATAAAATGCACTCTAATTATTTGCATACTCATTATCCTGGAATACGACATTAAGCTAATTATTAAAATGTCATGAATATGGTATTAATATTGTTACTAAAATAGTAACTTGCAATGCTGATAGTGAACCGATGAAATTTAAGGTGGAATTGTAAACTTCAATATTCCTTAATTTAGGAAACAATAAAAGGGGCTTTGAGAAGTTTATTAGTTTGTTGTTAAAATTACAAGTGGTTTCTTAAATGCATCACATGAGATCCATAGCGTCAGATCAATAATACATTAAATTATGGAGTATAAAACTGTAACAAGTAATGCGGCATAGAGTTATTACTAGTGAACAATTTAAAATTTTTTGGCAGTAAACTGATTAAGTGTACAGGAGATGTGTGCAAAGAACTTGTAATAAACGATATTTTTATAATAATGGTTTCATGTTAAATTTTGTAACTTTGAAATAGGTATAGAAATAAAATATAATAGAAAATTTCTTATTTTTATTTAATTCATGTTTAGAGGGCAATTTACCGCTCAGATTAAACAGGTAAGGAAGAAGCCGGAGTGCAAAATACCTATAGATTACAATGACCTGGGGATTTGGTGTGCAATTTACCTATACCCGTACGTATTAGTCATCGGAAAATAAAACGGTGAACCCAAACGTGTAATGTATCCACCAGCACTAAAACTTTTTCGAGTTCCGAATAGGTGAAGACTGTGATTTTAAATCTGAAACAGACAGAAACAAGACAAATCCCTAACCACAATTCCGGGTGTTCCACAAAAATTTCCAAAGGCCATAACGTCTTTTTTTTTATAATCTGACTTTAATGATCTACGCATTAAATTAAACGGTTTCGGAAAGACTACATACAGCAATGCAAATGGTCTTTTTGTGAACGCATTCAATACGATATTTTATCAACACACCCATTGTTAACTAAATATGTATAATAGGGTCATAATTCCTAAATATGTATGTACCATAAAAATCCATTACTGAAGAATGGAACAGACGGAAACACATACTTAGATTTATAGCACCTACTTAATTAGGAATTATATTTTATTTTTTATTGTATTTATTTATTAGTAAGATCTTTAAGATTCTATCGTAAACAATTTCCAAGAAGTAATAATGCAGGAAAATTCCTCATCATGACGTCAAACATATACGCACATTTTAGTTATGTAATAGTAAGGGCAGTGATTTATTTTTATCTACTTGTTCTTAACACAAAATACTACAGAACAAGATACACAGTCTTAACACAACAAGTAAATAATTAAGTTTACATTAATTGCTACATTGCGAGATTTATCTTAAGAAATTAGGTTTAAGTGCTTTTTGTAAAATAAATAAAATATTCAGAAAACACACCAACTGCCATCAACCAAAATAAATAACCAGCTTATACAGAAGTTACGCCCCGTGAGCGGTGGTTCACACAAAAAATTATACAGTAGTAACAACTCTGAAGATATTCCTTGCAAAAGTAGACGAAACTTCAGCTAAGAGAGCGGTTCCAACCCGAAAGCCCAGAAGTAATCCTGTATTTAAATACAATTTAGCTAATATTTTTAATATTGTTTTTTGTTACTATATTTTCTTAAATTTACAGAATTTTTGGCAGAAGCTGTTTATATAAGTGTCGATCCGTATCAGAGAGCTTACAGTCCTCGTTTTTCAATAGGAGATACTATGATAGGCGGCCAAATAGCTAAGTAAAGATAAATCATAGCTAAAAAGATATAGACTACAAAGTTTTATTTTAGGATAATAGAATCGAAATCGAAGAAGTATGCATCGGAAAACATATTGTTGGAAACTTTGGTTGGAGAACTCATACAATTTCGAACGATTCCAATGAAAGCTGTTATTTCGTGCCAGATGATGTAACGGTCCCGTTATCTTTATTCCTTGGTGTTCTTGGCATGCCTGGGTACTAGTTCACATATTATTTGATTTCAGTAAAGAAAAACAAGTCGACTGCACGAAATTACCTGCATAACCAAAAACATTTGATGACGTGCTAGATCAAAGTTAAATCAAATAGTAGAGTTTTATTTTTTTAACTATTAACCTACAATTAGTTTTAAGTGACAACATTAAAAACTAAATAATTTTTGGGTAATTGTAAATGAAATTACTGTTGAAAGGTCTAACCTAAAATAAATTTTCTTTAATTTTCATAAATGAAGGTACACGCACATGCGAAGCTTTAGAAAACTTTAAATTCTGACAGTCGTCATACATAAATTCAAATTATAAACGCTTACATTTTTTAAATATTTTATTATAAAGTTAGACTTACAACATAAAATATTTATTATTCAAAGTTATCTACTATAGAAATGGCCAAAAATTAGAAAATAGAGATTGGGGTTATTCTACTAATCAGTGCTTACAAGATTTCCGGCAACAATTTCCTAATCTACCAGTTACGCAAAAAGATATTTAAACTTGTGTTAATAAATTTGGAGAAACAGGGGTAATAACTCGTAAACCTGGCGGTGGAGCACCTAGAAAACGAACAGCAAATTGCATACGGGATATTCGACGTCGACTGGACAACTCACCCAAAAAATCAATCGCCAAACTATTACAAGTGCATTTGTCAGTGGGAACATATCACACTTAAAAAAGAACTTAAAGTTGTTTCCATACAAAATTCAAGCAGTTTCGGAACTCAAACAGGTAGATTTTGTTAGGAGAACACAGTATTGTCTATGGTTTTTGAATAACAGAAATAATAATGACATTTTCGACAAATGCTTCTTTTCGGATTAGGCTTGGGTCCATCTTTCAGGATATTTAAACAAGCAAAAGCTTGATGTTGAACTTATGGAAGGATATTTCTAGCAAGATAATGGTAAACAATAGCTTTTTTGCAAGAATTCTTCGATACGAGAATTATTAATTGAAGGGTTTTTTTACAAAAACAGTCTTAGTCCCAAAATGCTAGTTTTGAGGTTTACACAGACTCGTGTAACTCAAAGTAGACCCGACTAGCGGATGATTCGGTATCCTTAAAAACAGCAATAGTCCGGAAATAAAGCAATGTGAAATATAGAGGTTTCTGCAAAAACCGACCATAGGCCAATGGTATTTCCAACAAAAACGGTTAAATATGAAAATTGGACTAAAGCTGTTGTTGGGGCAACTCATTGATTTGTCGCTGATACGTGGACTTGATGCTTCTGTGTATTGTTTCACCGCGCACGAGTTGTAAGGCCGTATACGCACTAATTATTTACTCGTCGGTGACAGTTTTTAATGAAACGCGGCAGTCCAATATAACACCTTTATTTACAAAATTTACACTATTTGATACATAAGAATTGTTGATAAAGCAAGACTGTTGTCTTGTTGATAAAACATAAGACTGGTGCCTCTTAATATTAAATGTAGACTGTTGTCTTGAACATTGTTCTTATGACTTCTAGAACGCTGTTATGTTGAAAGTCTTGTCTTGAACACTGTTGTGTTGACACTTGCGACTGTTGTCGCGTACGCTGATCTGTTGAGACTGTTTAAGAATTGTAGGCAAAATTTTCTCCTAACTTCAGTAAACATTGGAACAATTAACAAAATAGGCCGCATGCGGCCAGATGACGAACAACCGTGTCGGCAAAATTCCCAAGACCGCCTTGTTTGTAAACTGTGCATACTAAAATAGCAAACATTGCAGATGGTTTTTAATTCTATAACTAAAATTTCAAGTTTATGATGCTGACATTCTTCATTCTGATATTTTATGATAAAAAATTTAGTGAACGTGCGTTTGATAAAGCATTTGAAAGTTTCAAACTGTGTACATGGCACGTTCACTCATAAAATAAGGTAAATTGAAAAGTGTCTAAAGAGTCCAGCAATAAAATAAGTACCGAAATGAATAAAGGTTGATAAATATGAACGATGCCGCATCTTAAATTCATGGAAACGTTTGCATTTTAATACGATAATAAAATATAGTTATACAAAGGTTTCAATTTTGTACCTGACCCTTAGGTTCAAATACTATATTCTACGATTCCTTATATTTAATATATACAAAATGAATAATACTTATGATAAAAACACACAATGTTGTATTAGATTTACACTTTATTTAATAATATTTAATAATGACTATATAACAGCTGTTTCACCGTATAACGGTTTCTTCAGATATAACAAGCGGTACTATAAAACATTTTACTTAAACGTAAATATTTTTTATTTTATTACTTAATGGTATTCTCAGAAATTGGAAACCGAAATATTTTTACCCGCCTCTTTTAGTAGGGATACATATAGATAACATAAATTATATTATAAGTTAGGGATACATATAGATAACACAAAAAGGCTACTAAAAGAGGCGGGTAAAAATATTTCGGTTTCCAATTTCTGAGAATACCATTAAGTAATAAAATAAAAAATATTTACGTTTAAGTAAAATGTTTTATAGTACCGCTTGTTATATCTGAAGAAACCGTTGTACGGTGAAACAGCTGTTATATAGTCATTATTAAATATTATTAAATAAAGTGTAAATCTAATACAACATTGTGTGTTTTTATCATTTGATATGGATTTACATCAAGTAAAGGCAGAATCGATTCAATAATACTTATATTTAATATATAATACAAATTGATTTCGTTTATAAGACGAAACAGCTGTTTTTGTAAAAAAAAACCTTCAATTTTCCTCCAAGATTTCCAAATTTGACAATTTTAGACTATTTTATTTTTCCATATTTAAGGAATACCATTTTCAAGACCAGACATCACACAATCGAGGAGCTTCGTAATGCTATTGTGTTAAAATAAGTTTGTGAAACAGAAATGCGTTGAATAAATAATAAGGCATCCAATATCCATTGTTAACTATTATATCTTATCGATTGTCCATATTTACTACTGAATTTTAAACAGTCGGTAGGGATGACCATATAATTCTTATATTGCGGGAAAATTATTGATGATATAGCTATGTTTTCCACGAAGCTTTTACTGTATAATTGGCCGCACGTTTTCAATTAAATTTACGTCCGGCGACTGCGACGGCCATTCCATCGTTTGAATAGTACTATTTACTATTTTCTATTTGACGCTACTGCGATCGATGTCTCAGATTATTATCCTCTTACAATACTGATAAGTCATTCTTTCGTGTTACTAATAAAACTACTTTTGTATTGACGCTTTCAAAATTGAATTTCTGAACATTATTCGGTTTCCCTGTAATAGAATCAGCCTTGAGCTTTTCCACCAACTTATGATGGTCAGTACCGTGGCTTTGGTTTATAGTTGTTTCGCCTTGCATTAGGCTGTAAGCCACTGACTTTGCATTTCCTTCTATATGAATATCTAGAAATGGTAAATCCAGTATTACTTCCAAAATAATGATAGGAGTTGTGTGACACAGCTAGTCTCTGTATGTCGCTTAGCTGTCTATTAACTCCTTTTGCTTCATTTTTGGCAAATCTGCGACTGCTTCATAGCTCATCATGGCTCTAATTATCCTTGCGTGTAGCCATACAGTCAGTTTTAGACTCCAGTTTTCCATACAGTTTCGCTTACATCTGCCCAAGCCAATGCTTTATTGATGGTTTTTACAATGTGAGGATTTCACGTAAGCCTTTGGTCAAACAGTGCTCCAAGTACTTGGCTTAATCGACAAATTGTGATTTCTGTATTTCTAAACGCTAGTGGCAAGCCTTGTATAGCGCTCTCTTTTTAGTAAATGCGACTGTTTTGTGATAGCCGCTTCTTTTTACACCAGCTATCTACGGATGTTTAAGGCAGTTTGCGTTCATTCTGAAATATCTCCTGCAAAATGTCCCCAAACGACAATTGCTAGGTTGTCTGATTTTATGGATAAGAATAATAGGCTACTTAAAGATAAATACTTCTCATTATTTTTAAAAAAATTTTTGTACATTAGCAGCTTACATACTGGGAGATACTATTATATAAGAATGTTAACATATCAGAGGACATTGTCTGTTGATTTGTTAAAAATATTTATTTTTTAACTCAATTACATTTTCTTACTATTTATTTCGTAACAAATTAGATCAGCAATGTTTCTTGTTGAATTCTGAGGAGTATGTAAAGTAATAATATTTAGAATGTAAAATTGCTTAAACTTGGACTATTTATTCTTCTCTTTAACATCTAACATATTTTCAGTAATGATTACATTCATTCTAATTTTAAAAGAACTTCAAACAATATCTGTTATGCTTATAAAAGATAATTCTTGCAGAAACACAGCTTATTTTGGGTTTCTCGAAATTTGCAAACCAAAAGCTGGCGAGACAGTTGTTGTGAGTGGTGCCGGTGGAGCAGTTGGAAGTCATGTTGGTCAAATAGCGAAGATAAAAGGGTGTATTGTTATCGGGATTACTGGTTCAGACCAAAAATGCGAATGGCTAAAAACACTAGGTTTTGATCATACCATAAATTATAAGAAAGCTGATGTGGCTAAAGCACTGAAAGCAGCTGCACCAAATGGGGTCGATTGTTATTTCGATAATGTAGGTAGACAATATTAACTTAAAACGATAACGTAACGGCATTGTTTCTAGGTTGGTGGAGAAATTACTACAACGGTTATCAATCAAATGAATCGATTTGGCAGAATATCTGCGTGCGGAGCAGTTTCATCTTATAATGATATAGAACCAAGGAAAGGTATAAATATTTAAATTTTTAATGAGATTGCGTAGTCTAGTACAACGTTACTTATCTACTGATCTAAAAATATTAAATCTAATTATAAGTTAATAGATAATAACTCCAAATTCATAACTTTTAATAGAGGTATAGTGATTAAACGAATAACATTTTTTTAATTAACATTATTATTTATAGCTTTGCTGCATATTTCAGTTTCTATTTTAATATTTTTTATACCAGTGACCTTGAAATAAAGAGACAACGTTATTATAAATTGAAAGATGTAATTATGTAGAATATAAATCCAAAATATTGTTACTCAATTACGACGCGACCCTGAAATCAAAAAAGCCCCGAAAATTGTATTACGTGACGTCTATAAATTCAAAATATTCAAAATATAATATGTGTATAAATAATTAATACCTCACACACATACGCTATAGCGTATTTTTACATACGTAACAGCTAGATGAGATGGACCATAACAAAATTATTATTTTTGTCATTTAAGATGTCGTCTCTGATACTTTTTATAATGGCACAGTGGCATGACAAATTTTTTTAAAATATTTTTGTCATATTTTTTGCGCTTATAAGAGGGAATTTTGAGAAAATATTTTGAATTTATATTCTAATATCTTTCCATTTTTCATACGCTCTTTTTATTTCAAAGATACCCTGTATATTATTTGCTTTCAGTAACTACATTTCTACTGCCTATGATTCTGAATGAATTAGAAATGAAAGGTTTCATTGTGACAACATGGGGCGATAGATGGAATGAAGGAATTATGCAAAATATGCAGTGGATAAAAGAAGGGAAAATAAAATATAGAGAAACTGTAACCGAAGGTTTTGAAAATACACTAAATGCCTTAATTGGACTTTTGAACGGAGATAATACTGGCAAAGCTGTTGTTAAAGTGTAATTATAACTTGAATAAATTTACTAAAATTATAAAATTTGTATTTTTTTTGACTTGATCTACCTTACTTTTAGAATGAAATAAAATCGATAAAATTACATATATTAACACGGTGTAACGCATTCCATTTTAATAGATAGTACCCCATACGATAGCAACATGATCCGTACTATTATAGGTAAATACATAGTATGAAGCTATACTTCTACCACCACTCATTATTTCATAGCGGGTATCATAAGTAAACTTGGGAACGCACGTAAGATATACGCAGCGGGAAAATATTCCCTAGTGTTAAGAGTTGAATGCATTACACGGTATATAGTACATTGAAAATAGCCTTATACGATAGCTATACCATCCGGACTATTAGAGTGAGATCCATAATATAAGGCTATATACCTACTGCCACTGATTTTTTTATCCACTGCCTCTAGCGGGTAAACTTGGGAGCGCATATGGAAATACACAGCGAATAGTATATTACATACCGAGGCGGAAAGTAGTTCATTACCGTCGAGAGATTAAAAAGTTACGTACGATTTTAAACATGGTATTTTTCTAACAGTAAACAGTCATGGAAATTCTAATGTAGTGTTACGCTCGAAATATTATCCTGAAACCTTTTGGGTTTTTTTATGAATTTATTTCATTATTTGCTTACGTTAAGTCATCATAGGCTTTTATAATTCCACATTTACGTTTAATATAATTTTATTTAATTTTGTTATTAATTATCGATCAACTTAGGCTTCTTCAAATTTTGTTATTTTTATATAATTTTCTTTTGTTCAAATATTTTGGAACGTCACTATATCCATATTCTTAACCGGCTTTTTTTTATACCTCGACGCAGGCCGACATTTTGGAAATTTTATGCGTAGTCATGCTTCGTTTATTTTTGCTATTAATTCAATTTTTGTTTCTCTTTAATCAATTCCTATATTGTGGTAATTTTTATTAGAATTTTGTGAATCTATTTGGGTGCTTAATTTGTTTGTTTAACCTTTTAATTAACGTAATTCTTGCGTACTCCATTTCTTTCGCTTGTTGCGCCATCTTTTCGACATTTTGTGTTCTTCCAATTGCAGATCGCTTGACGATTGGGATCAACCTTATTTTGTCTTTCTACCCTTTATTGCGGTTAATTAATTACCGAATTTCCGCTTGATAGCTTCGTCGATCACTCTTAAACCTTGTTAGGGTTTTTGGGAAATTAATTACTTTTCTTTCAAATTTTCCGTCTAACGGTCTTGTGTGTGACGTATATCGGGTGTCTATCGTTTCATGCGTTTCTTCAATCTTCCGACACTCTGTTCGAGGTCTTAGCCAGCGCTAGATCTGTTTTCTTTTGGTGTAGAACTTAGTTATTGGGGTAAGCGATATTTGTTGAAATCTTTTGTGTTTTAGCTAATGAATTCTTTGTATCATTCTAGGATTATTTATTAAATAATTAATTAATATTAATTTCAAAAGCGAATAAATTTTGTATTAAAACGTCTTGTTATTTACTTAATAAAGATTTGTGAATAAATTTCATAAATACTGAAATGACATTACCTAGCCGGAAAAGTGAGATAAGTTAGCCTGTAAAGTGCTATTACCTACCTCGGTATGTAATAACGCATTTTCTAACCGGTTTGAAGGTTAGAAATGTTCAGCTTACTAACCGATTGTGAGTAAAAAATATTCCCTAGTATCAAAGTCGAATAAATTACATGGTATGCAATGTTATATGCGTATACTGCAAGGATAAATTGAATACTACGCAAAGTGGTTTTTGCTGTAAAGAAAACATCTATTAACAAATTAATATGACTATAAGAGTATAATATATTGAAGCCAGATAGTTGTGGCCTGTAAGATCTATATAAAATATTATAAGACTAAAATTTATATATGAGGACGATTTAGCATGAAAGGAGGCTCGAATTTTAGTGCCATCTTTCGAAAAAATTTGTCATTTTATTTGTAAGTTAAAGCAGTTTGAAAAAACTATCTAATCCAAAAATATACATACTCGCAATTCATTGTGAAATCCAATATTTATTTTTTTAAGGGCTAAACACTTCAGATGACTGATGTGCGACGAATTTTAGGTGCGATGTTTCGAAAACCACAATTAGTCGCTTGGGTAGGGATATGAGCAAAAAAAATGTGCTATCAGAATCATTGCAACAACTTCGGAAATTAAAAAACGAAATGATATGAGCAAAGATGTGCAATCGAAAATTATCAACAAAAAGTTAATATTAATTAAGACATCAAGGAAACAGAATAACATGATAAGTATTAACTGAAACGATACTTTCCATTTTTATAGAAACTTTTTATCAATGTAGTGGCACACGTAAAAAAAATTATAGTTTACACCTAAAGAAATGTCCTTTTTGTTTACCCCACTTGTGATATCCTCGACTCGTTCCATTAGAAGTGTTTAATATCGAAAAATTCGTGAAGATCTATCCCGGAACGTATGTGTTTCGTCTTATAAGCGAAATAATTTGTGTAATGTACAGTAAATATAAATATTATTCATTTTGTATTATATATTAAATATAAGTATCATTCATTTTAATATTACACATTAAATATAAGGAATCATAGATTACAGTATTTAAATCTAAGAGTCAGAAACAAAATTAAAACCTTTGTATAATTATATTTTCTTATTGCATTAAGATGCAAACGTTTCATTAAATTTAGGATGCTGCGTATTACATATTTGTCAACCGTTATTCATGCCGGCACTTATTTATTGCCGCATTCTTTAGATACGTTTCAAATTATGTTATTTTAGCAGTGAACGTGCCGTGCCATGTATACAGTTAGATTCAAAACTATCTGCAACGTTTGCTGTTAGTAGGCATAATTTACACAAGCAAGGCGTTTTTTTGTAACTTGCCGACCTTTTGTTCGTCATTTAGCCGCATGTGGCCTATTTTGTTAATTGAAGGGAAGGGTAAATTTTGCTTACAATGTTTAAAAAGTTTTTAAATTGTTCAGCGCGCGATGACAACAGTTGCAAGTCGCGAACGCAAGTCGCTAAGACAAGTCGCCAGTAGCAATTCGCCACAGAACAACGTTCTTACAATACTCGTAAGAACAATGTTCAAGACAACAGTCTACATAAATGACTAACAGTCGCAAGTCTTAACATAATAACGTTCTAGACAAACAGTCGTAAGAACAATGTTCAAGACAGCAATCGACTTTTAATATCAAGAGACACCAGTCTCATATTTAATCAAAAGACAACCGTCTTTCATTATACAACAAATTTTATGTATGAAGTAATGTAAATATGTAAATAAAGGTGTTATATTGGATGTGCCGCATTTCATTAATAACCGTCACCGAAGAGTAAAAAAAAAGTGCGTATATGACCTTACAACCCGTGCGCGGTGAGTCAACATAGGAGCGACGACAAAATCCACTAGTTGCCCCAACATATGGTCCTTCGAGGTCGGATAACAGCGACACATAGCATTGAGTTATCATCATTGAAGACAAAGAGGTAGGTCTCCAATCAATTCCTTTATTTCATAAACATATAACCATCCTTATTCAAAATGTCAGATGCCGATACATTAAAGGCGTTCAAATGCAAAAGAGGTGTCTTTAAAGCAGCTCTCACCAAATTTGAAGCTTACTTAGACAGTTTCAATGAAAACAAAAATACTAATATATTTGAACTGAAAAAGCGTTATCAAAAAATAGAAAATTATTTTGATCAGTTCCACGAATTACAAATTCAAATTAGCTGTTTAGAAAATGTTAAAACGCAAGAAACAGATTTAGATGACTTTGAAAATACATATTTCAAGCTGGTAGGTCGCGTAGACCAATTATTAGAAAAGCATGAAAATATTAATCCGAATGCTACAATTAACTCAATTAACACAGACAACAGTCAAACTAATAGCGTACAGTTACCGCAAATTACGTTGCCTGAGTTCACCGGTTTGTATGAAGAATGGACATCATTTCATGACACATTTTCATCGTTAATACATTTTAATGATTCAATACCCAATGTGCAAAAGTTTCATTACCCAAAATCAGCCTTAAAAGGAGATGCTAGTAAAATACTACAGTCACTTTCAGTTTCTAATGGAAATTACACAATTGCTTGGGACATGTTAAAATGTAGATATAATAATAAAAAAATAATTGTTCAAAAACACATTAAAGCCATCTTTGATCTACCCATAATGTCAAGGGAAAACCTAGGACAATTACGACAAATTCAAGACGGTATTTTAAAAAATACACGTGCCTTAGAATCACTTGGTCTTCCCACAAACAACTGTGATCATTTCCTAATTTACATTATCACAACTAAATTAGATTCGGGTACAAATAGAGAATGGGAAAATCAGTTACCAATATCAGACACTCTTCCCACACTTGCACAATTGACTAATTTTCTAAACAAAAAATGCTTAACGTTAGAGTCGATATCAAGACAGTACACACAACAAGTAATAGTTCATCATCAAAAGATAATAAAATCAATAAACATACTTTATATATTACAACTAATATAGTTTGCAAAGTCTGTTCTCAAATCACTTAATATATCAATGCGATAAATTTCTCAAAATGAAACCAGAACAAAGATTCAAAGAAATAAAAGGCAAACGAATTTGTATTAATTGTTTGCGAGAAAATCATTCAGTTCAACAATGCAGAGGTAGGTCTTGTAAAAAATGTAACAAAAGACATCACACTTTATTACATTATACACAAGAAAACGCTCCATCTCAACCATCCACATCATCAGAAGCTACAACTGCAACTATCAATAATCATTGCTCTAATGAACAGGTAGCTTCAGAGGTATTTTTATCCACGGCCATAATTCACATATATGGCAAAAATCGTACTCTGGAGTTATGCAGAGCCTTGCTAGATTCTGGTTCGCAGTCGAACTTTATATCTAAATCATGCGTTGATCGATTAGGATTACAACCTGATCCATTTCAAATACCAGTTGGTATAAATCAGTAACCTACACAAATAAATAGTGCCGTGCATGTTAAAATCAAATCAAGATACAATGCATTTCAATCCCACATTAAATGTTTGGTAATTAATAAAATTACGGAAAACCTTCCAATCAGAACGACTGATTGTAACAAATTTAATATTCCAAAAAATATTAGATTAGATTAGCAGATCCCGATTTTAACATTTCAAGGCCTATTGATATGCTGTTAGGAGCAGATTTGTTCTGGAAAATCTTGTGTATAGGCCAAATCAAGTCTAACGACAAACATCCATGTTTGCAAAAAACGCACTTTGGATGGATAGTATCAGGTTCTCTCACTGGTAACATGTCACTGTCAACCGGGTCTCTTTGTAATCTTTCACTGGAAACGTCATTAGATGAAAGGCTTAAGTTATTTTGGAAGTTAGAAGAATGTTCAAAAAAAATCAATTTTACACCAGAGGAACAAAGCTGAGAAAACAATTTCCTAGAAAATACCACTGGCGATAATAACGGGCGCTTTATAGTAAGCCTGCCGTTTACAAACCATAGCAATCCACTAGGTGAATCTTATAGCCTTGCACTAAAACGATTTTATAACTTAGAAAAGCGATTAAACAAAAATCCCGGCCTTAAAGAACAATATTCGTACTTTTTAAAGGAATACCTAGAATTAGATTGTTTAATCGCTTAAACAAAAATCCCGGCCTAAAGAACAATATTCGTACTTTTTAAAGGAATACCTAGAATATGAGACTCGTTGACAATTCAACTCCTTCATTCAATCTGTCTCACGGTTATTATCTACCGCATCACGGCGTTGAAAAACCATTTAGTTTAACAACTAAATTGCGTGTTGTTTTCGACGGCTCCGCCAAAACATCCACGGGAGAATCATTGAATGATAAATTAATGGTAGGTCCCACCATTCAACAAGATTGATTTAGTATCATAATTCGTTTTCGAACACATCAAATGGTTATAACTGCCGACATAACAAAAATGTATAGGCAGGTATTGGTTCGCGAACAGGACAGGCCATTTCAAAGAATTTTGTTTCGAGAAACCAGTAATCAACCGATACAAATCTATGAGCTTTCCACTGTCACGTACGGAACCGCTTCTGCATCATTTTTAGCAATCAGGTGCCTTCATAAATTAGCTGAAGAAGAAAAACATAATTATCCCATTGGCGCGTCAACAGTGTTAAGAGATTTTTATGTAGACGATCTGATATCAGGCGCGGATTCTATAGAAGAAGCAATAAACACAATCACGCAATCAGTAGCTCTTCTTCAAACAGGTGGCTTTGAATTACGTAAATGGCGTTCAAATTATCCTGAAATCTTCAACGATTTATCAATAAATTTCACTAACAATCCCCTTCGGTCACTAGAAAAGGAAAACATTAAAACACTAGGCCTTTCATGGGACTCGCAGCAAGATAATTTCATGTATAATTTACCAAATACGATTTCAAACACAAAAATAACAAAACGCTCGATACTTTCCTTTATCGACAGTTTATTTGATCCAATTGGGAATAATCGGCCCTGTTATTATCATAGGTAAAATATTAATCCAAAAACTGTGGCAATTGAAAATTGCATGGGATGAATCCGTTCCTCATGACACACACGTGCAATTCGAACAATACAAGAAACACATACACCACATATCGTCTCGAACAATTTCTAGAAAGGTAATACACACAAAAAACATATCTGTTTTAGAAATGCATGGCTTCAGTGACGCTAGTGAAGTGGCTTACGGGGCGTGCATTTACATCAAGGGTATTGATTACGAAGGAAACATTTCTTGTAATCTATTATGCGGCAAATCAAAAGTGGCTCCTATAAAAAGTACCACATTACCAAGACTTGAATTATGCGCAGCATTATTACTAGCTCAATTAATTGATAAGGTTACTGAAACAATCAATCGAGAATTTCAATCAATTCATTATTGGACTGATTCAGCAATCGTTTTAGCATGGATCAAGGCAACAAACAAAAAATGGAAAACCTTTGTAGCTAATCGCGTTAGTTAAATAAGAGAATTAACCAATGTTGCTGCTTGGGAGCATGTAAAATCAAGCGACAACCCTGCCGATATCATATCACGGGGCATGTTACTAGATGCTTTATTTGATAATAGCTTATGGTGGCATGGTCCTAACTGGCTACAAACAGATTGTGTCATTCCTTCTGAAATTCCAGAAATTGCAAACGTTCCAGAAGAAAAGTCAGCAACTCTTATTTGCGCTCAAAATTCATTCAAGTCTATATTAGTCAAGTATTCAAGTTTATCAAAACTTTTAAGAGTAGTAGCGCATTGTCTGCGCTTTAAATGTAATATTATGTCCCGACAAAAAACCGGCACATATGTCTTTACAGGCTCACTTCTCTCGTCAGAAATTACCGCCGCGCAGAAATGCATAGTTAAATTAGTTCAAACTGAGTCCTTCAGCAATGAATTAAAACAACTACAAAAAAATAACGCAGTGGACTCGAAGGCTCACATTATTTGTTTAAATCCTTTTATCGACGACGAAGGCATTATCAGAGTTGGAGGTCGACTCAAGAACGCAAAACTAACATACTCACATCAACATCCGATATTACTTCCGGGAAAACACATTGTTACAAAGTTGGTAATTGAATATTTCCACAAAAAACAGCTACACGTAGGGATACAAGGAACCATGGCAGCGATCAGAACAGAATATTGGCCACTATCGTTAAAATCTAACGTACGGCAAATTGTGAGGCGATGCATTAGTTGTTTTAAGGCAAAACCATATGGAAATCAATATTTGATGGGAAATTTTCCAGCTCACCGTATACAGCCTGCACGTCCATTTGCAAACTGTGGCGTTGACTATTGCGGACCGTTCCAAGTTCGCGAAAGCAAGCGAAGAAACAGCAAAAACATTAAAATGTATGTAGCTATATTTGTATGCCTATCTACAAAGGCAGTACATATAGAACCCGTCTGCGATTTATCTACAACAGCATTTCTAAATACATTGAAACGTTTTATAGCACGCAGAGGAAAAATTCAGAATTTATATTCCGATAATGCGACAAACTTTGTAGGTGCTAATAAGGAACTGGAAGGCATGCGCAAATTATTATCGCAAAATAACAAGCGAATATCTGAATTACTGATCGAAGAACGTATAAGTTGGCATTTCATTTCTCCAAGAGCTCCTCATTTTGGAGGTCTTTGGAAGGCTGCAGTAAAGTCAATGAAACAGCACCTAATCAAAACAGCAGGTAAGGCATGCCTAACGTATGAAATGTTTTATACCTTGCTAACCGAAATCGAATCAGTCCTTAACTCACGTCCTCTCACTCCTCTAACCAACGACCTAATGATTTATCTGTCTTAACCCCCAGTCATTTCCTCATTGGAGACTCTCTTGTGGCGATACCAGAACCTGATTTAACTCATACAAAATGAAATCGTTTGTCATGTTGGTAGCATATTCAACAAATCAAACAGCATTTCTGGAAGAGATGGGTCAATGAATATTTAAGTCAGCTTCAGCCACGAGGAAAATGGATGCAGAACCTCGAAAACGCTTTCTCCATAGGACAACTCGTGCTTGTCAAGGAAGACAATGTTCCCCCCTGCACTGAATTACCGGACGCATCGTGGAACTGCATCCCGGGCAGGATGGTGTTATCCGCACGGCAAGTGTTCGCCTCCACAACAACATTTTGAAGAGACCTACAGCCAAATTATATATACTTCCGCTAGAGACAAGTGACAATTAAAACAAGTGCAGTTTCTCCCGTTTCATATAAGGTCATCGTTTTATTGAAAGTGCATACTTTCAAGGCGGGCAGTATGTTTCGTCTTATAAGCGAAACCAATTTGTAATGTACAGTAAATATGTATTATATACTAAATATAAGTATTATTCATTTTAATATTACACATTAAATATAAGGAATCATAGATTACAGTATTTAAATCTAAGAGTCAGAAACAAAATTAAAACCTTCGTATAATTATATTTTCTTATTGCATTAAGATGCAAACGTTTCACTAAATTTAGGATGCTGCGTATTACATATTTGTCAACCGTTATTCATGCCGGCACTTATTTATTGCCGCATTCTTTAGATACGTTTCAAATTATGTTATTTTAGCAGTGAACGTGCCGTGCCATGTATACAGTTAGATTCAAAACTATCTGCAACGTTTGTTGTTAGTAGGCACAATTTACACAAGCAAGGCGTTTCTTTGTAACTTGCCGACCTTTTGTTCGTCATGTAGCCGCATGTGGCCTATTTTGTTAATTGAAGGGAAGGGTAAATTTTGCTTATGTTTAAAAAGTTTTTAAATCGTTCAGCGCGCGATGACAAAAGTTGCAAGTCGCGAACGCAAGTCGCTAAGACAAGTCGCCAGTAGCAATTCGCCACAGAACAACGTTCTTACAATACTCGTAAGAACAATGTTCAAGACAACAGTCTACATAAATGACTAACAGTCGCAAGTCTTAACATAATAACGTTCTACAAAAATTGTTACAAAATCTCAAAGGAATATTCTAATTAAACGTTTGAAAAAAAAATAGTATTTAATACAATATAATATACTATTATTTAATTTATCACAAAAACTAGTCTTTCAAGCACCTGTAAATTGAGCGGTATCAATTTTCATATAATACAATAACAATCAACATTATCTATCATAGAAGACTAAAGAACTAAACTACTAACTAGTATGTTTGGTTGCATATGTGGCAGTAAATTGATTAAATTAATTCTTTCAGTCAGACTGTTCATTACGATCAATTTTTCATATTCCCTATTTAACTTTTATCGCAAATATTGCTCAAGTCACAATGTCCATGTACAAAGCATACATAACGTTAACGTATAACTTGCTTCATACGTTAATTCTGCCGACATCTGTTGTTAAATGTTTAAATGAGCGGTCCCTATTTAAATGACGTTTTGTGACAGTTTGCAAGTTAGTTCACGTGTATAGAAAAAATATACCAAATATTTTAAACAAATAATAACTTTGGCAGTTTCTTTAGTTTCGTTGGCAAGTAGTAGTTTTGTTTTAGTTTAGCACAACACCATTTTTCATAATATTGTTGCTAGAGAGATCATAGGCTTGGTGGAAATACGTTGTCCTTTGAAATGGACAAAAAAACTAATGCGCACATTAAACAAAAACTTGGAACAGAGAATGGAAACTCTACCATCCACTAGCAAAAAAGAAATAGTTGGAAGAAGCCTCTTACTAATGAAGAACATTTCTACTATTTAATGAATGACGATGACTCAGTAATATTAGGACTGTCAGATGATGACAATGACCATATTGCAGATTTATCAGAATTTGTAGAAAACGAGAAGACAGAAAAAGAAAATTTACAAACGTTTATTGCCGATTGCGTTCAAGAACATACAAAACGGAGAAGGGAAGAGAAGACAGTGATAGAGGGAGAACAATTTATTGAAGATAATGCTAAAGAACATACAAAACTAATAAGAGAAGGAAAGACAGCGCTAGAGAAAAAACGAAAAGATTTTTTTAAAAATCACGACTTTACAGACAAAAAAGACATTAGCTGGAAAAATAATATTACATTTCACACACATCCAGTTCAATGGTTTGTTCTAAAAGATCTTCTAAAGCATAAGTTGTCACCTCCCATTAATTTTTTTATAAAATATTTGCCAGATGGCTTATTTGTGCAAATCTCAGAAATGACGAATCTATATGTAGCACAAAATAATATCGCTTGTTTTCCTCAAAGTACAAAGGAAGAAATAAAAAAAAATTATTGGCATTCACATAATTATGGATAGCTTACAAAATTAAATTAAAAAGAAGAAAGTATATGTATAATTTATAAATACTGCTCAAAGGTGTCACCTTCCTGCTCAATACATTTTCGTGCCCGCTTCAGTACACTCTGGGTGGCTCTTAAGATTGTCTTTTTATCTAATTGGCGAAAAGCTTCTCTGACCTTGTCTTGCAATTCGCGCACGTTGTCGTATCGCGTTCTGTACACCTATTTTTTAAGTATCCCCAAAGAAAAAAGACTAAAGGTGAGAGGTCAGGGGAGCGTGCTGGCCATTCAATTAGACCATTTGTACCAATCCACTTTTCGGCAAAGATGGTGTCGAGGTAGGTTTGCACTAGGTCATAGTTGTGTGCAGGAGCACCGTCCTGCTGAAAGTATAAATTTTGGCGCATCAGGTAATTGGCGTTATCAAGGAAATCCTCTAGAACGTTACGAATAAATTCCAGATATATGTTTCCTGTCAACGTACCATTGTAGAACAGTGCACCAACGACTACCGAACCAATTAATCCGCACCAAACGTTAAAACTAAATCGAACTTGTGCAGCATGTGGACGAACTATTAATAAATTTTCTTGAGACCAGTAGCGACTATTTTTCTTATTAAACATGCCTGTTGACTCCTCCTAGTTTGATGGAACCTTTGTTGTATTCTTCAAGCTGTCGTTATCGGAGAATACACTTGTGCACGGGTGTAAGACCGTATACATTTTTTTCGTTCACTCGTTGGTTTGTAAGTAAAATAATAAAACGCAATATGGTATAATCTGTTTATTTATACATATATACATTTACTATAATATGATAGGTTGTACACTAGTACTTTGTTTATTGACTTATATAAGAAGCTGTTATGTTGATGTCTTAAGTTTTGTATTACTCGCTAGTAAGAGCTATAGGAACTCTTCACTAGGAGAAGCTATCGAAGGCAAACTGTGTTCTCTCCGGGACTGATGTTCTGAAGTCAAATCTTACTCGTTTCCCCACTGCTTATACGTGTGGTAGAAATTACAAAAGGTTTTTTAGATTCCTGACGTATAGCAAAGTAATATAAACTTTCCCAACATTTAAGGTATGGTAAACCAGTGTACAATTACTGGCATACAATTCATCTACAGGAACCCGATCTAATACCTTTTACGATAACTTTGTTGTATACCGTTAAATCCCTTCGGGAAGGCTTATACTTAAAATAATTCACGAATTGGTCTTGACCGTCATAAAACTAATTACCTAAATGGCATGGTTACTTAGCAAATGCAATTAGGCTTGCTCTATGCTTTTAGAAATTATATTTACCGGGCTATTGTTATAATTCGCATGACCTGTAAACTGTTACTGGGAATCAGACCTAACTGCCCAGAATATTCATAAGCGCCTTAAAACGGCTAATGAAATATACACAATATAATTAAATAACGAGTCACAAAATAATGAAATATACAAATGTGAAAAATAGATGAATTTACGTTTTAACAATGCCTCTATTTGAAAAATTTGTTTCGTCACTTCATAAAATACACTGTGCTCCATTCAAATTTTCATCACAAAAACTAACAAACCAATAACAGAAAGCTAATCTCCTGGATGTAATGTTTGAGTAATTCTGAACTTAAAGGGGATATACTTTTGCTTTTTCAAAATTCTTTGAACTGATGAATAACTTAATGCCAATTCCTTAGTAGCATCCCTAATGGAAAATTCGCGATGGGCTTCAAAATATGCTAAAACTGTTCTACTTCTTCGTTGACGACGATATTTTTCTTTGTTCTTTTCTTTCTAAATAAGCAATCATGCAGTCTAAACTGATTGTAAAGTTTTCGCAAGTAACGTCGATCTGACTGCTGTCGTAAAGGATAGTGTTCAGCATAATATTCGCTAGTCCTTATTGAATTTTTACGACATAAAATGTATGCTTCCAACATATCGCATTTCTCCAAATGAGGAAATACCATAGTGAAATATTGTCAAACACTAAGCAACGAAAGTAAAACCAAAATGTTTAGAAAAATAAATAGAGAACTAATGAACAAAACACAAAATAAAAAAAAAATATTTTTAATAACTGAACGTGCGAAAGATTTATATTCAGTACGTTATTGACATTTACAAAGGGCATACTATTTGTTCTGTTTAAAGTGAAAGAAGCCTACTACTGATTTTACAGAATGAAAGAGTATCTCTGACATCAACTAAATTCCACCGTAAAACTTTATTATTCGTTTTAGGACAATAGTGTATTGAAATTTTTATATTACAAAGAACATTATCATTCAGAATTTTAAAAATATATACAGGTTGTTCCATTAAAAAAAAACTATAAATTTCAAAATTTCTCGAAAATGCGTTATTCAATTTTTTTTTCATGAACTGCATGCTAATCAATGTTAAAAACACTAATACTTTGCTAATTTAACCTACTTTCTAGAATAAATAATAACAGAGATAGCAATAATGCGCACTTAATTTGAATCAGCCTGTATATACACGCACATACATGACGAATTGATAACCCCCTCCGTTTTGGACGACAGTTAAAAAACAAGTACTCGAAATTATTAATGAAGCTTTTGTTACTGCTACTATTTACATAATTTACACAATATTTTAACGTATCATAACTATATGTGACAAAGTTCAAGTACACTAGTATGTACATATATCGCAAATCTAATCTACATTGTATCAGTTCAACACTAGCAAAAAAGCGTTAATATATATAAAATAATATATATAAACAGATTATACAAAAAAAAAAACTGTTTGTAAATAAGAAAGTGTAGTGAAATCACTAATCACCATGGTGCTTGCAAAGAAGTACGTTTATGTCAAACCTTTCGTGGGAGAACCAACATCGGAAAATCTAAAAATTGTTGAAGAAAATTTGCCGGCACTAAAAGACGGAGGTAAATTATTTTAGTATTTAGTAAAAAAATTATTACAAAATCCAATAGAACTTTTTTATTTTTTTAAATTATTTAGACATAGAAGATATAGAAAAACTTAAACTCATAGAAATGATGAACAATTGCATAAACCACAATTATTTCAAATTTAACAACCTTATCCACAAATAAACTATCGATCCACCTATGGCAGCCCCTTATTAGCAGAAATTAAATAGCACATTTTAAAAAACCTTATTCATGAGGAATAATGAAAATGAAAACAAAGTAGATAATGCCTTTTCTGTATTTAAAGGCACCGAAAGATAACCAAAAGAATTAGATAACTTCCTCAACACTATCAATAACCAAAAAGAAAACAATAAATTAAGTTATGCTATAGACAAAAAATCTACATATTCAGATACAATAGATGCGGGTTCGAAACAATCTTGGAAAATTAAAACGTCACCTTTCCATAGTTTAATACATAGATTACTAAACATACCATTAAATAATGCGGAATATAAGAAAGGAATATAATTAAAAATAACGGCTATCCCTTCAAAACAATAAAACAGTAAAACATAACCAAATAAATTACCTTTACCCCATAATTAAAGAAACAAGTAACATTAAATGGCAGGCCATGTATTATATACGTACCATTAATAAAGATATAAATAGATTATTAAACAATATCGGACTAAATATACATAGTAAATATTAATAGAAACAATTTGTAGAGATTGTGAGATTTGCAGAACATTGTATAAATAATATTCACTTTCCCGTTTTAGAAAGCTCCAAAATACTGCACAATGAAAATAAATCAAAAGCTAGATTTATTAGAAATAATAAAAGCCATTTCTAAGAACGAAATTCTGACAAACACACAGAAAGAAAGAATTTTTAAACACCCCAATAATAGACACATAGTAAGTTGTGTTAATTGAATTGAGAATAGTAGAAATTACCGACACAATATTATCAGAATAACACAAAACAGTGAAACTTATCACGTGATTTTTTTTATAATTTGTATTAAGTATATCTCAACTGTTTATTGCTTTTGCGCCAGTATGGAGAAAAAAGAATTTCGTGAGCACAACTTAATTAAACATAACTTTTCGTAGAAAAATCATTAAAGAAAAGATACATAAATAATATGGTGAATTATCTGCTTCTTCCCATAAAATGATTTGAAAATGTCTTAACTTTCAAAAAAGATATAATATAGACACTACATATATTTTTCCATTCTGTGGCTTTATCAGGTGATGATAAATACTGATTCAGTTCAGAAAATTACACACACAAATTCAGAAAAAACAATTATTATTAGGGAAGGGTTTATATATTACAGATTATATAACTCATTTGAAATTTAGCCAATAGCAATTACAAATTTTACATAGTTACCATGTATTGATAAGTGAATATTCTCTTGACGACGTGATATAACCGTTTTGGTGTTTCGCTTCCTCCAACAATATGAATTTTGTCATGTAACAAGTGTTTTCAAGTTTGTGGATAAACGTCAAAAATATATTCAGCAATTTTCATAAGGTTTTTTTAATTTTTTCGACATGGAACGCTTTGGTATAAGCTCGGGGACCGAAATAGATAAAGAAATTGAAGATTTGACACCGCTAAATACCGTTAAAACACATAAATATGTTTGGAAACAGTTCACCGAATTTTATGAACAGCGAAATTATAAACTTTGTGCTCAAACTTCTGACGAACAATTAGCAAGTATGTTGAAAGATTGGGCATTCAACATGAAACGTGCAGACGGCACCGAATACAAAGAAGGTACCGTGAAAACAATTTAGAATATTTCCGCTAAACTTGTCCAGAAAAAGTTTTATGAAGAGTTTAATCGAGAAACAAATCCATACAGAGGCGTAATTTTTGAAGATGCAAGAAAGGCGTGGGCAGCTAAAAGGAAGAAGTTACAAGCAATTTCTGAAAATTTCGGTTTACAAAAAAAATTCTATCAAATTTGTTCTGTGGAACTGGCGTGGCGTGGAAATGAAGCAGTCTTTTGCTTAATTGACTATTTCAAAGCAGAATGCGACAATTATGGTCAACCCACAGGATGTATTGAGTACAATACCATATTTTCAAAGACAGCACAAGGTGGCAAAAACATACAGCTGAATCTAAATGGTTGACACCGAATAAAAATTGTGAAGATCAGTGTCCAGTACGTCTGTGGAAGAAAATGTTAAGAAAAAGAACACCAAACATTAAAACCAATCGTCTATTTTTAACACCTAATCCTGATTGGCAGAAAACTAAAATATGGTATAAAAACTGCCCTGTAGGCCTTAATCAATTAAGTAAATGGACACGTTCAGCGGCAGAAAGTTTAGGACTTGATACAAAGAAGCAAAAAATATCTAATCATTCCAATCGCTCTTCCGCTGTTAACATCTTGACACAATCTGGAGCAAACTTACAAGAAATTATTAAGATAACAGGCCACTCATAATCTGAATCTCTGAAGCCGTATCTAAAGCTTACTAATGAACACCATAACAAGATACTTGAAAAAATGAGAAATAAACAAGATTCTGGCAACTCTACCATCACCAGCACTTCAAATTCAACTTCTAAAGATAATACAACAAATATTTATTATAATAATTGTACTTTTAATTTCAACCAATAAAAAAATTTCGTTAGTTAATTCTTTATATAATCGTAACGAATACCACTCGAGCAAACGAAAATAATCCATTATATAACCTCTTCACTCGACGTATATCCTTAAAACACCACTCGAGCTACGCTCTCGTGGTGTTTCGCAGAATACGCCTCGGAAACTCGGAAATATAATCGATTATTTTCTATGCTCTTGTGATATTATAACTGATTATATTTAACTAGCTAAACCCGGCTACACTTCGCTATGGATCAGTCTGATATGAAATAAATTCCCATTTATTTCATATCAGACTGATCCACAATAAGAATAAAATTATTCTAGCGAACATAGGTTTACCTAGAAAACACATTATTCAATTCAATACCCTGCCTTGGGTTGCTGTATCTATGTGGAATGAAAGTAAAGGAAGAAAGAATATGTTTTTCACAAAAAAAATATTTTTTTATTGCAAAGCTAGTGGAGTGGCCACATTTCTGTTTGCCCGTTTTCTGCAAAAGATTACACGGTTTACCGACTTTGGAGCTTGCGACGTATTTCATTCATGAACTATTCTTGCACTTAGAGTTAAAATTGATGCAACACCTGGACGCCTAAATCAAATTGAGAGAAGCAATCGTTTTCTAAATTTAAACCGTACACTTGTAACGAATGCCCTTGCGCTACATTAATAGTCATAGTGAATGTAAGGCGTATTGGAAATTGAAGTCGTTTGAAATCGAACGTCATGTCAGTCGGAGTGGTATTCGTGGAAGTAGTACGTCTTCACCTTTATGAGCTCCAATCAGAATTGTTACTTCATTTAGATTGTTCATCAATTTTTTAACAGGTACTAATCGTGTGCTTAGTACTTAGACCATTTTTCCGATTTGAACAAAATTACATAAGGTAAAATTACATTGAATATCCGGTTAGTATAAAAAGCAATTCGGTGATATGAAGCTCGATCATTCAGCTATTACAACTGTCTTCGCTGTTGATCTAATCGTTCTTGGCATTGTTGAGACGATTGTGCTGTTCTTCTTCTTCTCGGTTCAACTGTCTTTCTTCCCGTTGATCTGCCGATTCTTCTGCTCGCATTTGAGAAGTTCTGACTCTAACATGTTCATTTTCGTCTAAACGTTTTGATCATCGCAATTTAATCTCCATTGACGTTCTGTGATTGCGTGTCGAGGACGGCGGGTAAAATCAATAATAATATCTCTTTTTTTTACTTTCAAAAATCCAGCGACTTGTTGTTTTTCAAATATCAATATCATTAATATTTTCGCTTTTAAAATCCTGACATTTGTTTGTCACATTTTAACAAAAAATAACATCTTCTTGACATTTACATCTAACCTATACACGTTATTTTAAGTTTTCATATGAGACAACTCATTCAAGATTAAATCAAAGTTATTTTCCCTTTTATCATTAAAATTTCATAATATGTTAGCGTAAATAGAGTATATGATTAGCAAACGTTAACTTGTAATAAAAAAGTACTAGCAAATCAAGTATCTGAGAAACTTTTGCGCTACTTATTTCACCGTTGCGAAAAGGCTTTGTCGCGCCGTGTAAAAATTTTCATTTTACTTTAAAGACGTATTCGAATGCAACGTTGAGTCAAAATTTCAATTCAATCGACCGACTTCTTTTCGAGTTTTGTGAGCGCAAACAAACGCAGGCTGAATTTTTATATATTCAGAGGGGAGCAATTTAAGTATTAATGATAATTTAAAATTCTACCTATTTTATTAAATTTCCAAACTTCCCAATAAATTAAGTTTTCTATCTGACAAAAGTTGCTCCTCTTAAAGAGCTACCGAGTCATAGCCCTACATTATACGAGAAGTCTTAATTTTTCTTGAAAACAATGTTTAATTGATTAATTAATAAAGACCGTCGCCGTATCATTGAAATTAGAATTACATTAAATAAACATTATCTAGTTTTGTATGCAAGTGTTAGTAACGCAGCCAAGTATCAAATATCTGGGAATTTAATTTGTGGGAGGCTTTCGAGGAGCTGGTGGGTCGAAGAGGTTGTCAGACAACCAGCAGTTCTATGAATCATTGGACCGAACTTTCTTTTTGGCTCAGTTCGATCTGACCTGCACTTAGTGTTAACGCAGATTTTACTTTTTACTTTCGTGACTTTCAGTTCCGTTTTCTGTTTTTCACTGTTTCGTTTATATATGTTATTTTGTGTTGCCGAAATGAATAAAATCAATAACCTTTTCCAAAACCAATTTTCATTACATTAACTCGAAGAAAAACTTTTATTTTAAAATTTGATAATTATTCTTTAATTAATATTTTTCAAGTTTTTAATTTAACATTGAAGTATCTTTTTGTATGCATGCTATTTAAGAATATGTCCTATTTAAAGACTGAATATGTGTAATTTCGAGAGAAATACTAAACTACCTGCTACCTGAGACTTTGGTAAGTCACTTTTGATTTAATAACATCAGTAAAAAAATGCATAAGTACTCGATATATATTTAATACATTTTTTATTTTCATATGACTTCTCACTTTGGCTATATTAAAATAATTTTTGTGTGGGTGTTCTACTTAAAGAAATGAGCTAATTCAAACCTTTCTATTAAGATGGGGGGGGGGGGGGGGGCTACTCCTCAACATTGTCACGAACCGCCACTGCCCTAATATCTAACTACTATAATAAATCGATCATTTAACTAAAGATTAAATATCTGTCTTTCATATGTATGCTTCTTATTAACAAATTTTATTCAAAATTACAGAATTTTTGGCAGAAGCTGTATATATAAGCGTCGATCCATATCAGAGAGCACACGCTGAACATTTGCATGTGGGAATAACGATGATTGGGAGCCAAGTGGCTAAGTATGGATACGTATTTATTAAAAAATCGAAAGTACGAAATTATATTTTAGGATAATAGAATCGAAATCGGACAAATTTCCAGCGGGAAAATATATTATCTCTACTTATGGCTGGAGAACTCATACAATCGGCAACGAGTCTACTAAAGGAGATCAATTTAGCTTCCCACCTACTATATTACCCTATGATGGAACGGTACCATTATCTTTGTTTTTGGGTGTCTTGGGCATGCCAGGGTAATGATAATATCCACGCCCATATATATTGTTGAGTGAATATACGAGGATATATTGAAAAATTCTTAGTCTACTAAAGAAGCAAACAAAATTTGAATGTCAAAATATTTTATTATTCAACATACTCTCCTCCTAAATTAATACACTTAATACAGCGATCCTGCAACACCTCTAGACCTTTAAATAAGAAATTAAAAAATAAACTTTGTAATGTTCGAGTAATTCGAACCTTAAATCATGAATTGTTTGCATGGCAACATGCTATTTGTATGCAGGGGCATTGTCCTGCAAAAACAAAACACCTTTGGATAACTTTCCGCGTCTTCTCTCCATAGTTTCTTCTCGTAGAGTGGTCAGTAATGTCGAATAATAATTCCCAGTTATTATTCTACCCTTATCCAGAAAAGCAATCATTATTACTCCATGGCAATCCCAAAAAAACTGAAACAAGAACTTTCCCCGCAGATTTTTGAACGCAACATCTTAGGCCTTGGAGAACCAGAGAGTCACCATTCCATCGATTGCTGCTTTGTTTCTGGGCCGTAAAAATGTACCCATAGTAACAATACGGCTTAAAAAGTCACTTTGCATCACTTTCAAACCGAGCACAGATTGAAAGCAATGCTTCCATCCTTGCACGCTTCTGGTGAACATTCAGACATTTGGAGATCCATTTTGCAGAAATTTTTGTCATGTTCAAATCGACGTGAACTATATGATGGACGCGTTCATATGAATATTGACTGCCTCAGATATTCGTTTTAGCCCAATTTGACGGTCTGACAAAATCATGTCATGAACTGCATCAACATTTTTGGGGACGACACAGTTCATCTTCAATGGAAAATTGTAAAACAGATCAAAATAAGAAATCTGGAGTCTATAAGTTAATATGTGGATGCATCTTGAATCTCGTTATGCAAGTAATTGCTTGAACATTTTGGCAACACTTCAGCCAGTCTTGAACAGCAACTGATGAAAATTATTTTTCTGTCAGTCTTCACAGCGTTTAATAAAAAATAAAACATTTTTTGTTACGTTGTTTTCAACTTGAACCCATATCCATAACCACATGCCCATTTTTTGGAAGCAGACTTTCGAATTTGTAAACAATGTTGTTCTTAATGATACTTAATAATTTCATACAGTTATAGCTTACGCAAATTCAGCGAAAAAGGTTTATTTTTATCAGTCAATCATATCTGCTTTCCTTGAATTGCCGGTAGGTGCTTCCTATATTTGTATATTAATGTATTCATTGCGTCGTGGTGATCTCTGGATTCGGTTCCAAATTTAAAAATCAAGAGATGGTTAAATATGCCAATAACTAATCACAATAAAGCAACTTGATAACAAACCATTAGTGGTATTATCTGTCCAACTGTTGGAACTAGTGTGGGCAGCATGAATGTAAGTTTCATCTAAAAAGATAATTGGTCTGCCTCGACTCTTATATTTAATTTTATCCAGATAATTCAACCTCAAAGTGCGAATACCAGATTTCTATATTACCAAGTCCTGATTGTCGTTAGCTTTCCTCCACTTGAATCCATTTTTTTTAATAATTGCCAGCAGGGAGGTATGTTTTCCCAAAAAGTCGCATACCGCACTTAAATTTTTCTTGTAAGTGAGTCAGTAAGTTAACAATATTCGGTTTTCTGGAAATTATAAATCATGTTTCTAATATCTTAAGAGATTAAGATATAGATTAAGATTAAGATTCTCTTATAATAGTTAGAGAGACTCCCACAATAGCTACAACGCGGTTTTTTAGTTCTGTTTTATTTTTATTTGGAAAGATTGTAAAATAATTATATACATTAAACACAATACCCTACGACTGGGAATTAAATTATTTGCTTTTATTTTTCGTCTCCATTGATTTATTTCAATACTAAATTACACCTAAAATGACCATATACTCTCAAAGATACACGCTACGTAAATCAACTATAAGCCACGGCATGCACAGATTAACTACAATTTATGACGGTGAACGCCGCACCGTCAATTTATATCCTACTCGGATATCGAGTGCGGTTTAGGGCCGGTTCTACAATCCATAGATATACCTAGTATAACGCAATACCGAGTATAAATTTCAAGTAACTGTTCTACAATCACTAGATAAACCCCGAATAGAATAAACCCTGGTATAAGTAGCAGTATAATTTATCCCTCTGTTCAGGGCCAAGTTAAACATCGGTATGACTATTCTGGGCTGTGATTGGAGGAATATAAGTATCTGTGACAAGAAAACAAAGTGTTTGGGCGTTTACAGTTTAAAGGTTAAAAATGAATTTGAATGATATTCCTTTATTTGATTCGGACGAAGACAATATTGACAATATTCCAGTAATTCGACGACCAAAAACTTTTAAAATAAGGTAAATATTTTAAAGTTATATATTCTTATAATTCATCTAAATTTTACAATTCAGAATAAATTTGTTCGATGATATAGACGAAATAGATTTTATAAATCGTTTTCGTCTTTCAAAAAATACTTGTCGGGGAATTCTTCAACAAATTGAAGGAATAATAAAATCCGAAACAAACCGCAATAGTGCATTGACACCGGCAACAAAATTTTTGTAAACATTAAGATTTTTTGCTACTGGTTCGATGTTGATAGTGGCTGCTGATTTTGTAAGAGTTAGCAAAACCTCTGCATGTGAATCAGTGAAAATAGTAACTATTGCTTTGTGTGAATTAAATCGCAGATACATTAAATTTCACCAAACACCAGAAGAAATAGATGCACAGATGGTCCGATTTTATAATATAGCACGATTTCCCATTGTTTTGGGTGCAATCGATTATACCCACATAAGAATCCAATCAACAGGGAGGCCTAACGCAGAGGAATTTAGAAATCGGAAAGGTTATTTTTCATGGAATGTTCAAGTCGTGTCTGATGATAAGTTGAGAATTCAAGATATTGTTGTAAAATGGCCTGGAAGAACGCATGATTTGAAGCCAGATTTGAAACTGGAGAAATGGGTAATGGTTTATTATTAGGTGATAGTGGATATGGCATAAAAAACTATCTAATTACCCCATTATTACATCCAGAAAGACCAGCAGAGACTCTTTTCAACGAATCTCAAATTATGACACGTAATGTTGTTGAGAGGATGTTTGGTGTCTGGAAACGAAGATTTCCAATTTTGTCATTGGGAATGAGGGTTTCGTTAGAAAGGGTTCAAGCCATAATTGTCGCGACAGCCATGTTACACAATCTTGCAATAGATGAAAATAACTACAATGAGTTTAATGAGCCCCTTGTAGAAGAGGTAGTACATGAGCAAGTGCAACTTGAAAATCAAGTCAATTTGCAGGTCGATAATGCAAAACGACGATCACTTATCAATGCACATTTTGCAAATTTACTATAATTAAATTGTTTATTTTAAAATGTCAATTAATATTTGTACATAATATATATAATAAATGTAATAAATACAAAATTTATAGTAATTATATTTTGCATCTAAAGTTTAAGATATTGAGATTATATATTTACTTATGTTTCTCTGTTCAATGCTGTAAAAATAACATTGTTTGTCAGAGCAGAATAAAAAATTAATTTCTAATTTTTTTTTCTTCCATCCATTAATCACTTTTTCAATACATATCTATATTTCAACATACTGTACATGTGATATGATTCTACAGGTTTTAAAATTATTATATTTAATTAGAAATGGAAGAAGTGATATAGAAAAATAAAATAATTGCACTGTTAAGAATGTTTTATTTGTCGCTCTTTCAATTGTAGATCCATTTTTAATATTTTGATCTCCAAATCGTGCTTTTCTTGGAGCCTTTTTTCTTTCAAGTCATGCTTCTCTTGTAACAAACGAGTTTGCAAATCAAGAAGAGCAGTCTCTTTTAACAAAAGGGTTGCGTGCCCACCCTTTTGGACACTATGTTTTTTTGCCACTTTTCTTCCTAAAAGGAGAGGACGTTTTCTTTCCACTGTAATAATGAATTATAAAAATAAATATTTTGTTGTGTCCAAGAAGAAAGTCAAATAATTGCATGATGGAAATTGACCTTCGAATTTATCGGCTTTGATAGTCACTGAGGAGGGACCTGCTACATCATTTGCTGATGTTGGAGTGTTTCGCTCATTTGCAATTTCCCCAACACCAGCAATTGACAAGTCTATTGGGCTCTTGCTTAATTCTGAAAATAAATTTTGTTAATCAAAGAAAAAAAATGAATGTAATACAAATATTTACCTATACTTTCTTCTTGCGAAACACACAACTTCTTGTTCTTTGGTTCTTTCAAAACACTTGGGTTCCATCTGGACCAATCAAATTCCTATGAAGAAAATAATTCTGGAAATAAGCAGTTAAACTAGTACATACATTATCACAAACCTGAAGATCAAGTTCCATCTCGGTCGTCTTGTTATTTACTTCTTCCTCAGTTTCAAATGTTTTTGTAATATCTATATAGCAACAAATTATGAAGTTAAATATTTTTGGAAATATATTATTATACTCTATCCACTATTCAATTTTAATAAGTCTTTTTACATGACATTTGGGAAATACCTTCTTTATTTGGTGTTAATATGTATTATATATCTTGAAAGTATGTGCCTAGCCAATACATTTTCTTGTAAAACTATTTAAGTACTTCCAAACAGGCGCAGCTCGTGATGACGTATTTTGGTTTGCAGTACAATGATCCGAGTGCTTCGTGTATTCTCGTGTACTAACTGTAACGTTTGCTTAGTAAACACCGAAAACACACGAGGCACTCGTATCATTGTAATGCAAACCAAAATACGTCATCACGAGGCGCCTGCTTCCAAACATCTACAAAATTAGTATTTGTCTAAATGATTAGTAAATGCCTATTTGCTACGAAAGAAAGCTATACTAATATACACCTGTAAAACACCTACCAACATAATCACCATCAAAAGGGCATGAAGTCTCTGTAACCGATAGTACAATTATTTCTAGTACTCTTGTACCTATGGGACCCAGATTGTTATCAGTTGACGGACCACCACCTGTTTTATACAAGCTATTTTTTAGAGTAGCATACTCTTTCCTGGTGGCTTTCTTCAAGGAGTCCCACTTACTTCGTAGCATCTTTAAGGAACGGCCACAGCTACTAATAGCATTAAATTCCATAGCCAGTTTCTCCCAGACTTTTTCTTTCTCTTTGTTAGAGACTGCATCCGTTGATTTACATTCTACAAATAAAATATAAGATTAGTAATGTCCACATGCCCATACAATAGATTATGTTATATTAATAAAATATTTTTTACCTTTTTATATTGATGTACCAATCCCACCAATATTTCAATTTCATTCAATAAAAAGTTAGTACACCTTACACGGGATGCCATTTTTTAAAAAGATATTAAATTTGGTCTTGAAAACAACAGTGTTCAGATTATAACTAGAGCTGAGGATGTTTGCGGTACGGCAGGACCGTATGTAGTGCATCCCCACATTTAACTATATATCTAAATATTCTCTGAAATGATTTGCCGGATCTCATAAATTAATAGAGTGATATTTTAGTATGCACTGGATATTGTTATTATACAAAATCATAATAGCCATTTGTATTTATGGATCATAAATAATAATACGCATGTATTTGTATTTGGTTGTGAATTCAATTTAAACTTAAAACGAATCGTAATATTTTAACGACAAGCCGTCCTTACAATACATTCATTCGAGACAAAGTGTGCAACTCTACGAATAACTTCCATAATTGATCGAAAATGGACATTTTGGAGCTGAAGTAAAGCCCCTATTCTTAGAAAATTTTATTACTGTCGTTAAGAACTATTATTATAAACAACAAAGGCCTTTTATTAATGTTGAAGTTTTAGTTTCATTGAATTTCCATGTTGTAAGTAGTCAATTGTAAAGTGTTCATTCACAATATTCTAAAACAAGGTGTAAATTTAACTAAAATCCAGAAAAACACATTCTGATAATATATTACTAGATTAGAAGCTGTGTTTATTACTATTTATTATACTATTTTTATAACCAAATGCAATAAAAGCTACGAAAACAAAAGAAACCTCGATTTATTAAAATCTTGTTATTAGAAGTTATAACTTATAACTTCTAACTTCATTCACCTAGTTCAAGTAGGTAGTATATATAAAATATATGCAAAATATGTGCTGCCAGGCTTTGAAAGGCTGTGTGACAAGATTTTAATAAATCGAGGTTTCTTTTGTTTTCGTAGCTTTTATTGCATTTGGTTATAAAAATAATATAATAAATAGTAATAAACACAGCTTCTAATCTAGTAATATATTATCAGAATGTGTTTTTCTGGATTTTAGTTAAATTTACACCTTGTTTTAGAATATTGTGAATGAACACTTTACAATTGACTACTTACAACATGGAAATTCAATGAAACTAAAACTTCAACATTAATAAAAGGCCTTTGTTGTTTATAATAATAGTTCTTAACGACAGTAATAAAATTTTCTAAGAATAGGGGCTTTACTTCAGCTCCAAAATGTCCATTTTCGATCAATTATGGAAGTTATTCGTAGAGTTGCACACTTTGTCTCGAATGCATGTATTGTAAGGACGGCTTGTCGTTAAAATATTACGATTCGTTTTAAGTTTAAATTGAATTCACAACCAAATACAAATACATGCGTATTATTATTTATGATCCATAAATACAAATGGCTATTATGATTTTGTATAATAACAATATCCAGTGCATACTAAAATATCACTATTAATTTATGAGATCCGGCAAATCATTTCAGAGAATATTTAGATAAATAGTTAATTGTGGGGATGCACTACATACGGTCCTGCCGTACCGCAAACATCCTCAGCTCTAATTATAACGTACAACACAAGTAGGTTATATTCGAATTGGCGCGAAAATAGGTAAAAGGAAGCGTATTTTTGTGGTATAACTATTACCAACAGCAGTATTACTATCCTTGTATGTAAAACGACTTGTAGAACGGTTGCCTATTTATTCTCGGGATAAAGCCCGCATAACTTTATACCTGGTATTGTTATTCCAGGCGTTTATTCCGTGATTGTAGAACCGGGCCTTATTCTAAGAAAGTGACGTAGCGGTTTTCTAGAAATTCTAGCTCAACAAATGTAACGGCTGCATATACTGTGTACTCTACTTATAAAAAATGTCTTACAGAAACACCGCTTATTTTGGTTTTCTGGAAATTTGCAAACCTAAACCTGGCGAAACAGTTGTAGTTAGTGCTGCTGCAGGTGCAGTTGGAAGTGTCGTTGGACAAATAGCAAAAATAAAAGGATGTATTGTCATTGGAATTGCCGGCACTGACGATAAATGTGAATGGTTAAAAACTTTAGGTTTTGACCACACCATCAATTATAAGAAGGCGGATGTAGCCAAAGCATTGAAAGCAGCTGCACCAAATGGAGTGGATTGTTATTTTGATAACGTAAGAAATAATAAACAACTCTAACAAATAGAACAACGTGTAAACTGCTTTTCATTTTTAGGTTGGAGGAGAAATTACTTCAACTGTTATCCAACAAATGAACAGATTCGGTAGAATTTCTGCCTGTGGAGCAATTTCAACTTAAAATGACGTAGAACGATCAAAAGGTATAAATTGTAAAAAAAAAAAGTGTTTCTTAACATCTTTAAACTAAGCTTATGAATGGGCTAAGTATTAATATATGTATACTAATTTGAAAACTAAATAGTTGTCCAAGTTATCTACACATCTTTTACAATCCCATATCCATTTTATTTACTAAAATAAATTATCGATTCACAAAAAAATATTAGTTTGCTTTTTATTATTTTATTATAACGTTACATTAAAAACACGTAATTTTCAAACGAAGTTAAAAATACCTATTAATTACATGTTTTTAATGTCGAAACTGTAGTAATGTTATCTATTATAATAAAGTGATAAAAAACGAAATAATATTTTTTTGTGTATTAACATGATTAATTTTTTAAATTATTGATGTTTAAATTCCCTGATAACAATAAGATTTTATACTACTCGAGGAGAATAATATTCTTGAAATTTTAGTATTTTTTTAAATTTTTGCAATTTATGTCAATCCTTTTGTTTAGATCTACCCAAATATGTAAAAATTGTGTATCATCCATTTCTTTCCAAGCATTCGAACTTCTACTAAATGGGTACAAAGTCGAAATTCACTGTAAAACACAGGCCTGCATAAAATTTGTGATGACGTGATTTTTGTTTGTTAAGCTCAGTTTTTATATAGCAATAACTAATTAAAATACAGTTGGTCTCTACCACCCACAGATTTTTTTTGCACAAAAGAAAAATAAAAAAATCTTATAATAGGGGTTTTAATACATTTTAAAATGAATGTACTACTTCAAATTCTAGGTATTAACCCAAAAATAATTTTCTGTTGTGGCTTTAAAGAAATTTGTTAAATAGGCTCTCATTACCTGATGTAAATCTTTTATTACATGTATTAATTTTGGACAAGATTTCCGGGAATTTTTACCTGCTAAATCCTATTTATTATGCTTTCACTTTATTAGTACTGCGAAGAAGGATTTCAAGTTTATCAAACAAAATGTATATTTTAATGTCATTTACTTCATTATAGCTCTGAGTGTCGATCAGTAAACAAGTAAAATTCATTTGTCTTTAGTGTTGTGCGTGGTATTTGATAAATAAACATTGCTTAAAAATATGTCTAGCCGGTGTTGCAAAAACAAACCAGATGATTTCTGTTATATTTGTGGATACTTCGTCTTGAAAAAGCTTAAGAGACCAATTGGTGAATTTGTGAAAAATGCATATTATGCTTATTTCAAAATCAAATTAGGAGATCAAGATAAAGATTGGGCACCGCACGTTGTTTGTAAGGTATGTGAAGAAGGTAAGACATTGGACCAAAGGGAATAGAATAAGCCCTCCTTTTGGAATACCGATGGTTTGAAGAGAACCGCAAAATCATCATGAAGATTGCTACGTTTGTCTTTGTGATATTAAGGGGCATAATAGAAAAACTTTGAAACATATTTTGTACCCAAACAATATTAAATCAGCTATCAGACCAGTTCCTCACAGTGATCATGTACCTATACCTATACCCCCCAAAGTACTACAAGAAGATATTGAAACCTCTTCAACTTCCGGCTCCGTACAGATGGATAGTGATTTTGAACCATCAAACTCAGGTCAAAACCAACCTCAGCTATTTTCACAAGCCGAACTGAATGATTTAGTAAGAGATTTGGGACTTTCAAAAGATCTTTCTGAAGTACTGGGGTCTAAGTTGAAACAAAAAAATTTGCTTGTCCCAGAAACTACCTTCTCTTGGTATAGAAATCGTGAGGCTGGATTTGTAAAATATTTTGCACAAAACGGACCACTCGTGTACTGCCAAGCAATTGCTGATCTACTTACTTTCCTCGGAGCTCCTGAGCACACACCTTCTGACTGGAGACTTTTCATCGACTCTTCAAAAAGGAGCCTTAAAGCTGTTCTTTTACATAATGGCAAAGTTTTTGCTTCTGTTCCGTTCGGCCATTCTGTTCATTTAAAGGAAAACTATGAAAATTTACAGGAATTACTTTTAAGAATACAATATGAAAATCACAACTGGGAAGTGTGTGGAGATTTAAAAATTTTAGGCCTTCTCTTGGGTCAGCAGTCTGGATATACTAAATTTCCATGTTTCCTGTGTGAGTGGGATAGCAGAAATCGAGAACAGCATTGGATAAAAAGAGACTGGCCACAAAGGGTGACTTTAACATCTGGAACCAAAAATGTAATTCGCGAAAGTCTTATTGACCCTCAAAAAGTGTTACTTCCACCGCTTCACATAAAACTTGGACTTATGAAACAATTTGTTAAGGCATTAAACAAAGAAGCAAATTGTTTTAAATATTTGTGTAAAACATTTCCGACTATGTCAGAGGCAAAATTAAAGGAGGGAATCTTTGTAGGCCCGCAGATTAGGAGCTTTGTGAAAGATCAAGTATTTGAAAATGTGATGGAAGATAAGGTAAAACATGCATGGCATGCTTTTAACGAAGTTGTACATAAATTTCTAGGGAATTATAAAGACACAAACTATGTTGAGATCGTTGAAAATATGCTGGAAAAATTCAGGATTCTTGGTTGCAATATGAGCATAAAAATTCACTTTTTACATTCCCACTTGGACTATTTCCCAGAAAACCTTGGGGACGTGAGTGAAGAGCAAGGAGAAAGATTTCACCAGGATATTAAAGAGATGGAAAAAAGATACCAAGGGCGCTGGGACACAAAAATGATGGCCGATTACTGTTGGACATTGAGAAGAGATCTTCCTCTAGCTGAATATGACAGAAAAACAACCAAACGAAGCTTTTCTGAAAAACGAAAGCGTTTTTTTAAGAAGCATAAAGAATAAATAACTATTTCTTATAGTTTCTATGTGTATATTTTTGTATTTTTTTTAATATAATAGAACCAGAACACACACCATATCCTCTAAAAAAGCGATCAATGCCGCGAAGAGAATTTGGATTAAACAAGAATCATAAAACTAGCTTGTAAATGAAATAAATCGTGTTTTTTCTATATTTTTTGATTTTACTGCTTTGAAAAATAACCTTAGTGATACAAAAAAAAGCAGATTTGAAATCAGCGCTACCCAATTACTAGAAAACAGTTAAAATTTTTAAATCAACTTTCAAAGTGTTGAAAAATGCAGGCCTGTGTAATTCATGCCTTAGCATTCCCAAACATCTTGACATCAAATAGTTACTAGTAAGCTAGAAATACATTTGTCCCACGTAACGTCTTACCACGCCAGTGTTTCAAGACTTCGTGCTGCACTGGTGATCAAACTCCTTCTCAGAGGAGTGTTTAAAACTGGTATAACAAATTTAAATTTCAAAGGTTTTTAGTGACGATTTTCGCGAAGGAAGGCCAATCTCAGCCGTTACTGAAACAAATGTAAACGCCGAACAAAGAATGATTCAAGACGACAATCGAGTCACGTATAGGATTATTAGGAGCACATTGGATATTGGCATGACTGCAATAAACAAGATTTTACATAATAATTTGGGTGTGAGGAAAGTCTGTTGTAGTTGGATACCTCATAATTTAACACAAGAACGAAAACAATACCGAGTGGAATGGTGTAAAAAGCGCTTAACAAGTATAATGGAGGTAGATCTAAAGCAGTTACAACATAATTACAGGTGATGAAAGCTGGATACATGTGTTTGAACCGGAATCAAAACGGCAGTTGGCTCAATGGGTGTTTCCAACAGAACTGAATCCAGTCAAAGTAAAAAAAAGTCGAAGTGTTGGAAAGAAAATGGTAGCCAGTTTCTTCTCAAAATCAAGACCTATCACAACAGTTGTGCTTGAAAATAAACGTACAGTTAACGCAGAACGGTGCACAACAGTATGTCTGCCAGATGTTGTTCAAAAGGCTCGTTTACGAGGCCCTAGATCGGAGATTGTCCCTCATCACGACAATGCTTCAAGTCACACTGCGCGTCAAACAATTTTTGAAAGCTTCCGGATTAAAATTACTAGATCATCTGCATATAGTCCGGACCTGGCACCTTCAGATTTCTTTCTATTTCCAAGACTAGAGGATAAAATACGTGGTGTACGATTTGCAAGTCCAGAAGATGCAGTGGAGAGCTTCAAAATCCTTACATCTGAAGTGAGTGAAGAAGCATGGAATTCATGCTATGATAACTAGTTTTATCGAATGTCTAAATGTATTGAGTTTAAAGGCGAATATTTTAAAAAACAATAATAAAAATAATTTTTGACATTTTGTTTTATTAGTTTGCAGAAATAATCGGTGCTACTCTCGTATATGCAATAGACGCTTGTTTGACTACATTTATTCAACGCCTTCATACCCCACTCCACGCAACGCCGATCAAATTTTTACAAAAACGTGTGATGGCGCGTTAAACAGATTTGCAGAAGGTTTCGCAGTTTAACCGAAACTAAACAGATAGTAAGTGCTAGCACGTTGTTAATTTGTGTGCTATTGTTGTGAAAATACTTAGTTATTATGACAGAAGTATCGTACATCGCATAGCATCGCGTGGTACAAATGTGTTTATGATGGCATCACACAACTTAAGGCAGCGTTGGATAGGATGGCGTGGTATGACGTTGCATGGGACAAGCTATTTCTAGCTTTACACTCGCGCCTGTTGAGTGAGTTAAGATAATTAGCTATTGGCATGCACCTTAAATGAAAAGGAAAGCCACGAAAACCTTCTCGAACGGCAAGTTTCGGATGTGATACCGGGACCCTGGTACGATAAGTTGGTACCTTAACACTACCACTATCTATCAGCGTTTTCAAACAATAAGGAATCATTAATACCTTAATAACACTCTCCCGTATTTAATTTTTTTCGTTGTATAAAAATATTTTTTCAAAAAGGCAATTATAATCTTTCCTTTCTAGTGACTTCATTTCTTGGAACTGTAATCATGAAAGAATTAGAGATGAAAGGATTCATTGTAACGACATGGTCAGATAGATGGCTTGAAGGTATCCGACAAAATACGCAATGGCTACAAGAAGGCAAAATTAAATATAAGGAAACAGTAACTGAAGGTTTTGAAAATACACTCGAAGCTTTTATCGGACTTTTGCGAGGTGATAATACTGGAAAGGCTGTTGTCAAAATATAATGAATGTACAATAAACATGATAAAACTAAATAGTTCTTTTATTCTTTTATTATAAATTTAAAAAAGGAATTCTTATATTTCAAAACAGTTTATGGTTTAATTGATTAGGGAGGATGCTCAAACACTTCCCACCTAAAACTATCCGGTAGGCCTACCGTGCGAGCGGCAATATATGGGCGGGCGTTGTCATGAAGACTAACAATGCCCGAATTAAATAATTCACGGTGCTTGTTCTGAATAGCTCGTCTGAGCTTCTTCAAAGTTTCACAGTAGACTTCAGTGTTTATTGTGGTCCCTCGTTTCATGAAGTCTACAAGAAGGACGTCTTTCTTGTCCCAAACGACAGACCATGACTTTTCTCGCAGAAAAAGTATGACGGAACTTTCCTCGTTAGAGCGACTCCACTGCATTGACTCTCTTTTCGTCGTTGACATAAGCGATCTAAGCCTCATCACCTGTTCCGATATGCCTGAGAAAAACTTCACCTTCAAGATCGTAGCGTGTCAGAAAAGTTAGTGCCGATCCAATTATCTTTGTTTTACGGTCTTCGGTAAGAAGTTTTGGCACCCATCGTGAACAAAATTTGTGGTAACCTAAATGTTCAGTAACAACCTAGTACAAAACTGTACGTTAAATTTTAGCGAATATGCATTCAATTCTGATTTTAAGGAATTTTTTCTTCGACATTATCCACAAGTTCGTTCTTCACAACAGCTGGCCTTCCACTCCGTTCATCATGGACATTAGTTCTCAAAAGATACGGCATCATTTCTAACCATACTGTCACTCACGACATTTTCACTATAAACAGAACAAAAGAACAATGAATCTCAGCAACCTTTATGTTCTTTGCAAATAGAAATTGAATAACAGCACGCAGTTTACAGTCGGCGGAATTTTCAATGACAGCAGTCATTTTAAACGACCAAAATAGCACGAGACAATGTCCGAACGATTGTCTCCGAGCGTCGCCTCGGTTCTTTTACAGCAGAATTGGTTAATAATTGGTTAACTACAATTTTGTAGCAGTGGCAAGACATGGGTAATAAACTAACAGACATAGTAATTGTTTGTGATAATGCCCCATGTCATTCAATTTTCGAAATAGTTATAAATGAGATTGCAAAGGATTTTTAATAATATAAAATACTATTAAAAATCTGGTGTGAAGAACACAAATACAGGTTCACTATTAATATTTTTTGTGAACGTGTCCGAACATTCCCTCCCAAGAGACGCAGATACGTATTTCGCCTTTCTACAGGCTCATCGGTTCGCCCCTGCTGGAGAAAAGATATCTTCAGACACATTCACAAAAAAGAACTACATCGCCATATCACAGAAATTATCCAGACCGAGCGTAGAAATAAATTCAGCGCTGCCTGTTGTCAGACAGCCGAAATACCTCGCCTTGTCCGCATAACCAATGCGAACCAACGACGCCCTTCTAAAGATGGCGCAGCCGTGTCTCTAGACACTGCATTTTGTCTGTATCTTCACTCATACTACGGATTAACCGCATGTGTAATGTATCAGAATAATTGAAACATACATGAGTGGATAAAACCACACCAGTTTTGTATAATGCAAAGGTATTCTTAATAATATAATTATTATTAAAAATGCTGTTTTAATAATATAATTATTATTAAAATAAAAATAGGTGTAAGTCCATTAACACGATGCCAGGTGGCAGAAACACGTGTCTTAAGCAGAAGTAATTGCTGTAAAATACGAGGTGTATTGTCTATGTGTACAGTTACAGATGTGTATATTGCATGTCTGTTTCATTTGTAACAAATGCGTAATACGTGCTTAACGTATTGATATACTTAAACCTTTTTTGTATATTTGCTGCCATCTGGCATCGTGTTAATGGACTTACACCTATATACGTATTTTCTTCCCTTCTGTACCGGCATAGCCGGTCAAGGGAAGGGTTGCCTTTTTCGGCATAGTCTCTGTCGTCCGTCAGATGTCACTAGATTATATAGTGCTACCTGATAGGACGAAATTTGCTATGTCTTGTAGGCGATTTAAGCTTTAATTACTTCACTAGCTTAACTGATGACCCCTAATAGTAGATGGCAGAAACACGTGTCTTAAGCAGAAGTAATTGCTGTAAAATACGAGGTGTATTGTCCATGTGTACAGTTACAGATGTGTATATTGCATGTCTGTTTTATTTGTAACAAATGCGTAATACGTGCTTAACGTATTGATATACTTAAACCTTTTTTGTAGATTTACATTGTCTTATAATTTTAGGAAATATAGGAAAGTAATATACTTTTGAAATTTAATTATAGATTTGACAATCTAAGTTAAAAAAAACAATACAAATATAATAGACTTCCACCTTCTAAGAAATCCCAATAACAGAAATGTAACAAATTCAAGCTAGTGTTTTCAATAAGTTAATTAACATTTTTATTAAAGTATATATATATATATATATATATATATATATATATATATATATATATATATATAACATTTGATAAATTATTGGAGTTTTTCGGCTTTATTATATGAAATATTTACAAATATTAAATTAGAATGTATGTAATTGCAGAGACAATTACATACATTCTAATTTAATGTTTGTAAATATTTCATATAATAAAGCCGAAAAACTCCAATAATTTATCAAATGTTATATTTAATGAACGGCTAAGAAATTATCTATACACTATATATATATATATATATATATATATATATATATATGTATATATATATATATATATATATATTTTCGTGACCTTGGTATGATATGGTAAATTCAATCAGTCGGCGATTAAAGGTCTGGCTTTACTTCAAAGTATATATATTTAAAACAACCCTACATGTTTCGGTAATGATGCCTTCATCAAGGATATAAAATATAAATGACAGAATACAAATGTCAAATAATTGAGTTGCTATGGTTTAAATTATTCAAAGATACATTCCAATTGAATAATAATAAATCATGCCTTAGTATTCCGAAAACAGATAGCAAGGTGTTAACATATGTGTTGTTCGCTGCTAGCAGCTTGTGTCTCTTTCTGGGTATGAACTTGTGTGTTGGTTGCTGCTGGCAGCTTGCGTCTCTCTCTGGGTGTGTGGTTTTGTGTTTGTGTGAGCGCGTAAGTGTAGGATTTAGGTTCCGGACATTTAAACTTGTCAGCAATAGGGGATATTATCTGCTGTTCGATTTAATGTACCTTCAGTTAATACTCGCTATACGAATACATTTAACTTGGGCACCCCGAGAACCAACTTACTAATGAAATCACCTGTATACCATAGTATGCGGAATGCTGATATAATCTACAGCGATATACACTGATGGAAAAAAGTGACGAGAACAGCCTGTATAATCTGAACGTGTCAAGATAAATGAGTAGATTTAGAGGAGTTTGCGCAGCGACTTTTGACTTTTTCTATCGTTGCATTTTTTACTGAGTGCCTCCGACAGCTGCAATATGTTGTCTCCACGGAGACCGATGCGGGGAGGGAGAAACCGGTTATTGTTAGTGTGGTGGAAGCGGGTAGTTGTAGTAGTACTTTATACGTGATGGAAGGCCGTTCGCGTTATCTGAGTGAGTTTGAGCGAGGAATGGTTGTGGGGATGCACATGACAGGAGTATCCTTCCGTGATATCGCACGCCGTCTCGAGCGGTCATTATCGACAGTGCAGCGGGCATGGCGAGAATGGATGGAGCAAGGACGTACGCGCCTTCAACCGCGAGCGGGACGGCCCTGCGCGAGCACAGCACGCGGGGATCGCGCCCTTGTGCACAGCGCTTTAGCGCCGCGTACGTCTTCCTCAAGGCAACTTGGAGCCGTTTGGCCAGCAGGAAGGGAAGGCGTACTCACTACGCGAACGGTACGGGGGCGTATGCTAGAAAGTAGACTGCGAGCGTGCTGTGCGTTGCTGCGGATTCCACTGACTCGCGAGCACCGCCGTCACGGTGCCAGTGGGTGGAGGCTAGACATCAGTGGGTTCTCGATCGGAGGCACATTTTGTTTTCCGACGAATCAAGATTCGAATAGAGCACCGGTGACGCGCGAATTTTGGTTCATCGGAAACGTGGTGAGCGTCACCTCGAGGAGTGCATCCAACCACGCCCTATCCACCGCCAGCAGGGCATTATGGTATGGGGTGCTAATACACATGGTGGTCGTACACGTCCGCTGCGTATACAACATACGATAACGGCTCGCCGCTACGTAGATGAGGTGCTTCGGCCCCGTTCGACGGCGCCCACGACTTCTATACATGCAAGACAACGCCCAACTACACATTGCACGTGTTGCCCAGACCTTTGTGGAAGAGAACCATATACGGATGCTTCCATGGCCGGCGCGTTCTCCGGATCTCAATCCGATCGAACATGTCTGGGATATGATCGGTCGGAGACTTCATCGTTATCCGGCTCCCCCAGGTAACGTTGAGGAGCTATTGAGGCAGCATGGTTGGACATCCCTCCCGCTACCATACAACGACTTATTGATTCCATGCGTCGTCGTGTAGCGATGGTACGCGCCGCTCGTGGGGATACTGCCGCTATTAATGCATCCCTTCCCAGCAGGGCTGCGCCGCTCTCCAGGTGCGGGTAAGTTATGCTACGTTAGTACTACTTCCATACCAAATTTCATTGCGTTAGAACAACTTCTTCAGATTATACAGGGTGTGCTCGTCACTTTTTTCCAACAGTGTATGTACTGGTGAAATCATTACATAAGTTTACGTATGTGTTCCTATAGATATTTCATGACTGTCACATAATATATTAATGTATAGTTTTTGTTTATTTATGTCTATCTGTAGATTAACTATTATCATATTTTTCTTTTTTCTGTTTTATCATATGTATGTATGTTTTACACAGTTTTTGCCCTATTACTGGGTATGACCTTGTTGGGCAAATAAACAATTATTATTATTATCCTTTACTTTCCTCGTCAATAAATTTACATTTCCTAATATTCGATTGCCTTTTTCTAAAACTACTAGAATACAAAATTAATCATAAATAGACGGAATGACTATTAGGAAAAAGTAAATAGTAATTGCGAAGTTTTGGATTTTTTGTAAAAGCAATTTACTTCAAAATTAACAAATTTCTAAAAAAACATTGAATTTATATAAAACATACAGTATATATATTTAAGTAAAAAATTACGAAGAACTTAACAGTGACCCTGATCATTTATTAGTACGTAAAGCAGACGAGTTATAAAAGTCAGTGGATTTTATCGCTTATCATAACTTGTAAACAAGCGCGAAGCTATTAATAAAATGTCATATGTACGATTCTTTTTTTCATGATAAAATACCATAGTATAACATAGTGCGACACATTTTTCTGTGGTTCTAATTATTTGCGCTCACATTAAATTGCAAAATGAAACACTTAAAAACAATAATAAACAAACTGAAATTGACGAACGCACAAAAATTCATTTATGTTCGACCCTTCGATGGAATGCCGACGGAAGATAATCTGCAGCTAGTCGAGGAGGAATTGCCGGAATTAAAAGATGGAGGTTAGTGTAACGTGTGTATAGTATGTATATACATAGCGATAAGAAAATAATCCAACGTAAAGTATTTTCGATACGAATTATTAGACAAATTAGACCTTAATTAGTAACACTGCGTTATATTTTTTTATAATCTTTTATAAGCCAAAGTGAAAAGTACAAACAATCAATAAACAATTTAAACATAGATAATATTATAGATAACGCTAATATTAGAATTTGTATTACGAAAATGTTAATTTTTCGTGACATGACAAACAAGTTTTATATTTTGTAAGTGCAAAGTATATATTTCCAAGAAAAATTGATAGAAATTTAATATTAGCAATGCAATACCAGTTAATATGTTTGTACATAAATCAACATATTTTTAAATATTTTTCAATGCATTATTTAATCTATAATAACTCATTCAAAGCACGAAAATAACAAAATTAGAAAAGAAAGTTAACTTAAAACAGAGGGAAACAAGAAAAATCCCTAACCACAATTTCAATTAATAAACTCAAAATACGCATTTCGGAAACTATGTAGCCATCTTCAATAGAAGAATCTGAAAAAGAAAGATAGTGTTAAACGTAGCGTCTTTAACTTTAACACATCTTCAAAGGTTGTACCTCAGCCAAAGACGCCACATTTAATTTAACACGTTATTTTTCAGATTGTTCTACTGAAGATGGCAATTTAGTTGCCGAAATACTTATTTACATTTTATTAATTTATATTGTGGTTGGAAATTTTTGTTTGTTTCTGTCTGTTTCAGATTTAAGCCACAGTCTACACTAATTCGAAAGGTTAACTAAAATTTAAAAAAAATTCATCCAGAGACTGTTAATAATAATAATATGTAATAATATTAATAATATGTTTTTATTGTGGATACCTAAATATGTAAAGTGTAGTCAAAATTAAACGTGGGATTTCAATTTCGCAGAATCTTTTTGGTTTGCGGTTGGCAATTCCGCTACTTTGATATACGAGGGCAAGGTGAAAAATTCTCGGCCTGGCACAGAGATGGCGCCCCAATCAGCGAAAATTTATGATTCCTTCCTGGGTGCACCTGTCATTAGTTCGTATGACAAGTTTTAACTTGTTCTGTGAAGTAGTTTGTTTACACGAATTTTCGCAGTAGACGTGTTGCGGTTTTTTCGTTAAAATGGATAAACTTGAATATCGTGCGGTCACAAAATTCTTCGTTATGGGTGGATTAACCCCTAAGGAAATTCATCTCCGAAGTTGACAACGTTTACGGGGACTCTGCTCCTTCCATGTCAACCGTTAAAAAGTGGGCAGCTGATTTTAAACGTGGTCGCACGTCCCTCGAAGATGACCTACGTGATGGACGGCCAAAAACAGCAACCACACCGGAAACCATCGCAAAGGTGCACGATATCGTGTTGGACGATAGGCGTGTGAAGGTGAGTGAGATAGCTGGGGATATCAGAAGAAAGGGTGCGAAACATCTTGCACGAAGAATTAGGGATGCGAAAGCTCTGCGCAAAGTGGGAACCGATCAAAAAAAAATGCGCAAACGACTTTCGCAGCAATGTTTGGACCGATTCAATAGAGATCCGACCGATTTTGTGCGGTGATTTATTACCATGGATGAGACATACACGCCAGAAACGAAACAGCAGTCGAAGCAGTAGGTGGAAGACGGTGGTTCAGCGCCAAAGAAAGCGAAGTCGATCGCATCTGCCGGAAAGGTCATGGCCAGTGTATTCTGGGATGCGAAAGGGAACCTGTTAATTGATTACCTTGAAAAAGGCAGAACAATTACAGGCGAATATTGCCCCAACCTTCTTGACCAGCTAGATGCCAAAATGCGCAAGAAGAGGCCTGGCTTGAAGAAGAAAAAAATAATGTTTCACCAGGACAACGCACCTGCTCATAAAAGTGCGTTGACAATGGGAAAACTGCGGGATTTGGGATATTATTTGCTCGGCCATCCCCCTTATTCTCCTGATTTGACATCCTCGGACTTCCATCTGTTCCCAAACTTGAAGAAATTTGTTTCTGGGAAGGGCTTCGCGTTCGATGAAGAAGTTGAGAGGGCCATAGATGGATATTTTCACAGCCTTCCAAACTCTCACTTCCGGGAAGGAATACTAATGTTGAAGAAACGCTGGACCAAGTGTGTTGAAATCAAGGGAGAAAATGTAGAAAAATAAAATCATTTTTTAACTGAAAATCGCAGTCTTTCATTGTCAGGCCGATAATTTTTCACCTTACCCTCGTATGTATAATTTATATCCGGCTCTCGAAGCACCGAATGTATAATAATTTATATCCGGCTCTCGAAGGACCAAATGTTGGGGTTGTATTCGGCTAGTGAAGAACCATGTATATTTTGTATCTTGATCCACTGGTGACGGGGCGTAACTTCCGTATAAGCTGGTTATTTAGGTAGATTGGTTGCAGTTATATTGAAGCTTAGTGTGTTATCTTATTTTTTATTTATTTAATCAAAAAAACAAACCGAATTTATTAAGGTAATCTAACAAATGAAACACTTGATGTAAACTTAAAATTCTTTACTGTTATATGAGAGCATATGTCTTGATATTCAGCTAATGCTGTTCTGTACTGTTGTTTAGTTGATACTGTTCTGTATTGTACTGTTTCAAGTAGATAAAAATACATCACCATCCCTACAAACTATTACATAATAAAATGTGCGTATTGGTTGAACATTGTCTTGGTTCACATCATAACGGTGAATTCTGTGTTCAATTCGTAGAAATTGCACCTACTGGCAACAATACCCAAGTTTAAGATAGGGTCTTAAATCTTACTAATAAATAATGAAATACTATTACTAATTAAATATTAGTTGCATTATAAATATAAGTATGTAGTTTCGGATAAATCCCATTGTTCAGTAATGGAACCTATTGTGCATATTTAGGAGACGTGAAGTTTAACGATCTAATGCATAAAGTAGTAAATAAATTTGGAAATATAAATTCGTAAAATCTAAATAATATTTTATAATTTGAATAGGATAATAAAATTATGTTGTACAGTGTTTTAAACTTGAAAATGCAAGTTGAATATTTATAAAATTGGAAATGTTATAGTTTAATTCTTTATTCTAAATTTACTTATATCTAACATATATAAATATAGACAATATAACAAATTTCGTGTCATGACGAAACAATATACGTAACAAATGGAGATTCTTCGTAGATATAAAATAAAAGGCTTGGGGATTTTGTTTGATATTTTTTCTATTTGTAATGCTGCCTAGACGTCTTTTGACTACTTGATACGACATTGTCGTGACATCAGCAGCTCTGTTTTATACATATGTGTGGAGCATACATGCTAGTTTCTTACGAAGAAAATAATGGTCAATCTGATCGAAAGCCTTTTGGAAGTCTGTGTATATTACATTTGTGTAAAACAACATAGATTTGTAGTTGTTGAAGGTTTAATCATATCCATAACGAAGTTATGTCTGCAGGGTCACCTTGGTTTAGCAAAGGACACATTCGTTAAGTTTTTCATATATTTGAAAATATCAAGGTCTTCAAAATAATATTGAATAGTTAAACAGCAAGTTTAACGCAAAGTATATCTGTTGAATAAGGGATAACATAAGCATAATGTATCTAGGAATGGAATAAATTGAGATAAGACTCGATTTTTGAAAAATTGGTTCACATATAACAGCATTTCCTGAAAAAAAAATTTAAACCGATTTTAAAAAGTTGTGAAATAATTATTCTTATTCCAAAATATGTAGTAAGTACATGTTTTTAATCGTACCAAAATATGAAAATAACTTAAAATATGTCAATATAAATGATTAATTTTAACTTATTTTTTTCTTTAGGAAATATGACTTCCAAAAACATATAACATCCACAATAGAATCAGTTAATCTTGTTCTTATTTTTGACACAAAATTACCGGAAATAGAACAGCAGTATTTAGTTTTATAAATATTCTTAAAAATAAATCATTAAATGTTTTATAGTAGTGTCATATTAGCATAAAAAGTACACTTTTTTATAATTCAAACATAAAATCGAGAAGTCCTTGTAATTATTTTAAGCTTCCAAGTTTAGTCAAAGAACAGTCAATTAAGTAATTTACATAATTGTATTTTTTTTATTTTAGAATTTTTAGCCCAAGCTGTTTATCTAAGCGTAGACCCATATATGAGAGCATACACCTATAGATACCCATTAGGCTCAACTATGATGGGTTCGCAAGTAGCAAAGTAATGAATAGAGAGAATATTATATTATCCTTCCGTCCTAAAGTGTGCTAAATTTTCAGAATAATGGATTCTAAAAATGAAAATTATCCAATTGGAAGGCACGTGGTTGGAGAATTTGGTTGGAGAACTTTAACAGTGGCTAACACAAAACCGGGAGCTTTACTGAAAAGAGCACCTTATCTTGTACCAGACGGGGAAATTATACCTTTATCTCTGTTTCTGGGTATCTTAGGAATGCCAGGGTAATACTATAAACAAGTTTAACCACCTGAATGGGGAATTAATTTTTTCGTAGGAATTCTGCTTACTTTGGATTTTTAGAAGTGTGCAAACCACAACATGGAAACACTGTTGTCATAAGCGGTGCAGGTGGTGCTGTTGGTAGTCATGTAGGTCAAATAGCGAAGATGAAATCGTGTAATGTTATCGGAATATCTGGTTCGGACGAGAAGAACGTATGGCTAAAAAGTATAGGATTTGACCACGTGATTAACTATAAGACTGAAGACGTATCCAAAGTTCTTAAAAAAGTTACACCAAATGGAATAGATTGTTATTTTGACAATGTAAGTACCCCTATATTGTCATACACTATATATTATGTTTCAAAAAAATATAATAAATATTTTAGTTAGGTAAATAAACAAACCAACTTTGAATATTTATGTTTCAGGTAGGTGGTGAACTGAGTAGCCAAATTATACAGAAAATGAATAAATTTGGAAGAATAGCTATTTGTGGGTCCATAGCATCCTATAATGTTAAACCAGGGGAATTACCTAAAGGTAAATTTCAACATGAATTTAGAATTTATACACGGTGGCCGCCGAGGTATCCGAGGTGCTTTGCATTAGTCATTGAATTTAATTTTAATCAAAAATGTCTCTATTCACTTTTCCCGAATTCCTAACGTTTCTTGAAATATCGTGATTTGAAGCTGAAGTAAATTACTAAAGGGTTTAGGAAAAAATTATTAAAGCTGCTCAATGTGACCACCGCCTTATCAATGTATAACTCAATCCTCCGTCGGAGCTCTCGTTCCCAGTTGTAGTTCTCCATATTAGTTTTTATCTCGTAAAACGCTGCATGAATCTTCTAGATGTGTTGGTTACTATTATTAGGCTTTCCTGTTGAATATGTAAGTGTCTTCACACATATGAAAAAATCTAGCGGGTTGAGATCCAGATATTGCGGTGACCAAGCAATGGAACCACCACGACCTATCCATCGATATGGATACTGTTCAATTAGTAAATTAGTGGCACCTCTTCCATAATGGGCCGGAGCACCATCATGTAAAAACAACATTGTTCTTCATTGAGACACTGAGGAATGTCCTCAAGTAGTAGAGGTAGATCGTTCTTCAAAAAACCCCGGTACATTTCGCTGTTCAAATTTCCGTCAAAGTTATGTGATCCGATAACTTCATTATTAATTATTCCGACCTAAGCGTTTACGGAGAATCTTTTCTGGAAGTGGGTTTCTCGAACAGCATGATGGTTTTCGATTGCCCACACATGTTCGTTATGAAAATTGTTGATTCAATCTCTTATAAATGTAGCTTCGTCACAGAAAAGAGTTCTTGAAAGAGTATACAGGTGATTGCTCCACCATTCACAAAGACGAACTCTTGGGAGAAGATCCGCGTGGAGAAGTTCTTATACAGGTTGACAATTATGGGGATGCAGTCCGTTTTCTTGCAAATTGTCTTGCACAGCCGCCCTAGTTTGTCCAGTAAGTACAGAAATTCTTCTCGTACTAACACCAGGATCATTTTCACAACTTCACAACTTCAAGCACTTCTGCAGCATTGTTTCTTCGCATAAGATCTCTTTTACAAGGCGATTTAGGGAACGCACCTGTTAATCGAAAGTTGTGAAAGTTCTACTCAACGTTTGCTTGATTGGAAGACGGCGATTGGAGTATCGTCGTTGATATTTCCTAACTAACGGTGGTTGCAATATTCTTCATTTGAATAAATTACAAACATGACTTAACACAATTAAAAAAAACCTGTCAATGATGACAATTAACGAACTGACAATCAACATTTTTTTGTATCTATCCATAGGACCCGCCAACCTCAAAATCGGATATTTCAAGAACCGTTAAGAATTTAGAAAAAATTAAATGCAATAATTTTTGCTTAAAATTAGTCATTGAATTCATATACAAAGTATCTCGGATACCTCGGCGGCACCAGGTATAAAAAGAAATGGTATCGCCCTAATTTAGAACTTTCTATTAAAGTTTTTAAATTAATAAATCAAAGTTTGTATGATTAACACAATACGAGGTGCTATCCAGAAATTACCGGAATTTGAATGTGGCGCCCGAAGGGATGGTAGTACAGCTCTATAGCGCTAGATGGTGTGAGCTACGTCTATACTACGTCGTCTATTAAATGGTACTTTGTTAGGTGGTGACAAACAGTTTTTGTGTTTATATTTCTTGAATTGTGTTTGAGTAATATAAACATATATTATCGAAACAAATTACAATTTGAGAAAGTGTTTTATTCAAAATTTCTTTAATATTATTCATGTTAGGGCTTACATTTTTATTTCACCAGTGCAGATCGGTCGTATTCAACTGTTGTGATAACTATTCAAATCATCACAGTCGAAATTTTACTTGGAAATGCTTGAGGATCTCCCACCAAATATATACACTGTTCAAAAGTGTGAAGTGGATATTTAAAACAAAACTGAGTTTTTATCATTTAAATTAGTTCAATGTATTTTTTCGCCATTATACTGTATGTTAAACTAATGTAAACAAAACTGTCCTCCAGCTCGATAGAAACGAAAAGTAAATAAAATACAATTCTCTCGTTTTTAATATCCTTTTCGACTGCATTGTTCGATAGTGGGATATTTTAACACATGTTCTATTGTCCATTATCATTTGTGACTTATATTTCATTGTTTCACCACGCGCTTAGAGGCCGTTCAACATGTAGAATTAGTGCGCTAGTTAAACAAAAATTTAACCCAACAGGAAGTTGCTAATCGGTTACATGTTTCTGAAATTCAGGTTAGTAGAGCATGGAATTGATACAAAATCATAGGTAGTACCGTATATACGCATAATCGTGGAAGCGAAAGAACTACAAGCGCTGCTCAAGATGTCCGATAGATCTAATAGCTTATTCAGACAAACTACAAGCAGAATAATTTGTGGTGAAACAGTAAGGAATAGAGCGCATAGTCGAAATTTGAAGGCAAGACGACCCAGTTACCAACAGTTAAGCAAGGAGCAGCGAGAGCAAAGAAGTCCTTGGGCTATTGAAGATGTCAACAGATGGAGATCCTGTCTTTTCACTGATCAATCCAGATTTCACTTTTATAATTCGTCGAATTTTGTGGAGAGAGCGACGACAATTATCTAATCAATATTTCATGACGCTGATGGGGAATCAGTGTGCATTTGGAGAAGTATTTGTTTTGATGGGCGCACATATGTGGTTGTCCTAATTCACAAGACCATGACAGTGGTAAGGTATCCTGACCTGGCTATAAAACCAATATTGTATCATTTGCCACCGCTTTTGGCAACAATTTTACTTTAATCGACCACCATGCCCAAGCATAATTCTTAACGACCACATCGAACATCATAGTATTCACCGAATAGATTTGTCAGCTTGTTCTCCGCATCAGAATTGTATTAAACATATCTAGGCAGAAATGTCAAGACAATTGAACCGCCTACAACAGCTACTGCAGCTTGTCAATATTTGGCAAAACATTCCTCAGCTTTACATTAATAATTTAATTCACTATATGTCGAATATAGTGAGGGCACAATGGAGACTTAGAGGTGTGTAAGAGAATCACATAATAAGTTAAAACATATAATAAATCTGTACTTTTAATTAGGGTTGGGACATCAATGTATCGATCTCAAAATATCGATGCTTTCTCATTGAAATATCGATGTTTTAGCGAAAACGCCGGTTCATATGTCTATTTGTTTACAAATGGAAGAGGTATATTTTAATTTGCAGTGATTTTTACAGAGTGTTCCATCTCAAGTGAATGAGGTTGGCCAACTTGTAAATAGCCATGATCGGTATCTGACAAACGTAAAAATCCTCTAATCTAGGGAATTTTATAGAACCACCACACTTCACTGGAGATGGGTCTCTCTGTAATTTGCATTTGTACTTATAATTTTTTGATATTATATCTTTATGTTGCTATTACATATAATTCACAATTTATTTATTTTTAATTATTTGTTATTATTCATACTTTTTTTACACAAGCTTTAAATAAAATATATAAATGTTTAAGGACCATTTAAGAGACACAAAAAATATTACAAATAAATGTATTTGATGGTTTTTTAAGTAATAATAATAAATGTATTTATTGCAATAAAAGTTACGGATATAAATAATAGATTGTAAGTTGTATAAATAAATAACAAATTGTAAGTTCGACCTCCATAACTGTATTACAACCCCAAGGCGAGATTCAGGGTGGAATAGCCTCCCCCGGCTCTTAGACCTACCTTGAATAATAAATGGAAAAAACTAAAATTACTAATTCTACTTAACATAACCTAACTTAATTTCTTATTCATTAATCAATAATAATTATTGTTTCTTAATAATGAACAAATTTATATATTATATGGAAATAGCACTAGGTAATACAACACAGTATAATAAGACTCGATAACCCCGATACATCGTCTTTTTCGATATTTTTTGAACATCGATATTAATTTTTATCGATGTTAAATATCAATTGATCATTGATCCAACGATGTCCCAACTTTACTTTGAATGAAATCCAGAATTTATTCCAAATATACATATTATCCACTTCAATTTTTTGATCACTGTATAGTTTATTTCAAATTATAAGAATATAACTTTGAGCGGCTCTAATGCTTTTATTGCACCACCTTCTGTGATGATAATTGTTATTCCTGGTCTCCTTATTGAACGGGTACGGTTTACCTATTTACAACGTATGAATCTAGGGGCCGTATTGACTATAAATTAGGGCCCTATAATATAATAATAAAACGCTGCTAAATTCAAGAATATAATAAAATATATCTGTACATTGGGTTTATATACAAAGAAAAAATTACAAATCGTGAGGCAACATGTGTAGTGGATACATATAGATATATAAAGCTAATTTATTTGTAATACACAATAAAATTTTTATGTGTCACCGCATTTCATAAATCATCTGTGATTGAGTCGTCTTGCAAATTGGTGTCTGTATCGTATTGCAAATTTATAATCAAAGGCGCTACTATTTTGTACATGCGCATATATTCGTCCTCTTTTGCTATTGCGTGTTTAACAGCATTTTTCCAATTTACAGCAGTTATATGTTCCATAGCATTTCTTATGTGTGTTACACTGCTTTCACTAAATTTCGGTGTCTGATTTGTTCGTCTTATGGTATTTTTCAGTTGGGCCCATATCAATTCAATGGGATTAAAAATGCAATGGTATGGTGGTAAACGCAAAATTGTATGTCCTGCTTATTTGGCTCTTTTATCCACATAATAATCCTTTAAATATTCTTTTGTCTTCATCACCTCTATTAATTGGTTTCTTGTATAATGATCCTCAAAATATAAATCATTTGCTTCCAAAAATGTTTTAATATCTTTCTTATTATTACATTTTGTAGGAACTGTGGTTAGCTGTCGAGAATGATACGGAGCATTGTCCATCACTATCACACTCTCTTTTGGTAAATTTGGCAGCAAAGTGTCACAAAACCATTCTTCAAATAAAGATGAGGTCATATCTTCATGGTAATCTAAACTTGAGGATTTAACATTTTTAGCAGATAATAGCGGCTGTCCGATTCATCCTTTTTCTGACCCAGCATGAAGAATGATTATTCTCTACCCTCTCGAAACCGGCGCGTCCAACTGACACATACTTGAACTATCCACCCCATCTTTGCAAATTGTGTATGGGTGTCATACCACGTCTCCTCTAAATAACATATGAATCGTCCTTCCTGTCTATACCTTCTAATTGCCGTTAAGTATTCATATCGAAGTTTCTGTAACCTCAGGCTTTCCATAATTGTGCGATGTTTGTCTATAGTGCCAAACTTAAAACCAGCTTCCTTTAGCGTCCGCCACAAGGTTGCTTTAGAACACTGAATATTTATAGGCTCATCACTGATTCTTTTATGGAAGCAGTCAAATGTAGATACAACATTTCCTCTGTAGAAGGAGTATACTTGCTGCCTAATAGTATCAATTTCATACTCTTCAATTTTTCTCGGTGCTCCTTTGTCACTTCTTTGCTTTCGAGGCCCTGCGTTATTCTTAATTAGGTGTTCCAAAAGGCACCTTGGTTAATTGCGACGTTCGTTGAATGTTCTGGGTTTGTAGTTCGTTATTTTCTTCCATCAGGGTATGATAGACATTGAAAATTATCAGTTTTGCATCTTCTGATATATGCTTTCTCTGTGGTGCTCCAAAAGTATTATCACTATCCACATCATAATCACTAACATTTTCAGCAAAAGGTCGCCACATGTTCGTTAAGTAAAGAGAGAAAAACCAAATATGTATACAGCAGTAAAGATTAACAATAAATGATAAATAGACTCAATCTTAGATGTAATATATACCAACTCTCCTAACTATATTTACTTAAATTTTGTTTAACAAATATAAGCACTTATTTCATCTAAATTGTAATTTAATGACTATTTAACTATATGTAATAACTATATATTCAAATTAACAACTGTTGCTACTTATATTATAATTAAATTTTATTTCATCTAAATTGTAATTTAATGACTATTTAACTATATATAATAACTAACGGGTGCTCATTTGAAAGGTCAATCTAGTAGCATGTGATTTACTGAGAACATTTTGAAGTACGTCGTAAATTAAAATTTACTACTTACCCTACGAAGTCGTATATTTTGACAGTTTCATACATACAAATAAATAACAAATTTGATTGACATTATCAAATGTCATTTGGATTTACGTTTACGGAACAACAAACACATACTAATATATATGCATCTTATTCTATCAAAATTTCAAAGTAACCTAGATTGACTTTTCAAACGAACACACGTTATATATTCAAATTAACAACTGTTGGTACTTATATTATTATTAAATTTTATTTCATCTAAATTGCAGTAATTACAATTTACTTAAATTTTGTCATTACGGACCTCAGCAGTTTGTTTGCGTAAAAGATAATCCTATTGAGCAGCCAGGTAGTTATTTCCGCAGGTGGTGAAATAAAAGCATTAGAGCCGTTCAAAGTTATATTTTTATAATTTGAAATAAATTGTACTTGCTTCTCGATAAGTTGTTTCGCGTTTAAACATTCTCAACCGGGACATTATGGCCCATTCCACATATATTTTTAAACTAATGTTTGTGAAATATTTATTTTATGAACATATGCTTTTTATTTTATCTATCGCATTTCATCAGAAAAATGTATAATAACATACATTAACTTATCTACATACCTAAACGCTATGTAGATAATTCTTAATAATTTAAGCGTTTTATAAGACGAATGTAATTTCATAACTCATAACCCTAAATTTCAAGTTTATGATTAAATTATTTTTTATCAGATTTTTTTACATATGCGAATACTTTTCTTTAAGTCGCTAACTAGCGACAAAACGATGCTTTCTTGATATTTTTCACATTGATTTAATTTCCTATAATTTTTATTTTTTCTAAGATCTATTTTAATTAAAAACTGTTTATTCATAGCACGCAGAACTTTATACTTATTCCATACATATATTCCAATGGAAACTAATTGATGTGTTATTTGTGTGTATACATAATATCAAAAGCAAAACAAAACTATTAAACTAGAATACATTTTAATTCAAAGAAATCAGATACCAGAAATATGAGGTGTGGCAATTATACAACAAATTATTTGCAAACGTATATTGAACAGTATAATTATAAATAATTAAATTAGAATTACAACATTCCTCTACAATAGATTGCGTAACTCGACGAAACGTTACCAACGACCTTCCCAACTCGAAAAGTAGTTTCAGATTAGATTAGAGTACTTGAGGCCACCGAGCCTATTCCACCTGGGACTTTTCTAGATCTATTGTCGCCCTCATCTTTCTTAAAGTATCTTCTCTAGCCCCGTTCTTTTAATTAAGTTTAGCACCTTCAAGAATGTTTCTTTTAAATATAGCCCCGCTTTAGGATATTGATCTCCCGCATTCTTGTCAAACCTTGGCATTGACATAGTACATGAATCGTGGTTTCGTCATCCTCTTGACAGAATCTGCAGACCGTTCTTTCTTTCAACCCATATTATTCATGTTGTTGAACTTACTGTCCATAAATCTCGACGTTATCAATTTATTTAAATAAATAAGTTTTTTCGATTAATTAATTAAATTCTATTTAAGAAAGATTTCTTTATCATTTGAAATTTATTCACTTTATTCAGAGGGACCGGGCATTCCCCGTTATTAATGTTTATGGCAGTGTTAAATACAATTTTATAACCTACTTTTACTTACTTCATCCTTCTCAGAAAATGTATTTTGAAGTATGAATTTATCATCTCGATGAACAAAGGATCTCGTTATTTACTTACCACACCCCATATAAGAATAACTAACTACATCAAAACACGCATATTTATTCCATTTTTTACATTACATTATGATAGCTGAAGCACTATCAAATAATAGTAGACTTCCATTTTCTCTTCAAAATGATTTACATATGATCATAAGAAGAGTGTCGAAAATTACTCTGTTGTTCCAATTTTCCTAATTTATCTAATCTATTTAATAGCAAATTTTTAACTAAATTAAAATTAAATGGCATTCATAAATGATAGTCCAAGCTAAAGATAATGAAGTGTTTATAGGGAAGCATTTCAGAATCTCTATTGCTTTCAAGCAATTACATGTAACGCAATAAAATTAAGTTACAGAGGAAGACCAAAGTTTGCAAGGAGAAAAAGAGCAGCGGAAAAACAGAAGAGGTCTGGAAAGAGCTTGGGAAGCTGCCTTAGAAAAAAAGGACTAATGCTAATGCTTCGTAGAAGACATACGGTTGGGTTATACAGTACAAATATCTTCCCTATAGTCACCTACAAACGTGTATTACGTATGTGTGCGTTCGAGAAGCGAGGAGTGGGGACGCACATAGCATGTATGTATGTATGTATGATAATTTATCATACATACATATAGCAAACGCCAAATAAGTTGGCGCGAGGAGGGGTAAGTTCGCGCAGGACTAAAAGTAGTGGGGAGATTTGTATTTGGTTTTACATCAAATGTCAGAAAATTCTAACCTCTAAGCGTGTGTCACTTTATGATACCCTAGCAAAGACATTATGTTCCGTCAAACGTCAATGACAAATGTATTCTGACAATTACTTGAGTAGTGGGGGTGAACGTTTTTAAAAGCGGCTTCTGCGCACCCCCTCCTCGCGCCAACTTAATTGGCGTTTGCTATACATATGTACTGTAGATCAGTTTGGATGTAAGCAGTAAGCACATACATAGTATAAACGTCGATGAATGTGGAACTACCGTCAATAATAGGGACTTTATGTAATAATAAACACAAATAAGTGTGGACTTTTTGGAAGATTTTAATATTTTTAACGTTTAAAACAATGTCAAATATACCTATAACAATAACAATAAATAAAGCGGTAAATCATAATAACTTCTATATTCTATACATAATAAATAAAACTAGAATTAAAAAAATAAAAAGTAAACTATTTAATGTATTGTATGCTCAAAACGGTCTCCTAATGCAAACAAGCAATGTCCTAATCTGTCATAAAAGTTTCTCTGAACATTTAAAATCGTTTGCGGTTGAATATTTAGGATAGATTCAACTATTTTCGCCCGTAATTCCTCCAGATTATTAGGTCTGTTATTTGGAAACCCATAAATTGATGTCTTAAGGTGACCCCAGAGAAAAAAATCATTAGAAGATAGATCAGGTGATCTAGGTGGCCATTGAATATCGCTCCAGCCGGTTAGTACTCTGTCATCAAATATGCTGCGCAAATATTCTCTGACAATTACAGCATTATGAGCAGGACAACCGTCTTGCTGAAACCAAATAAGATTTATGTCTGCTACATTTCGTATAGCAGGAATTATATTATCCTACAGAAGACTTAAATATTTGGCTGCATTTAGGTTTCCTTGTATAAAAAACGGACCAATTATATTGTTGCCCAATAGGCCAGCCCAAACATTTAATTTTTCCGGATATTGAGTTCTAGCATTATAAACAATATGCTTATTTTCCCTTGACCAATATCTTACAATGCTTGGATTATGGCGACCGTATAAAGGAAATGAACTTTCATCAGTAAACAATATGTTTTTTACAAAATTATCGTCGTTATTACATCGTTCGATGACTTGTTCGCAAAATTGCATACGTTTATATTTATCATCGGGAAAAATTTCATTCGTTTTCCTTAATTTATACGAATGATACTTATTTTTTTTCAAAACCCTACGAACGGTGCAGCTGGCAATGTCAAGCTGTTCGGCGATTTTCGTGCTAGACGATTGTGGCTGCTCCTCTACAGAAGCACAAATCAAAAAATCACGTTCTTCATTTTGCGGTACCTTTACCTTCGTATGTTTTAACGGATTTAAACAGCCATATTTTTCGAAATTTTTAATTATGTGTCTTATCGTTTCAAACGCAATGGTACGTTGAAAGTTAATTTGAAATACCCGTGCAATTTCTCTTATGCTGCGACCAAGATGATACTGTTTTACGACATATTTTTTTTGTTCAAGGGTAAAAATATCCATCGTGAATACCGACTATTCGCAAGAGTTGAGCAAACCATCCAGCTTCGCAAGTAAACTGTAACTAATGGCATGTATGCATCGCTACGTGCGTCCCACTCCTCGCTTCTCGAACGCGCACATACGTAATACACGTTTGTAGGTGACTATAGGGAAGAGATTTGTACTGTATGGTCTCATTATATATACATATACAGTTGTCTCTTGATAATCCAGCGGAAGTATGGTTAGAGCTTGGTTCCTTGGGTTCTTGGCTATGTGTGAGATGTGTCCTGAGAAGAACCGCTGTCTTAATGGTCTTGAGGCACATATTCTTGTCAGGACACATTTTTCACGCAGTCAAGAACCTGAGAAACCAGACTTGTATGAAAGTCTGGTTTCTTGTCGATTTTGATACTGCTTTCGAGGTGTGGTAAATCCCATTTTGCATATTGATTTAGTATTAGTATTATGTTTTACAAGACTCATTTTAAACGAAATAGCTCCTTTACTATTTTTGTTGTTCGTATCCTTAAATTTTTTGTCTGAAAATATAAAACGTATTTCTTTTTGTCTACAAAATTCCTCAATAAGTTTCCAAGTTCAATGAAAGAAATCAATATCCTTAGCTTCCTATATCATTTAAACCGTAGAGATCTAGTGTGTAAGTTACTATTCTTAAATTCCAAAAGTCCTGGATTCAAGTATTGCCTTGAATATCGATGGCATCTATTTTTGGGCCCAGATAAACACACTTAGTAATAATATTTGGTCGATAGATTGCGCTAGCTATGCTACCATGCCAGTGCGTGGATACAATATTATTGTGAACTGAGGTGCAAAATTTACCGGACACTTGATTTCTTTAAAATATTTTTGACCCACCAAAATAAAAATCGTATTTGGTGATTAAATATTTGATTAACACATTACAAATAAAATCCATCGTAAAAGAGCGAAATCTAAGCCCAAAGAAAAAATAAACAAACAACTTTGGAAAGAAAGAACAAAACTACTATAAATTGGAAATAAAAAAATATTAATTTGATGATGTCAAAATTTAAAAAAAATACCCACCACGAGCCCTAATTACGTCTATCATTTGATCAGAGATGCTCCTGAACAAAGCGGTAAATTCCTCTTGAGGAATTTCGTTCCATTCCGAAGTTAGGGCATCGGAAATTCCGCATGGTTGCGGTGAAGATATCGTCCCAACATGTCACTTGCATGTTCCATCGGATTCAAGTCAAGGTTTCATGGTGGCCATGGTAACAATGCGATGACAACTTGCAACCTTGCAATGTGTGGACAGGCATTACCTTGCATTAAACGAAAATTTTCGCCAACAAATCGCCCAAAAGGCATTATATGTTCCTCTAAACATTGTTGAATATAACGGTAGGCAATAATTGTCCCACCCCGGAGTCTCACAAGCTCTGTATTAGCATGCTAGGCTACATCAATACACCACCTCCGCCGAATGGTACTCTTGGCGACAAGTAGGCTTCAGCAAAATGTTTGCTTGTCCTTCTCCTCACTCTTACCCCACGACCATCTGATGTGTATAAGGTAAATCTGGATTCATCAGTAAAGAGCACAGCAGACCATTCTTCAAGACTCCAATCAGTATGTTCCCATGCAAACTTCAAGCGCCGTTGCCGATGCCCTGCGGTTAAAACAGGAGCTGTTGCAGGTCTTCTGGACCTCAACCTACCTTCATTTAAGCGTATGGGATCTATACACTGTACACTATACACCGACACTATATTATTATGGACTACGTTCAACTTTTGCACAAGAGCAGATGCTGCCACCGTGCGATCACGTAACGACTACATTCCTGGATATGATTTGTTACTCGTTACGCTATGCTCGTATGAAGTACGCGCACGGATTTCACTCTAAACAAGTTGTAACATGTTCAAAACTAATCACCTAAAATGCAGCACAATTACATGCACACAATTCATGCGAAAAATTCAAGTGTCGAGTTAATTTCGCACCTCAATTTATTATCACGTAAGTATGCATTTACATAAATTATATTTAAAGTAACCAATAAAATAAGAATTTCAAGCTCGCAAACTGTGTAATGCTGAAAACTTAAATTCTAGGGACATTTTCTTTTCAACTTTGAACAGTTGAAAACAAAAGAAAATATTCGATTTAAAAAAGATTATCAAAGATCTCCTTTCCTATTTGAGTTTATACTATATAACCAGAAAAATCCATATTCCTAAAATGCAACTATATGAAATTCCTGCTCCGAATTATTTATATAAAGTTATATTTGATTTTAGCCACGATAGTTCAACCATCTATGGTGATGAATGAATTAGAAATGAAGGGATTTTTGGTTAGCACATGGAAGAACAGATGGATGGAAGCAATAAATCAAAACCTTAAATGGTTTCAAGAAGGAAAGTTGCTTTACAGAGAAAAAATTACAGATGGATTTGAAAATATGCCACAGGCTTTCATAGGTGTTTTGAATGGTGAAAATATAGGAAAAGCTGTTGTCAAAGTTTAGATGTTTTAATAATTCACAATTACGAATTATTTGTTCATTTTTAATTTTATTTTTGCGTTTCTTTTTTTTTATATTTTACTTACATAAAAATAAATTCTGCCACTGATCTTATTCTATAATTTAATATCTTGTAAAAGTAATATTAAACCTCAAATAATATCTTGGATATTTCCGTATTACAAACCTTTGAGTTATATTTTTAAAAGTTATTTATGCACCAAGAGCGTTATGGGTATTATATTGCTCCGAGGTCGACGTTAATTCAGCCCGAGGGATGAATGTCGACCAGGGCAATATAATTGCCATAACGCCAGTGGTTCATACAAGATTTTATTTTTCACGAAGAATTAATTTCTTAAGCGGAAAATTCAAATTACATTGAAAAAGTTCCAAGATTTCTGTCATGTCCAGTCGTTACGCATCATTACGCATCTAACATAACTCCTTGAATCCACGATTTAACCTTAATTTTATTTTAAGTGACAGTTGTTGGCACTTTGAAGTTTTTAAGTTGTCAATGTTTAGATACTCTTAATTTTAATAAAGAATGCTAAAGTTTTGCTTCTTTCTTTAGACTTTCTTAAAAATTCATGATTCATGCTCTCTTCCTGTTGATTAAGCTAAAACACTAGGCGGTGATTTATAGAGATAAATTTCATTGCCAGAATATTTCTATAAAAAAAATTCTTGAGTTTTTAAACGAGCGTTTTCGAGGAGTAATTTTCTACAATTTCAAGCGACATTAAGCCGGCAAGAACGCTACAATGAACTGTAGAAGGCAAGTCATCTTAATGTTTATTAGCTAGCGTAAAATACTGACATAATGAAGTTCATTTTAGCGCTAAATCTTCGAAAACTCAGTTATGACTAACAAAAACATTGTGATTGTACGAGACGACTCGATATTCCAGCACGCTTTGATTCATCTAGTTTACAACGCAACTTAAATAAACGAGTATTCATACGAAGGATGTCTAGTGTTGCATATAGCCATAAGTGCTTTATTGTTTTTCAAAATATTTTCCACAAAAATTAATAGACTTCTTCATTCTTTCAAACCAATTGTTAATGCAGTTATTCTAGTCTTCAGTTGGAATAGTCAAAACCGCCGTTTTGAAAGCATCTACTGCCTTTTGCGGCGACTGAAGTCGTCGATCACATATTCCATTCTTTATCTTTGGGAACGAAAAAAAAAAGTCGGAACTTAGGTCGAGACTATAGGCAGGATGATCTATCCCAATAATATTTTGCTGCTTCAAAAATTCAATTGTCCTTCGAGCTGTGTGTGAACTCGCATTGTCATGATACAGGATTCGCCGTTGTGGGTTGGATTTTCGGAGCACGGCGATTATTTCTGGCAAACAAACGATTGTGTACCAATACGCATTAACCGTTCTTCGATCTTGGAAAGCTGCATGACCTGATTCTGAGACAAAAGTTGTGATCATCTTTTTCGACACACTTTGCGAACGGATAACTTTTGTCGGATTCTCTTCATCTTGAAACACCCAAACAGCGAACCGACGTTTATTTTCGGGATATAGAAATAAATCCATGATTCATCGACTCTCACGATACTATAGACGTTTTTTGAGTTTCAGGAAACTAATTTTCTCACACCCAGTTCATCGAGTAGGATCGTTGGGATTGAGTCTTTGAAATACCCATGGATATCTCAATTTCACGATGTATCACGTGTCTATCTTCCTTAATCAGGCCGCGTACATGATCGATTACGCATAATTAGGCGCTTTGCTTTGCCAGGTAGATCTTTTAAACCAGTAGAAAGATCTTCAACAAATGCTTGCCTTAGATTAAGTATCTTTCCATATTTTTGGTTTTGTTTGACATGCATTCACCCATGCTTCATCTAAATAATAGATGTTTCTGCCTTCTGTACGAAACTTTCTTATATTTCTCAAATAACACGGTCTCCATAAGTTAATATCACTTCATTCAATTAGTATGTTGTTTCGCGTGCATTTTTCCCAGAATTCTAGTTTCTTTAGGGATGCTCCTTTTATAGGTAAACTCTCATCTCCTCTAATAACTTTTCCGACGACCACAATGTAAAAAGAACAAATTCGCATGATTTACTAGCACTGAAAATTGCAAATTGCATTGTATCCCCAAAACTGTGTTGAAAAGTTATCTTGTAACTAAAACTGTGCTGAAAAGTTCAAGAGGGCCAATTAGAATCGTCGCAGAACCGTGTGCAAAGTAACAGACGTGCCAACCTACTAATCATAAAATAACAAATAGGAAACTGTCAAATGAATGACTCTCAAATGTCAAATTGTTGTTGATACGCGGTGTTGGTAAATTGGCTAGTGTTTTCGTTTTGTCTAAATTAGATTATTCAATTAGTTATTGTTAATGGGTAAGTTTACATAAAAATAAGAGTATCAAATGACGCGATTTTAGGTTGAAATTAATTCTTGTCACTAAGCGGTCGTCGGAAAAGTATAGTGTACAACACGTGCTGAAAATATTTCACACTCGCATAATTAAACCACTCGCCTACGGCTCGTGGCTCAAACTACACGCTCGTGTGAAATATCCTATTTTCAGGATTAGTTGTACAATATACTATTTAACATATATTTTTGTGAAAGTTGGTATCCCATTTAAATAAAAATGAATCCACGTGCCTTCTAATCGTAATTTTTGCTGTTTTGTCCAGTTTATTGTAAGCACCTTGCCAACTTCGTTTTCTTAGGAGAATGTGAAACTCCAGACATTTCAATTTCTTTGTTAAACATAGTATTCCTGCTAATCCCTAGTTTCCTTGATGTTTGATGAACAGCAGCTGTTTTGAACATATTATCTTTATGCCAAAAATACACATTATAGATCATTTGCGTCTGTCCACTTTTTACATATTTTCCTTTAGGATTTCCTGATGGACCTGGTAAAGCTGCAATTATGGAAATAAAAAAATAATCAAAGTGATAAAATTATCTTCAGAAAATGAGTATTTCACTTTATGATTTTTAAAACGAAAAAATTTTAATGAATATTAATAATAAATAGCACAGTAAACAACTGAACACGCAACAACATGCAAGTTGATAGTTCTAAGTAGAGTGGACCAATTCGTAGCGAAAGCAGAGGCATGACTAACGTATTGGTTCCCGCATGCGAAACATTATTAATATCTAGAGATATACTATCACGAACGGTGCTGCTATAATGTTAGATACAAAAAAAATGTAACACGGTTTTTCTAGATTATGAAACGTTCTCGATGATACGTATAAAAAATAAAATCTAAAATGTATGTGATTAGATTATTAAAAAAAAACTTACCGTCTTATGCGTTTTCCGTGACTTGAAAATCTGGAGAAGCACGATGAAATATTGTTAACATAAGGTGCGTCTCCAAATTATTTCTCGAAAACGCGTCCGCTGTGTGGAAAATATGTGCTTGTATAAAGAAAACGATCGCTCCACATCTAGTGATGTGATGTTTGCATAATTAAAATAATCTTTGAAACAACTTAACACATCTGTAGACGAACCTTCACAAATTTTTCTAAGTCTGGCAAAATCTAAATCTTTATCTAAAACACTTTCAAACTTACTTAAAATGCACTCATTTCTTGCGTCTTCTATCGAACATAGCTGTGCGTGTGTATCTTTCACAACTAGCACTGATTCCTGTAACGATAGCGAAGAATTTTGTACACCAATTTTGAAATTACCCGCGCAGTACATTCTTCTATTTGTCTGCTAGCTAATAAAATTGAGGATGGCCATTGATTTGGTTCCATTTTACGCACCATAACATTAAGTACATATCTTTTTTTGCTCAGTTGTTTCATCCACACTCAACCATACTTTTTTATTTTTCAGATCAGCCTTAATTTTATTTTCTAAATGTACACGAACAGATTTTAAATAACGTCGTAAGTGGGTGCAGCTCGGTAATTCTACATTGCCATATTTTTCAAGAAATGAACGAAACGAATCATTGCTTAACAAAGTAAACGGCAAATTACACACAACCACCATTGTACACAAATCAAATAAGAACACTTCGTATTTTGTATCGGCACCAGTGTCTCTATCTTTATGTCTTGCGCTATGCACGTGGCGTTGCAAATTTGATTTTGTTAAATGGTTTATATACACTGTGTCCATAAAGTATGAACACAAGCCCGTAATAACGTTATTGTGCATTATTTGAGAAAATGCAAAGATATATCGATTAATGTTTTTTGTTAGCTATATTTAGATGTTACCATTTTGTTTTTTCCGTCGACCTTGAATAAGTTATGACGTCATTGATAATTTTTTAAATGTCAACCCCATTTTTTTTTGTGGATTTTGAAGGCCTTTACAATTCTTTATTCGATGATGTAAAAATTTTGGTATGTTACATTAGAAAAATTTTGAGTAATCATTTGTGTCCATAAAGTATGGACACAAGCCCGTAGTAACGTTATTGTGCATTATTTGACAAAATGCAAAGATATGTCGATTAATGTTTTTTATTAGCTATATTTAGATACTACCATTTTATTTTTCCGTCGACCTTGAATAAGTTATGACGTCATTGATATTTTTTTTAAATGTCAACCCCACTTTTTCTTTGTGGATTTTGAAAGCTTTTACAATTCTTAATCGATGTTGTAAAAATTTTGGTATGTTACATTAGAAAATTTTTGAGTAAACTGTGTTGTAATTCTAAGTTTTGTTTTTGACATTTTCAGTATCAAATTTATAACAAATGCTCAAAATGTTTTCCTTCATTTTGTTGACAAAATCCTAAGCGATGATAAATTCCATTTCGCACATTCTGTAATATTTCGGGAGTGATTAGTCTGGTTTCGTAGATGATGCGTTGTCGTAAAACGTCCAAATTTTCCGGTTGTGTCGCATAGACTTTTCTAATGTAACACTAACACCAAAATGTTTAAATCATCGAATAAAGAATTGTAAAAGCTTTCAAAATCCATAAAAAAAAATGGGGTTGATATTTAAAAAAATTATCAATGACGTCATAACTTATTCAAGGTCGACGGAAAAAACAAAATGGTAGCATCTAAATATAGCTAATAAAAAACATTAATCGACATATGTGAAAGGTTTCAGTATGGCCGCTATTTCAAAAAAGAATGCCGTAGCAAAATCGACAATTTGCCTAATTAAAAATAAAAAAGAAAAAAAATACATTAACAGAAGCGGAATATCCGAAAATGAAAAAAATTCTATACAGATCTTTTTAAACGCCAAAAAAATATTCCGGTTCCTGCTGAAATAATTCGGGAACAGGCTTTATTTCTTTTATGAAAAAGTGGATTAATGTACAGAAAGTTTTAATGCCAGCTATAGGTGACTTCAACGTTTTAAAAAGCGCTTCGGAATTCGACATTTAAAAATTACTGGAGAAAAATTATCATGTCAGCCACATCTAGTGGATCCTTTTAAACAACAATTGAGACAAAAAATTGCGGAATTTGATTTAAATGAACATCAAGTCTACAATGCTGGCGAGACTGGGTTATTCTGGAAACTTTTGCCTGATAGAACCTATGTTTTACTTGCTGAACAAAATGCTCCAGGAATCAAAATTGCAAAACAAATAATTACATTCCTTGGTTGTAAACATTTCTCTAATACAGTTGTGTACAAAAACAACGCAAACACATGGATGACGATAGACATTTTTAAAGACTGTTTTTTTAACCAGTTCGTTCTTAAGTTAAACCCAATCCAAAAAAAAATTGCCGTTGTTTATTTTAATAATTTTAGGTTAGAGCTTCTTTACGTAGCAAAAATATGACAGAATATGCCATCCTTCTCTTGATAACGCGCCTTCTCATTCCTCGGAAGCAGAACTAAAAACAAGTGATAACAAATTTATGCCCCCTAACATAACGCAATCGAAGTTGTTTACGAATTCATTACTACCATATCCACATCAGAGTGTGCTAGCGTAAGGGTTTAATTTTTAGCGTGGAACGAGTCACTCTTATATGGTATGCATGTGTTTAGTATCTACTTGCTAACGTGAACAAATTCCATAACCGAACAGTATCGAATTTTTTGTGTTCATGGTTTCGAGATTCTACTGTACTACTAAAATATACGCGTTATATACTTACTGGCAAGGCTATCGATCTTATCTGTCAATTATAATGGTTACATAGAGCAAATCGTGAGATATGTATTTTTAAAGTACTTTCCGCAATTAATCTCTTAATGATATTGTTGCGAGTGCTTTTTAATGTTGTCAGGATTCTCTTAATTACATAACGCTTCTAATTGTTTCTAAATTTTAGAGTACCTTTTCTATACTTCCATTGTTGACCACAGTAACCGTCCTTTGTCATACCTACTCTTTTAAAAGACTTTTCAAAATGGAAAAAAAACGTGTGTTGAGCAAATGCGAACTCGTATTGCAATTTCAAATGACTGTACAGTTAAGTTCAAATGAAATCCAAGAGAGTTTTTGCATCGATATATTATGGCAGGTGAAACCTGGATATATCACATTATACTCTAGCGACAAAAACAGTCAAAACAATGGACTTCTTCGAACGAATGTACTCCAAAGAAATATCCGTTTGTTTGACCAATAAGATTACGGCCATATTATTTAAGATTCCAAAGGCGTAATCTCTATTGACTATTTACAGAAGGTAAGTACGATAACTGACCAAAACCGACGTACTGACATGCTTTGATTGAAATGCTTCGATGTCGTACTAAAGAGAAAAACAACCATTTATTCAAAGAAAACTTTGTTCCATTAGGATAATTCATCCGCTATGCCAACCTAAATTTGACGAATTAGGATACGAATTACTGCCCATCCATCATATTTACCAGATCGAGCTCCGAGTATTTTTTTTTGTTTCCAAGCTTCAAAAAATGGCTTCGTGTAAAGAAATTCAAGACAAATGAGGAGATGATAGCCGCAACGAATGCCTATTTTGATAGGTATTCGAATGATTTAAACAGCTTAAAAAATTGAAAAGTCGTTGGACCTAAGTGTATAATAATAATAATATTCTATATTGTTCAACAGAAATATTCCAATTACAGAACAAAACATAACCTAAATAAATACATACAATGTACCATAAAATAGTTACGTGTATAAGGCACTGTTAAAAAATAATAGTAAATAATAAAAATAAAAAATACAATTCAAGTACAAAACAAATACCAAATGACAATTCGTAGACACATGTGAAGTAGTCAAAATTATCTCAAATCACCGAGAGAAGGGATCAGGGTAGAAATTGTGAAGGTTGTGTATCATATGCAGCGAAAGGGCTTTGAGCAACGCCTAGGAATTGGCGATGGGAACGGTGAGTGTCCGACGATCTAGTTAAATGCTCTGGAACCAAAAAATTGTAACAGAAGAGACGGACAATCAATCCTTCCATTTAGTAAATTAAGGAGAAATTTGGCACTAAGATGTCCTCTTCTATTACTCAAGAATGGCGTTCCAGGAGAGACGTATATTCAGTGCCTCTTTCCGGATATAAACCGTCACACTTGAAACACAGATACTTCAAAAATCGTCTTTGAACACTCTCCACAGCCAGACGCAAATGTAGGTAATGAGAATACCATATAGGAGAGCCGCATTCCAATCTACTTCTTACATAGGTGTAATACAGAAATTTTAATGTTAAGGTATTACGACACTGCCTACAAGATCTTATAATGAATCCCAAAGATTTAATAGCTGCGGTAATCAAATAACACACCCAGATCCCTAACCTCATCGACTCTGGGAATGGAATATAGTTGAGAGCATACGGGAACAAAACTGGAGTCGCAACACGGACATACAAGACAATAGCACAATTGTCAGTATTCAAAGCTAATCCACTGTGTATAGTATTGGATGGAAATTATGTTGAAAACTAAAATATATTTTTACTCTAAAATAAATATTTTATTTAAATGTCACTTTTATTTAAAAATCAAATCGCCGTGGTATTTTCTTTTTGCTGTTGAGCGTTTGCGTCTGTTTTATTCACAGCACACAACAGGTCCTGTCCACGAGGTATGTATACAAGGTAAGTAAATATTCGCTTCCCAGCCCTTGAATATATGTTCTATATTTAAAAATAAGATAGAAATGAAGAATACTAAATCCCGAAAGCGGCCTTTTTCTGGTAAAATTCAAATAAAAATTCGATGACAAATAACAATTCGATGAAGGCGGTATAGACAAAACCCCGCACAAGCGGATTTCGTATTTATAGAAAGTAAATTTGTCTCCAAGGCCCATAAGTACATTAATAGCAAATACGGCATTGAGTGCGTGTTCGAGTCCTTCCAGTCTACCCAACGTCGGGCCAAAACTGCGCGAGGCAGTGTTGATCTTGTTGATCCGAGTTGCCATGGATTTACTTGATTTTGATGTTATTATATGTATTTGACTTGTATCATTTATTGACTATTGAAAGCTTCAAAAATCACTACAACCTTCATTACTGGCAGGATGAGGAAAAAAAGAATGATTTTAATACAAGGGTAGCCATATGACATACCATGAGATCGGGGCATCCTTGGACATGTATGAGAAGTATACATAAAATATTGCATTAACATTTGAAAAAAAAAGATTTGTTTGCGTTGGCTCCCGTATAATTTGACAATCGTTCAAAAAAGGGCTCGTGTGAATTGGTGCAAATAATTGGTAAAAAATATAGTAGTGGTGCTCCAAAAGCTATTTATTTACATAGATGACCAATCTTGGATCTATGTGTATGAGCCCCAAAGCCAACAGAAGTCGACGATATGGGTGTCCCAAGATGAGCCAAACAAAAAAAAGTTTTCGCACAAGAAGCACTTCGTAGCAAATGGTCGCCTGTTTTTTTTTTTTTTTGGGCGGGGGGGTTGACATATAGTACCACTCTAGAACGGTCAATTCTGAATGGTGCCCAACTATTTGCCATTTTCCAAACGTCTTTGGAATAATAATAAAACAAACAACGACACAGGATTATTCTTCACCATGACAATGCAAGGCTCTCGCTCATCGCCACGAACAACTCAATAATTGATCGGTCAAAAGATCTCGAGTTGATGGATCATTCACTGTCCAGTCCTGATTTGGCATCCAACGATTTCTTTTTAATCTCGTACGCGAAGAATAAACTATGTGGTTTTCAGAAGAATAACTTGATGCGTTCAAAATGCCTATTTTGGAGATTACTCAACCGTAATGAGAAAAAGTGCTGTGATAATTGATTCGAACGTATCCAAAGTGTATCCATCGATCATCATATTTTCAAAAACAATAAAACCATTTTCAATGATAAATATTTGTTTTTGTTTGTCTAACTAACAAATCGGAGACTGTGGCTTATAAGTGAATAATAAAATTAAAAAACCCTTACCACAATAGAATTTAATGATTATAAATACGTATTTCTACAACCACGTTGTCATCTTCAGTAGAAAAACAGTGTAACACTTGAACGCACAAAAACACTCACAGAAGGATTGTTCTGAACGTCTTCTAGTTTAACACTAAAATCTTCAATCCTAAATGCTACAAAAATTACCTACATTTTGGTAAACCCCACCTATTCATGCAAGAGCATTAACCCATTATTTGTAAATTATATAGAAAAACCGTTTAGAAATATTATAAAAGCCGTAATTTAACATACATTAAGAATCCAATTATGAAACTAATCCTTAAATTATGTTGAAATATAAATTTGGAAATTAATGTTGAGTCAGAATATTTTAATGGCAAATATTGTAATGAAACGAATTTAAAAATAAATTCCATGAATTCGAATATTTTTTAATGGTTTTCTTATTTTTCTTGCTTTAATAACATCTAACTGTCAATTAACTCAAATAAAGAAGAACCTGGTATAGGACCCAAATCTGCGTTAATTACGTTATTCCTATTTTTAAAGATAAAAATGCTCTCAAAACTATCTAATTCGCGGGGGGCGGGTGATGTTTTTTATTAATCTCAGACAGTCAGATGTTACGTTGTGATCTGATTCAAGAATATGTCGGGCAACACTTGATTTTTCCGGTCTATTGAATCTAATATGCGAAACATGTTCTTTATAACGATTTAGAATCGAACGTTTTGTTTGGCCGACATATTTTTTATCACAATCCTTACTATTTATTTCATAGATTCCAGATTTGTTGTTTACCTCAACTTTGTCTTTCGCGTTGCCTAAGAGAGATTTTAGGGAGTTATTCGACCGAAATGCTACTTGAACATTATACTGTTTAAAGGTTTTACATAAATTTTTCGTAGTTTCGTGAAACGGTAAGCTAATAAATTTTTTGCTCGAATTAAATTGGAGGTAACAAATATGTGGAATCCTGAGTTGTTTTTCTTACTTTATGTTTTCTAACTAGCTTGTTTATTATTTCTGAATCGAAACCGTTGTAACTCGCGATTTTCTTAATTAAAGTTAATTCCTTTTCATATCTGTTTGTTTGATATTTATTATTCTGCCCATTTATGATAGTAAGCTATTCCCTTGAATAAAATAATGTTTCTTCGCAAATATGTAGTTTCTGTCTGAATCGGACCTGAAAATTATTGATACTTCCTCGTATAAATACATATAAATGCAAATCGATTTGCATAAACAAAACAAGATCATGTAATCTCACTCAGTAAGGTCATTGCTAATGCTTACAAATGTAAGGTCACATCTACTATACAGTTATTTATTTAAAAATTTGGCATTGTAGCGTATTAACGTATATTATCAGCATACTTGCTTATCACTGCCAGTCATCGTTCATTGCTATAGAATCGTGAAATTTTTTTTTATTCACTAGTTAACGGTCGAGCAAAACAGAAAGTAAAATGAAGGCAAAAAAATTTGTGTTAGAAAAATATTTTGAAGGCATACCGAAGGAGAACGACTTGAAACTGGTAGAAGAGGAACTGCCAGAAATCAAGGAAGGAGGTTCGTAAATACTATAATTCATATACACAGAGATACATGTATATAGATAGATAGATAGATATAATGTAATAGGATCTGACATCTCATAAATAAAATGAAACTTATATTACAACAATTGCCTTTTAATAATTGGATTGATACGGCTTTTACTTGATAAAGATCCATAATTTAAAATAGAAATAAAATTAATAGTTAAAATCTTCACTTTATAACTTTATAACGAAGATACTGTGTTGAAGAAATAATTGTCGTTTTACGATCACATATTAATAAAATGAGGATTCTAACGATTAATTATATTTCTGTTATAAATATATTTTCTAGGTTATATAAATCAATATATTAAAAAAAAACATAGACTTTTATTCAGTTAATTCTAATGAATAATTCCTCTTAGTATTTATGTTAACGCTTCTAGTATCGCTTTTAAGTATTTATAATAAATTAAACGTTTAAAATGTTATTGTATAGCACAGGTCTGCAAAAAATATTTTTGTCAGCTGCATGCGATGTTTTTCACAAATATTATATTTTCTAGCCTGCTGAATCCAAAAATGATCCCCAGTTCCCCCCATCAAGTACGGTTTTTTTTTGCAAAAACGAATGCAAATTTATTCCCATTATGCAGCAAGACATCTTTGAGGCTTGTTTTTGACGAATCAAGGAACAGGCGCCACTCAGATGAATCATATTCTATTTCAAAACACTTCAGTCCTTAAACATCATTACAAAAAACGAAATGCCCCTCTTTGGAAAAAAAATTTAGTGAATTGTCTCACACAAAAATCAGTTTGCGAGTAACAGAAGGTTTTTATTTTTTAGTCTAGACCCCAGCAATTCAGCAGTATCTTTTGAAAGATCTAAATTTCTAACCAGGTCATTCAGCTTCCTCTGAGAAAAAAGTTGAAGTCCCTCAGCAACAAAAAATCTGAAGTAGATTCATCCTGGGAAGGTAATGTGTTTCCATTGTCAGAATCACTCAGGATATCATCCAAACTGGAAGGTGGGTGTGGAACTAGTATTTCAGAGCTATGAGGCACCGGACGAATAGCTGAATTAAGGTTTGGATAAGATATTTTCTTTTTATTTTTTGTATTGAAACCTTTCACACCTACCGAACAGAAATAGCAGTCGGTAGTGTGGTTTTGCTGTTCACACCAGATCATAGGAATGTCAAAACAAAATTAATCTTTTTTAACCTTAAACCACAAACGAAGATCTTCCTCGAACCTTCTGCACACATTATGGGGAGCCCAGACTTTGTCTTGATCCCTAAGTTTCGACTTGAAGTAAGCAAAATACGAAATCACTTACGTTTCTTTGTTGACTTTTAACAATGTATTCACCATAAATAAAACAAAAGTTGTCAGGAGCAATAACACAACCCCTTGCAGCCATAATATATAACTAAAAATATTAGTACAGTCACATTTGAATACAAAATGTAAACTGAATGTGGCTTATACACCAATCAAAATCCTGAACTTACTTATTGTTGAAAGATAATAAAATCTGACAATACGCTTGTTTATACCCATTCCTAATACGCTGACAACATGTATAAACATGTTGGGCAGTAAGATTCTTAATTTTTCGCTAAACAGACGTTTCACTCTAAATGAAAGTACATACATGAGTTTTGAATGAAAATCAGAACAGATGTAATTTTTCGAGTATTTTTCCCGGTTTTAGTGAGTTAAAAATCTATTAAAAACAGTATAAAAATCCTGTGCAGTTTTTTGTTGCAGACCTGTGTAATTTAGTAATTAATAATGTAAAAATTGAATATGCAATTTGACGTTTTTATTATTTTTTTAAAATTTTTAAAATAGATCAAAACTAATTCAAATTTTAGAAGTCATTTAGATTTATATTTAAAATATTACTTCAACTTTAAAATAGGCATTTCTTATATACATTTGTTCAAATTTTACAAATTATATATACCTAATTTCACTAGATACACACACACACACACATAAATAAATACCGCGATATCATAAAGTTTCTGGGTCAACGGTGGCCATGGGGTGAAAAACGTCTGTCTTAATTTATATCATCCTTTTGAGAAAAATCTGATAAAATTTTCAGGTTAAGTGTCATGCTGACGTTAAAATTTGTCAATATATTAATCTTAATGTCAGTATGACACATAACCTGAAAATTTTATCAGATTTTTCTCAAAAGGATGATATAAATTAAGACAGACGTTTTTCACCCCATGGCCACCGTTGACCCAGAAACTTTATGATATCGCGGTATATATATACAGGCTCACTCATTTTCGGCCCTCACCATGGGGATCTCGCTTATTATTGGAGATAGAGTATAGGTTTAAATTTGGCAAAGTTGTTAAATTTTGTGTTTGTTATAAATCCGTAAAGAAAATAGACCTGTAACAAATGACCTTCGTTATTTAAAAAAAACGCGAAACCCCCATTTTCTTACCTGTAGCACCGACATTTGGCCTTGTAGAGAAAAAATTAAAACACATCCTTGTGGCCATTTCTAAACCTCTATCCAGTGGTGTACTCTAAATTTTTATACGACGTTTCGTTTCTTTCTGGCCATCATCAACTCTCTAATTTCTTATAGGCGCCATATTGGATTTAGACATCTTCAGAAAGAGTTTTTTTTTCTGATTTCAACCATGTACCACATGCTGACTAAAGTTTTTGACATTAAGTTTTATTTGAAAGAATAAATTATAAGATTAAATAAGGTAGCGATGGAATTTCAATCTGTCAAACATTTCATTTATTGTTCATTAATAATACAAAAATGTCATACACTAACGAAGAGAAACGAGATATGATAAGTATTTTTTATTCTTCGAACCGAAATTCAATAGTAGCGAGTACAAGATATCTACAATTATATCCAGAACGACAACAGCCTCATCGTACCATTTTTCTAGATCTCGACAGAAATTTGGTCGAGAATGGATCGTTTACTAAGCCGCGTAATGGTCAAGACAACAGGAATTTAAATGAAAATCGACAAGATATTTTACAAATGGTAAATTAAAAGCGTGTTTTCAAATTTCATGTTAATCTTGTATTTTTATAGATAAATAATAATCCATCAATATCTACACGCGAAGTAGCGTCAGAATTAAATTTGTGCCAGTCCAGAGTTTGGAGAACTTTACATAAAAGTAGGTTTAAACCATACAGGATCCATGTTAGTCACTCTTTACTGCCTGGAGATAATTTGAGAAGGCTAGAATATTGTAATTGGTTAATGGGAAGGATAGAAAATGAAAATTTTTTAAGCAAAATCATCTCGTCAGATGAAACAAAATTTACAAATTCTGGAATGTTCAACAGAAATACGGAGCACTATTGAGCAGTACAAAATTCCCGACAAAACAGGACTAGAAGACCACAACATTGTTTTGGAATAAACGTTTGGATGAGTATTTTGGCAAATCGTCTCTTAGGACCAGTTATGTATGAAGAACATTTAAATGGAGAAATATATTTAAACATTTTACGTACATACGTATCTGACTATCTTGACGACAATCTCCCATTAAATCAATTACAATATTTATGGTGGCAACAAGATGGCGCACCAGCACGCAATGCAGCTGTTGTTAGAAATTTCTTAAATCAAGAGTTTGCAAACCGTTGGATTGGAAATAGGTGAGTTGTTGAATGGCCTGCGAGATCACCTGATTTAAGTCCGCTAGATTTTTTTTATGGGGATATGTTAAAAATAATATTTATAAAGTAGATGCGCCACAAAACATTGAAGAATTACGAGACAGACTTCAGAATCCCTTCGATGCAGTTCCTAGAAGAACTGTACAAAGGGCAGTACAAAATGCCAGAAGGCGTGCCCAATTGTGCATTACCGAAGATGGCAAGATAATTGAACATTTACTGTAATTGTTTATTGTTTACTTTTCTATGTATTTTTATTAATGTTTTTGTTATCTTGTACTCGCTACTGTTGAATTTCGTTTTGAAGAATAAAAAATACTTATATCTCGATTCTCTTCGTTAGTGTATGACATTTTTGTATTATTAATGAACAATAAATGAAATGTTTGACAGATTGAAATTCCAAAGGCTACCTTATTTAATCTTATAATTTATTCTTTCAAATAAAACCTAATGTCAAAAACTTTAGTCAGCATGTGGTACATGGTTGAAACCAGAAAAAAAAACTCTTTCTGAAGATGTCTAAATCCAATATGGCGCCTATAAGAAATTAGATAGTTGATGATGGCCAGAAAGAAACGAAACGTCGTATAAAAATTTAGAGTACACCACTGGATAGAGGTTTAGAAATGGCCACAAGGATGTGTTTTAATTTTTTCTCTACAAGGCCAAATGTCGGTGCTACAGGTAAAAGAAGAAAATTGGGTTTTCGCGTTTTTTTTTTAAATAACGAAGGTCATTTGTCACAGGTCTATTTTCTTTACGGATTTATAACAAACACAAAATTTAACAACTTTGCCAAATTTAAACCTATACTCTATCTCCAATAATAAGAGAGATCCCCATGGTGAGGGCCGAAAATGAATCAGCCTGTATATATATATATATATATATATATATATATATATATAGGTTAAAATCTATTAAAAACGGGCACACGGTTTCTCAATTAAAACTCATTTATTTATTATCTCTATATTTCACAACGAGTTTGTTGCTGCTTCACGAGAAATAATAATGTGATTTCAAGTGACCAAATCTGTAATTGGAATTATGAAACTGTCAAACCCCTACTTAGAATTACAAATTTTTATTTTTTATTTCCAATCACAACAATAAAAAAAGAATCACACTAGAAACAATAACGTTTAAAACTATTCTATTAATTCGCCACCCCTTTCAGCACACAATTCGACTCTAAGCCGCAGTTCCTTGTAACTGTTGCGAATTTCTTCAAGTGTCAAGGATGCAATAGCATCTCTTATACGATTTTTTAATACTTCCACATTGTTAGCCAAGTTCTCCATGTAGACTAGTTGCTTTAACCGTCCCCACAAATAAAAATCTAAAATAGTTAAGTCAGGGCTTCTTGGAGGCCACAAAACAGGACCATTACTGCCAATCCAACTATTTTCGAATTTTTGATAGAGCCAGGCAGCAACTATGCGCGAACGGTGGGCCGGACAACCATCATGTTGAAAATACATCCTCTTCCGAAAAGCAAGTGAGAGTTCACCCAACCATTCCAGAAGAAGTTGCTCAACATTTCCAAATAATTGTGCTGATTTACATTAGCATCAAAAAAATATGGCCCTATTATTCCATGGTAAGAAACAGCACACCACACGTTTACGTTAACAAAATATTGACGTTTTGATGCAATTCTAAGGTGAGTATTAGAACGAACATGTAGTGACGAAACGGTACCATTGCTAGAAAAAGTTGCTTCATCGGAAAATATAATGCTTTTGTGAAAATTTTGGTTCTCCATTATTTTATCTCCAATCCACATGCAAAAATAAAGATGCTTTTCATCATCTCTCGGTTCTAATGTATGATTAAAAATAGGTTTATAGGGGTATAATTTACGTTCCTTCAAAACTCTTTGAATCTGAGATTTGCTCATATTTAGTCGAAGCGCCCGTCTCCGTAATGAAACTTTAGGATTATCTTCCACCGAATCCAAAATTAAAACTGTAGAAGCATCATCTTCATCACGTACTATTTTCTTTTTCTTTAAATTCAGAACAGAACCAGTTTCCAAAAAATTTTTCACCATCTTCCTTATACCCATACGGGAAACGGTTACTCCGGGAAATTTGTCATTAAATTCTTCTGTAACGCGACGCTCTTTTCCCCAATACCATAACATTGTATTAAATATATTTTTTGTGATAACGTTAACATTTTCACCAAAAAATTACAGAATTACAGTTTGAAGTTATTTTTGACACATAAATTACTGTTTGACGTTTTCAAGTCAAAGCCTTTGACCACAAAAAATAAAATATGAAATGCGATGAAAAAATTAAAACAAAATTTTTGGAACAAGGATAAGTGGTATTGAAATTATAATTACAGATTTGGTCATTTGAAATCAAGCATAAAATTTAATTCCTTTAGCATTTTTTGGTAAAATCAAAAATTTGTTATCTCTTGTAAACTCAATCCGGGCACATACGGTATATACAGGGTCCCGTAAAAAACGCCAACATTCATAATTCCGTTATTTATTGTCCGGTTTTATTTAAACAAAAAGTAAATTTAATAGCATCAAAAACACTATAAGATAGCAGTGTTTTATTTGTTTTCAATTGTTTTCATTAATGTCAAACGACAGTCAAGTTTTTTATTTTAAATGGCAACATATATATTTTTGGCTATATTCGGATTGGTTTTTTTTTCTGAATTCAACGATGTATAACATGTTTATTTTTGATAAACGTTTATTGAAAAAAAAAACTTTATAAATTTCATCTTTGTCTTCCATTATTTATAAATATTCGAATGTGTCATGAAACACTGGAAATGTAAGTATTATAAATATTATTATAAGAAACAAAACACTTTACAATAAATGTTGAAATTGACCGCCACCTTGTTCAACACATATCGCACATCTCCTAATTACTCCAAAGGTCGCATTTAAAAGACAAGCGGCAGGTACTTCTTGACAAGTGTTAATAATTCTTTGTCTTAAAATGTCAACATTTTCTGGAGTTGTTAAATAAACTCGATCTTGTAGATAAGCCCACAACCAAAAATCGAGGGGCGTAAGATCCGGTGAACGCGCAGGCCACTCGATAGGACCGGATGTTCCTATCCACCTATTTCCAAATTGGGTGTTCAACAAATCAGTATTTACTCTGGCGTTGTGCGCGGGAGCCACATCTTGTTGAAAAAATATTCTATTTAAATTTGCCAAAGGTAATTTATCTAAAAAGTTTTGGAGATTTTCGTGTAATAAAGTGTAGTATTTTTCTTGATTTAAGCAACCATCTATGAAAAATGGCCCAATGAATTGATCACCTAAAATGCCACACCAAACATTTACGTTGAAACGTCTTTGAAAATTATTTTCAATTACAAATCTCGGATTGTCTGCACTCCACTGTCGATGTATGTTTCTATTAAAAATACCGTTGTTGCTAAAAGTGAATTCATCAGACCAAATTATCCTTCTGTAAAAATTCGGGTCTTGTTCTAATGCATTTAAATAAAAACGACAAAACTGGATTCTTCGGCCAGGATCATTTTGTTCTAATGCATGAACTTTTCGAGCTATGTAGGGTTTAAGTTTGTGTTTTCTTAAAATACCATGAACTGTAGTTTTTGATAACCCAATATTATGTGCAATTTCGCGAATCGAAGTTCGTGAATTTTGCTGTACTGCAAGAAGAACATCTAATTCCTTATCTTCGGAGAATTTCCGTTTTTGTGTTTTTGATTTGGTAAATGATCCATAATTTCTTAAATTCTTTTCAATTCTCTGAAATATTTTCGAACCTGGAACTTCTCTGTCCGGAAAACTGTACCGACGAACTGCTTAAAGGCGATTTTTATTACATTCAAAGAACACTTGTAACATGTCCGTTAATTCATTGTTATTCATTTTTAACGAAAATACGCTTTTTGTTGCGGCAAAACGTTCAAACAGGATAATACAGAAAACTTAATAAAGTCAAACTGACACTTAAGGCACATTGACATAATGCTAGTGGACTGGGCCAAGTCTACTATAATGAAAGATGAAATTTATAAAGTTTTTTTTAAATTTTTTATTATTGGAGATGTGCGATATGTGTTAAACAAGGTGGCGGGCAATTTCAACATTTATTGTAAAGTGTTTTGTTTCTTATAATAATATTTATAATACTTACATTTCAAATGTTTCATGACACATTCGAATATTTATAAATAATGGAAGACAAAGATGAAATTTATAAAGTTTTTTTTTTTGCAATAAACGTTTATCAAAAATAAACATGTTATACATCGTTGAATTCAGAAAAAAAAATACAATCCGAATATAGCCAAAAATATATATGTTGCCATTTAAAATAAAAAACTTGACTGTCGTTTGACATTAATAAAAACAATTGAAAACAAATAAAACACTGCTATCTTATAGTGTTTTTGATGCTATTAAATTTACTTTTTGTTTAAATAAAACCGGACAATAAATAACGGAATTATGAATGTTGGCGTTTTTTACGGGACAGTCTGTATACGGTATATATACATATACACTATGTCTCACTAAGTTGGAGCCATATGGAAAACTTTTTTATTAGGTATTAATTTTACGAAAAAAAGTTATCCTTCATAAAAAGTTCTGCATGTTCTAAAATCTAAAATGCAATCATCAGATATTAAATTTTTTCAGTCGTATACGCTGTTTGTCAAAAAATATGAATTTTACTCAAGAGTAAAGTACTTTTATATTTGACAATATTGAAAATTGTTATAAAGAAAAGTTAATCAGAACTAAAATCTATGTTTAAATATGCAATTACATCTATTTACATTGAAAAATTTGGTTTTGTTATTTTTTTTACCAATCTTTTCATTTTCAGTAGTAGTATATTTTATATATAGTTTTTCACAAAAAATTTTTCATTTGTACTGACAACTTGTACAGTTGATGTCGCGGCTTGTTGCGTCTACAATCTAGGGCAAAAGTGATTTGCCGAATTGTAGAATTAAATGCAACAAATTATAGCGACAATCGCATGTAAAATGAGATTTAATAATTATTAATTCTCATACACATGAAGTTCATTACAGTTCGTATATATACACGTAGTATAGAAGTGAATATCATGTCTGTCTTCGGTGAGGTGCACTGATGATCTGTAAAAAACAGTGAAATATCGATATATGCACATTCCGCGCAGATAAGTTTTTCACAAAAAATTTTTCATTTGTACTGACAACTTGTACAGTTGATGTCGCGGCTTGTTGCGTCTACAATCTAGGGCAAAAGTGATTTGCCGAATTGTAGAATTAAATGCAACAAATTATAGCGACAATCACATGTAAAATGAGATTTAATAATTATTAATTCTCATACACATGAAGTTCATTACAGTTCGTATATATACACGTAGTATAGAAGTGAATATCATGTCTGTCTTCGGTGAGGTGCACTGATGATCTGTAAAAAACAGTGAAATATCGATATATGCACATTCCGCGCAGATAAGTTTTTCACAAAAAATTTTTCATATATATATATATATATATATATATATATATATACATACCATATATATATACATATATATATATATATATATAAGATTAATTTTTCTTGGAATTCGGGTTATTGATAAATTATTCTTTAAATAAAAAACCTTTTTAATTTTTTAATATACGAAGAAACCGTAATAAAAAAAATTTATTTCAAACTACCATTTTATAAACGATATGTTGACGATTACATTTTAGCTATCCCCCTAAAAAAATCAAATGACATTGTAGAATTATTTAACAGTTACCATAAAAAATTACAATTTACAATAGAAACAGAAATGAATAACAAAATAAACTTCCTAAATGTGACCTTAATAAAAAATAATAATAAATTGTACACTACCTGGTATGCTAAACCTACCTCCTCAGAAAAATACATGAATTATCATAGTGCCCAGCTATTTTCAATAAAAAAAAGTGTTATTATAAGTCCCGTAGATAGAAGTATGAAATTGACCAGCCCTCAATACAGAAAAGATACATTAAATAAAAACCATTTTATCAAACAATAGTTATCCATTCACACTATATAATAGAATAATAAAACAAAGAGTGCATAAAATGTATAATCACGAACAATATACAGTAAATGAGCAAACAAACACACCGAAAGAATATTTATCAGTATCGTATGTTCCTCACCTATCAACTTAAATTTTACCAAAACAAAATTAAAAGCAGCCATTCCCACGGAAAAAAAATCACACGCAGTTTATAGCATACCATGTAGTGATTGCAGTGGCGTTTACATAGGTCAAACAGAACATTTAAAATACAGAATCAACGGTCATATGCAATTTGCAAAAAAACATCACAGCCTAAAAAAACACGAAAACAAAAATAGTCACACCATCAAAATGTTAAAATACTCCAAACAGAAAAATTACAAAGCTAGATCAGTATTAGAATTAATTTAGATTAAAAAACAAGAAAAAAACGCCGTACACGATCCTAATGAAATTGCAAATTTGTCCAAATTATATTTTTCTATATTATAAATAAAGATCATTTTAATTTCAATATCAACACTCACTTATTTTAAAGTCACTCGTATGATGTTAATAATATGAGATCAGATGCTGGGGTAAACGGAAAAATGTAAAATAAACACATGTAGAAAGCAGGTAGTTTTAAAGTTTAGTTGACCTCCTTAATATGTATAAGTATTCTCGTTAGTCAATATGTGTAAAACTCAATGTACATTTTATAATTACTAGAACAGTAGAAAAAACATTCAAATTGTAAGTACCATACAACGTACATAATTACCATATTTTTAATTTTTGTTTATACACCTAGTATTCAAATCAATGTATTTCCGAAGAAGACAATAAATGTCGAAACGTTAAAATAAGTTTTTTATTTAAATAATTCCAAGAATAAAGAATAATTAAACTTTTGTATTTAAGAAAACGGCCAATTACAGTTAAAATTTAGCAAAGACGCTACTAAACATGTTAAAATTAATCGTCTATAATTTTAATATGAGAAGTTTTGCATGGCTTAGCTTTGCAATTCCTATATAAAAGTACATCATTTGAGCTGTGCGCATTTGATTTAGATCCAGGTAGATATCTGTTAAGCTAACACCTGCGAAACTTATAAGCAACTTATTTAAAAAAAACTTATAATTGCAATAAAAATAAAGAATATATTAAATAAAAGAGGAAATTATGACATTTCTTTTGGGAAATTATTTCATTATTCTTTTATGTCTTTTACAGAATTTTTAGTGGAAGCCATATATGTAAGCGTGGATCCATACATGAGAGCATATGTTAACAGACTGAAATTAGGGCAAACAATGATAGCCTGTCAAGTAGCCAAGTATGTACATATTGCTGTGATTTTTTCCCCATAAATATTTTATAAATTTAATTATTTATCTTTGTACATTTATTTTGAACTCATGTGTATATCCTTATGTATATTTGACTTGCGCCGTTGGAGCACGCCGTTTGTTTAGATGTGGACAACTTTAAAACTGTATTTTTTATGCGAAGCCGTTGTGCTTGATGTATACTTTAGACACAAGTTAACTGTGAGATAAGAAAGCCGTGTTTATAAAAAGATTTATCTTTATCTTTTTTAAGTAACTTCGGGTTATTTTTGATTTAATTAGTGGTTGGTGTTGTTTTAATCATTACCGATTTTTATACGAGTATGTAATCTCGTTATTTTTGATATTTTATAACGTTTCTCGTCAAGGTGTCTCATATATATTTTACGTAAGTAATATATTTTTTTAAAAAGATATCTTTTTATATTGAATGAATTAAATATTGTATTCTTCTATTGTATTAACATTGATTTATTTAAATTTAGTCTTAGTTCTTTGATATAGATAACAAAGAAGGTTTTTAACATTTCTAGAAAAAAAAATCTGTAAATGTAAAGTTTAGTACGTTGGGACTTCAAGGGCATTTTTTCTGAGACACGTTTGTGCGCATGTTACTTTAGTGTTTGCTTCGAGCTGTCAAGATCGTTTATTTTAGTTCTCTTGGGAGAAATTAGAAATTTTCTTTGTAATTTATTATTTTTAATTTTGTTCGGTGTCATAAGGTTTTTTGAACGCATGCTGCGGTCATTTCCGTGCGTTATTTTTACATTTATAATATTGTTAAATGATGCAATATTAATCTTTATACTCTATAAAGATTTTTTTTAAATTTTTGTATTAAATTTTCATTTAAAGTTTATATTGTAATTTTTAATTTAATAATCCTTTCCACAATTCTTTCAATGGAGACTGTGGTTAAATAAAAATTTTAAAAAAGGTATATAACCCCTTACCACAATTATTAGTCGTATCCTAAATACGTATTTCGACAACTAAGTTGTCATCATCAGTAGGTAAAAACTACTAATTAAAAGTCGAACATGGGGCACAGTAAAGTAAAGAAAAACGCTTCCGCACAACTACTATACACTGCAACCCTGTAAAGACTTTACTGTACTTTGACTTTACTTTACTGTGCCCCATGTGCGACTTTTAATTAGTAGTTTTTACCTACTGATGATGACAACTTAGTTGTCGAAATACGTATTTAGGATACGACTAACAATTGTGGTAAGGGGTTATATACCTTTTTTTAAATCCTTTCCACACATTTTAATAAGTAACTTAAAGATATTATTATAACTTTTCTCAAACGAATTTTGAGTGGCGTCCAACTAAAACTAACTTAATTATTTTCCACGTTTCCGATTGGAACCCTGAGGAGAAAGCAGTCCCATTTTTTGGAAATAAACCGACTGAATATCCTAGCTGGATAGATTTGTCGTGAATGGTGGTAAATTAATTATCAAAACCACAGTTCATAGCAATATGTACCATATTATTCATTTTACTTGAAGGCCAGTCAGTTATTTCTTAAAAATGACTAATATTGTTAAGGCATTTATGACACTCGTTATATCAAATGGAGTTAAGCAATTTACGGAATTTTCGAAATAATTGCCTTTGTATTTGAAATTCACTTAACAAAATGGAATAGAAAGGTAATAATTCGGTTACAAATGATAATGAACATGTTTTGGGTCTGGTCATTTCTAATCTTTTTTGTGATATTCAAGATCCTTCGCCGTTAGTAACTGGAGATATTCACCATCCGGATTTGATTGGCAACTTTTTCTCCCGATTCTGTCTATAAAACTAACTTTCCCAAAAAAAATTGGGCCAGAGAATAAAATTTTCCAATTACAATTACAATAACTACGATCTGTTGCACTCCTAAATACAAAATCAAAAAGAGCAAATTGAACATTTCGATAACACTCTTCGCTAGCGTTTTATACTAGGTGGCGACTACAATACCAATAATACATAATGGAGTCCAAGACTTATAATACCGAAAGGCATGTAAGTGTTTCAAACACTAATAAACCTACATCACCTTTCTATTGGACAACCGACCTTCTGGTCCACAGACCACAGAAAAACACCTAATTTTATCGATTTCTATGTAACTAAAGGAGTATCTAAGAAATATCTCCAAAAACTGAATCTAATTTTAAACTATCGTCAGTGATTGTTATTGTAAGTTCAGAGGGTACATATAAAAATAAAACGCTAGTCCTTTACTCAAGGAAACCAGATTGGAGGAAATTTAGGATAGAATTAACGATAAATTAAACTTAAAAATGTTTTTAAAGACCACAAACGATATAGAAATAGCAGCTGAACATCTAAATGAAAGCGTTGAAAAGACAGCCTGGAACTCAACACGGGAAACGAACTATACAGAAATAAGAACGTCTACCATTAAGCAAAAAAATACAAGAAAAACGAAAACTTTGGAAATATTGGCAAAATACCTAATCTCTTCATGACAAAGCCAAATTCAATAGAGGTAAAACGGTTACTAAATGGGAACAAAAATAATTCTATACATAACAACCTAAAAAATTTAACTGCTATAAGGGCAACGGGCTACTCGTTTTGAAAAGCGACAAAAAAATTATAACCGACATAAAGAACTTTACCGTCACTGAGAATAACGAACGAAACCTGGGCAAGAAATGACAAAATATAGCGGAAGAATTTGTCACTCACTTATCCGAAGTCTGTCACGACAGAAGAAGAAAATGAACTACAGGAACACCTGGCCACGATCAAATTACAGAGTTCTTGTCAATTATTGTAAATATGTTTTCGTGAAACCTCTTTTGCATATTTATCGTTTGGCTTTGCACTCTTCCAGTTTTCCTGATATTTGGCAGATAGCACGAAAGTACCACAACACTGTTATTGTCTCCTATTGAAGATAACAACTTCCGTTTATAAAGTATTTCAGTCCGTACTCTCAAAGTGCGAACCGCAAATTGTACTTTATCTCTTTCTAGCACACATAAATACGTGCTGTAGTACTACACACGATAGTTATTTTAAGGTATTCTTATGCCTTAAGTTTGGTCTTGGACTGAAAAAAAATACATTATGAACTATAGTTATCCAAACACGTATACAGGATACGAATATTAATGTTGTAAAAGGTTTATTACCTTTCTCAAGTTCTTATTTAACCAAAGTCTCCAATCAAAAGAGACAAGTTTAGTCCCGTTTACGTATTAAGTTTTTGGTTTAAAAGCTGCTTAATTGTGTATTACTAAAAATAAAATTTCACTTTTCACTTTTTGACTATTTTTTTTTTTCGTGGACAGACAACATAATTTTATCATTTCTTTATTGATTTTGAGATTCCTTCGTTAAAAATAAAAACGAATTCTAGATCAAATTTAGTTTCTAAATAATATTTGTAATAGAAAAAGCATTAACTAACGAATAGAACAATTGTTTATATATATATGTACAAACTTGACAAAGACTAATCATTAATAAAAGTCGAAACGTCGTTTTCATAAATAAATTTGTTTGATTTCATTAATGGTCTCTAAACCCCAAAAAAATATTTTTATTTAGTATGATTATACGGCCAATAAAATAAATAAGAAACCTTAGATTCTTATTAACATCGAATATATATATATATATATATATATATATATATATATACAAGGTGTGTATAAATTGTCGCAAAAGCTACACGTAGCGACATTCTTCGTTCGGTTCTGAATAAAAAATCTTAATGTTAAAATGTCGTATCATGCTTCGTAAATTCGTAAATGTCAAAATTTGACAGTAATGATATTGATTGAACTCACTTTGAAATACAAACTTATTGTTCTACAACGTTGCCAAATGTGTTTTTCGTGAAAGTACGTTAATGAATAAATGTTTAAAACAAGCTTTTAAAACAAAAAGAAAACGTTTACGAAATAATACTAGTAAAATTTTTTTCTTTAAACTAAATTGCATCTATCTCTATTAACAGATATCGAAGAGCAAAGGTTAGTTACGCACTAAAAGTCTGAACTTCAAGAACCCCGTGAAAACAAACGAAGCATGATACGACATTTTAACATTATGATTTTTTATTCAGAACCAAACGAAGAACGTCGCTGCGTGTAGCTTTTGCGACAATTTATACACACGTTATATATATACATATACATTAGAAAGAATTTCTTCTTTTCTTGGCCGTAATTATAATACTAGATAAAAGTAATGTTATTGGGAGTAGCGGCCGGGTAATTAAAACAATATTTAATTAAACGTTTCGGTGCTATACATAGCACCTTTGTCAAAAGCTGAAATTTATTTAAATGTTAAAAAAGGTAAAATATGATATAATAAATCTATTTACATTAAATAACGTGTTTCTTTTGCATTTCTAAATAAAACTAAAAAAAGCAAGCCCCCGCAAAGTGCTTATAAAGCCAATATCTTTCCACCTGTTCCCAAAAAACACATGGTCCCGAAAACAGTTTACCTGCTAATACAAAGAAGCTTAGTTTTATTACAATATTTAATTTATGTTTACGTTTCGATTTTATATATAGAGCCTTTTTCACAACTGAACTATTTATTTAAATGTTAGAATGGTGAAAGTAATGTTAAATTAAATATACTTACATTAAATTGTACTGTTTGGCTACATTTCAACTACGCCTAACTACGTTATTATACTTACTATCCAGTTTCATTTCAAAATACAACTAAAGTTTTTGGTGACCGTGTTTGGAACGTCTGTTTATTATCATTTTAGACGGGTGGAATGTAGTGGTTTTGTATATAGATGCTTTCTAATATAATTCATTCATTAACAAAATCATAACACAAAAATGATATCAACACTACAACACAAATAAAACAAATACCATCAAAACCAAGGAAAACAACCCCCAAACTATTTATAAATGTCCCAATACCTTATATAAACAACCTGTCAGAAAAAATAAAATCTTAACACCATACAACATAAAAGTTGCCCACAAAAACTCCAATAATCTAAAAACGTACACTCAAAATTAAAAGACAAAATACCTACATTAAAGAAACCACGTTATTTATGAAATTACATGCAGTTACTGCAAATGCGTATACATCGGCCAAACAACGCAATATCTATAAGAACGCTTAAGTGGACACAAATTTTCAAGCTATAGTACAGCCTTAAAAACACATACAACACAAACAAAATACACTTTCAATTTCGATAAAACCTCAATAATTATATCAGCAAAAAATAACAGGGCAAGAAATATATTAGCATCCATACACGAAAAAACAAAAATTCCATTAATGACAGAACAGATATAAACAACCTGTCAACAATATGCCTGCCCATTATATAAACGCAGTATGTTCACAATATAAACACAAAAATCAAATTAAACAGAACAGAATAAACCGGGGGTTAGTTTAATCTGTTCTCGGACATGTGTTTTTTTCTGTCACCACATGCGGGGTGCATGTGGTGACACGACATACATTCCACCCGTCAAAAACGATGATAAGCAGACGTTCTAAACACGGTCACCGAGAACTTTAGATGTATTATGAAATGAAATATAACGTTGTTAGTCATAGTTGAAATGTAACAATTAAATGTACTTGCATTATATCAAGTACATTTAATTTAACATTACTTTCACCATTCTAACATTTAAATAAATATTTCAGTTGTGAAAAAGGCTCTATATATAGAATCGAAACGTAAACATAAATTAAATATTATTTTAATTACCCGGCCGCCATTCCCAGGAAACACTTCTTTACCTGGTATATATATATATATATATATTTTCATTTTCCCGTACAACCTGGTCAGTTGGCGCCGCGACGCGTTGCAGCTACATTCTTAGACAAATGTGATTTTGTCATGTGTAGAAATCGATGCAACGAATTAGAGCGGCAATTGCATGTAATGTGAGAATTAATGATTATTGATTCTCATTAACATCACGTTTATCATCATTAGTAGGTATATATACACGCAGTATAGAAATGAAAGTCGTATCTATTTCTGGATGTAGGTGCATTGATAATTGGTAAAACCATGAAACGTACGTCTGCACATTCCGGGTGGATACGACTTTCACACATTTTTTCATTTTCCCGTCAACCTGGTCAGTTGGCGCCGCGACGCGTTGCAGCTACATTCTTAGACAAATGTGATTTTGTCATGTGTAGAAATCGATGCAACGAATTAGAGCGGCAATTGCATGTAATGTGAGAATTAATGATTATTGATTCTCATTAACATCACGTTTATCATATATATATATATATATGGTAAATTCAATTTGTTGGCGATTTAAGGTCTGGGTTTACTTCAAAATGTATATATTTAAAACCTACATGTTTCGGCAAATGATGCCTTATTCAAGGAAAATAAAATATAAATAACATTAATATACTGTCATTCATATTTTATTTTCCTTGAAAAAGGCATCATTTGCTGAAACATGTAGGATTGTTTTAAATATATACATTTTGAAGTAAAACTAGACCTTAAATCGCCAACAAATTGAATTTACCATAACATACTAAGATCACGAAATAATTATCTATGTATATATATATATATATATATATATATATATATATATATACAGGGTTACCGCTGAATAGCGCCAAAGCTATGCGAATCTGATGAATACGTATAAATGTCTAATTGAAAATCAAAAAAGCAATTTATTTGTAATTCATCAAAAATTTCCAAATTTTTAAAGCAAAAAAAAGTTTGAGTCGGTCCATATCTTTGTTTATTCTATATTTACCAAATTACAACTGTAATTCAAGTTCAATGATCTGCAAAAAAATCGATGAAATTCCTAAACATAAGTTAGACGATACGTTTAATATAAGTACCTATTTATAGAAATGGTAAATATTGATATTTTCATATCAAAACATTTTTGTCCTGCTTTTATTACGATGATTTTTTTTTGTGAAAATCAATAATAGCTTTTACGTCGAATATATCGATAAACTCTTCTCTAAGTTGAAATTTTACTTAAAAATTATTAATTTCATTAACACGAACGATTATTTAATTAAGGTAATTTTTCTTTTTATACAGAATTATTCAATCAAAGAATTCTAACTATCCAGTGGGTCGGTACTTAACTGGACAATTTGGGTGGACCACACATTTTATATCAAATGGTACTCCTCAAGATATAACAAATTACCCTCCTATTTTAATTCCGGAAAAAAATGATGTTCCTCTTTCACTATACCTCAGCATTTTAGGAAGAACAGGGTAATACTTGTAATCAATTAAATAAGACGATGATATTTAAGAATATTAAAGCATTTATTTTCAGTAATTCAGCTTATTTTGGTTTACTGGATATTTGTAAACCCCAACCAGGGGAAACTGTGGTGGTTACAGGAGCTGGAGGGGCTGTGGGATATCAGGTCGGCCAAATTGCCAAAATTAAAGGATGTATTGTAATTGGTATCACAGGATCGGATGAGAAAGTTACGTGGCTGAAAAATTTAGGCTTCGATCATGTCATAAATTATAAAACGGATGATATAAATGCCTCGCTAAGCAAAATGTCACCAAAAGGTGTTGACTGTTACTTCGACAACGTAAAAATATCAATTTATTGAGAAATCAAGTAAAATAGGTTGTTAATTTTAGGTAGGTGGTGAAATAAGTAGTACTGTGATACAGCATATGAATAAATATGGAAGGATAGCAATCTGTGGATCAATTTCTTCTTATAATTCGACACCTGCAACTTATCCAACCGGTAATTAATCTTACTAAATGACTAAGTAATTTTATTAATTACCTAAATATATGGCTAGTTTATTCGTTAGTATTGATAATTCAATATTCTACAGCAAGTCGTAATACTCATAATTAAACCATGTTCTTTGCAATATTAACTTGTGTGGCGTATTTAAATTCAAGCTCGCACATACACCATATGTGTAAAAAGAAACCAGAAAGTAAAAGAGGCCAATTATACTTGTTCCTATCATTTATTTCCATCAACATATTCTCCCTCAACTTTCATACAGTCTACCTTTAAAACGATCAATTAATTCATCAAACGAATTTTTTATATTGGTTTTTAGTAAACAATTGGGCGTTGTGGTCACTGCCGCTTGGACGTTTTTAATAGTGTCATATCGCATCATATCAAATGAATAGGACGAATAATCTCACACAAATTTGGTTTTTGTTAGAAAACCGTCTTACAATGTTCCTCTAATGTGATCATTCATATGAAAGTGACCACCTATCTACTTTAAACTATCCATGCCATACGAGACGGATTCTCGTTATCAACTATTTCGAAACTTCCAGATAATCCAGGCCTAACAAATCAACATTATTTTTACTATTTTACCACTTTTCCAAGCAACATTTCCTTGGATGCCCCTTTTGTGGTACTCTCCATTCAGCACTCTTAATGCTTTCTTTCCGTCTCATAGTCAAAACACTGCGTTTCACAACCAATAACAGTCGTTACAAGGAAATTTGAATTATAAGCTATTTCAAGAAGGCGCTCGTCATATTTAATTCCATAATTTCTTGAATCTTCATCAACTTGTACGGGGCAAAGAGTGAATTCAATTTAGGAAGACTCAAACTTTCGGATAAAAAATTTGGTACAGTTGATTTTAGAATTTTCAAATCATTTTAAATCAATTTCACCGACTATTTAAGGTTTTCATGAATGAATTCACACATTTTTTGGATGTTAACTTCGCTTAGTTAAGTTTTTGGGTGGTTCGACCTTTATTTGTCGTCAAGCGTCTTATGAGTATTCAGAAATCGCTTGAGCCTCTCGTAAACTTTAGTGCAAGTAAAGCGTTTGCCACAGCATGCTTTTTGAATTTTTTGATGCGCTTCGTGTGAAACTCATTTATTGATCCTTCGTCAAAACAGTCACTCTTGGCAATATAATTGGAATTCTATTGCAACAGATGTCATGAATAATTGATACAGTACTAATGAAAGTTGTCATTTTAAATCATAAAAAATACAACAGGTGTCGCAGCTAGTCTCTTTTATTTACAAAATCTTTTTGAGCAGAAGACGATACTTAATTAGCTTATTTTGAAATATTTGAAGCTATTAGATAATTTCACATTCTCAGCGTATTACACTTTGCAGCCAAAAGGCAGTAAAAGGTAAATACTTTTTCAGTTTTGTTTATGCGTCCTACCGATATCAGTAACAACCTTAGTTATAAATATAATAAATAAATTGATAAAACGGTGTAAATTTGAAAAGTATAAACATTGTAGAAATTATGTAAGTAAATCCTAGTACTTATAGTTTCTTAATGCATTTAAAGTTACATTAAAATTGATGTCTGCGAATTAAGAACCTATTTTAATAAGAATACGTCAAGGTTTGATTAATAGTCCAAACAATATATGCATCCTTAAAACAAGACGTAAATGTATATAAAATACAAGATAAACACAAATACACTACAAAATATTAAGGAGAAATCAATTTAACAATGAATTTGTTTCTAGCAGTATACAGTAGTATAAGTTGTATAAGTTTATAAAATAATTAAGTTATCTTTAGATTTTAGTTATAAGCAAAAATATAAAAATTATTTACCGGCATATTAGGGTTCCAATACACGCATGCCTTTTTTAAAATGTTTATATGTGCATACATTCTTACATCTTTATATAACTTCTGTTTTAAAAACTAAATTTTCAGCTAAAATACTTCAACCGTCCTTCGTATTTAATGAGCTATCCATGAAAGGATTTGTAGTTCGAAGTTATTTAAATCGTTGGGATGAAGGTGTCAATCAAAATATGAAATGGTACAAAGAAGGAAAAATAAAAAGTGGAGAATCCCTAACGCAGGGTTTTCGAAATTTGCCAAAAGCATTCATTGGTATTTTTAAGGGTGAGAATATCGGAAAAGCTCTAGTCAAAGTGTAATTTGTATATTCAATATGCATGAAAATTGAAAAATAAATAAATTTTTAACAGCAAAATGCCATAGTATGTTTTATTTATTAACAAATTTATATTATATACTTCTTTAAATATTGGATTGATTCGGATATTTCGTATTTTTAAATCTCATATAGATTTAAAATTAAGAAATAGTCTTATAATAATAGCTTCTTTATTAATACTACCTTAAAAAGCCAGTATTAAAAATATCGATTAAACATTTAAAATAAAAACGTTCGTGACAACAAACGATTTTAATAAAGCAATTTAATGCGGCAATCTGATAAATCAATGCTTTTATGACATAACCTCAACTTTTACTATAAACATTACTATAAAAATAAATTTTATCGCATATATAACTATAAATTTACTCACCTCAATATCCTCGTAGCTTTGAAAATATTCAATATCCATCGAATCCATCACTGAATTAAAAATGTTATGAAAAGCCAACACAAAAAATATAAACAGAACCGATGAACACCTCCAATCACTCACAAAATATTAATATTTCATAATTAAATCAACTATTGATCGGTTATATAAAATTTTAATAATAGATATTTATTTTAACTTTCTTTGTTACTTTTTTAAAAATATATTATAATGTATATGAAAATAACACAAATACTGTCATCCAATCATATCAGATTTGTAAATGTGGAGAGTCTGGGAAAGTAAATTTTGGTATTTAGGCAAATAGCCTGTAGAAGCGAAATATTGGTTGCATAATAACAGAGATTGCTTTTATTTTAATTTATTTTCTTAATAAAAAGTTATGAAAATATTCATATTCATTATAATTATTCTTTTATTATTATTTATAAATTAATTATTATATTTAATTCCATATATCCACACATGTGAACAAATAATAATTTATAATTGTTTATGTTTTTGTTGCTTTATCACAGGAATAACTTCTTAATATGTTTATTACATTACATACAGTTAGTTATAAAATTGAGTATACGCTATAAAATAATGAAATATGACACAATATTTCCGAAACAAAATCGTTTATTCTTGAGAGTAATAATTTGCCCCTTAATATGTAATTTTAACATTCGTCAGGGTAAGATGGCGCTAATGCGATGGCAATATAGAGGAAGAATATGGAAATAGTCACGTGTTTCAAAAAGAACTTCATCAGGCACTGAATAACTAGTACTTGCAAATTATTATAAGCCACTTGCCTTTTATTTATAACTAACTATTTATCTAATGTCATTTTATGGCTAGCAATATAATTTTTTATATTTTGCTTTCGTAATGAATCTTTATGAAACCCAAAACAGTAGCTTCTTTTCATTTTTCAATGTAAGGGCTGTTCGAACACAGAAATAAATATAATTGCTGTCATTTGATTTTAAGCATTTAAGTATTATCGAATTTAAAAAAAAAAGTGGTACAGTAGTGAAGTTATAGATAAAGTCAATTTTTAAAAATTTTAGTGTTGTGACGTTGCTAAGGTACTTAAGATCGTAATAACGTGCAAAAGTAATTTTTGACACTTACACCTCCCTGTATATAAACGTATATGTTAATTGACACTTATAGGTTATTTGAATATTTAAATTTGACGCCTACATTTAATAAATATCTACATTCACGCAGCCTAATTTAAACCGATTAAAATATGACTGTACCACTTTTTTTGCATTCGATAGTACTTAAGATCGTAGTAACGTGCAACGTCATTTTTGACACTTACACCTACCTGTATATCAATGTAACTATATGTTATTTGACACTTATAGGTTATTTGAATATTTAAATTTGACATCTACATTTAATATACAGAGAATTTCATGTAACTTGCAATATATGAATGTAGTAACCATAGATACGAAAATACTATGCACTTGCACTGTCCCACATAAAATGCAATATGTAATAGTTATACTATGCACTTACACTGTCCCACATAAAATGCAATATGTAATAGTTATGATCGATATGATATCTTTCATGGTTGTTTTGTCAAATTATTGACAGTAAAGCCTATTTAATTCAATGTAGTGTTTTAGGATTAAAACTACATTTCCGATAAGTATCGTTTATTGAATTGTTTTACAAAAAAATTTCAAATATTCCCCCATTGACTGCCAAACAGTGATTTAAACGATGATAAAAATTAGGAACAACAGAATTGAGTGTGTCTGCTGTAATTGTTCCAGAAACTTCAATTATTCTATTTTTCAGCTGATTTAAGTTTTTAATTTCGCCATTGTAAACCTGTGTCTTTAAATAACCCCAATAAAAAAAATCAACTGGTGCCAAATCAGGCGAGCGCGGAGGCCAAGCTATTTCTCCGCCGCGTCCTATCCAGCGTTGAGGAAATGCTGCATTTAAATACTGACACACATTTGCAGAATAGTGAGCAGGAGCGCCATCATGTTGATACCATAATTGATGTGGAAGGTTTAAAGCATTTAAAGCTGGAAGTATTTCTGTTTGTAGTAATAGTAAATATTTTTCACTATTTAAATATCCGTCAATAAAAAATGGTCCTATAATCTGAGAACTAGTGATTCCCGCCCATACATTTACCTTTTGAGGGTATTGTGTTCTAGATTCATTAAACAAATGTAAATTTCTTCTGCTCCAATATCGAGTGTTTTGTCGATTTACTTCACCGTTAACAGAAAATGTTGCTTCATCGGTAAATACAATTTGTTTTAAAAAATCAATGTTATTATTGATGATTTCAAATAGCCGATCATAGAAAACAGTCCTCTTCTCATTGTCACCGAATCTATGTTCTTGATGATTTTCAAATTTAAAGCAGTTATATTTTTCACTTTTCAAGAGTCTGAATACACTGGATTTGCTAATTCCCAACTGTCTTGCCAAGTGCCTAGTAGAAACACGATTATTATTTTCGATTGTTTCGATCAACTGATTTCTTCGTGCCTCAGTTCTTGCAGTATTTGGTCTTTTACGTTTTCGATGACTTAATTCTACACAACCTTCACTTTTAAATTTTGAAACGAACCTTGATATAGTTGACGAATTTGGTACTGGCCTGTCTGGGTAGGTAACGTGAAACACGTCAGCCGTTCTTTGCAAACTGAATCCCGAAAGATACCATGCCACTAACTGAGTTCTCTGTTCCTTTGTGTATATCATTTAAGATTGATACTAAGCTAATATCGAAATAGAAATACTGCTACTTTTGACTTAACTAACGTCAAATTATATTGATATGTTGCATTTTACGTGGGACAATGTAAGAATGTTGAACGATTTACGCTGGATTTTTCACTTTTCTGTTTTGTTGAAAGGAATACTCGCATGTAAATATGTATACGGATTTATTTACTACGAGATTAATACACTTGATACAGGAGATACATAACAATTGCTAAGTTATTTCTCGTTTGTACGTTAAAGACCAAGACATGTTATGTCTTGCCGTGGTGAACTTTTCGAATGAATCTTTCTTACATTATTTTGTCTGGGTGAAAATGGTCCCCACCCTTGTGAAAGGGGGTTGGGGTAAATAACGGTTCATACTAGATATTGCAACAATATCTCTCCGATGCATTGATTACGTATTTGTGGAATTTCCAAACTTAAATTGAGAATAAATGATTATTGCAATATCTTTACAAAGTATAATAACATGACCGTAATAAAATGTATCGATACAAACAATTTCTCTTATGACCCATGGTTATAATATGCATTTATTTTATGGCAATAAGCGGCTCGGACTTTCAAAGTAAGCTACATAAATTCCCATCTGTTAAGTTTAGGGGATAATTACCTTCGAAGGTTTTGTAGTATAAACGCTGTAATATAAATATTAACGAGATTTGCATGTGTTATTCTAAAATAATTCTAGTTAAATGCTTTTGTGCACAGCGGTTGATATTATATGGATATGTATACGAATATACAGGTGCGTCTAAAAGAAACATACATTAAATCATATGATAGTAATAAAGAAAAACTAAAAATAAAGAAAAAATAAGATAGAAACAAAACCTTATTATAAATATTTCCGGGAAACCGGAACAAATGTATTACCTAGTTTGTATGGAAATAAAAAAACCTATACATGTTTGTATATTGCATCTTAAGTGAAATTCATTGTATACATAGATTCACGCAGTCTAATTTAAACCGATTAAAATACGACTGTACCACTTTTTTTTCAATTCGATAGTACATTTGACAGATACGATATAGTATACCATGAGTTTTTTATATCACTGAACATAACACACGAATACACCTACCTATGTTCAGTTTTAAAATAAATACTTTATTGCATAGGAACGTTGTGCTACCAACAATGCGAGTGTCATCACTTGTTGTAATAAGGCATTTTAGTTGTCAGTGTCAACAAAGTGTGAAAATAATTTATTTAACATTAACTTACATAAATAATTTTAAAATGAATTTTATAGTAAATTGAAAAAGGTTGTTTTTATTTATAATTCTTTAACTTTTTCATAAATATTCGAAATATCCACCTTTACATTCCATACAATATGCGAGTCGATTATGAAATTCCTGTAAAAAGTGTGTTAAAAAATCCGGTTTGGTTCGTAATTCGTCGCAGGCTGTACTTATGCGTGCTTTTAAATCTTTAATGTTAGTGAAAATTACATTATCATAAATTATAGATTTTAGGTATCCCCAAAGAAAAGTCATTTGGCGATCAATCTGGCGAACCAAACTATCGGACCAAACCTCCCTATCCATTGATCAAGAAGACTTGAATTTAGAAAATTTGTAATTGCTGCAGTCGAATGAATTGGGGCTCAATCCAACCTGCAATTGCTAAATTTTCAAATCGAGGAACAATACGTGTTCGAAGAAAAAGACGCTTCATCAGTGAAAAGTATTTTCTTCAACATATTATGATTTTCATTTAATAAATTAAATAGTGTTTCGAAAAAATCAACACGTCTTATTCTATCTTCATGAAATAATTGTTGGTAATTAGAAAACTTGTAAGATTTGTATGTTTACTGTTTGAGAATTTTAAATACACACGTCTTCGAAATATTAAATTGTTGTGCTATTTTACTTAATGGTGTCATGAGGTATTCTTCAATGTGACATAACGCATTTAATTTTAGGTCTTCTGAAATAATATGGGGAATTTTAAATTTCTCTCTGTGTGTATTTATTATGAAGCTATCAGAATCAAATTTCCTAGTAATCACCTGCATTTTTCCGATAGATGGTATGGGCCTGTAAAGAGATTTGATAGAAAACAGATTCCGCACTTTCCTTAAACTGTTTCCAGCTTTATACTAGTTCGAAATTTCTATTTTTTCATCTTTTATATATATATATATATATATATGTATATATATATATATATATATATATATATACATATATATAATATCTTCGTGACCTTGGTATGATAAGGTAAACTTAATATATATAAAATATATATATATATTTTATATTTTGTATTCCCTTGACAAAGGCGTACTGCCGAAACATGTAGGGTTCTTTTAAATACATATACTTTGAAGTAAACCAGACCTTTAATCGCCGACTTATTAAGTTTACCTTATATATATATATATATATATATATATATATATATATATATATTATATTAAATTAGGTGAATACAAATGTCAAATGCTAAAATATTTAAAATGTTATTTCGTTATGCACATTACTGACATTGAATATGACTATTGTCGAAACACATAATCGAGCAATGTTGGTTGCATAACATTCCCATGCATTGAAACGTTTTTTTTTTTAAACTGAACATAGGCTATGTATAGAGATAAGAAAAACTCACGGTATGTACAATTGCGGCATTAAAAAACACATACAAATCTTTAGGCTACATTTCGCAATATTTTAATAATGTAAATCAGTCTATGTCAGTTTTGACTTTTTCAAACGTCAAACGAAAGTTCATATAAATTACAATTACTAACAAGTGTTCATTTGAAAAGTCAATCTAGTAGCATGTGATTTACGTAGGTTAAGTATGTCGTAAATTAAAATTTACTACATACTTAACCTACGAAGTCGTATATTTTGACAGTTTCATACATACAAATAAATAACAAATAATAGGTATTTATTGAAAACTATAACAAATGTTGAAAATGTTGTCCTTCAAGATCAATGCACTTTAAAATCCTCCGTTCAAAATTTCTGATGATATTCTGCAACATTACTGGATTGTTATTAATTTCCATGCATTACTGTTCGATTCTCTGTAGCATATCATTCAAATTCAATATAGGTGTTCGAAATATGTTATTTTTTAGATAAGGCCACAAAAAGAAGTCGCAAGGTGTTAAATCGCATGAACGTGCAGGCCAGGAAATTTCAGTATTTCGACTTGGGCTCATCAAAAAATTCTCTTAAATAATCCAAAGATTCTGCAGTACAGTGACAAGAGGCTCCGTCTTGTTGGAAATATGCATTTTGTAGTTCATCATCATGCAACTGATTGACAAATGGTTGTAAAATTTCCGTACGGTACCTTTGAGCAGTTAACGTTCCCTGAAAAAATATTGGTCCAATGATTCGCCTTTGGCTTATCGCTGCCCAAACACCAATTTTCTCTGGATGTAGCGATTCTTCATTAATTACATGTGGATTTTCACTACTCCAAATTCTTGTATTTTGTGAATTTAGGTATCCCGTTTTATAAAACCATGCTTCATCAGTAAAGATGACTCTCTGCGAAAGTTCTCCATTATTGTTCATATTTACAAACCAATTACAAAACTGTAGTCTACGTGGGTAATCAATTTCTAATAATTCTTGTACTGCTGTGACACGGTATGGATAAAGTTGCATATCTTTTTTTAATAACTTGTGAGTTGTACCAACAGAAAGGTTTATTTGTTGACTCAAATGTCGAACAGATGTTTGTGGTTCATCTTCCATTATTTCTTCAACACGATTGACAACTTGAGGTGTACGTTTCTTAACTGCTCCGCTGCCTGATTTACTTAAGAGACTACCAGTTTCAGAAAAAAGTTTTAAAGTTCTATCCAAAGTATTCTTAAATTGTATATAATCTATTACAAAATGTGGAAACTCAACTTGAAATTCTACCATGCAATCTTGAACTGAATAAACCCATAAACCATCAATTTTATTACCACTTCGAAAATAAGCCTGGACTAAAAAAATTTTATGTTCTAAAGTGAAAGCCATTCTAAAACTGAGAAGCAATTTATTTAAACCAGAATCGACGCACGATTATTTTGTGCACTAACTGATATTTGTGATTGACATTATCAAATGTCATTTGGATTTACGTTTACGGAACAACAAACACATACTAATCACTAGTATGTGTCATACATACACTAGTATTAAAAGTACTACTTTTAACACGCTACGCTATAATATTGCATTTTTAATTAAAGTTAGCCGTGTCAAAATGTTAACTTTTAACGGTGTTTGTAGAAAAAAATAATTATTTGTTTTATTTTGGACAGCACTTAATTGCGGCATATCAATATGACTTTTACATCGCGATTAAATTGCAACATAAAATACGGTTGGCTTTTGAAAAAAAAATCACAATTACGCGGAAACATTTCAAGTGTTTGCGTTTTTTAATGCAGTAATTGTAACGAGCCATTGAAAAAATTCATAATTTGGAGTAGACTGTGAAATTGGCTTGGTACTTTAGCCACTTCCATATAATGACAGATCACATTACTTAATGCTTGAAAGTTTCATTTGGTTTCATTGTAAAAAAAGGTTACAGCATTAAAATGACACTACAACAAATAAGAAAACAAATAGTTTATTTAATATCGAAATCATAATCAAAATTTACATATAGCTACAGAAGTTGTTGAAAATGTTGTGCATTTACATCTAAACACACTACTGGGGTCACTACTGAAATCGATGTTTTTGGATTTTCATCAATATGCTGAAGGGCTTCAATATTATCAGCTGTACGTTTAGATGGCCGTCCAACTTCCAGTTTTTCGACAGACGCTACCAGTCTCTCTGAATAACTTTACACAATTTGTCAGAACATTGTAAAAATCATTGTAATCAAACACTAATTCAAGATGTTCTTCACTAAAATCAGCCATGCATTCCGTAATTGAATACTGCTACTCGCCATTTACTTTCACATCTGTACGGAAGTAACATTCGATAATTCTTGCTTTTTGTTCTATGTTGAATACCATTTTTTAAATAAATTTAATTTTCTTAATAAGAGTTTTGAAAAATTTGACACAAACTTATAGTTTCAATGTCAAATAATAAATGTCATTATGTAGAAGTGGCTAAAGTACCAACCCAATTTCACAGTCAACTCCAATTATGAATTTTTTCGATGGCTCGTTACATAGAAAAGAAAAATGCTATGCAAACAGCGTATATTGGGGTGGAGTACCTACAAGATATATTAGTTTCTACGTCACTTATGTTTATATTTTTAAATAAAATATCAGGTAATGTTAACGAAAATTAATAATTAATAAATAATATGTAATACAAATATACTTCGCGGATAGCAAGATTTAAATTTGAAAATGTCAAGTATCAATGTGACCAACTGCATACTGTAAATAAAAATAAAACTCTGAACTTTCAAATTAAATAATTTCAATTTTTTCATGTGAAAAATGCAAAATTGAAAAAATATTATAAAAAACTCGTTACATAACCTGACAACCAAAAAGATGTGATAAATATATTTGTTTTATGTGATTCTTTTTTTTTTATATAGGAAAAGAGTATACTTATTTATTTTTTATTTAGATTTTTGTTTTATATGTATTTTATATTAAAACATAGAATAAAGACTTATTTATTTATTATTAATTATTTTATTTAACAAAATCATATTTATGTCAGGCATAACAACAAAACATTATCAGGATAACATTGCAAGCTAAGTATGTTTGGAATAATTATAAAACAAAAGAAATAAACGACACAAACTTTATTATTATTGTATACCTATTACTTAGCAAAATATATCTGAAAAAAATCTTACAATTTCAGTTTAAAATGAAAAACGGGGTTTCTAAAAAAAATTGATTCAGACAAAATAAAAATTGTCCAACTGATCTTTATCTGTTTCCAATATTACCATTAATTTTTTTGCATCCGTTTTATTTTAAATAGGTAGGTATACAAGAAATCATAAGCGATTTTAAAAAATGACAATTGACAGTTCAGTGTAATTCACTCCTGCTATTACCCAGGTGCAGATAAAGCACTGGTTTATTTTAGACCATGCAAAGGAAAAGCAAAAGTTTAGCAATAAAGTGTTGATTTTGTGCAAATGAATGAAATCTGGTGTAAAGTGTAGTTGAGTGCAGTTCGGTGCTACTTTCTATGCAAAGGCAAAGACCTAATAAGATATTTTTCTATTTTGCGTTCGAAATGAACTCATTATGAAACCCAAAACAGTATCGAAATGAGCTTCATTTCGATACGCTTTTTTTCATTTTTCAATGTTGGCGTTTTTCGAACACAGAAATAAATATCATTGCTGTCATTTGATTTTAAGAATTTAAGTACATTTGACAGATATGATATATTTACATACTCTACACAAACAACGTATATTGTATACAATTGACAACAAGATATATTAGTTTCTATGTCACTCATGTTTATATTTTTAAATAAAATATTAAGTAATGTTAACGAAAATTAATAAATAATATGTAATATAATATACTTGGCGGATAGCAAGATTTAAATTTGAAAATGTCAAGTATCAATGTGACCAACTGCATGCTTTATATAAAAATAAATCACTTAACTTTCAAATTAAATAATTCCAATTTATTAATGTAACAAACGCAAAATAGAAAAAATAGTATAAAAAACTCGTTTCATAAGGCCTTTTGCCACACTCGCTCTTTAGAAAACTCGCCGCTATCGCGGCTCGTTTTCTAAACTGATCTCGTGCGGCAAAATGATGCCTTATGAAACTTGTTTTTTAATATACTATTTTCTATTTTGCGTTCGAAATGAAATCATTATGACACCCAAAACTCTACGCAAGCAACGTATATTGTATACAATTGACAACAAGATATATATTAGTTTCTATGTCACTCATGTTTAAATTTTTAAATAAAGTATCAAGTAATGTTAACGAAAATTAATAAATAATATGTAATAAAATATACTTCGCGGTTAGCAAGATTTATATCTGAAAATGTCAAGTATCAACGTAACCAACTGCATGCTTTATATGAAAATAAAACTCTGAACTTTCAAATTAAATAATTCCAATTTATGAATGTAAAAAAGGCAAAATAGAAAAAATTGTATAAAAAACTCGTTTCATAAGGCATTTTGCCGCACTCGCTTTTTAGAAAACTCGCCGCTATCGTAGCTCGTTTTCTAAACTGATCTCGTGCGCAAAATGGTGCCTTATGAAACTTGTTTTTTAATATAATATTATTTATGTGTTCGAACAACGCCAACACTGGAAAATGAAAAAGCGTATCAAAATTAAGCTCATTTCGATACTGTTTTGGGTTTCATAATGAGTTCATTACGAACGCAAAATAGAAAAATATATTATTTAGATAATTGAATTGATTCGGCTTTAACTTGATGAAGATTATTTATAGACGAGTCGTCGTTTCCTTTAAGTAAACAACGACAAGCAAAATGAATACTGAAGTTTATCGTTACATACTCAATATCGGCAAATAATACGTCCTTTCTTTATTGACGGCACTTTAATATCTTGAATTACTCAGGCGTCAAATTCTATCGACGGCGATGGTTCGTAGTTTCGTAGATATTGATATGCAGGGCATTACAGTTTCAACAAGATGGATGTCTTGATCATAATAGATAGATAGATAGATAGGTTACCCATTGTCCAGTAAAATACATAAATTGTACAATGGACTTGTCCATTAATATTAACTCATATAGCTTAAAAAAAGACTGTCACAACTCGAGGACGGTTAAAAATTCCTCGATTGAATATACACAATTAAAAAATAGTAAATCCAGTAACTTTCGTTTAGACTCCTGGGTACTAGTGAGAGTCTGAAAGTTTTCAGTGAGTCGATTAAAAAAATTTAGAGCCATTGAGACTGGAGACCTTTTGGTTATGTTTAATTTATTGTATGGCAACCTGAAATTATTTCTCTGCCTGGTGTTATATACATGAAAGTCGGAATTCTTCCTAAATTATTTTTGATTTTTGAAAATGTACATTAACAGTTCTAATATATATACCCCAGGCAGAGGTACACATCATAAGCATGCCGTAAAGATCCCCAGGTTAGGTTAGGTTCCTCTACTAGTTGTTTCTTGCTTTAGTTACTATAGTTTATTGCTTTAGGAGAATATTTAATTTATCAGAATAATTGAAACATACATGAGTAGGTAAACCCCACCAGTTTTGTATAATACAAAGGTATTTTTAATAATATAAAATATTATTAAAAATCTGGTGTGAAGAACACAAATACAGGTTCACTATTAATATTTTTTGTGAACGTGTCCGAACATATCCCTCCCACAGACTTCTATACATACTAGACACACAAGTTCCTATACCGCTTTGGTTATGAAAGTGAAGCCTCAATGACAGTAGGTGGCCATTTGCAGTTGGGGCAAAATAGCTACTTTAAGTGTAGGGATAATTTTAAAAAAATGCAATTTGAAATCATTTTTAATGAAGTAGTATTTATTATAATAGTAATAATAAAAGTACATGGGTATTGTTTATAAAATTAATCATTTCATATAATAAAATACGCAAATAAGTTTTAAACGAATGCATTAAATTTTGAATAATAAACTACATAACTAAAATTAAAGAAATAATATTCTTTATTAGGCATATCCAGTATTTTTTAACACTACAAAATATACAACACTAATTAGATTATTAAGAAAAGAAAATACCATTAGCACAAGTGTAAATACATTTAAATAATAATTTGTAAATACATTTCGACATATTTTATTGATGCGAGAATAACACTACTTTATTAAAAAAATGTCGCTTACTAACAATTTCAGAATGTTTAGACAATGAATGCATCCTTAATTTTATATAACTACTGCATATTGTAAATATCAATTGCAATTTATGACTTCCTAACATTGCCTCATTGTCACAAGACAGATTTCTGAAGATCCTGGTTCTGCATTCACCGAACATGTCCAACGTGTTATGGCAGATGGATGTGGTAATTTCAATATAGTTCTGTAAGTAAATAAAACACTATATGACAACATAAAAATTTAAAGCTGCTTAAAAACCAACATATACCAAATACCACATGCTAACAAATTCACGCCAAATATTCAATTTAGTCCCGATCCACAATTATAAAGATAAGAGACATGCAACCCTCACCTGCAAAAGTTATAGGCTTTTGGCGAATGAAAATGCAATGTCAAGGCAAATTCTTTCATTTCCCTGCTATACCTTCTACCCATATTAGTACTTTCAGTGTTATGAAGCTCATTCTTAAATAATTTTTGTGCCATACCTTCAAACTTGTTTTGTAGCAAAGTCTCAACTTGCTGTTCAATCAAATTTCTTTTCCGTAATGTTTTCAATAAGTCCACAATATTTGTAATTTTTTTATTACGTCTTCGTAGTTTTTGCTGCAGCACTTTCACTTTATGTTTCAATGAATTTGTAGTTTCATCAAGTTCAGACCACGATAAGTTTGTCTGGATTTCTCTAGTAACAGTACTTGGTAAAACTTGTGTTTCGTTTGGTATCACATCAAGAGAATGTTCTGCAATTTGAAACTGACTTGATGTAGAAGCAACTTCATTACTGTTGGTGCGCTTTGAATGTTGAATATTTTTTCTTTCTACTTTCTTCTTTTGATAATATGAAGGAAATTGCGAAAATATAGATGGAACTGCATCGGGTTTCAGACGTTTAATATATGTCCCCGGCCGAGGTAAGTAATCATCTTCAACAAAATGATCACTACACACTTTGCTATATTTTGTAGGTTTAAAGTTTTTCCTTTTCAAAGCACGTAACCATAAAGTAAGCAATTCTTTCTTCTTTAATGGGAATCTAAAAATTCATTCTTTTATTATACATATTAGATAAATTAAGTAACATTACCCATAAAATCGGATATTTTCTCCCGTCCTATGTCTATTTGTACAACCAATAGCTGAACATGAATTAGGCATTTTGTTCCAATTTTCTGTCTATTATGATAAAACAATGTAATTACTTATATATTTAAATATAAATTATTTTAAATAATACCTTAAAAACACAAACTAATCAATAATTATACCACGAAATTCACAAAACGTAACTACAACGAACATACAACTATACAATGTTTTGCCGCAATTGCAAATGGCGGCCAATTGTCATTGTGGCTTCACTTTATATAGCGCAGTAGTGTGTCTAGGTTAATAGATAGAAGTCTGTGATCCCTCCCTAGAGACGCAGATACGTATTTCGCCTTTCTACAGGCTCATCGGTACGCACCTGCTGGAGAAAGGATATCTTCCGACACATTCACAAAAAAGAACCACATCGCCATATCACAGAAATTATCCAGACCGAGCGTAGAAATAAATTTAGCGGTGCCTGTTATCAGACAGCCGAAGTACCTCGCCCTGTCCACATAACCAATGCGAACCAACGACGCCCTTCTAAAGATGGCGCAGCCGTGTCTCTAGACACTGCATTTTGTCTGTGTCTGCACTCATACTACGGACTAACCTCATGTGTAATGTATCAGAATAATTGAAACATACATGAGTAGGTAAACCCCACCAGTTTTGTATAATACAAAGGTATTTCTAATAATATAAAATAATATTAAAAATCTGGTGTGAAGAACACAAATACAGGTTCACTATTAATATTTTTTGTGAACGTGTCCGAACATATCCCTCCCCAGAGACGTAGATACGTATTTCGCCTTTCTACAGGCTCGTCGGTAGGCCCCTGCTGGGAAAGGATATTCTCAGACACATTCACAAAAAAGAACCTTCCACATAACCAATGAGAAGTAACGACGCCCTTCCAAAGGTGGCACAGCCAGTCTCTCTAGAAACTGCATTTTGTTTGTGTCTTCACTCATACTACGGACTAACCGCATGTGTAATGTATCAGAATAATTGAAACATACATGAGTAGGTAAACCCTACCAGTTTTGTATAATACAAAGGAATTTTTAATAATATAAAATATTATTAAAAATCTGGTGTGAAGAACACAAATATAGGTTAATTATTAATATTTTTTGTGAACGTGTCCTAACATATCCCTCCCCAGAGACGTAGATACGTATTTCGCCTTTCTACATGCTCGTCGGCACGCCCCTGCTGGAGAAAGAATATTCTCAGACACATTCACAAAAATTTACTTCTACGCCCGGTCTGGATAATTTCGGTGATGTGGTGATGTGGTTATTTTTTGTGAATGTGTCTGAGAATATCCTTTCTCCAGCAGGGGCGTATCGACGAGCCTGTAGAAAGGCGAAATACGTATCTACGTCTCAGGGGAGGGATATGTTAGGACACGTTCACAAAAAATATTAATAGTGAACCTGTATTTGTGTTCTTCACACCAGATTTTTAATAATATTTTATATTATTAAAAATACCTTTGAATATTTAGTTTTTCATTTATTTTTACTAATGATTTAATGAAGAATATTATATTGATTTTTAAAATGTATATTTATTTTTTTCATTTACTATTCTATTGCTTTCAATTTGTTTATTATATTTATTCAAATAAATTTATCTGTAACTTATTACTAGTTAGTTTTCCATTTTCTACCATTACATATAAGAAAAATGTTTAGGTATGTCTGTTTACTTAACCCTTAGTTTTAATTTTTATTATTCTCTGTTATTCTGGTATTTCAATGAATTAAATTAAAATATCATTTTACTCTTATTATATATCTGCTGTCATCATTTCTTAACTGTATGTCTGATTGTTTCTTAATGCCCTAGTTTCAAATTAGCGATCTTTCGGCTTCGGTCCAGAAACAGTAGTAGTAGCTCCGAAGATGTCTCTTCCAAGAATGGATGAAACGTCGTCCAAGAAAAAGGCAGTGCCGAGGACACGGCTCCATCCCGGAATCGTAAAAGCAGTCATAAACAACAACTGCGAAACCTACAACCCAGAAATCTGTATCTCTATGACTTATGTGGTTTCAATTTGACTGAATTTATCCAAACAGAAACATTTACCATCGCTTACTACTTTTATGCTTCGACTTGCCTTCCTTGAAGTTTATGAGTGTTGGTGCAGCGTTGTGTTTTTATTTTTAAATTGTTCAGGGGTATTATAGTCTCGTCGGATCCTCTTCGACAAATTGGTGTGCTGGGTTTTGTTGAAGTCACCACTTTATGTTATGTGCCAGAATTTTAATAATATAGCATCACATTGTGATATTAACTTTTCACCCCTCCAAGCATTGCGCAACATTTTGATAAGTTTATTTAGTTTAATGTTTAGTTGATGTTGTGCCTATTCTTTTAATACTTATTTTTTTTTGCATCCATAATTGTAGATCCTATGTTCTTCACTTATTATTATTATTACTACTGTGAAACTATCACCTGTTCAGGTCAATGACGACCTTTCTTTCTAGATGTCACTTTATTAATTTCGCCGGGTGGCGTAAATTCTTCGCATCTAAGCCAGGGGAATGGTAAAAAGGAGGAATCGAAAAACCTCGCTAGCCAATGGTAACAAACTATTCAGCATAATGAACTGAATTTTTATGTCTTATTGTTATTGTATTTTTGGTTTAGGAAATTAAAGTTCCATATTTCAAGATGAAAAAACTTTTGCACTATCGCAATAAATGAAATAGATTTTTTAACGAAAATCGCCAACCGCAAAAAAGGGGAAATCAATAGGAAAATTAAGATATACATCCTAATCCAAAAACAACTAAATTTAAAGCATTAAATTTATTGAATAAATAATAATTATAACCAAAATATATTTAATATCAACAACCCCCTATAAATTTATATGAATATCACACGCACACACCATTAAAAATAAAGAAATAGTGGTAACAATGTCTTTAATTTACATGCAGCTTTTAAGCATAATCACAAAGTTGTAGTTCGATGTCGAACACAAGGTCTGCTGGACACGTCAACTCTACGGGTGTGTCACCGACGCATACATAGAATTTGTGTGGATCTTCACTAGAAAGCAGGTAAACATCAACATCAGATTGTTCTGGACATTCTCCTATCCAAGGATTTTCACTGCCTTCGCCTCCGGTACCACCTCCAACAGTGCCTTCAGACCCATCCCCTTCAATAGGTCGATAAACTCCACATTGTACGTATTCTGGGTAGTTGCAAGTCCAATGGATTCCATCATAATAAAGACCAGGAGGACAAGACATTAAGATTGGATTACCGAATTCACATACATAGTATTTGGTGCAGTCAGTTTTATCCGGAATATATGTGGCATATTGTCCATCTTCTGCTGGACAATCAACGACTGGACCTGTTGCATCATCAGTACCAGGTACTTCAACTTCATTGCCATCTCCCTCAATTGGTTTATATACCCCACACGTGACTAATTCCGGGTAATTGCAGGCCCAAATGGTTCCATCGTAATACAGACCGTCAGCACAAGCCATCATAATCGGGTTTCCGTATTCGCAAACATAGTATTTATTGCAGTCAGTTTTATCTGGGATATATGTTGGGTAGAGACCATCAACTTCCGGGCAGTCAATTAATGGACCAGTTGCTATAACTTCAGCACTGTCGTCTACATTTTCTTCACTACTTTTCTCTACACTAACTTCGCCGCTATCGCTTCCACCATTGCAATCCACGTTCTCCGCCCAATCGCATTCATTAGTGTTCGCATTAAAGAGGAGATCATCTGGACAACCCATAATAACAGGTTCGCCCCAATTACACTTGTAGAAAACGGCGCAATTTTCGACATCAGGAAGAAGTACAAGATCCTCACCATTTTCTTCTGGACATGAGCCAACTGGACCACCGCCTAAACAGATATAAAATATTAATGGATTTCAAATCTCACTTGAGGTTTTATTAATCGAGGGGTAATCGTGTAAAATTTCGTAAGTAGTAATTCTTGAGGATTTAATGTAGTACATATTTTTTATTACATACCAACCAAAACATCGTCATCTTCATTATCACCTACACTGCCGCTGTCTTCTACATTGCTACGATCACAATCTACATTCTCCGGCCAATCGCACTCGTTACTGTTTACATTAAAGACGAGATCATCGGGGCAAGCCATAGCAACAGGTACGCCCCAGTTGCATTTGTAGAAAATACCGCAGTTTTCAGCATCGGGAAGAAGAACAACGACGTCACCGTTTTCTTCTGGGCATGAACCTACTGGACCAGCACCTGTATGAAAAAACAAATTCAACGTAGAAATTTGAACGAAACAACTTCAATAGATATCAATTGCGTTCATAATTTAAGCATCTAATACATGTATTTCTTATTATGTACCGATTATTTCGTCATCACCGCCGTCACCACCATCACCACCATCGCCACCATTACCACCTCCAACATTGCTGCGGTCACAGTCTACATTCTCAGCCCAATCGCATTGATTACTGTTTACATTGAAGACGAGATCGTCGGGGCAAGCTATAGCAACAGCTTCGCCCCAGTTGCATTTGTAAAAGATTGCACAGTTTTCTTCATCGGGAAGAAGTACATCTTCATCACCGTTTTCAGCAGGACATGAACCAATTGGACCAGCTCCTGAAGGAACGTATAAAAATAGTAGAGGATAATTGGAGATAAAACTATATACAGAATGAATTAAAGGTACAGATATATGTTCATTTGTCATGTACCTTCGACTAATCCACCATCGCCTCCGTTATTGTTTTCTTCAACACCTCCAGAACTGCTTCCAGAATTACTTCGATCGCAGTCAACATTCTCGGCCCAATCACATTGGTCAATTTCTACATTAAAGAGAAGATCATCAGGGCAAGCTTGAACGACCGGTACACCCCAGTCACATTTATAGAAGATAGCGCAATTTTCCGCGTCTGGAAGAAGAACATCTACTTCAGGGTTGTCCTCGGGGCATGAGCCAACGGCACCAGCTCCTGAAAGATAAATTAGAAAATGACAATTATAGTCTCTTCTTGGTATGATGGAAATTTCATTTATCACATACCTTCGTCAATTAATCCTCCTTCATTTCCATTGTTTTCACCGCCATTGTTGTCTTCAATATTACTGCGATCGCAATCTACGTTTTCTGGCCAGTCGCAAACGTTACTAGAAACACTAAAGACAAGATCATCGGGACAAAGTTGAAGGACAGGTTCGCCCCAGAAGCATTTGTAGAAGACACCACAGTTCAAGGAGTCAGGAAGTAATACATCTTCGTTATAATTTTCTGCCGGACAACTACCAATAACCTCACCTATCAAAGTATATTAATTACGTAAAATCATATTTAAGTAAAATTATTAATAATATCATTTAATATTCTACCGCTTATATTTCACATGAGGTTTTGTACATATGTGAATAAGTAATCTGATATAAGTAAATAAGAAATCAATCACTCTTAATCACTGACTGTTCTGAAGTATCATAAAACGCCATGAATTTACTTAAAACAATTTTTAGTAATTACGACTTTAATTAATAATAATTACGATAATCACATTGAGAATCTGTGATAATTTAGAGCACTTTGATTTCTAATATGAATCTGCGAATCTGCCGACTATTATCAGATGCCTGATAGGATAAATAAGCTTGTATCACCTTTTTTTATTTTTTCTCGAAAAAAAATAGATTCTTTATTTCAGAGACGAATTCTGTCTGAGACCAGAACGCGTCAAGTTAATCATTGTTAACCTTGTTTCTTTTTTTTTCTACACGACATAAAGCCAATTCCGTATGATATTAAACTTTTTCTTGTTTACTTACCTACTTCTACCTCTATTTCGGATGAAGCACTATTCTCATCAACGACTCCAGAGGAACCGCCACTGCGTTCGCAATTTACATTTTCCGGATAGTCGCACTCAGCAGTCAAGGTGTTAAAGTTGAGATGGCTGGCGCAGTATTTTGTTACGTATTCACCCCAGTCACATTGATAGAATATAGCACAATCGTCAGTGTCTGCCAGAAGAATATCGTTAGCGCCATTGTCTGACGGACAGAGACCGATAGGATCGGATCCTAAAAAAATATAAAAATATTCTTTGTTTAATGACAAATTACAAATGTTGTTGTCATTGATGTATTAAGTGAAATTTTTCTAATTAATTAGAACTTGTAGGCAATCTTCACAACAGTTGATAAATTAGGAAAAGTTATTACTTTATTGGAAACGTGTCATTAAAAATGATTTTTTTTTGTGGTGTATGCATAGCGGCTGCAGGACCGCCGTGAGTATACCTATAGTGTAATCTGTTCCATAACTTTGTTACTTCACCTATTCGCCGTATAAGGGTAGAAATAATGATTTGATTTTCACTTTCTCAATATTCAACTGAAGAGGAGACCGATTTCGAGGAAAAACCGATCTCTCATACCCCTACTTCGAGATTCGAACCCTCTACTCTCATTCTCGTTAACTGTTAAAGAAATAATTATGGAATTTTTAAGAGTTCTACCTATACAAACCTTAAAAAGCATCCATAATATAACCCATAATATTAATATTATATTATATTCGATTCGAAAATGAGCGTAACAGGCAAAGAATAAAGACAATTATATAACACCTTTGCGGATTTTTCCTTTCTAATTCACCGAATATATATATATATATATATATATATATATATATATATATGAAGAAAATTACTTCATGACCTTTGTATATTATAAGAGATTTAGTTTAGTCGGCGATTTAAGGTCTGTTTTACTTTAATATGTATATATTTAAATAATTAAACTGTTATATGTTTCGGCAATTACTGCTTTTTTCAAAGAATTTTAAATGATAATTAATTTAAAATTCTTTGAAAAAGGCAGAAACATGTAAGAATTGAATTTTAATTTTAATGTGTCTGTGTACGTAACTTTCATTTTTTAACTCTACACTCTGTGAGTATTTTGCTATTGCTTTATACACTAATTAATTTAATGTCCTGTTCATTAAACTTGTAGCATCTCCTTAAGAAGCAACAAACTCGATGTGAAATATAGAAATCGAAAATAAACCGAGTTTTAATTGACAGGCATATATATTTGTGTGTGTGTGTATATAGGTATATATATATATATAGGCATATATACATATATATATATATATATAACCATAACCATTCGTTACTTCATCAGGAGTTCAATTATAGAGACAAAATTTAGCAATGACGCCACTAAACATATTAAAAAAAGATAATACTTACTAGTCTATATATATATATATATATATATATATATATAGATATATAGATATATATATACATATAAAGATAATTATTTCGTGACCTTTGTATGCTATGGTAAATTCAATTTGTTGGCGATTTAAGGTTTATATTCCTTGAAAAAGGCATAATTTGCCGAAACATGTAGGATTGTTTTAAATATATACATTGTGAAGTAAAACCAGACCTTAAATCGCCAACCAATTGAATTTACCATATATATATATATACATATATATATATATATATATATATATATATATATATATATATATATGTATATATATATATGAGAAGTATGCAATGTGAAAGAATGAAGTAATTACCTTGAAAAATTCCATTTAAATTTAATATTAACCAAGGAATTTATTTAAGACATGCGAATATATTTCTGTTCATCTTGAAGATATATTCATATATGTTCTCTTAACAAATTTCAACGATGTCATAACGTGCAATTACACAAATTATAATTAAACATAAATGAAATACGTGAATGGAAACAAAAGAATATGTTTTATATTTGGTGGGAAAAGATTTCAAAAAATTATACCACATATATCGGAGGTATGGGCAATGAATAAAACTCTCGCAAGTAGAATGGTAATAATAGAAATAACTTTTGGCTAAAACGAGGCATTTTAACATTACAAGATCAGGCTAGAAATAAAACAATTAATCAAAGACTATGTAATATATATTTTATTATAAAAAGTATATCAAAAAGGGAACAATTAGATCCTGATAGAGCCATAAATATTCGAACGGATGCCATTAATAGTTAAAACGCGGCGATCTGGCATTACCAGATCATGTTAGAAATAAAACAATTAATCAAGGACTGCGTAATATATATTATTATACAAGTCTATCAAAAAGGAGCAATTATCCTGGTAGAGCTATACATATTCAAATGGAGAATGGAGTCCATTAATAGAAAGCTGAATCCAGAAAAGCGATACTAATCTGGTAACAATGGTGAGAAAAGATTTTAAACTGAAGAGGAAATTTCCGAATAAAGAGCAATGTATTTTAAAATAAAATACATATGTATTAAATAAACGATGCTGTAATAGGTTATTTTGTTTCATTTAATCCTTAATTATAATTATTTTTAAATACTTCACTTTCTCTAGCAATAGATGGATTATATTTTTTAAACTATTTTTTTTACTTCTAATATTTTAAAGTTTGTTTATAATTCTAAATTATGTTAGAGAAACTGATTAAATTAGAACTAAACAAATTTTTATGCAAGAATAATAAGTAACTAAAAAAGAAATACCGAATTTTTCGAATTTGTCATAAAATAATTTCTTGAAATTTATATACTCCAATAAAGAATTCTAAACAAAGTTATTAAAAAAATTAAAAATTATCAATTTTAAATTAATTTGCAAGATGATAACAAAATCAATTGTCATTATTTTATAAGTTTTAGGTATAAATTGACTATCTTTAATGAAATATTTGTTATTTCGCAATCATGTGAAAACGTTTATAGAAAGGATAGAAAATTTTAAATAAATACTTACGCCCGAAATGTACTGCTAAGAGTACTGAAGAAAGGAAAAGCAACACTGTAAAATAGAGAGTATCATTAGTAAATGTAAATCTAAAATATCTTTTCGTTCAATTTACCCTTCATCGTTACTTTCCACTTAAGCCTTTGTATGTGTTATAAAATCACTACAATCCCAAAAATTTAGAAAAAAATACTTTGATCACCACAATAAACAACTTTGATCAATTAAATCGCAGACGAGTATATATACCTACGTTTCTAATCTTCCTTATCGAATTTGCATATTTTGATTAACAAAGAACGCGGCATTATTTTCTGAAAAACAGTGAGTGGTTCCATTTTATTGTTATGTTCTAAGGATGTATGTTTTTTTCATTATCTTTACATCGTTTACATGATACAGGTATTCAGCAATTAGGCAAATTTATTGTATATCAATCGCAAAGGTGGCGGCTTCCATTTAATTGCATTCTTTTGGGTACTCGAGTTGAATATCAATATGAATGGTACAAGAACTATTACTTATTGTACACTCTTAAATGCATGGATATTTTAATTATCTTTATTGACGTTCATCTAGAAACTTATTTGATTGATTCGGAGAATGCATTCCAAAAATATAAATGTGTACCGGATATTCTGATTACTATTGTTTTGAAAAAATTTAAATCGAAAATGAAAGCCAGTGGTAACTGCATTTCAGATTTCACTTCAATTCCAGCAAAGGCTTCATTAAATATAATAGAATCTTACAAAGTCTTGAGTATTCCACCTTTTTCTACTGGATTATAATTCCTATTCCACATTCGCCGTAAGAAATGATATCTGTTTTCCATTATTTTCTATTTTTATATATGTATTTATATGTCTCCATTGTCTAATTCTTTCGATTGCGGCTTGCTTTACCTCGCCCTTTTACGTTTGTTGGGTCTTTCCAGAAAGTTAAAGATACCCTTACTCAGAGTCAACATCTAGGGTGATGGGTAGCTTCTGTATACATTTTTATTAACCTAGTTCAGACACGAACCTTAAGCTAGATGGTGACAAACATAGATGTCGCTGATCTAGTATTAAAGACGAGCTTTTTAATATACTATATATTGAAATTCTTATTGAATTGTTTTGCATAATATTGTTTTATGTATTAAATATACTTTTTCAAAATAATGTACTTGTGAAAAAGTATATTTAAAATACAAAACAATATACATTGAAAATGTCTATGTAATGAAAACTATCAAAGAAAAAGCAATTTATATAAATATAGGTGAATCTATTAAAAAGTAGGAGAGTATAATTGTACAATTTGTACATACATATTCAAACTTAAAATAATTATAATACGTAGGAACATTCAATTTAACTTATAAATGTTATTCATAGTTTTATGTTTAAATATGATCACAACAAATGTTAAACGTTTACTTTAACATCTTCTTTTTTTGAATTCTATTTTGTCCTCCAATTGCTGATTTCTTCTTATGAAGACTCACTTAATGCAATAAGAAGGTGATGGACTTGAATTTGAAGGCTGCAGATCTACCAAAGTCTCGAAAGTATTTGGTATATGAGATGCCGGAGAATGCATTTCATCCATTTTCTCAAGCATAAAATTAATATTTAGCGGACATGTTGTGCCTGATCTATTTTCATCCTCTTTATAGCAATTTGTGAAGTCAGTGGTCAAGGTTGAATTTCTTTCACTAGTAGAAAAAAACAAAAGGGTAATAAAAGTTTGCTTTTAAATTCTGTATTATCACATATTTAAGTATGCTTATAAAAATGCTATAATCTAAATTAATGCTTTATCATGTTACGTACTTTAAACATACATACTGCTTACAAGAAACTGTAGAGTATAAATGACAATGCATGACTTTTCGTAAATAGTTGGTTTTTACTTTGATCTCTTAATTCCTAGCTAAAATATACAAGCATAATAGGGTAAAAACTTAATTAACATTCATAATCAGCTGTTAAAAGTAGATACTACAACTGAAAAAGACTCTGGATACATAGAAATTATGCAAAAGTCACCATTATTTGGATTTTTGCAAGAAAAAATAAGAGAAAGTAAAATCAATTACAGCCGATGTAATAATAACTATAAGGCAATGCCTCGAAAGGCCAAATTCAAATCAGGACGTAGATAATCTTTTATTTTGGAAGATAAGTTTTAAGAAAAAAGGGTAAATATATTTTTTTATTTGGATTTTCTTTTAGGTAACAGGAATGGAGCTGAAACCTTTAAAACAATGTGCTAAGAAATACTTCTGTATTCGTGCGAGTTCAGCAGAAAGTGAGAGTGTATAGTACAGCTCGTTTAATAATAGAACAAAGGTGTGCAAGACTAAAACCGAAACATCTGAATATAATATTGTTCCTAAACAAAAACATTAATAAGTAAACTAAGTATTTATTTTATTAAAATTACACCCAACCTTTTCCTATTAGCTAATGATATAACTCAATGAGTTTCATCTTACTATACTTTCTAACTATTAAAGATGTGAATGTTTAAGCATTCAAAGGGAATTTCCATACATGAAAGTCTTTAAATCTACTTCAAAACTTAAAATTTATCGCGAAAGTATTCTAGAATCAAGTTTGGCAATAATACTTATACTGGCAACAGTGGGTAATACTAAAGAAAATATAGCCACAAAGAATTAGGTTATGTTTTTAGAAAAGAAAGAAAATCTCAGTTTGAATGAAAAAATTAATTTATTCTAACGATTAATCAAGATAAACAAAACAACATAACAAAAGCGTTTATAGCAAATTTTCGAAATGTCTTCCTTGTCTTTCAAGGCAATAAGCAAGGGGATTTTGAAAGCAACGCAGGGTATTCCGAATAAATTCTGGATTTATTCCATCACATCCAGTAAATATACGTTATTTCAATTCATCCAAGTTATGAATTTGCAAGTTATTATAAATTTTGCTTTTTAGGTAACCCCAAAGAAAGAAATCATTTGGAGATAAATCAGCTGATCTTGGGGGCCATGGTATGTGGCCAAACCTGTTTATCCACCGTCTTTGAAATGTGTTATTTAAAAAACTCCTGACGGCGTGAGTAGAATGTGCCGGTGCCCCATCCATTTGCAACCAAAGTTGATCAACATTTAGTATCTCAATTGTTGGAGTGATGTGGTTTCGTAAGAGATTTAAATATTTTTCTGCAGTGAGGTTACCGTCAATAAAAAATTGGCCAATAAGTTTATCGTTTATTATTCCAATCCAGACCTTGACTTTTTGAGGGTACTGTGTTCGGGTTAGGTGTTCGGCATGAGGATTTGTACGGGACTAATACCTAGTGGATTAATGGAAAGGAAATTTTAGTATTTTTCAATGGATAAATGTAGAATACATTTATGGTAAATGTAGCTTCATCAGAAAAAATTATTTTAGTTCAAATTTAAACATTTTTTCACAAAAATCAGTTCGTTTTACTTTATCTTCCTCGAAAAGCTCCTGATGGTTTGATACCTGGTATGGCTTATATTTAAATTCTTTCAGGGTTCTGTACACCGAACCATAAGATACTCCAAAATGACTGGCTATATCTAGAAGCGATCTTACAGACCGTTCTTCTACATAACAGAGGATATTCAGCTTCATGTCTTCTGTTAACACATGATTGATTTTATTATTTTTTTTTGTGTGAATTTAGAAAACAACCATCTTCTTTAAATCTGTTATAAATATTTAAAATTGTCTTTGTACCAGGTATAGGCCTGTTAGGATAATTAACGGCAAACAAGTCTCTGACCGTCCTTAAACTGTTATTCTTCTGATACCACATTAACATTGAAACTTTTTTGTCTTTGCCATACGTATCCATGATTTAAATAAATTATCTATTTTTCAATAAAATATATTTAAGATTTTTATAATAAATAAAAATTGAAAAATTGTGACATTAAAAAAATTTTATTTACTCCCCATGGCAATCTATTTAAGAATTAATGTATTGCTTTTACAGATTTTGGTGTATAACTGGTTGCCTACGCTACCATATATTTATGCCTGTGTGTAATTGGAAATGAAAATAAGTCAAATGATAAAAACACACAACGTTGTATTAGATTTACACTTTATTTAATAATATTTAACAATGACTATATAAGAGCTGTTTCACCGTACAACGGTTTCTTCAGATATAACAAGCGATACTATAAAACATTTTACTTAAACGTAAATATTTTTTATTTTATGACTTAATGGTATTCTCAGAAATTGGAAACCGAAATATTTTTACCCGCCTCTTTTAGTATAAGGGATACATATAGATAATATAAATTATATTATAAGTGACACATATCTAACAAAATATTTCAATCAAAAATAGGAAATAAATTCAACAGAGGGGAGGAATTAAGCTCTGTTTTGTCATTTAATAATTTATTTGAAAATTTTTGTTTATTAATTTGCATTGCTTCTAATAAATCGAGTTTCTTACTTTTCTTTTCTTCGTGTAGGATCTTGAAATTATTATTAAAACTATGGCTTTCTTCAATTAAATGGTTGGAGTATGCTGAATCTGTTTTCCCATTTCTAAACGAATAATAATGTTCGTATATGCGGTTTTTGAACGTTCTACCTGTTTGCCCGATATATGTTTTAGTGCATGTGCCACAAGTTAGTTTATACACAGCTGACTTATTATGATGTGCTGATTTACTTTTATTGTTTTTGATGTAGTTACTAATATGGTTGTTGGTTTTATATGCAATGTTTATATTTTGTTTTCTTAAAAATTTTTCCAATGCTTTATTTTGTCTGCCTAGGTAAGTAATAATTTTAAATTTCTTGTCATGATCTTTAGTAATCGGATATATATCTTGTACTGCTTTAGTTTCTCGTTTTTTGGATATTATTTTATCTATTATATTCGGGTCATAACCATTATTGATTGCAATCTGTTTTATAATGTTGTATTCTGAATTAAAGTCTTCTATTGACATGGGTATATTTAATAGTCTATGAATCATACTATAGAATGCTGCTAATTTATGTTGAATAGGGTGCATTGATTTATTATGTATTGTTGTGTCTGTGTGCGATTCTTTATGGTATATCGAGAATTTTAGTAGGTTATTGTTTCTCTTAATCGATAAATCTAAAAAGTTAATGCTATTATTCTGTTCTTTTTCTATTGTGAACTTAATGTTTTTATGTATTGAGTTGATAAATTCTTCAAGTTTATTAAGTTGTCTATCTGTGCCTGTATAACAAATTAAGATATCATCTACGTACCTATGCCAAAATAAAATGTTCTTAACTAATGCACTGTTATTAAATAAAGTGGTCTCAAGGGTATCTATAAAAATTTCCGCTAATAACGGGCTAAGTGGGTTGCCCATTATTAATCCGTCTTTACAACTGTAAATATTATCATTAAACACAAAATAATTTTGATCAACACAAATTGAAAGTAAAAATAAAATTTCCTCTGTTATGGTGGGGTTGGTTCTATTATTTTCTAGCATATTCTTAATTAGCAAATTGGCTTCTTTAGGAGGAACACTAGGAAATAGGTTTTGTCAGTCAATGCATTATACCTATGTGTAATGACAAAGGAAAAACCCGGTATATAATGACAATGCATCACTTTTCGTAAATAGTTGGTGTTTACTTTGACCTCTTAATTCCTAGCTAAAATATACAAGCATAATAGCGTAAAAACTTAATTAGCATTCATAATCACTTGCTAAAAGTAGATATTACAACTGGAAAAGACTCTCGATACATAGAAACTATGCAGAACTCCTGATACATTTTTTATAAACCTATTTATCTAATCGTGTTATATAATTTATGGGTTATAATATATCGTGCACCATACCATTACTAAACTTATTATGAATGTTTGTGGTTGTACTAAATTCTAACTATCAATTTATTGTATATCTTTAAACTTACCAGATGTAGAGGTTCTGTTTATTTTTTCGTTTGTAATATTTTAGTATGCATCATCAGCAAAATATCTTAATTTTCCCTTGGCCAATTCAAAATCTTCTTCTGGATAGCTTATGGCTTTTAACAATAGCATTGCCCTGTATATTAAGATACATTAATAATAAGTTATTAGATATTAAAGACAAAACAAAGCTTATTTTAGTTATCGATAAAAAATTTTGCCGAACCTGATATTTCAACAACAACGTACATAACAGTTAACATTTTCTTGAATTATTCATAATAAATAAAATATAAGACACAAAAGCTCTTGATTTATTTGAAATATAATCCAAATAATGTAAAAAAGGCAAAAAATTCGTATTCTTGATGTTCTCAAGGAACATCATAACTAAATATACGTTTCCAAATTTCTCCATTTGATTTACCCATCTCCATAGAAGTTGTCTCTGCCCTTACTGTTCTTTTCATAGTCTTGCTTCATATTCTTTCCTCGTTATTCGTTCGTCTGGCATTCTGAATATGTGCCCTAACCACCCCAGCTGTTTTCTTGTATACTTTTGTCGATGTCCTTTATACTGTTACACTTATATGTGTTACACATATATATAAGAATGTTTTAATTAATTTTAAATTATATTTCTTCAAATATTTCGAATTTAAAGATATGAATTTAAATTTAAGACATTTTCTGTGTATATTCGTCGCAAAGAGAAAACATTTCTTTTGTTATCATTCTGGTCAGTAGACCCATCCAAGAAATCTACCTGATTGAACGTTCAACTCAAGTATATACGTTCTTTTCGAATTTCTACAAAATATACAATTCGTTTTTAAAATTAAGTTATTTAATTTAATTACGTACGTCTTCATAATTATATCATGTCGCATATCATTTTAAAGCTTTTCTCACAAGCGATATGTTAATGATATTTGTTTCATCGACATCGCAACACTTAGTCCAAGACATCGTCAAATTCGATCATTCTCTACCTTGGGCCATAAAACAAAACCTTTTTCTAACCACCAGTGTTTTCTTACACCAAACTCATCCTTCTTCTGTTTCCAACACTTGTAAGATACACGTCGCAAAAACTTGACACGTGCTGTTCCAGCACCCAAGCGCCGTTCGGCCTTGCTTTCCACATATTCGAATGCGGCATGCTCGCAACAGTATTGTTCAATATATATTATTCTTTTACTTAATTTACTGAATAATTTAAATTTCATTTAATTTATTTTCGCATTTTTATTTCTTTAAATACTTATTCGTCCTTCCTTGTATACATTGCTACTTTTATTTAATTACTTTAATGCATTTTAAATATCTCATTTTTTTTATGTTCCTAAATATTAATTAAAAACTTTAAGGACAACGTTGTTGTGTTTTCTTTTAGTTAATAAGTTGTAGTATATGTTTTTATCCTTACAAAATACAATTACTACAAGAATTAAGTGAAGATAATTTTGATCGTAAGATTGAATTTGCGAAGTTATAATGGAAAAAATTAATACTAATCCAAATTCTGTTTCAAATAAAATTTTCATGGATGAAGCGACATTTCGTTTAAATGGTCATGTTAACAGACACAACTGTAGATACTGGGTTAATACAAATCCGCACAGGATGGATCAGGTTCATGCACAATATTCCAAAAAATTAAATGTTTGGATGGGGTTTAGTAGCAACAATATTGTAGGACCTATTTTCATTGACGGCAACTTGACAGCAGATAAGTATTTAGAATTATTGGAAGAAAATATCATGCCTCAACTTAATCAAAACCAGGAAATATAGTTCCAGCAAGATGATGCACCAGCACACTATACCATTAATGTTAGAAATTTTCTTAACGCTACTTTCCCAAACCGATCGGCCGACAAGGAACTATCGAATGGCCGGCAAGGTTACCAGACTTGCCACCACCTGATTTTTTATGGGGGTATTTAAAAAGTCAGGTTTACGTTAATAGACCATAAAATCTCGAAGATTGCGAATTCGGCAAAATATTTCCGATATACCTTTGATTTGGTGGAAAAAGGCACTTCGAGGCTTCATTCGACGTATCCATTACTGGCAGGAAATTAATGGTGGACCCTTTGAAGATCTTTTGTAAATAGTTTCATATTTCATAAATGTTTTTTCATTGTTGTTACCCCAAAAGAAACCGAAACAGTTTTTATCCGTTTTATTTTATTATGTCTATTTTAGAAAATAGACATACTATATCATCGCAAACATTTCCTTATGATCGTGTACAAAATTTTATTAAGATATCTTGTTCTCCAGATACTTGACAGTTTCCATACACAATAGCGAGCTGAATATAAAATTTAAAATATGTAAATGTTATATACATAGATAAATGTAACCATTACATCAAGCACCATTACTATATATTTCTAAGAATTTGCCGCAAAATAATAGCCAAAATAATTAAGAGCAACTACCAGGCTGAAAATATTTTCGTATTTTTACGTTTTATATAATTTATACATCTAAAAATCACATAACAAAAATCCTATATTTACGCACATATTTTTAATTATATTGGAATAGACAATTACAAAAATTGTATTTACTGAGAAATTTCTGTTCAATAATTTTTACGAATTTAACGAGGATCAGAATAAGTTTCGATGAATTATCCTTACAAATACGTGGGCGACCACCAATTGCACGGATCGATTCAAAAATTGCAGACACTTCATCCAAAATGATCGTTGGATTGCCATATATCGAATTTCCGACATTGTTAATTTGTCTTATGGTTCTACTCAAAAAATGATTCATGAAGATTTAGGGCACCGAAAGCTCGCGGCAATATGGATTCCAAAAGTGATGATTAATGAACAAAAAGCCAATCGAGTGACAATTTGTCGGCAGTGGAAAAGGCAACTGCAACATAATACACAGTTTTCAAACAATCTTGTTACATGGGACGAGAGTCAGATTATGATAGTCATTATGACCCTGTATTAATGTCTCAAAGTATGCAATGGAAGCATAAAGGCAGACCACGACCGCAGAAGGCGTAAATAGTGAAAATTGCCGGTAAAGTGATGCACTTATTTTTTTGATAAATGGGGCGTTATTTATGATCATTGTCCCTAGGGAACATACAGTAACTGAAGAGTACTATTCTAATGTTCTTTGCGGAACCCTAAAGGCAAAATTAAAGAAAAAACGACCGCTTTATCAAAACATCAATTGGATCTTGCATCACGACGACGCTCCGGCTCACAGATCAGCGATTTGTCAACAAACACTTGAAGAATTGGAGGAGGAAATTATGGTTCACCCTCCCTACTCACCTGCCCTTGCTCCGTGTGACTTCCATTTGTTTTGTGAAGTCCAAAAAGAATTGAGAATTCGAATTGAGAAGTCGAAAATTTGAGTCGAATTTAGAGCTCAATAACGCGGTATACTAAATGGACAAAACGATAGGATAGGTGTATTGCTCAGAATGGAGATAGGTACTTTAAAGGATAGTTTACGTTTTCTAAATAAATATTTCATTTTCGTACTACAGCACCATTCTTGTTATTTCCTTGTATATCCATTTCGTTAGACCATTGTATAAGTTGAATATTATTTTCAGAAAATAAGGATATTTCTCTTTTCTTAGTAATACTAAATGCTTTGAACCGAACATTTATATAAATCTGTCAATAGGGTCTTTTAAAACTGTTGTCACTTCCGAATCACTTGCGATTCATATCTATACTTATGTTAATGTGCGAGTAACTATTGAGACGAAGACGGTTCTTTATCTTTCTCTTTAACGATGGTTTTAAAATTTTAAGATTTCAGTGCCACGCCGACTTAAAAACGAATATTTATAGTATCGTACAAACCCCCTTAAATACTGCAATTAAACTTTACAAACAGAGAATCGAGGCATTAAATTTATTGAATAAATTATAATCTAAATAAGTTTTAAACTAACAATATATTTTAAATACGTAGGTACATATATATTGATTATAAATTTATATAAATATCAAACATGTATAAGAAAAAATATGAAAGAAAATATAGATGTTTCCTATTTGTAATTTAGGGATAATCGCATTGTTGCAACTCGAGGTTGAACACTAGATTCGCTGGACATTGCATTTGAACTGGTGTCATTCCGACGCATACGTAGAATTGTGTTGGATCAACTTGGCTGGTCAAGAAAACAGTTACATCAGCTACTGGTAGTGGACAGTCTCCGACCCATAAATTATCAATCGGTTTGCCGGTAGTACTTGTTTGAGCAACCTCGGTAGTTTCAAAATTTCGCGGTAGATACTCTCCACATACTACGTCTCTAGGGAAGTTACAAGCCCATGTTATACCATCATATTGAAGCCCCTCAGGACAAGCCATCATTAAGGGGTTGCCTTGTTCGCAGACGTAGTATATACTGCAATCGGTGGCATCTGGGAGAAGTACCGGATATTTACTAGAATCTGCCGGGCATGGTTCAACTGGACCCGTTGCAGTAATACTAATTGGTGTTTCGGTTTCAACTGGAATAGTAGCAGTAGTGGGCATTTCCATTGGTGCAAATACACCACATGTCGTTAATTCTGGGAAATTGCATGCCCAAATAATGCCATCATAAGAGAGACCTAGAGGACACTCCATCATGATTGGGACTCCAAAATTGCATTTATAGTATATACTGCAATTAGACTTATCTGGGATATAAGTCGCATAAAGACTATCTATTGGGCAGTCAATTACGGGGCCTGTTTCCGCGTTTGCGATTACGCTTCTTGCAACTCTGTTAGCTACTGTTGCACCAGGAACACTTTCAGGTGGTGCAAATGCTCCACATATTACGTCTAGCGGAAAATTACAGCTCCAGCGTAATCCATCATAGAGAAGACCGAATGGACACGCCATTTCAATGGCCTGCCCTGACACGCAAACATAATACTTGCTGCAATTATCTCTGTCTGGTATAAACAAAGATTCGACCGGTGGACAATCGAAGAGAGGGTTAGATACGATAACATTGTTTTCGCTTCCACTGGAGCTCGGAACACAATTTACGTTCGCTGGCCAATCGCATTGATTAGTTTCTACGTTAAAGAAAAGACCATCGGGACAACTTAGAGCAATCGGGTCACCCCAGTTACATTTATAAAAGACTGAGCAGTTTTGATCATCGGCAAGAAGAACATCTACATCACCATTTAAGGCAGGACATGAACCAACTTCAACAGTTCCTGAAAAGAGATATAAAGTTATTGTTTTTTGACAAGATATATTAATTAAATAGCATATTATTTATATAGAATTTGAGCAGTTCTAAAATTTAAAAACATGTTGCATATATACGTCAACAGAATTATTGTAAACAAAGTAAATCAGTATCACAAGCAACTAGAAGCTTTCTTTCCGTCAATAGTCTACTAATCGTTACTCAGAAGTACAGAAATTAATACTACAAAAACAGACAAATTATTAAACATATCAAATTGATTTGAAATAAAGTTGTTTGCATTCCACTTGAAGGTTGACAAGATATAATAAAGTCCAAAAGTTAAATAAAAGGACACCGAGGTAAAACATCGTTTTAAATTAAATTAGACTAAGGTATTCTTAAATCATATATTAACCTTTAAATAAGGCGACTTAAACACAAAATATAGTAGTGCAAGAAATATCTTTTGGAGAATAAGGAGAGCCCGGCAATAAGAATATACAAAGCTTGAAACATTAAGAATATTTGTATTTTCTTTACTTTACTCCAACAATTTGATTGATAATTGGTGCGGCAGTAGGTTTTGACGAATACACTGCGATGCAGTGACTTGGAGGGGTAGGCTGGTTTGTCGCGTTGTCAGTCGGTGTGACGTAAACTTTCAGTAGACATGAATACGTGGCGCGTGAATGAACATGTTTTTGCTGTTACGGCCTATATCAAAACCAAGTCGATAATCACGGTTCAACGAAGGTTTTGCAGTAAGCTCAATATTTCGCCTTTAGGTAAAATTCCTTCACGTAATTTAATCGTAGACTGGTACAATAAATTTTAAGCAACCGGTAGTGTTTTAACTGTTCATAAAGGCACAAAGAAAAGTCTAAGAACTTCGGAAACTATTGAGAGAATGAGACAAGCGATAGTTCGCCGTCCAAAACGCTCAGCAATGCGTTACGCAGAAGCGTTGAAATTATCAAACAGTATCATAGAAAAATTTTATACAAAGTTTTTCGAATTTTTCCATATAAAATACAGATTGTACAGAAACTTCTGCCGAATGATTTACCTTCGAGATTTGAATTTTGCAAGGTATTCTAATAGTTGTTACGTAAGCATCCCAAAATTTTGCGTAACTTGATAATCTCAGATGAAGCAAATTTCCATTTATCATTATACAAAATCACATTTTGCAAATGTGATTGTATGGTGCGGCGTTTCAGCGTTTGGCATTTTGGGCCCGTTCTTTTTCGAGGAGAACAATGCAACAATGACTGTAACATCTAAACGTTATGTGGAAATGTTCAAAAACTTTTTAGCTGCCGATTTCCAGCGTTCAGGAGTGCAAGGGGAGTTATGGTTCTAACAAGATGGTGCTACTAGCCATACAGCTCGAATTGCAATGACTGTTTTAAGGAACGTCTTTTGAAGCCGCCTGATTTCGCGCAATGGGGACATTGCTTGGCCACCACGGTCTCCGGAATTAATTGCACCTGATTTCTTTTCGTGAGGGTATTTAAAGTTTTCATTAACAAGTCCTGAACATTACAAAAGCTAAAGAACAACATTGAACAGGAAATTGGAGCCATTGACATGAATATGCTAAATAGGGTCATGGACAGAGTACATAAATGAATAGCTGATTGCATCAAAAATGATGGTGACCATACTGATCATTTAAATAACGTAATTTTCAAAATTTAGGATATTGATTGTATGGCCATTAAATGTTAATCTTTTAACAAGCAAAATATATTTTTTTCTTTCTATTCCCCGACACTCATTACGCGAGCTAAGATCAAAATCAGTTAAAACCTATTGCCGTACCCGTTATATGCTAAACAGAGGATGTATTTTTAAAAATGTAGTGGCTAGATTGATTATTGAAAATCAATCAAAGTAAATAAAATCAAGAAGACGCTAATTATTATTCGAATTTTTTAATTGAAAAAATTTGCCCTTAAGCAGGATTGAAACCCACGTCCATGGTTTGTCGGACCATTGCTCTGCCTCTTGAGCTACTAAGGACTGTGGTTCCGAATACATTAGGAAGCCTTAAGTTATATTAAGGAAACATATGTTATTATTTTTGCCTGTAGTCGCCAATTGTTGCAAATTAATTACATTTTTGCGAAATTACAATTAATTTGCAACAAGTGCCGACTTAAAAAATGGAATTATAAAATATGCGAGAAGTATTGGTATACCAGAGAAACTTATAAGGATGATCGAATTGAATGTGGAAAGTTCGATTGCTTCACAAAAAAAAAGACAAATTAAAAAATCGACTTGTTAATGGAGAAATATGTTGATATAAAACAGAGTTAGTGCAACACCCTTCAGCTCTAAAATTTCAATTTGTGTGTTATACAAACTCAAATCTAAGGATGCGTTTACCCTGCATTTGAGCGTAACTGCATTTAAAATAGAGAGACGCAAAAAAAATCCGTAACCACAAAAAATTAATAAACTCTAAATACGTATTTCGACAACTAAGTTGCCATATTCAGTAGAGCAATTTTGTAAAAATAAACCTAAAGTAATATGAATAAACTTTAAATACTTATTTCGGCAACTAAGTTGCCATCTTGGGTAGAACAATTTTGAAAAAGAAAGATAGTATTTTAACATTTTTTTTCAAAATCATTTGAGTGTATATTTTATTATATTAAATTGTTTGGAAAATTTTAAATTAATATTGTCAGTTTTATTGTGTGATACTTCATGGTATAAAATAGTAAAAATGATAAAATTAGGTTTCAGAAAAGGGCGTAGCATAGATTCTGCGATTGCAAAAATTTTTAAATCAACTATATCAACATATAAATGAGAATAATGCATCCTGAAATTTTTGTCGATCTGAGTAAAGCTTTTGACGTGATAAATAGAGCTGAGGATGTTTGCGGTATAACCATGGTTATATCATGTAACCATAGTAAATTACTATGGTTACATGATATAACCATGGTTATACCGCAAACATCCTCAGCTCTAGTGATAAATCACGAGCTGTAAATTGAAACATTACCATGTTATGGAATTACAAGTAAACCGTTAGAATGGCTTGAAGGTAACTTGGACAATTGCAGTGAAATGTGTAAGTTCATAAAGCCGCATTGAGTAAGTGCACTTTAAAAAGTGGAGTCCCTCAGGGCAGTGTATTAAGTCCAATATTGTATATTATTTATGTAAATGATATTCCACCTGATGACGTGATAATATATGCTAATGGTATTTTGCTTTTAGTCTCTACAAAGAATTCCATAAAAATAAATACTTTAAATGATTATTTCATATACCGGGTATATTTTTTAACTGGAAACTTTCAAATATCTCGAAAAATAAGCAGTTCACGAAAAAATATCCAGATTTAAAATTTAATAATTCAATGGAAGAAATACATTAGTGCTCTCTCTCTCTCTCCCTTCATGTAGGTGGGGCGGAGATAACTTTGAAATCTTAAATAGGAACCCTTATATTTTATTACAGATTATAATTCTACTGGAAAAAGTACGTAAGATTTGTCTGAAACATTTTGTTCAATTCGTGGTAGATTCTGCAATTCGTTTTCAATAAAAGGAATACCACGAAAAATGACATATCAAGAATGTACTATTATTATAACCCAGGAACGTGCGGCCTTCTTCATATACTTGGTCAACGTAATTGCCTTCGCTCATGGCTTATCGGAGTGCTTTAGAATAAAAGAAAAATTTATCTTTCTTTTAATACCATTTCTTATGTTGAAAATATTTTTATAAAAATGTTTTTGTATGTACAATGTATGTATTTAGCGTTTGTGTTATTACTTCCATTCGTATTTATTCTAATTCCACAAATACAAAATAAACGTACAAAAGAAAGGAATTACTTTAAGTACAACTTACGAGATTTTACTCAGTTCGAGGAATATTTCGAAAAATAAAAGACCTGTTTCTATTTCGCTGTTAAAAGTACCTACTGTAGAATGGAGTATTTAACTGTACAAGAGAAAATTGAAATGGTTCTGGTGTATGAAGAAGTTGGCAGAAGTCTTGATAATGCTGTCAATCTCTACGTTCAACGTTTTCTGAATAAGATTCGGTCACGTGCGTCATTTTACCGTACTATTAAACAACTCACTACTGATGGAAGTGTTCGACCGAAAGAAAAAGACCCGTCGAGCAACAGACATCGGAGAAAATAATGAAATTGCTCTATTAGCTGCAGCGGCTGTCAATCAATGTTAGCAAAAGAGAAATAGCTCGCGATTATCCTACACCTGTGCTTGGAAAATTTTAAAACGCCATAAATATCATCTATATCATGTGGGTCTCCATCTAGATCTTGTGGCGTTGATTTCCAAAATCGGGTAAATTTTTGTCAGTGGGCATGTGAAGAATTACAATAAAACCCCAGTTTTTTTCGTTACGTATTGTTCTCCGACGAGGCGTCTTTTACAAACCACCGAACGGCTAATCGACGCAGTATACATTACTAGAGTGTTGAAAATCTGCACTGGCTTCGCCAAGTTGAACACCAGCGCCCTTGGACTGTTAACGTGTGGTGTGGAATAACTGGGAACAAAGTCATCGGCCCCCACATTATTAAAAGCCACTTGAATGGTGAAATGTACCGAGACATTTTGAAAAATGAACTGCCAGCAATACTTGAAGATGTTATCCTCAATTTTTTTCGTTACATGTTGTTCTCCGACGAGGCTTCTTTCACAAACAACGGAACGGTTAATCGACGCAATATACATTACTGGAGTGTTGAAAATCCGCGCTGGCTTCCAGACGTTAACTTAGAAGTACGACAGAACATGTGGTTTCAACATGATGGTTATCTAGCACACTATTCAGTGGTAGCACGTGAAGTACTTGATCGTAATTGGTCGCTGGATCGGTAGGGCTGGTTCAGTAAATTGGCCTGGTAGATCACCAGATCTTACTTCGCCAGATTTCTTTTCATGGGGTTATCTCAAATGCAAAGTATACAATCAAATATCAAGAACACGTGAAAATATGATAGAGCGAATCAGAAATGCTTGTGCTGGAAAAAGATACACTTCTTAGTTATCTACAATCATCTGAAATTCGGATCAATAAGTGCACTGAAATCGAAGGCCATAACTTTGAGCACTTTATTCAATTGGAAGATGATGAGGCGAGGAGAAATCTGGTACTCTGATAAATGAAAGGCGAAGGGACTTACATAAATGAAGCATGCTGATATGTGAGAGGCGAGAAGACGCAGTTTAATCCAGCACGCCAAGGTGGTACTACATACACGTCGTTGTTGTTGGGTTACGCTAAAATTAATTTATTTACCAGCAATTTACATTTCTACATGTGATGATTCCTAGTTATTCAAAATTTGTAAAATTAATAAAGTTTTTCTTAGACGAATTTTGATTATTTACAAAGAAAACGTATTTTTTATTGCACACGTATTGTAAAATCATATGCATAGGTTCTCAGTGTGTGAAATTGAAATAAATTAAATTTCATCGATTACAGCTCATGAATTGACAAAAATGTTCAGACAAATCCTACGTAGTTTTTCTAGTAGAATTCGAATCTGTAATAAAATATACGGATTTCTATTTAAGATTTCGATGTAGGTGGGACGGGTGTACCCACCTACATGGAGGGAGAAAGAGGGACTAATTGTAGCACGAGTATATTTCCTCCATTGAATTATTAAATTTTAAATCTGCACATTTTTGCGTGAACTACTTACTTTTCGAGATATTTGAAAGTTTCAAGTTAAAAAATATAAAAAGTGTTTCTTTGGAGACTGTGGTTAAGTAAAAACTTTAAAAAAAGGTATATAACCCCTCACCACAATTATTAATCGTATCCTAAATACGTATTTCGACAACTAAGTTGTCATCATCAGTAGGTAAAACCACTAATCTAGGTGTCGCACATGGGGCACAGTAAAGCTAGCACAACTGCTTACGCAATAACTTTACACAGCGTCCACGTATACACAGTGTATACGTGGACGCTTTACTGTGCCCCATGTGCGACACCTTGATTAGTGGTTTTACCTACTGATGATGACAACTTCGTTGTCGAAATACGTATTTAGGATACAATTAATAATTGTGGTTAAAAAAGATACCCGGTATATTAATAATTATAATAATTTTATATTAAATAATATAAAAAAACGTATTGAATTTGAATTTAAAACAAATTATAATGTTAGGGATCAGTCTCATCTTGTCAAAGGACATTAATCCACTATTTCCTAGCTAGTATAATACGAAATTTTATGTGTAACAATTGATTCTATGTGTAACTGAAAAGATCATATGGAAATTTTATGTAAAAAACTAGTCCTATATGTAGAGAACAGACGCAATTTCCATAAAACGCAATCGGCAATTGGAATTGTGTATAACGTCGCTCAGTACATCCCGGCGTAATTCAATGAAGTATTTGTTTGACTTACTCGGACACCTGGTCTCACCGCGATAACAATGGACAAGCCAGCTATTGTATTCGGAGAATATAGTGTTTTTTAAAGTGTTTTCATGAGCGTAGATAGAAGCGGAGTTTTTATAATGTATTTTATTTATTAGTTTATATTTCGTAAGATAAATAAAGTGCTGTGAGTAAGTTTCTTGTTTTCATAGTTTTAACTGTTAATTACATCGTAATTTTTGTGATAGATCCTGTTTAATATCGTTTGATTGAATCTATTTCTACCAATTATTTCGACGTAAGAATGCGCATTGAATTTCGTTCAGTTTCAATAACTTACGCACACATTTTTAGTTTTCATTTATTTAGATCTAGAGCATTGTTTAAGTTACTTTTTCAGACATGATATGGAAGAATGTCGAGAACGGCATTGTAAAACAATGGCGAGTTGGATTGACGGTCATACTGATTGTATGTCCATTGTCAGTGATTCCTAAATTTATTACAAAATCCGTAAAATATCTTAAAAAATTCGTCACTTAGGATCGCAAACACATCTGAACTCTGTAAAACTTTTATGGCGGCTAATATTCCATTAAATAAACTTAGCAATCCCACTATAAAAATATTTCTGAAAAAATATACTGGTCGAAATGTTCCTGATGAATCAACTTTACGCAAATATTATGTTTCTAGGTGCTATAGGAGAACAGTAGAACGCATTAGAAGCCATCTTTTAAATCAATACATATGGATAAGCGCCGACGAAACGGTGGATATGTTAGGACGCTGTGTGGTAAATGTTGTAGCTGGTGTACTACATCCAACTATTCCCTATAACTCATATGTAATAGCAACAAGTGTTATAAATAGAGTTGATACGGAAACAGTTGCTGAAACAATTAAGGAGAATATGCAAAAAATGCTTCATTCGGACGCCACGTACAAAGAAAAAATACTATTATTTGTCAGTGATAGTGCTGCGTATATGTTAAAAACAGGCAGACTATTGAAGAAAACATATCCTAATATGCTGCATATTACTTGTGTAGCACATGCTCTCCACAGAATCTGTGAATATATCAGAGACACTTTTCCGGAAGTTGATAGACTTGTATCAGCTTTTAAAAAATTTTCAGAAAAGCACCATTGAGAGTAGCTCTTTTCAGGGAAAAATTTCCATCTCTGTCACTGCCTCCCACCCCAATAATAACTAGATGGGGAACATGGCTGGAAGCTACTAGTTATTATGCTGAGAATTTCGATAGTCTAAAACATTTCGTAACACTGCTAAAGGAGGATGCTAGAAGTATTGGTGAGTGCAAGGAGCTCACACAAATCCCAAATTTAAAAAAATTAGTTGTATTTTCTTCACGAACACTTTGGAAAATTGCCAAAACTAATCACTTATTTTGAAAATCGAAATCTCAAATTAAATGACGGATTAACAACCTTAGATGTGGCTGTTAATAATTTGAAAAGTATTCCAAGTGACTTCGGATGTGGCCTTCGGCAAAAGTTTGAAGCAATTCTTAATAGAAATCCAGATTTAATTACATTGCAGCAATTATGTATGGAGACAATTCCACAAAATCTAACGGCTAAATATGAAGAAATAAAAGAATATTTCTAGTATGCACCTATAACCAGTTGCGATGTAGAAAGGACGTTTTCTATTTATAAGGATGTACTTAATTCAAAGAGAACAAAATTGACAGAAGAAAACCTTGAGAAACTATTGCTAGTCAATATTAATACTCCTTTACTTAACTTGAACGACAAAATGAACAAATAAAAATGTTCCAATTATAGAAATAAAATTAAAAACTTTAAAAATACATATGTATTTTTTCAACAAATACATATGTATTTCGTAATTTTATAGATCACCACCCGTTTGTTTTCCAATTACATAAATAAAATTAAAAACTTTATAAATACAACTTTTCAACAAATAAATATGTATTTCGTAATTTTATAGATCACCACCCGTTCGTTTTCCAATTATATAAATAAAATTAAATATTTTAGAAATACAGCCTTTCGCCAGTACTGCACTGGGTGGTAATCGTGTCCGTTCTCTACCTATATGTTTTGCTTTAAGTAAACTAAGATATGAGGTTGATTTTTCTGTACATAGATTGTATTATTTCTTAAGTTATGAATTTAGAGACCGGACACATCGGGCTGAAATGAACGTCATTACGACGGACGATATAAATAGTCTACCACATCTGTAAGTACATCACGCAGTTGTTGAATAGCACTATTCATTCGGTTAACTACACATCTATTTTTTGTGTGCGGTTAACCGAATGAATAGGGCTATTCAATAGCTGCCTGATATACTTACAGATGTTGTAGACTATTTATATCGTCCGTCGTAATGACGTCATTTCAGCCAGATGTTCCCGGTCTAGTAATGATATATGACATACTAGCATGGGCATCGTCTACAGATATGGTATGAATTTTTAAACTTAAATAATGATATGAAGTTCTTATAGTAGTAGCTGTAGAGATTTGTTTCCTGAATTAAAAATTATGACTCCACCGTGAATCTTACCTATCACTTTTAGATCTTGCTTTTGCATGTTAAGGAGAACTTTGATAGTGGTCAAAATTAAACAAAACTAACTATGACACTTGAAATGTATATACATTAGAAATTCCAAAACATAGATTCAATGAAAAATGTCCTATTAAATAAATGCATAAACTACAAGCTAATGTTACATACAAGATTTATAAGTATGACCAAAAAATTATTGATTCAAAGGAGTTACTATTCAATAACAGAATTTTTAAATAATGTTTTGTGATTTTTATTTTTTATTAATATAGATCTATGGCTTCTTTTCCTTTACATACTGAATTACCATTTCACACATTTCATATGAGCCGATAGGAATAAATAAATTATTAAAGTAAAACAAAATGAACCATAAAAGTTTTTAAAATATAACTTTCGAATAAGTTTAACAAAATTATAGGGAAAGATATTTAGTTCAAAATTTTTCCTCTAAATTAAATAGTAGCCCTTTTAGAAACTCTATGATAACTTAAAAAAATTAAAAAGGAATTATTTCTATAAAATATGATCAATTATTGTAAATAAGTAAGTCTACTTACGTCCAAGATGAACTGTTAGAAGCACCGACGAGAGAAAAATTATTACTGAAAAAGAGAAGGCATTATTTAAAACTAGAAGTTTGAAACACTTTTTTTTTAAATTACCTTTCATTATATTTATTTTTGGTACAAACTCAAAGCACTATAATAACAAAATATGTAAAAACAAAAGATCACTTTGATTGTCACCAGAAACTGAATTACTTAGCGAACATAGGAGATGAATATATATACATGTTCTTAATCCTCTTATCAGATACATGTCAAGCTTTTTAATGTTTTTATGACCAATTTTATTAATAATAAATTATTAAATCTTAAAAAGGCGGTGTCACATAAAGGAACTGCAGCATCAAATTATTAGTATTAACTAGGATATGCCTAACAACAAACGTTAGAAGATGTCTTCAAATCGTATATCAATCAGTAATCAAAGAAGTAAATGTTTTGATAAAAAACGAACAATATTTATTTTAAGTTAAAGACACGGTTTGATAGTTTTTAACCATTTTTTATATTAATATTTTTTGAACCATTTGTTACATAAAATTTCGTTTTCTAAAAAAATTAATTTAAAGGGAAGTTATTAAGAGCAAGTGATTAATTAATAGATATTCGTAAAAACTGTGACACAACGACGAACAAAGTCAGAATTTACAGATTCAAAAGACTCTTTAGTGTGTTTTTAAAATATATAAGAGGCCTGAAAATAATAGTGATCAATTATAATATTCATTTATCCTAAAAAGGATTTTGGAAACTGCCAAATATACCTTAATTGATACTTGCAGAATATATATGGTGAGGTGCATATATCCATTGAAACCACATGTATCACTATAAAAAAGTAATTCATTTCTTCTTCTTTAGGTGCCGTCTCCGCTTCGAAGGTTGGCAATTATCATAGCTATTCTTACTTTTGAAACCGCAGCTCTAAACAGTCCATTATTATTGTATCCAAACCAGTCCATAAGGTTCTTCAGCCAAGAATTCCGTCTTCTTCCTATAGATCTCTTGCCCGGGATTTTTCCCTGCGTAATTATTTGTAGTATTTGATATTTTTCTCCCCTCATGACATGTCCCATGTACAGCAGTTCTCTTCACTTAATTGTCGGAATCACTTCTCTCTCCTTATGCATACGTCTCATCACTTCTACGTTGCTTTTTCTCTGTACCCATGAGATCTTCAATATTCTCCGGTATACCCACATCTCAAATGCCTCCAGTCTCCTCATGTCGGTTACCTTCAGCGTCCAGGCCTCCATCCCATAGTATAGTATAGACAGAACATAGCATCTCATCAGTCGTATTTTTAAGTCAAGGTTTAAATCTCGGCAGCAGAAAAGCCTTTTCATCCTTGTAAAGGTGCTTCTCGCCTGTTCTATTCTGACTCGTATTTCTTGGGAGCTGTCATTGTTCTCATTAATGATCGTGCCCAGGTATTTGTATTGTCTTACTCTCTCAATAGGCTGGTTCTTCACATATATCTTACGATTATCTTTAGTTGTTTTTGTTATCAGCATATATTTTGTTTTGCTTATGTTCAGCGTTAGTCCATACTCTTCGCTTACTGTATCGTCAGCGTACCTCAGATTATTTATTGTCACGTCGTTAATCTTAATGCCCATGTCCCGATCATCAAGTGCTCTATTTACTATGTCCTCCGAGTACAGATTAAAGAGGATTGGCGACAGTATACACCCCTGACGAACACCTCTTCGTATTTCTATTTCCTCTGATGTCGTGTCTTCTATTCGTACTGCTGCTTTTTGGCCATAGTATGGGTTTGAGATTAATCTTATGTCTCTGAGGTCTATCCTTCTCTTGACCAATGTTTCTATGAGTTGATCATGTCTAACTTTATCAAATGCTTTATTGTAATCTATAAAGCAGGCGTATATGTCCTGGTTTACGTCTAGGCATCTTTGTGATAGGACATTTAGTGCAAATAGTGCTTCCCTTGTTCCCAGGTGCTTACGGAATCCAAACTGACTATCGCTGATATCTACATCCAATTTCCTGAATATTCTATTATGGACCACCTTCAACAGGACTTTCAATGTGTGAACCATCAGGCTTATTGTGCGGTAGTCAGAGCAATGCCTGGCATTTTTCTTTTTCGGAAGGGTTATAAAAGTTGATAGCAACCACTCATTTGGTATTATTCCTGTTCTATATATGGTATTAATTACTTCTACCAAAACATGAATCCGGTCCGCCTCTATCAGTTTAAGAATTTCCGCTGGCAGTTGGTCCGGACCTGCAGTTTTTCCGTTCTTGAGCATACCTAGTTCATATGTTACTTCATCCTTAATTATGTCCGGGCCCAACTCCCATTCCGTATTTTCAAGAGTCGTATGCCGTCTCTCATCTTCGAACTGTTCTGTAATGTAGTTCTTCCATATTTATAGTTTTTGTTCTATTTCTGTGACTATTTTCCCGTTGTTATATAATATATTAAGTTGCTTTTGTTTGCTGGTGCCGACGAGTTCTTTAATCTTTTTGTGCATGTTAAGGTTGTCGTATTTGGCTTGTAGCTCCTCAATTTTTTCACATTTTTGTTTATAATAATCTTCTTTTGCTTTTCCGATTTTTGTGCGAAGTATTCGTTGTGTTTCTTTATATTGTTGTTCGTTTTTTCCCTTATAGCTTCTTCTCTTTTTCATAAGATTAAGAATTTCACCAGTAATCCATTCCTTCTTTCCTGTGGGTTTCTCTGTCTTTAGAATGTCTAATGAGGGTTCCAACAAGGCTGATTTAATTCTGTACCATTTTTCATTTATGTTTCTGCAGTTTTGGTATTCTTCCTTGCTTTCGAGTGTTTCCAGATTTTTGTTTATTCTTGTTTGCAACTCATTCCGTATTTCTTGTTTTTTAGGTGTTTTGTATTTATCAGAGTTTCTCTCTTCTTTGGGATTCTTTTAAGTTTGAGGTGTATCTGGGCCACCAGGGAGTTGTGGTCCGAAGAGACGTCAGCGCCCGGGTAGGTCTTAATTGATTTGATGTTGTTTCTATATCTTGCGTTTATCAAAAGTATTTCACTAAATAGATGATACTAAAAGAGAACACAAGTAGAAGTCCGTGATCCCTAAATTTGAAGAATTGAAAAAATGCTTTAACATTTTATTTCGAGAATAAAGAATTTATTCCAAACCGCATTTAGTTATTCTACATTGAATCTATGGTGAATGGTATGAAATATGAATGTACCTCTTTCTTTCTTTGAATTAGTTTCGCCATAGATTTAATTTAATTCAGTCCATTGAGTTTGGATATTGCAAAAAAATAATATTAGCTTTCTCATATACATACATTAAAAAAGCTTATTTTTACATTCTGAATTCACTAATTCGAGATTTGATGAGTAAAAGAGGACCATAAGCAGAAGTCTGCGATTTCTAAATTGGAATAAGCCTTGAAAAAATGTTTTAGCTGTTATATTCATTTCAGGAATTAAGAATTTCTTCAAAATCAAATTTAGTTGTTCTAAAATGAATCTATAGTGATGATATAAATACTTTTTGCGAATTAGTTTCGTCAAAGATTCATTTTAAAAATTTCGATCCATTCAATTTAGATTTGAAAAAAAGTTAATGTTAGCTTTCTTGTATACCATACATTAAAGAAGCTTCTTCAAGTAAAAAAAGAACATAAGCAGAAATCTGTGATTCCTAAACTTCAAGAATCTTTTAAAAAAAGTTTTAAATATTATTTTCATCTCAAGAATAAACAATTTCCACCAAATCATATTCAGTTTTACAACGAATTGTATGAACTTACCCTTTTCTTTTTAGGAATTAGTTTTAGACACAGATTTAATTTTAAAACTTTCAGCCCATAGAGTTCTGATATTGCAAAAAAAATATAAATGTGTCTTGTATACATACATTAAAGAAGAATATTAATTATATTTATCAATGAACGGTATTCATTATTAGTATGTGCAAATAAACAAATTTTTTTTATAAGAGTAAACTGAACCATGTGAGCCACAAAATTGTTTTCGGAGTTAGTCATGAAAAAAAATTGCCATGTCTTGATTGATTCTACTAGTTTGGAGATTACCAAAGTGGTCTATATCGACCCCGAGGAGTCGATGTAGACCATTTCAATCAACCCCCTGTGGTCAATTGAATTCTATTAATAAATGTGTAACACTTAAGACGTGTTTTTTATGCTTTTCACAATATAGTTACAAAATTTAAAGCTTTCAAAGTGAACAGCATTATAAAACATGACAAGTGGTCTATGAAAGATAAAAGTTTGGAGACCTCTGTAACTAGTTGATGAAAAAAGTTCCTATTTTAATATTTTCCACATAGCATGTTAATAATTTGTTATTTTGGCTTGTTTTATTTATTTTATTGCTTACATAAGGAGTAAGTCACAAAAAATGTTTTTAGAGTATGCCACGGATTAAATCATTTATGTCTTAGATTGATTAAGTGATCTAACCTACATTTCGTTCTATTAGTAATAGAATTAATAAATACTGAAAAAACAAGTCAATCAACGGGAGGAAACGTACAGACGACGTTTCGTTCTAGTTGGAACTTTTCAATGTACGGTATTCCCTCGATGACGGACATTGCTTTTTCATTTCTATACTTTCTGTATATTTAGTTAGCATTTGGAATTTACTGCAAGTGAGAATTAATGAATATTAAATCACATTCTTACATGTAAATGTCGACTTATTTAATGCGTTCGTAACTACAATCCGACAAACTAAGTTTGTACCAGTATGCAGAACACACCCTTTCGCGACAACGAACTTCCTGGTGATTAGGTTAATTAAGAATTAAGAAATACTGAAAAAACAAGTCAATCAACGGGAGGAAACGTACAGACGACGTTTCGTTCTAGTTGGAACTTTTCAATGTACGGTATTCCCTACATGTAAGAATGTGATTTAATATTCATTAATTCTCACTTGCAGTAAATTCCAAATGCTAACTATATATACAGAAAGTATAGAAATGAAAAAGCAATGTCCGTCATCGAGGGAATACCGTACATTGAAAAGTTCCAACTAGAACGAAACGTCGTCTGTACGTTTCCTCCCGTTGATTGACTTGTTTTTTCAGTATTTCTTAATTCTTAATTAACCTAATCACCAGGAAGTTCGTTGTCGCGAAAGGGTGTGTTCTGCATACTGGTACAAACTTAGTTTGTCGGATTGTAGTTACGAACGCATTAAATAAGTCGACATTTACATGTAAGAATGTGATTTAATATTCATTAATTCTCACTTGCAGTAAATTCCAAATGCTAACTATATATACAGAAAGTATAGAAATGAAAAAGCAATGTCCGTCATCGAGGGAATACCGTACATTGAAAAGTTCCAACTAGAACGAAACGTCGTCTGTACGTTTCCTCCCGTTGATTGACTTGTTTTTTCAGTATTTCTTAATTCTTAATTAACCTAATCACCAGGAAGTTCGTTGTCGCGAAAGGGTGTGTTCTGCACACTGGTACAAACTTAGTTTGTCGGATTGTAGTTACGAACGCATTAAATAAGTCGACATTTACATGTAAGAATGTGATTTAATATTCATTAATTCTCAATTGCAGTAAATTCCAAATGCTAACTATTAGTAATAGGTTAAATTGTAACTTGTCAATTTGACCTATGATTATTTACATATGACACTTCGTCAATTCTCTAAGCTCAGATGTGACTTATATGTCTATTTCAGTCGTTCGTAGCCTACCTGGGATACAAACTTTGTGGCTCGTTTGATATTACAAATTAAAACACTGCTAAAGAAAGAAATCCACTAAATTTATTAAATAAAAAAAAAAAAAAAAAATTATTTAATAAGATGTGTTACGTCACCACCACTCACTTTTTTCTTTTGTTAACAGATTTAAGCACGTTTTGATGAGTCCAAGGTGCATTATTAATTTATTCAATTTCGTTGCTTATACAAGTAATAAAAATCAAGTTTTTTAAGTATGAACATACAAATAATGTTCGCAGGACCGCAGTCTAAATTCTAATTTCTTTAGGAAAGCAATATTATCATTGATTGTGTATGTCCAAGCTCCATCTTTCTGAAAATAATCTTCCTTCGGTTCACCATCGATCATCAAATAGGAGTTCATATCGCTCAGGATTTAGTCTTCGGCCAAAAAATATGATCACGGATTATCTACGGTTCACATTCTCACATTTTGAGAGTTGATAAAGAATGAGGTGGAACTAGAATTCATCGGTAACTAATTCCTTCCATAGCCATCATTTAAATAATATAATTCATTTAAACTAAGCAACTTTGTACTATTACAAATTGTCTGGGCGACACTTATTACAAACGGCGGCTTGGGCTAATAATAAGGAAATTATTTTGTAATACAATAATTAGACGGTTCTGGTGATGAAGTTCCTTCAAAGGTCCAGGACGTGTGTGATGATGGTAAATTCAAATAAATACACAAAAACTTAATAAATAAAATAAAACACAGCGGCGTCCTTAAAGTTTGTATTTATATTTACATAATAAGAAATTGAAATTCGTATATTTAAAAGTAATTAAAACAGTAATAAAATAAAACAGTAATAAAAACAAAGTACTATATACATGCGGAGCAGTAGATAAGTAGATTAAAAATTAACACAAAAATATACTGAAAAGAATGTTAAATGGAGTAGTAAATTAAGGGTTAATTAATTACGATGAATATAAAATAATCTCTGTATAGAACAATACAAAGTTACCTTGAGTGGCCAAGTTGGGCACGTGGTCTTCGAAGATATATATACCTGGTCGAGTATATGTAGAGCGGTGTTGGCCGGAGGAATAAGAAATTAATTAGTTTAAATTAATGTGAATTAATATGGATTCGCTTAAAAGAATAATATGTATAGAACAATACAGTTTACCTTAGAAGCGAAGAGACACCGGACGGCGTGGCATCGTGAACTTGGACAGCACGATGAGCGATGTGTGTGTAACTCACGAACGTTCGAAGGAGAAGATCGACTGATAGTTTGTATCGAAAAGAAAAGGTCTAGAAAACGGTCTGTTTTATGATCTATCGAAGAGAGGGGTCGATATCTTGAATTATAATTAATAAGAAGCGCGACCTGAAGACGTGGTCTATCGATGTCATAAATATTATTAGAATAAACCCTTGTGACATAAGCTTTCTAATAATATGAAACACAACATATAAAGGAAGATGTATAATTGAAGCATATCTTTTTTTAATAACTTGTGAGTTGTACCAACAGAAAGGTTTATTTGTTGACTCAAATGTCGAACAGATGTTTGTGGTTCATTTTCCATTATTTCTTCAACACGATTGACAACTTGAGGTGTACGTTTCTTAACTGCTCCGCTGCCTGATTTTCTTAAGAGAGTACCAGTTTCAGAAAAACGTTTTAAAGTTCTATCCAAAGTATTCTTAAATTGTATATAAACTATTACAAAATGTGGAAACTCAACTTGAAATTCTACCATGCAATCTTGAACTGAATAAACCCATAAGCTATCAATTTTATTACCACTTGGAAAATAAGCCTGGACTAAAAAAATTTTATGTTCGAAAGTGAAAGCCATTTTAAAACTGAGAAGCAATTTATTTTAACCAGAATCGACGCACGATTATCTTATGCACTAACTGATATTTGTGATTGACATTATCAAATGTCATTTGGATTTACGTTTACGGAACAACAAAACACATACTAATATATTTGCCTCATTCTATCAAAATTTCAAAGTAACCTAGATTGACTTTTCAAATGAACACTTGTTTTATATATATATACATATATATATATATATATATATATATATATATATATATATATATATATATATATGTTACTCTTGACGTTCTCGCGGACGTATGATGAAGGTGTAGTTTCTCGGGTTCTTGTAATTTTCAGGACAAAACTCACAGGCGGCCAAGAACCCGAGAAACTACACCTTCATATATATATATATATATATATATATATATATATATATATATATACAGGGCAATCCAAATTAAGTGTTCACCATTGGTAACTTTGTTATTATTAAAGATACAAGATTGTTTAAATTAGCAAACTAGTAGTACTTTTAACGCTCTTTAAGATGGAAGAATTAAAAAAAACAAATGAGCAGCGCGTTTTCGAGTTTTCCCGAAAAATATGTTTTTTTCAAATGGAAACCCCTGTATATTATATCATTTTCTGTTAGAAATTCAATTTTTAAACAAGAAATCTTATAAGAACTTTTTTACTGGGATTAAAAACACTTGAGTTATAATGTATAAACAAAAACAGCTAAATAATTTTTATAAATTTTATTTTATACATAAAACATATCATTAAAAGAAAATAAAAATCACTGATTTTTTCATAGAAGATGTTCAAAAATACCACCTTGTTGTTCAATACATTTTTGAACACGTTTCTGAACTTGTCGAACTGCTTTTAGTATGGTCCTACCATCTATTTGGTATATCTTTTCACTAACTGCAATTTTTAGGGCGTTTACGTTTTCGTACCTTTGCTTATAAATCTCTGTCTTTAAATAACCCCATAAAAAAATCAAGCGGTGTTAAATCTGGCGATCGGGGAGGCCACTGAATAGGACCATTTGTTCCTATCCATGAATTGTTAAAAATAGTAATTAAAATTTGATGAGTACCTCTGAAAATGCAGATTCTGTCTACTTATGAGATCAATATCGTCTAAGAAATTATTCAAAATTTCAGTCAAAAATTCTATGTACCTTTCACCAGTGAGAGTGCCCTCATAAAAGAAAGGACCAACAATCCTTGAACCAATTAAACCGCACCAAACATTAAAACTGTAACGGACTTGCGGGCGTCTTGGATGTACTAAAAGAAGATTTTCCTTTGACCAGTAATGATGATTTTTTGTATTGTACATTCCAGAATTTGAGAAATTTGATTCATCGGTCCATAAAATATAACGAAAGTTGTTTACATTTTGGCGACAAAAGTTAAGATACCAGTGGCAAAAAAACATTATTCTCTCTGGATCCCCTGGCAAGAAAACTTGAACTGGTTTGTACTTATAAGCAATGAATTTGTGTTTCTTCAGAATCCTATGCACAGTACCGTCACTCAAATCAGATTCCTTGATAATATCTAGTATGGAATTCTCACGGTTGGCCTCAAAATATGCAAGAACTAGAATTTCCGTGGCCTCGCTTATTATAAAAGTCCTTCTTGTTCTTGTTTTGGCAAAAACACTCTCATTGCCTCTAAATTTTCGGTACAGTCTCAGAAAAAATTGCTCATTTGGTTGTGTTCGGAGTGGATATAATTCAGCGTAGTGTTCTTTTGCCCTCCTAGAGGATTTTCTGCACACTAAATAAGATTCTAACATATCACACTTTTCTGCATGGGTAAAAATCATTTTTTTGTCAAATTAATGACTAGCAAAATGAAATTTATGAGTGAAAGACTAATAAAACTGTACTAATATTTGACGTTTACTAGAAAGAATTAACGTCATTATCATAGAAACATAGAAATGCACTTGACTTAGCTGTTTTTGTTTATTCACTATAACTCAAGTATTTTTAATCCCAGTAAAAAATTTCTTATAAGATTTTTTGTTTAAAAATTGAATTTCTAACAGAAAATGATATAATATACAGGGGTTTCCATTTGAAAAAAACATATTTTTCGGGAAAACTCGAAAACGCGCTGCTCTTTTTTTTTTAATTCTTCCATCTTAAAGAGCGTTAAAAGTACTACTAGTTTGCTAATTTAAACAATCTTGTATCTGTAATAATAACAAAGTTACCAATGGTGAACACTTAATTTGGATTGCCCTGTATATATATAGATGATTATGTCTCGACCTTAGTATGTTATGGTAGATTTAATTAGTTGGCGATTTAAGGTCTAGTTTTACTTCAATATGTATATATTTAAAACAATCTTACATGTTTCGGCATATTATGCCTTTTTCAAAGAAATTTGAAATATGAATGACAATATATTAATGTCATAGAATATATCTGTAGTTGTCATGGATAAAATTATTCAATGATACATTCAAGTTCAATAGTAACAAATCATCGCTTGCCATTCCCCCGTTTTTGTTGTCTAACTGTTTAGAGAATGCCAAGGCATGATTTATTATTATTGAACTTGAATGTATCATTGAATAATTTTATCCATGACAACTACAGATATATTGTATGACATTAATATACTGTCATTTATATTTCAAATTTCTTTGAAAAAGGCATCATATGCCGAAACATGTAAGATTGTTTCAAATATATACATATTGAAGTAAAACCAGACCTTAAATAGCCAACTAATTAAATCTACCACACACACACACACACACACACACACACACATATATATATATATATATATACATATATATAAGTGTTTAGATAATTTCTTAGCCGTTCATTAAATATAACATTTGATAAATTATTGGAGTTTTTCGGCTTTTTTTTTATATGAAATATTTACATCTGCTCTCAAAATACTGACATCTACTTTCAGTAACTCACATCTAATTTCAAAATAGGCATCTGCTTTCTAATCTGACGTTTGCTTTCATAACTGACACCTGCTTTCAAAACAGACATCTGCTTTCAATAACTGACAACATTTGCTTTCACTAACTGACATCTGCTATCAAAACTGACATGAGCTTTCAAAACTGACTTCTGCTTTAAGCTTGACATCTACATTCAATAACTGACATCTGATTCATTAACACTGTTACTTTATAATGCATTTCTATACGGCTTGAACCTGGGTCTACTGTGGCCTAGTGGTAAAGGCGACAGCCCGGATAGCTGTAGACTTGGGTTCGAGTCCCAACGTAGACCATATTTTTCAAATAAAAAAATTTCGTATGATTTGCTTTGTAATTTGTAGACAGCAATGTTTACATCCCCACTTACTCTGCAATTACATACATTCTAATTTAATATTTGTAAATATTTCATATAAAAAAAAAGCCGAAAAACTCCAATAATTTATCAAATGTTATATATATATATATATATATATATATATATATATATATATATATATAGTAAACCTAATCAGTAGGCGATTAAAGGTCTGTATATTACTTCAAAATATATGTATTTAAAAAACTCTACATGTTTCGGCTTTATACGCCTTTTTCAAGAGAATACAAAATATGAATGACAGGATATAAATGTCAAGTAATTAAGTTGCTATGGTTTAAATTATTCAAAGATACATTCTAGTAATAATAATAAATCATGCCTTAGTATTCCAAAAAATAGATAACAAGGTGTGAAAATATGTGTTGTTCGCTGCTAGCAATTTGTGTCTCCTTCTGGGTATGAACTTGTGTGTTGGTTGCTGCTGGCAGCTTGCGTCTCTCTATGGGTGTGTGGTTTTGTGTGAGAGCGTAAGTGTAGGGTTTTGTATGTCGGTGCGTTCGTGCGTGTGTTTAGCACACATACAAAACCCTACACTTACGCTCTCACACAAAACCACACACCCATAGAGAGACGCAAGCTGCCAGCAGCAACCAACACACAAGTTCATACCCAGAAGGAGACACAAATTGCTAGCAGCGAACAACACATATTTTCACACCTTGTTATCTATTTTTTGGAATACTAAGGCATGATTTATTATTATTACTAGAATGTATCTTTGAATAATTTAAACCATAGCAACTTAATTACTTGACATTTATATCCTGTCATTCATATTTTGTATTCTCTTGAAAAAGGCGTATACAGCCGAAACATGTAGAGTTTTTTAAATACATATATTTTGAAGTAATATACAGACCTTTAATCGCCTACTGATTAGGTTTACCATATCATACCAAGGTCACGAAGTTATTATATATATATATATATATATATATATATATATATATATATATATATATATATTAGAAGGAATTTCTTATTTTCTTGTGCGTAATTATAGTATAAATTAAAATTGTTTTTTGCGAGTAGCGGCCAGGTAATTAAAACGATATTTAATTTATGTTGACGTTTCGGTGCTGTATATAGTGCCTTTTTCAAAACTGTAACATTTATTAAAAATGTTAAGAAATGATAAGTACATTGCAGTTTTGAAAAGGGCACAATATACAGGGTCCGGCAACGACGCGGGGACGGAAGATTACACGCGTATTTGAAAGTTAGTCAAATCATCAAGCGCACGTTTTAAAAATATTTTGTTTTATACAGGGTGTTCCAGATGGAAATGCCAGACTAAAGTTGCATTTTTTAAATTGGAACACCCTGTATATTAATATATAAAATGATCCGAGCTTTAAAGCTGGTTACATCGATATAATGTTGTATGGGTCTAAAGTTGACAGTTTCTGTGTAAATAATTATTTTACTTGATAAATTGATACATTTCAGTAGGCTATTCTGCATAAGGAAAATCAAAAGATCCGAAACCAATAGAATAGAATATTTTCTACTAGTATGCACTTTCGTTGCCACGTGAAATAAATTCTGCAACTGCTCGCGTTATACAGCGTGTTCACAATTTTGCAAAATCGAAGAAATCTCGTAATCTTTAAATGGGACGCCCTGTATATTTTTAGCTCATTGAAAAGCCCTTTTACTACGCTTTCTATTGATATCTCATTTGATGCACCTAGGATGGATCATTTGCTAATTATTTCTTTTTAGAGTTGAATTAATGAAAAATGCTTATATTTTTACTAGCTAATTTGCGCTTTTAAACCTTCTGTAAGATCGGATATTCAACAAATTATCCATAAATTGTCTATAACAAGAAGAAACCCCATTAAGTACGAGAAACAGTTGATTTTCACTCAGCGGTGGAAGCAAACATTAAATTATTATAAAGTAATATAGCATTTTCAATAGATTCACAGCTGATCAAGTTATCTGGTGTTAGTTTAATAAAAAATTTGCACTAATTAATTTGTATTTTAAAGAATTTTGTAAAACCAACTATTTTACGAATACCTAATATGAAACAATACATACCTAATTAGCTTAACATAAATCGAAATCATGTAGGAAAGAATCAAGTACGAGTAGTATTAAAAGTTTGCACTATTTTAAATAAATACTAATTATTAACCACAACATCAAATTTAATTAACAAAAGTAGTAGCACAGTAAATAAAAATAAAGTAAATGTAAATAGTAAATGCAAATAAATCAAAGAAAACTTTCAGATGTCCTTCCATGTCTCTCAATACATAAATGAAGCCGCCTGGTGAAATTCTGTTGAAGATGTAATGTTTCTTGGCGAACATTTCTAAATGCCTCTCTTATGCGTTCCATCATATTTTCCCTTGTTGTAGGAACTTCCACATAAACTATAGCCTTGACATATCCCCAAAAGTAGAAGTCCAAGGCAGTAAGATCTGAACTTCGTGGAGGCCAAGCGATTGGACCACCTCTCGTATCTGTTTGCTTTGACCGCTGAGTGAAAAACAACTGTTTCTCATACTTAATGGGGTTTCTTCTTGTTATAGACCATTTATGGATAATTTGTTGAATATCCGATCTTACAGAAGGTTTAAATGCGCAAATTAGCTACTAAAAATATAAGCATTTTTCATTAATTCAACTCTAAAAAGAAATAATTAGCAAATGATCCATCCTAGGTGCATCAAATGAGGTATCAATAGAAAGCGTAGTAAAAGGGCTTTTGAATGAGCTAAAAATATACAGGATGTTCCATTTAAAAATTACGAGATTTCTTCGATTTTGGGAAATTGTGAACAGCCTGTATAACGCGAGCAGTTGCAGAATTTATTTCAGGTAGCAACGAAAGTGCATACCAGTAGAAAATATTCTATTCTATTGGTTTCGGATCTTTTGATTTTCATTATGCAGAATAGCCTACTGAAATGTATCAATTTATCAAGTAAAATAATTATTTACACTGAAACTATCAACTTTAGCCCATACAACATTATATCGATGTAACCAGCTTTAAAGCTCGGATCATTTGATCTATTAATATACAGGGTGTTCCATTAAAAAAAATGCAACTTTAGTCTGGCATTTCCATCTGGAACACCCTGTATAAAACAAAATATTTTTAAAACGTGCGCTTGACGGTACGGAAGGATATCCGATGACTAAATATTTGACTAACTTTCAAATACGCGTGTAATCTTCCGTCCCCGCTTCGTTGCCGGACCCTGTATAGTACCAAAACGTCAACATAAATTAAATATCGTTTTAATTACCTGGCTGCTACTCCCAAGAAACATTTACCTTTAATTTATATATATATATATATATATATATATATATATATATATATATATATGTCGCAATATTTCCTAAAATTTTCAATTTACGTGATAGATAAAATTCTAATTTTGATGTGTGCATATACAACGAATACCGAAGAAAAAATAATCGAAAATGATAATTTTATGATTCTAACTAATTCCAGAAACGGTGACGCTAGCGATCTTTTATTTTACAAATCAATATTGACATAAGAATGAATTCCAAGAAACGATACAACATATATTATATTAATAACATGCGCATTTTAATGCATTTTTATTTATTGGATGATATGTCATATATATCGTATAATATATAGTAATTTATAATCAAATAAATACATGACTAATATTGAAGTTATCATCACCTTTAGGATCTCCGGCAAAACAAATTGCCGAAAATGTAGGTCTATAGTGTATAACATATAGATATCTTTTAAAAATAGTTTTCAATCTAAATATGTATCGTTTAGTATTTGCAAATTGATAAACAGTGAGTGTACTTAACACCAGGGGCGGCTCGTGACGACGTATTTTGGTTTGCAGTACAATGATCCGAGTGCTTCGTGTATTCTCGTGTACTAACTGTAACGTTTGCTTAGTAAACACCGAAAACACACGAGGCACTCGTATCATTGTACTGCAAACCAAAATACGTCATCACGAGCCGCCCCTGCTTAACACTATTTCTACAGCTTGAATATATACGAGGGCAGATTGATATATAAGGTCTCCAACTCTATAAAATAAGAATAAGGAAAGACAAAGTAATGAAACCAATCTCAAAATGAAGTAAATTTATTATACTATTAATAGGTATACGTAATTATTTTTCCACATTGTCACCATTTAGAGTAACACATCCTTCCAAACGCTGAATCAAGTTCTTTATTACGCATATGAAAAATGTTTCTAGTTTACTGTTGATCTAATTGTGAATAGCAACCCGAATTTCCATATCTGATAACAAGATGTTGCCCTTTCATTCAATACCTCCTTCAACATACATCAGTAGGTGTCAAATCAGAGCTGTACGTAGGGTGCAAAACAACAGTGAATTTCAAGCTCGTCATTATCTTCATCGCAATGCAGTCTGAGGTTGTCGTGGTGTAAGAACATTTTTTTTCTTTCACGCCTTATTCTACGGATACGATTCTTTAGTGAGCGTAAAATTTTACAGAATCTTATTAAATTAATAGTTAATCCCTTCATCGGATATTTAATATGTATAACTCGCTTTGCTTCCCAGAAAATGGTGAACATGACTTTCTCGGCTGATGTAACTCTTTTGAATTTTCGTACAAGTGGAGAATACGAAGGATGATATTCCATTGACTGCCGCTTGTTTTCGGGATCATAATGAAAAACCCAAGATTCATCACCTGTGATGAGGCTCGTGAGAAAATAATTTCTTTTACGTCGGTACTAGCTAAGAAGTTCTAGACAAATGTTTTTTCTTTGTTCCTCCATGACATCCATTAATTGTCGCGTCACCCATCTGGCGCAAATTTTTCTGTAATCCAATGTCTGACAAATGTACTCGACTCTTTCTTGATCAATGAGTAATTGCTGAGCAATTTGTTTTTGGGTAATTCGGCGATTTCCTTAAATCAGCGCAATCAATTAATTGTCTTTGATTCTTCTTATGCATCACTGATACTGATCGACCTGATCGCTTTTCGTGAAACACCTTATTTTCCCCTCTATAACAGAGTTATACATGTTGAATCCACTGGCAAACATTCTTCACAGCTATACAATCGTTGATATAAACAACTTTCAAGCATCTGTATATTTCGATAGACGCGCAATCTTCCTGCTTTAAAAATTCTCTTACGATCGAAATAAAAAAAAAAGACGAGATACAATGGCATTGTTGGAGACCTTATATAGTCGTATCAATCCGCTCTTGTAGATAAATATACCTAGATCGTATTACTATTAACATGGTATTAGCCTATATTTCTTACCAATTTTTTAGTCACGAAATTGCATGTAAATTTATGTACGTTGAAAATATAGAATGCTATAACGTTTTGTAACTATGCTTTCTACATATTACAACGCTAATTTGTTCGATTTTTTTATAAAAAAAAATTGCCTTTAAGTAGGATTCGAATCCACGTGCATGGCTTGCCGGACCATAGCTCTAACACTAAGCTATCAAAGGCAGTGAGCGCATTTACATTACTCGCAACATTACTGCAACAAATTTGCACAACGACCTACTACGGGCAAGATATACTGGCTGATTCATTTTCGGCCCTCACCATGGGGATCTCGCTTATTATTGGAGATAAGAGTATAGGTTTAAATTTGGAAAAGTAGTTAAATTTTGTGTTTGTTATAAATCCGTAAAGAAAATAGACCTGTGACAAATGACCTTCGTTATTTAAAAAAAAACGCGAAAACCCCATTTTCTTCTTTTACCTGTAGCACCGACATTTGGCCTTGTAGAGAAAAAATAAAAACACATCCTTGTAGCCATTTCTAAACCTCCATCCAGTGGTGTACTCTAAATTTTTATACGACGTTTCGTTTCTTTCTGGCCATCATCAACTATCTAATTTCTTATAGGCGCCATATTGGATTTAGACATCTTCAGAAAGAGCTTTTTTTTTCTGATTTCAACCATGTACCACATGCTGACTAAAGTTTTTGAAATTAGGTTTTATTTGAAAGAATAAATTATAAGATTAAATAAGGTAGCCATGGAATTTCAATCTGTCAAACATTTCATTTATTGTTCATTAATAATACAAAAATGTCATACACTAGAGAAACGAGATATGATAAGTATTTTTTATTCTTAGAACCGAAGTTCAACAGTAGCGAGTACAAGATATCTACAATTATATCCAGAACGACAACAGCCTCATCGTACCATTTTTCTAGATCTCGACAGAAATTTGGTCGAGAATGGATCGTTTACTAAGCCGCGTAATGATCAAGACAACAGGAATTTAAATGAAAATCGACAAGATATTTTACAAATGGTAAATTAAAAGCGTGTTTTCAAATTTCATGTTAATCTTGTATTTTTATAGATAAATAATAATCCATCAATTTCTACACACGAAGTAGCGTCAGAATTAAATTTGTGTCAGTCCAGAGTTTGGAGAACTTTACATAAAAGTAGGTTTAAACCATACAGGATCCATGTTAGTCACTCTTTACTGCCTGGAGATAATTTGAGAAGGCTAGAATATTGTAATTGGTTAATGGGAAGGATAGAAAATGACGAAAATTTTTTAAGCAAAATCATCTGGTCAGATGAAACAAAATTTACAAATTCTGGAATGTTCAACAGAAATACGGAGCACTATTGGGCAGTACAAAATCCCCGACAAAACAGGGCTAGAAGACCAGAACATTGTTTTGGAATAAACGTTTGGATGGGTATTTTGGCAAATAATCGTCTCTTAGGATCGGTTATGCATGAAGAACATTTAAATGGAGAAATATATTTAAACATTTTACGTACATACGTATTTGACTATCTTGACGACAATATCCCATTAAATCAATTACAATATTTATGGTGGCAACAAGATGGCGCACCAGCACACAATGCAGCTGTTGTTAGAAATTTCTTAAATCAAGAGTTTGCAAACCGTTGGATTGGAAATAGGGGAGTTGTTGAATGGCCTGCGAGATCACCTGATTTAAGTCCGCTAGATTATTTTTTATGGGGATATGTTAAAAATAATATTTATAAAGTAGATGCGCCACAAAACATTGAAGAATTACGAGACAGACTTCAGAATGCCTTCGATGCAGTTCTTAGAAAAACTATACAAAGGGCAGTACAAAATGCCAGAAGGCGTGCCCAATTGTGCATTTCCGAAGATGGCCAGATAATTGAACATTTACTGTAATTGTTTATTGTTTACTTTTCTATGTATTTTTATTAATGTTTTTATTATCTTGTACTCGCTACTGTTGAATTTCGTTTCGAAGAATAAAAAATACTTATCATATCCCGTTTCTCTTCGTTAGTGTATGACATTTTTGTATTATTAATGAACAATAAATGAAATGTTTGACAGATTGAAATTCCATGGCTACCTTATTTAATCTTATAATTTATTCTTTCAAATAAAACCTAATGTCAAAAACTATAGTCAGCATGTGGTACATGGTTGAATTCAGAAAAGAAAACTCTTTCTGAAGATGTCTAAATCCAATATGGCGCCTATAAGAAATTAGATAGTTGATGATGGCCAGAAAGAAACGAAACGTCGTATGAAAATTTAGAGTACACCACTGGATAGAGGTTTAGAAATGGCCACAAGGATTTGTTTTTATTTTTTCTCTACAAGGCCAAATGTCGGTGCTACAGGTAAAAGAAGAAAATGGGGTTTTCGCGTTTTTTTTTAAAATAACGAAGGTCATTTGTCACAGGTCTATTTTCTTTACGGATTTATAACAAACACAAAATTTAACAACTTTGCCAAATTTAAACCTATACTCTATCTCCAATACTAAGAGAGATCCCCATGGTGAGGGCCGAAAATGAATCAGCCTGTATATCATCTGTTTCCTTGATGTAACTCAAGGTATCCCCGCAAAGATTCGAGATTTCTGCCTTTGATAGCTTAGTGGTTAGAGGGATGGTCCGACAAGCCATGCACGTGGGTTCGAATCCTACTTAAGGACGAATTTTTTTTTCTGTAAAATATTCGAATAAGTTAGCGTCGTAATATGTAGAAAGCGTATTTACATTTACATTACTCGCGAAAATACAACAAATTTTCGCTATAACGTTTTATTTTAGAAAAAAGTTAAATTTTCTTTCATTAATTAATCATTTCAAAATATATTGAGTCGTTTCTCTATTTAACTGATAAATATTATTTACGGATATCAAAGAGATAGAAAATAATATTAAATATTTATTAGTAGTATATAAATCAACAAATATATAACGTATTATTGATTTCTAATAAAACTTTATTGTTCTTAAAATGCCATACACATTATAATACGTATATATGCCCAATATACAAGCTGATTGTTAAACATACGGCAAAAGAAGGGGTTATTTCCTGGACTATTCTAAGAATATTTTGTACCTTAATGATTTTTTATTATTCTAACAATATTTTGTCCTTTGCTGATATTTAAATAGCTGCTTTGTTTCGAAGATATCGAAAAGAACATCGTTTAAACGTGGATTTTATTCGAATATGTCCCGTGATTGATCATTCTGTATCTGTCTGATTTGTTGCGGCTGATTGACGCTAGGCAGTTTGACGTGTATCCTGTCATTAAAAGTT